>QXTE01000031.1:870026-1609381 GCA_003942145.1 Platysternon megacephalum | reverse complement strand
TTCCCCCCCCCCCCCCCCCCCCCCACACACACACAGTTATGGGAGTGTAATCCAACAACAATTTGCAGTAATTAACAGAACAAAATTTCAAATAGTAAAATTCAATTTAAACTTCAATTCCAAACAAGCTGTAGCTGTATTCAGCCAGATGGATGATTGACAGCTAGTATAGCAAAATCCTTTCAGTAGGAAGGAAAGGAAAACAAGTATTACATGAAGTAGAAATAAAAATGAAATAACATAAGCAGTGCATTTTTCCAGGGAATAAATGTAACTGATATGTAGTTGAACTCTCCATTAGCACCTAATAGAATACAGTTTACAGTTACTGTAGGGGGGTAATGTTTGAGTTTGGCCCCATTTGTTGACTTACTGAGTAACATTTGATCATGTTTGATTGCTACATTAAAAAACAATTTTTTTTAGCAAACAAACACAAAAGTGACTCCCGGTGGTCCTAGCAGGTTCTCAATATTGACATCAAATCTGCTACCTGGTTGAAGTCCCAGATTGTGGGGCAATAAAGGAAGAGGCACAGGGTTGCCCCTAATGGAATTTCTGCCTCTTTCTCAGCAGCTCTAAAGGCCTCTGTGATTGACTATAAAACTGGATTAAGGAGTGCTGTCTAAAATATGACATGTGGCTGTTTCCTATGGATTAGTATGTAGAGCCCCAATGATCACTGAGTTGCTCTTGAATCCTTTAGGGTTTGGAGGGCTTTCTGTCCTGCTGCTGAAGAGTTTGTTACCCTCAAATGGGAGATCCTAAATTGTTGCCTGAACCTCCCTAGGGATTCCAGAGAACAGAAGCAATGGGTACCTCCTCATGGCTATGGCAGTGGGTAGTGTTCACGTCATGGTGTCAGATGATTCAGCACAGTCTGCGGAGAGGTCTGGAGGTATGGGCAGGCAGTTGACCGTAAGCTATTAAGGACCTCACACCTCCTGGTGCTATTGGAGAGTTTATTAATGATTTGAGACCACGTGTCACAATCCAAAAAAACTGTATTTAGAGAGAAGGGCCTTATAATTTGCCACAGGAGGCTTGCAAAAAAATCATCATCTACCCTAAAAGGTCTGATTTTCCCTTGCTTTGTTTGCTCCTGTATTGGTGCCACTACAAGAAAGCCTGGCATAGTATTGTTATGTTCTGGGGTGCAATACAGACTGGTGAAGAGTTATGTCACCTCTTACTCTGTAACCCTTAAGTGCCTTAAAGCTTTGCTACTGTAGCTCTCTGCCAGGGATGCCCACAGTCAGCAACAAGTGTGCACTTACGTCTATTTACTGGGCAGCCTGGTCCAATGCTTTGGATCCAGGAGCCTGCCTGCAATACCATGGACTTCCACTGGTCTCCACCAGCCTTGGTTTAACAAATGGCAACACTCTCGCTAGCCCTTAATTTCCCCAAATAATGTGTTGTGAAATGTTAAGCCCTGTCCTGGAACAATCAGAGGAATGTGAAGGTTTGTTGCTCCTTTAAAGATCCAAAATCCAAGAGTTTGTTAATCTAACTGGAATTATCAAACAGTTCAGTTCAAGCAGAGCGCTGGATTGGTTTAAATTAAAAATAACACATTTATTTAATTCCAAAAAGAGAGAGGTTTTAAGTGAGTACAAGTATACGGATTAAAGTCAGAATGGTTACAAGCGAAATAAAGATAAAATGCTTTTTAGTAACTAACATTTAACAAGCTGGACTTGGTTCAAAGAAAAACCCTCACCACACGTTTCCGTCAAGATGGGTGGCCAAACTCCTGGCTCAGGATCTGTCTCCCAAAGTTAAAAGGCTTGTACCTTTGTCTTCTTAGGTGAAAGATGGATAGCTTGGTATTCTGTACCCCTTTCTTTTGTAGTCCATTGAATCTTTGAAATTGATTCTTCTGGATACCTCCAGATAAAAGTCTATTTCCAGCTGTAAGGTATGCAGCACAGAGTCAGTCTTGGAGGAAGTGTCCTGCTTCTTCTTCTTATCCCACTCGGGCCATCTGCTAAAATGCAAAATTATTTAGTTCCTGTCCCCTCTGGTGCAGTTGATTGAACATTAAACATGTGATTGACAATCTCCTCCCCCACTGTGACAGTGGGAGGTTTGCCTCCCCAAACCTTGTTAGCTTGATGGGTCTGTTTAGGTGATATGTAAATACATTCACATTGTATTTCAAAGCACTTTGGAAGTAACTCTCACGTGGGGAAACATTTGTTTGTTTTGTGCTGTTCTTAACATCACAAGGATGAGAACAATAGGGAGCTGATACCTCCAGTCTGCTCTTTTCGATGTGCTTGAGATAGAAGTAGGTGTGAGCCAGATGGATCTAAAAGTGTCCAGTAGACAGTCATTAACTGGCATGGCTAGTCTCCCTAGTAAGGATTAGTTTAAAATATCCTAGATCTTGTGCTGTTTTTCCTGGACAACTTTTAGGGGAAGTCTAAGATTTCCAACATAAGTTTTATCAAGTCTTGGAAAACCTTAAATTCATCCACTGAGGATGAACCTGGAGGATGGCGTGGACTGCACCCTCAGCAAGTTTGCAGATGACACTAAACTGGGAGGAGTGGTAGATACGCTGGAGGGTAGGGATAGGATACAGAGGGACCTAGACAAATTAGAGGATTGGGCCAAAAGAAATCTGATGAGGTTCAACAAGGACAGAGTCCTGCACTTAGGACGGAAGAATCCCATGCATTGCTACAGACTAGGGACCAAATGGCTAGGCAGCAGTTCTGCAGAAAAGGACCTAGGGGTTACAGTGGACGAGAAGCTGGATATGAGTCAACAGTGTGCCCTTGTTGCCAAGAAGGCTAATGGCATTTTGAGCTGTATAAGTAGGGGCATTGCCAGCAGATCGAGGGACGTGATCATTCCCCTCTAATTGGTGAGGCCTCATCTGGAGTACTGTGTCCAGTTTTGGGCCCCACACTACAAGAAGGATGTGGAAAAATTGGAAAGAGTCCAGCGGAGGGCAACAAAAATGATTAGGGGGCTGGAGCACATGACTTATGAGGAGAGGCTGAGGGAACTGGGATTGTTTAGTCTGCTAAAGAGAAGAATGAGGGGGGATTTGATAGCTGCTTTCAACTACCTGAAAGGGGGTTCTAAAGAGGATGGCTCTAGACTGTTCTCAGTGGTACCAGATGACAGAACGAGGAGTAATGGTCTCAAGTTGCAGTGGGGGAGGTTTAGGTTGGATATTAGGAAAAACTTTCACACTAGGAGGGTGTTGAAGTACTGGAATGGGTTACCTAGGGAGGTGGTGGAATCTCCTTCCGTAGAGGTTTTTAAGGTCAGGCTTGACAAAGCCCTGTCTGGGATGATTTAGTTGGGGATTGGTCCTGTTTTGAGCAGGGGGTTGGAATAGATGACCTCCTGAGGTTCCTTCCAACCCTGATATTCTATGGTTCTATGTAAGTAGATTCACCACTTTTTCATGCGAGCATGAGGATAGTGCATCAGGGATTGGATGTGTTTCCTCTTGACGCTGATGTTATTCTTCATTCTATCCGTGTTATCGCTCAAGTAGTTTGGGCTGGACCACGTGGGGCATTTGAGGTGGCTTGATTTGTCTTTTTGGACAGGACACCCTAGCTGTAGATACAGTCAACATTGCTGGCTCCTTGGAGTAAGGTTATACACCCAGGGAGTCCTGTAAGGCCAAGGCTTATAGGGGGGGAAGAGAATGTGAATGTGTACCAGGTTGGGTGGTCCCTTTGAGGTTTAGATCCTTTTCCATTACCCTTCATTGACTCTTCTGTAAAATCCCTCCCTGATTCCCATTGAGCGACCCAGGAATGTTAGACGTGCAAGAGATGATTCTCTGCTGTGTTTAGCAGAAAAGGAAGAAACAAAGTATAACTTCTCTAAGAAATCGCCTCTCTAAGTCTTCCCAAAAGAGGAGACTCTGGTACTAGGCTCACTGATCAATCAATTGGAACTGTATAGATTTACATACTGAGGTAGTAGATACCAAGGTAGCAGGTAATTCAGAGGTTGTTGTGGTGGGAGGAACTTCTACAATAATAGATGCACTTGGTGTGGACACCCTGGGTACCTGGCATTAGTGCAGAGGTTGTTGCTGTCTGTGGATTTTGAAGGTGTCATATATGCTGCCTTATACGTTGATACCAGTGTACTCAGATGTGTTTTATCAGTCTTATTAACCTTTGAGGTGTGAACCTAAGATAAGTCATGTTGACTTTTCTGTTTCTTGCTAGGTGTCAGGGATGGTGACCTGTTCCTAGGCTCAGCTTTAGAATTGTGCTCCTTTCTTTCCCCTCTCACGTAAATGTCGATGTAGTCATGGATAAATGGGTTCTCTGAGACGAAGTGTCCTGGAAGCTCAGAGTGGTAGCATGGCTCCATGGGTCCAAGAAATATAGACTGATCTGACTGAGGCTTTGCTGAAGTTCTCTCTGAGTTTGAGGAGGCCCACATCAATTTCTCCAACAGGAAAAGTTTCAGTCTCACCTCCTGCTGCCTCTGGGTGCACTTTGAGAAAGAACAACATGCCGAACATCGTTTTGGGATGTGTTCCTTTCCAAGGTAGATCAGGTACTGAGGGACATGAGGGAAAGCTCTTAAACCTTGGTGACTTAGTTTCTGCCATGATCCTAGTACCCTCTCCTGTCCAAAGGTACCAGCAGAATATCTAGGAGGTAGTTCCTGGAATTAAAATGGGTTTTTCTTACCCTCTGAGAGTGTTTTTTTTTTTGCTTGAAAGATCTTAGCGGTTCAATTTTTATTACTAATCAGTGAGACATAAGATAACCATGCTCAATCAGTTTTTAACAGACATAGACAAATCAGTACAGACTGAGTGGCTGAGTGGGTTAATACTTTACCCAATCTGGGGATCAGGCTTGCAGTTTATATCTTTGCAACTCTAAGGGTATGATCTCATTTGACCTCTATTTATACCCTATCAGTTTACATCAAATAGAAAAGACACCCATTATTACAGACCTTTCTTGTCTTCTGTTATCTAGTTTGTGCCTCCTGTTTTTCAGAGTACAGAGACACATACCCCAATTATTTATAGCAGGGCTTCCCAAACGGTGGGCCGTGGCCCAAAGGTAGGCCGCAGCACAGTCCCAGGTGGTCCGCCATGGGCAGAGTTGGGTGAGCATGGGGGGCCAAATCGTATATGTTGGTGGAGTAGCAGCTGGTGATGACCCCTGCCCAGGGCCAAAGAAGCACAGCGTCCCCATAGGGCAGCAGATGGTGAAATGGAGCTGCCAGGTGGTGGGCAAAGGGCAAGAAGAAGGGGCTGGCCCCGAGAGGCAGCAGCTCCCAGGACCGCTGGAGGACACTAGAAGGTATGCAGCAGTAAGGAGAGCTGCCAAATACTCTCAGTTGGGCCACCTGCCCTACTGAGGGGACTTACCCAGGGAGGGTAACAGGGCCAGGCTCCACCTCCCTGCCTTGGCTAGTGGGAGAGGCCCATAGGGAGATGCTAACTCCCAGGCTGGTTGTATGTCCCAGGCCTGTGCCAGCTGCTCTGCCACCATGACAGGGAGCACAACACTGTCCTCCACCAGGTACCCCCTCCAGCATGCTCCAAATACCCTCTCCGAGTACAGTAACTCCTCACTTAAAGTCATCCCGGTTAATGTTGTGTTGTTGTTACATTGCTGATCAATTAGGGAACATGCTCGTTTGAAGTTGTGCAATGCTCCCTTATAACGTCGTTTGGCAGCCGCCTGCTTTGTCGACTGCTTGCAGGAAGAGCAGCCCATTGGAGCTAGCTGGTGGGGGCTTGGAACCAGGGTGGACTGGCAGCCCCCCTATCAGCTCCCCATTCCCCTAAGTTCCCTGTGCGGCAGCTGCCCAGCAGGCTCAGTTGCCAGCAGTTCAACTGTCCCTCCCAACACTGCCATGTGCTGCTCCTGCCCTCTGCCTTGGAGCTGCTCCCGGGAGCCTCCTGCTTACTGTGCGGGGGGGAAGAGAGGAGGGCTAATGTCAGGGTGTCCCCCTCTCCCTGCTCCTGCACCCCACTTACCCCAATCCATATGGGGGACGACAACAGGACAGGGCTCAGGATGGAGGGAGCTTCCTGGGAGCAGCTGCTGTCTCAACTTGCTGATCTACTTAAAAAGGCAGTTTACTTAGAGTGGGGTCAGCGTACTTAAAGGGGCAATGCACATCTCTCTCTCTCACACAGGGTGTGTCTCTCTGTCTCTGTCTGCCATGCTGTCTCCCCTCCCTCCATTAGTGTTGCCTTGTAGAGTGTGAAGGTACATTAACAACAATGGGTTGACCCTTGAGGGCTCAGCCAAAAGCTAGTTCATAATTTAGCAGCAAGGCATTCCCTGGGAAATATCCCACCCTTTTCCATCCTCTGACTTCACCACCTCAACCAAGCTTCACAATCACCATCACTGTGTACAGTATTAAATTGCTTGTTTAAAACTTATACTTATAATATATATAATAGTATTTTGTCTGGTGAAAAAAATTTCCCTGGAACCTAATCCCCCCTATTTACATTAATTCTTATGGGGAAATTGGATTTGCTTAACATCATTTCGCTTAAAGTCGCATTTTTCAGGAACATAACTACGTTAAGCGAGGAGTTGCTATCCACACACCCCTCCAACACCGCCAAATACCACCTCCTGTGGGGCCCCTCTCCCTGACAGATATGTGTTAATAGAGGGCCAAAGTGCCTATTGCAGCTGCACAGGTGGGTCCCAGGGAAACAAGTTTGGAAACCCCTGCTTTTATAGCACCTTATCTAGTTAAAGACCTGTACCAACTATCCCAGTTATCCTAGCACACTGTTTATATTTGGCATCACTTCTGGAAGGTTCTGCATACGCAAACAGGGATTCCATAGAGTTCACCTGCTAATAAGTTTACTCACTGAGGTTTCGAATATGTGAAAAGTACGCTGGGAGTCTAGTTAATAATTTGCATAAATGCAAAGAATACGAAGTCACCTAAGATATAATATTAGCTAAAAGGAGAAATTTGGCATATTAGGCTATTAGATAGGCATTTAATTTAAATAATTACAGTGATAGTGGAGATGGACTTACACTCTTCTGCTGATTTTGGATAACTGCACATGGAAGTACTCACCATGCAGTTGAAAAATCATGGACGAAGAGAAGCATATTTTTAAATGTGGCCTCAAGGTTTAGCTGATTGATCCCTCAGCACTGGAGTGCCATTTCCTCTGGCATCAATTCCATTGTCACACAGAGTATTTCTAGACTGGCATAATAGAAAGTGGCTGACACAGACATACAACATATCTTCTGCTAAATTGCACAATTGTAGATAGCCTTGGCCAGCTGGGCAATCTGAAGTTTTCCTGGAAAGTTCAGTGTTCCACAATGTAAGTGTTTACAAGAGCCAGCTAACTTGGGAATTTCTCACTACCTTCAATGGCTCATGGTTCAGGCCCCGTATACTCCAAATGTTTCTATGAACCAGAACTTTTTTTGGCAAAACTGCTCTCAAGTAGGAAATTGATGATGTATCATATCACAGGGAGAATCTGAGGCGCAAAGGGTAGTTTTTTGTGATGTATTCTAGAGCTGTGTATTATCCACATGGGTCTTTCTAGTGGTCTCTGATATTGTAAGTGCTTAAACACTGAATCCTTAATATGAAATACATGCTGGTAGCACTGAATGTCCTTGCCTCCTTGATACTGGCCAGAAGGCTGTGGGTCAAGTTGGTTATGCTAGGCAAGGCCTTTTTTAAAGGCACCAGTTGAGGATAAAACATTTCTAACACAATCAAAAAGCTTATCTAAAGAAAATATTTCCCGGCTGCTGGAAATTAGCCAGTGAGTAATAGAACTGCAAAGGGGCACTGTTTAAAAGGGTGAGAAAAACATTCAGGTCCCATTGAAGCCTACTGGAGTCTTGCCATTGACTTTGATTTCACCCATAGAGTTTTCTCCACCATTTCCCTCTTTAGGAAGCTGGAGTCTGGACTCAGGAAGTTAGTCCTGTTTTCCTTATTATTTTTACTCCTTATTACTTTTCTTATTGAAAACTGAATGGACCAGAGAATGCTGAATGAACCCTCACATTAGGAGAAGATGCTGACTCCAACATCTGACATATAAGCAGCAAAATGAGATGATACTAAAGAGAATGTTCCTCCCAGGACATTCCCTAGACTGGGGAAGGGTTTTATAAACCTAATATGTGATTGTCATCAGTCTCACAATGGTTAACGAAGAGACAGTCAGACAGAGGATTGTTGTGATAACAATGCTCTGTACCTGAGTTTACAGGATATTATTGGATATGCTTTGTTGATGATTTCTTAAACAATGTGACCTGTTCTTGTTTTCCTTGCAAAACAAATTGTTTATGAAAGTATTCCTATTTCCTACACCATTGAAGACATTTTCATTGATTCAGCCCCACTCCTGCAACTGACTGCACATAGGCACAACCCTGCGTTGGCATGGCATCTCGATGAAGCCAAAATTTTCAAAGGTGGCCATTGATTTTGGGTAACTTCAGCTGGAGATATGAGTGTTTGGTGTTTCTAAAATCACACTTGAGGTAAACATACCCGTAGTGTGGTGGGGTCATCCCTCCCCCTTTGGGTCAGAGGGAAGCCACACAGCCTCACTATGTCACCAGGGTCACTGCCTAATATCAGGAGAATTAGCAAATCAGGTGCTAGCGCCCAAACCCTCTTGGTGGGGCAGAGCACCAAACAGTCGGTGGGTTCAGGCCCTCAGGAAGGGCAGAGCAAATAAGCAGGCTATGGACTCTGTCCCCCAGGCAGGGCAGGGCTATCAAGCAGTCTATGAGCTCTGGCCCTCAGGCAGGGCAGAGCACCACACAGCCTGTCATCCTAACTCTGGCAGACAGCAGAGAAACACAGGTCTGTTAGCCTATGGTGGGGAGGCTGCCACCCCAGGGGTGGGGTTGGCAGCAGGGGGTAGGAGAACTGGGCCCACCCTACTCCACCAGGTCTCATCCCAGGGCCCTAACAGTGTCAGAGTGTTCCACCATTGGGTCAGTGGGGATCCGCTCAAAACACGGCTGACCTGGATTCAGTCAACTACACATCCAGACTATAGCCTAGTGTCCCTGGGCCACTGCCTACTACCCCTTTGTTTGGTACCTCGGCCCCAGGGGTGTCCTCTGTCTCCCCGGGGTTGACAGCCAGTGACAGTCCCAGCTGCTCCTTTGTGGACTTGGTCTCCTCTGGGGCCAGGGTGTCACCTGGCTCAGCAACAGAGTCAGCGGCCTGCAGTGAGCAAGATACATCTGTCTCGTTCCCTGGCTCGGCTCCAACTGAGCTGGAGGCTCTGCCTTTTGTATTTCCTGTCCTGCCTCTCAACTTCTGGTGTGGGGGCAAGCCCAACCTGACTCCGCCCACCCGGGCACAAAGAGTGGTTCCTCCCCCTCTGGCTTGGAGGGAGGCAACACTGACTCACTACAACCCCAAAATGAAGACTTCCCAAAGCAAAGGCCAGTTTTCAAAGGGTTGGCCCTTGTGGTTTTATTAAATTGTTGCTCTTGAAAATGGAGGTGTTTCTAGCCTGGCCTTGTTAGTCACAGGTGTAACAGACATTCATTTTTAAAGTGAAATTATTATTAGTTCTCCGTCTATTGAAGTTGATTTTATCTGAGTTGCCTTGGTGTAAATGAGAACAGAATTTGCTCAGAATCTTTATTTTCTAAACCTTTAGCAGAGTTAACTGAAGAGTAGCATGAATTTATCGAACTGTAAACAAACAATCATTTATGGAAATGGAATCCAGGTATCTCTGTGATCCTATAGAATGATTCTTTGCTCTCTTAGGATATTTCCCTGGTCAGTTCATTCTAATTCCCAAAAAATCCTGAGACGAATGCATAATACCAGCATCAGGGTTTTGTGCAACCTATACTAGCTTCCCATTTACTCATCAATCTACTATAAATTTTGATACTGACCTACAAGACCCTTAATAGAAAAGGCCTACTTGAACCCAAAGACTATCTTTCCCTCTGGAACCCACCACCGCTGCGATGATCATCAAAAGCACTACCTTTAACAGAGTTGAGATACAACTGCAAGGGAATCAGAAGTAGCGCTATCTCAACAGTGCTCTTGCGGAAGACTGGGAAGAGTCTAAACCTTGCTGTTTTCAGGTTGTGCTGTAAGATTCACCTCTTTGGCAAAGTATTCTCCCAAGTACTCAAAACACAATTAAAACTTGGCAGCCTGCCCATTCTGTGTTTTGTAGGATTAATTCTGGATTAAACCACAAAGGCATTTGGCTTTTGGAGAGAGCCAAATTGATTCTACAAAATGTGCATTGGCTGATCAATAGAAGCATCTGCTGGATCTGGGTTTGTTGCATATAACAAAAGGAGGAAAACACAAAGTGATCAGCACTGCACTCATTATTAAACATCACTGCAGTCTATAGGAATAAAATTAGAGTGCTTCAACGGAGAAGAAGACTAATAAAACAAAAATCCCCACAAATATTTCTCCTTAAAGTCTGATTATTTGAGGTTAAGAACCAGGTATTTCAACCCTTAGTTTTCTAATTAAACAATAAGCCTCTTCAATAGGGGCTTTGATGTTGGCTAAGCACCATCTTCCATTATGAATGCTGGCCTGGGTAAACACTGATCCATTGCTCCCTCTCCAAAGCAATTCCAACAAAGATGTGCATTATTAATCCTGGTACATCTTTGTTTTGGTTACACATGGTCAAGTGGGATTAGAAGGGACAAGATGTCAAAACACAAGTATGCATTTCCCTCAGAGGATCATGTTTATAAATTTGATTGAAAAGCCATCATATAATTACATTTCAGAAACCCAAACTCCTTCCAGCTGCTAAGAAAAGCTTCCAATACTACCTCACATTTCACACAATCTTCACAGTTAGCATGCCAGCAGTCTTGAGTTCACTTTTGGCCATTAAAATTAAACTAGGGGAGGAGCTGCTACCTTGGAGAAGAACATATCTGTGTATTTTGAGAGAGTGCCAGCGCTGGAAGGCCTTGGATGCTGGATGCATGTTGGGCTGATGTATCCCACATGACACAGTGCCAAAACTGAAAAAATAATTATGTCCATAACTTGGATTGTACAGATCATTGACAGGGGGGTGGCTGATATTTAAATGAGTTTGCTGACTGCCATACAATGTAGCTCCATATGATAGGCATTTCCAGTTCCCGTACTGGGGATGCACAGTTTACAGAAATGACTGTGTGCTAGGTTGTTACTTACCAATCTGCTCTGAATACGTGGCAGGGCTGAACCAGGTATAGACCTGGGAAGGAACTGTGACTTGTTACCGGCAATGGGAACATTTTCAAATTCAAGAATTTCATTCTGAGTTCAAAGCAGAGCTTAGGGAGGGGCAAACCTACTCACACTGGGAAAAAAATGCTCACATGAAATCTCTGTGACTCAAACCCACTAGGTTTTGAATAGGTCTAGAATTGAGTACTTCTGTGCTGAAAGTAAATAGAAGTTGCCCAAATCTGACAGTCCACTTTCCTAACTTAAAAGAGATAATTTATAATGAATGAAGTTTGGGATGTGTTCCTAGCTGATATTTTGTATGCATTTGCATAACTTTCACAAAATTGACGGTGATGCTATGCCCCGAGTTATTTTTATTCATTCATAGTTCATTTAATCTAGATTAATGTTCTAGTCTTAACCTAGTTGATGTGCCCCAAGTTATTTTATTAATTTATAAATTTCTCAAGAAGACAGCAGCATAATAGGTGATGATAGCAGTTTCCTGTATTTTTCTGCACTGCTCAGATGACATTGGATGGTTATAATTTACACGAACCAATCGACTCCCTGCTTTTTTTTAAAGATTCTGTCTTTCATCCTATCACCTTCCTGTTTCTCTCTTCTGGCCCTGTATGTGTCAATAAGCCCTCAAAATATACAAGACAGCTAGGATGGAATTGTGGGGGAAACAAGAAAGAGCATTAAGCCTTTTACAAAGAAATTAGTGCACAGCCATTGTCCCTTGCCAACTTTTATCATCATCCAATGTCACTTCAGTCATTCTCTGTATCTCTCTTTTCCTTTCCTTGCTGTCATCTTCTATGTGTTGTAATAGTGACTTCTTAGGAAGCTTTTACATGAATAATTAATCAACCAATAGTGTTTTTTATATGCAGAATATATAATGCTCTCATACCCAGGCTTGTTACAGCTCCTATATTTTTTATTGTACATTGCACCCGTTCCACCAAATTTTTGATATGGTTTTCGGTGAGTAAACTAATAATTAATTCCCCCATAAGAATTTCATCTTACAAACACACAGTACCCAGAACTCCCACTAACGTAAATGAGAGCTCCTTGAACCAAGAGTTAGCAGAATTGGGCCCATTTGTTGTCAAGTGGATTTCTAAAAACTGTTATTTCATTCTGACCAGTTTAAACCCACTCAAAGTATAATCTTCCACAGACAAATTGCAAGCAGTCCATAGTCACATACATATTTTTTATAAAATAAGTCAAAAACTTCCCTATAGTGTAACTTCTAAGGCACATTAGGAAACATTTAGCAATCATTATTATTATTCTCCTATTGCCTTTTCCTACTAGTTGCTTTGGCCTTAATTATCTTATTGGCTTTTTCATCTTTTGGTATATTGTATTTTTCCTCCAAAGTGCACTAAGGTGACTCAATCTTCAAAACATCACAATCCACTCAATTCTTCAAAACCCTTATATTCACTCAAACCTTTCAGTTAACAAAAATATCTTGAGGTAAAGGAAATGTAGTGCTTCTTGTAAAACTCTTCCACTGAACTCCATTCAGCTCATTTTCTTCTCTTGTTAGCTTTAGAAGCTGCCTTACAGTATATCTAAGGCCTAGCTGGAACAGTAGTCAATATAGTTCACAGAAAAAAATATTCCCTTTTCGCCTTCAAAGAGCATAAGTAGTTTCCTGTTGAAAAACTCTATTCCACAAATACTGGAGATGAAGTGATTGAATAGATAAAGTTCACCTAAAAACACACAGGGCACAATTTAAGCAAGGGAGAAAGACCATAAAGAAACTTAGGGTATGTCTACACTACAAGCACTACAATAGCACAACTGCAGCACTGCAGCTATGCCACTGTAGCAGAGACACTTACTGCTGCGATGGAAGGCTTTTTTCAGCGCTGTAGTAGATCCATCCCCTTGAGAGGCAGTAGTTAGATCGACGGAAGAAGAATTCTGTCTACAGTGGGATTAGGTTGACCTAACTATAGTACAAAGGGCATGAAATTTTTCACAGCCCAGAGTAATGTAGCTAGGTCAACCGAAATTTTAGGTCTTTACCAGATCTTAATCTCCTAGTATTATTTCTACAAAGCTAGAATAGTACAACAAAAATGTATATAGCCCTTTTCTCACACCAAAGGCTTGATTCTCCAGTGCTTTGTACCTTGTGTAGCATGTGAACAGATGCCAATGACTACGCAAAGTGAAAGGTGAGCCAATTCAGACCATCTAATTCCAAATAGTCTGTTAACTCTCTGAGCTGAGAGCACCTTTAATTATTGTGGAAAACTATTTTCCACCGAGCTTCACATTCTGACCTCCAGTTATGCCTTCTCTTCAATAATTACATAAATCCTGCACTTTTGCGTACCGTACCTTTCATTTTAATTTCATAAGCAGCAGTTACAATGTTATTCTTAGGACAGCTTAGCATTTTTATCATTCTCAGGACAACGCATCTGCCATACAGCAGCAGAGACCATGGAGACGGATGGACTGGCAACTTATTATATTTTTAATTTAGGCTTAATGTTGGGAGAACTGTACTGCCTGCCTCCATTTCTCTTATTACTTACTGCATCGTTGAGAGAACACGTATAAACAAAATAAAACTATAATAGCCTTTAGCTTATATATAATCGGAGGAGTTGCCATTCTGTTTCCATTCTGGATGACTAACTATTCTGTTCCTGTCCAGCCTCAGCTCCAATGGAATCCACCTTGAAACTAAAATTTTGGAGGGCATCCAATTACTAAATATTTGACCATCTTTTAACCACCATTAGCCTGTCCTGCTTGAGACTTAGCTCTATTAATGGATAGCTTTGTCACATTACCCCTGGAGAAAATAGTTAGTACTTAATAAAGCCAACTGACACTCTGCTTTGATCAGGATTACTTATGTGTGCTGAACTCACTCTAGATTCAAATCCTTGACAGCTTGGATCACATAGTGAGTATTAGATCAAATCAGGGACTACTGATGAAAACAAATTCTGTAAATGATCTGGTAAAGTTCCAAAATCAATTTGCTCTCACTAGGATTAAGCTTATGTCATAGTAAGCTGCTTGTAGCCCAAGACCATGATTAAGTGGTGTTAAAATTACTTAACCTGTTTGTTGTTGCATTTCCTAATGTTTAATGATTCATACATTAACACAAGATGCTAATTCTATACCATAATCCTGCATCTTTAATTGTCTGCTTCCTTGTCTGTGAAAGTTGATCTGTCATTCACTTCTGTCTGAACAAAAGATAGCTGAAGCCGAAACCTGAGCAGTTTAGCTTCGCAGGGCCTCCTGTGGCATGGGGCCCCAGGTAGTTGCCCTTCTTGCTACCCTCTAATGTTGGCCCTGGCTTTTATACAGGGGTGCTGGAACAATTTGTGTAGTGCGGGTGCTGAGAGCCATTGAACCAAACTGTAAACCCTGAGTATGATGGAAACCATTTCATGCCAGGGGGTGGGGCAGCACCCCAAGTTCCAGCACCTATGCTTTTATATGAAGAAAAACAGCTATTGTGGCACAGGTGGGCCATAGAGCTTTTATAGCATGTTGGGGGGACCTCAGAAAGAAAAAGGTTGAGAACCCCTGTTCTATACATCCAAACTTATCTCCCTTCTGGGGAATTAAAGAGGGTGAAAACTTATCTCCATCTTCCTCTTGCTCTAGTCACATGGCACAGATCCTTAAAAGTACGTAGGCACCTAAATCCATCATATAGGAACCAATGACTTTTCAAAGATGCCGTTTAGCTGCTGTCCAAGCCCATAGGCTCCTAAGTCCTCTAGGCACCTATATTTCCTCTGGTTGGCATTTGTAAATCCACCTTAGTGCTGATGCCATCCCACAGCTGACCAGCCATTCAGAGCACTAGCACAAGTTGAAGCCCCAGAGGCCCTGAAGCGGAATTCTCAAACTAGGCAGGGGAACACCTGTCTCACAAGATGGACCTGATCCTGTAGGCATTCTCAGAGCACACCTAACACCTGTTACCTGCCAGACTCACATCAGGAGGGTTACCTGCCAGCTACTGTATCTGGTGGCAGGCCACTGGTAGGTGGAGGGGCAGCAGAATGCCTCCACAAAAGACAGCTGGGACACAGGGAAATGTAGAACAAGTTTGAGATAGATGTCAAGTGTGAGCAGGAGATGGGGTGGGTGGGGGAAAGAGAGAGTGAGCATCTGTTTCAGCTGCTGCACCATGGGCTACCTAAGCAATTGACCTGGCTTAAATTCCTAACTCCAGAAGAGGGTTTGCAACTATGGATTTCGAGTGGAGGGATGCACCTATCTTTGGCCCATCAGCTTAAGTCCCTATATCCCTCCCTCTGCCAGAACCACTCCTCAGCATTTCATTCTTGGCTAGTTTAGGTGGCTCCCCACTCAGCTTCTTCTCTTCTTCAACACTTAGCCGAACAGTCGGACGTAGTGATAATTCACCATTTGGTCCGTTCCTGTGTGGCCGCAAGGGTTTGATGGCCCGAGAGTCCAACATCAAAACAGACTTGAAGAACCCATGTAATGGGGGTCTGCCTCTGGGCCGCCTCCACACCTCGGTTCATGGAATTTTATCCCAGATGTTACAAGCCACCCAGAAAATGGCATTCACTGCAATGTTTTGTGGCATTCTTGCAACAGATGAAGTCATTCCACTTTATGCCCAATATACGACATTGGCATTTTATGTGGAAAGCCTCCAATTTTGCCCAGTCTGAGCGGTGTAGTGTCCATGTTTCACAGCCATACAACAGTACATGGAGGATACAGCTCGGTTCTTGTGCTGAGATGCTGTTGATTCCATATTCATTGTGAATGACCCCTGGCAGATGCTGCAATGCCAATCTGATGGAGAACCTCCATGTAAGAGTTGATGTGCACAGGTGCAACACTCATACCATAGGAACTCTTTATATATATGATTTATTAATAATTTAACAAAGTTATACACACACTTAAACTCAACAAGGCAGATTGGACGTCCAAATATACTTTCTGTATTATCTCTAACTTACACCCTTATCTTTCTTAACCTACTTAACCATCATCTTACATACTCAACCATCATCTTTTTCATCACCATCACCGTTACCATACTCATCTTTCCTGTTGGCCATCATTCTGGCCCCTCCCAAGGTCTACATCTCTCCACCCTTCTGCTGTCCCTGAGATGTTACTTTTATAGTAGGTTATGCTGACACTGCCATGTCCAATGCATATTCAATAGGTGTCCGTTTTCTATAGGTTAGTGTACATATGATGTTACCCTATTAGCATACACGTCAATTTGATGTCATGGCACCTTTGTGGTCGGACATTCTGTCCGGAACCTTCCGGATGCTGGTGTCAGCTATGTTCTGTGGGTGGCTGATGTCGGTATTCCGGACAAAATTCCCCCTCTTGCATGCTACTTTCAGTTCCCTATAACTTATGAGTTACTTAAATTTATCTATACCAAAGGTTATAAGCATTAAGCCTCACACTATCTACTAAAGCCAAATCTTACAGGATAAAAACCTGTAGGTTCCTTGCATTACTACTAAATATAATAAAGCAGAATAACAAAGCAATGAATATATACAGGTAAGCTGGCCCACTGGACTACAGGACCAAGACGCAGCCCTGTCTGACACCAGATACTGATTTAAAAGGTGCTGACATCCGATTCCCCAGACATACACGGGCAGTAGTTCCACTCAGCTGACCTTTTTATTTTATTGTTTTTAAAAATCTCTCCCTTGTGCACATGTAGCTCCCCATAAATTGTGGAGGGAGCCTGGGTGCCTAGGTCAGGACTGAAAATTCCACTGGGCAGCAGGCCACCTCGGGGTGAGGCATTGCAATGCTAAGCAGAGCAATGTCTAAGTACCTTTCAGGATCTGTGCCAACGGTCATAAAAGACATGTAGGCCCATGTCCCTCAATGGACTCTGCAGGGGCCTAATTGAAGACAGTGAGTCTCTGTGTAGGCTGAGCTCTTTCTAGTACATTCAGTCCTGTCTAATAACCATTCTTCTACTGGGCCTATTCTCAAAAAATCTGTGGCAGTATTCTCTGGGATTTCTTGCTTTGATTTTTCTTGGCTTGAAAATCTGATTAAATAAAACGTGTAGTTAGTCGTTGGCAGCGTGTGTGTCTTCCAGCGTGTATGCTGTCCCAATTGTGCACAGATAGCTGACACAGCAGACCTCAGTTGAACTGCCCACAAGGACCACAAGACTTGATTTGTAGCAAAGGCACCTGGCCAGGTTTATTGTCTATAAAGCATGGTCTTACCTCCCCGGATCAATGTCTACAGTTACACTAGCACATGTATGCCCAAAACCATGGACTCAGCTCAGTGAATGGCAGGACTTTCCATTCCCCCCTCAGCTGGCCAAAGAGACTCCCTCTGAGACCCTTCTTTATACACTGATACAAACAAGTTATGTATTGTCCCTCTGATGTAGTTAGTTATCACCCTTTACCTTATCTTTAGAAGGGATCAACATGTTCCTGTTATCTTTGGGGAGTGTGTTTGTACCATACTTGGTATTAGAGTGTTTTGGTACCACCCTTCTGAAATGTGTTTGCGTGAGTGTCCTGTGCTTAGTACTTCTCAGGAATGTGAGAGTTTTTGTAATGCCAGCCCTGTTCTTGCCAGGTTCTGTGAACTTGCACAGAGGCAGAGCCTGACTTCTGCTCACAGCCTGACTTTTGCTAACTGCTTTATATTAGCAGGGCCTGACTACTACTTTAGCAGGCCTTTTATACCAGGCCTCATGTTTCAGGCTCTCTCTTTTTACTACATTTGGTGTATTTAAAACTAGACTGGACAAAATTCTAGAAAATACACTATAATGAATAATCCTCCATTGGCAGAGAGTTGGCCTGGATGATCTAATCTCTAATTTCTAATTCTGAGATTTGTTTATTTTTTTGGCTTCTAGTAGGGGTTGATGCTTACACCTTGGACTTTTTAAAACTTCTTTGCATCATGTGTGTTTTAAACACTCTTATGTTTCCTAAATTGTTTGCAATGTTGTTATAGCTGTGTTGGTCCCAATATGAAAGCGACAAGGTAGGTGAGATAGAAGGGACAAGATTTTGAGCTTCTCAGAGCTCTTCCTCAGGTCTGGAGAAGGTAATCAGCATGCCCAAGCTAAATACAAGGGTAGGACAGATAGTTAAGCATAAGGGGTTCACACTTGCTGTAAGAGACCACTTAATCTGAAGTGGGCAATTAAGGGTTTGCAGGCAGTAGGGTACATTACAAATTGTTGTACTGAGCCATAACACCAGTGTCTGGGTTAAATACATGCTTCTTAGTGTCCAGCAGATGTTATGAATTTAAGTCCCCATGCTAGTTTTTGAAGTAGTCCAGGTTTCTTCTGAGGATGAGGACTGAGAGGTCAGATAGCATGTGATTGCTTTGTGAAGAGTGTTCACCCACGGACGATAGAGTATTTTTGTCTGTTATTTTTCTTGTGTGATTTTCATTACTAACTGAACTGTCCCATTTTTGCTGCCACATTACTGACATAGACCAAAGTTTCTGAGCCAAATTCATCCCTGGTTGAGTTGCACTAACATTTAAATCACACCAAGGATGAACTTGGCCCTCCAAGGGATGTAGGTAACAAAATCTTCAATGTGAGGGGAAAAGGATGGTGTCATATGAGGGAGAATATCTGGTAACCTGGGAGTGATATTCTTGCAGTAGGAGGAATTAAAACAATTATCATAACAAAGAGGCATACTATATTGCTGCATTGAACATTATAGAGTTGTAATAATTCCCCCTTTATGTTTCAAATATCCAAATAATGACACATCTTTATTCCAACTACTGCAAAATGTTGTATAACAATATCAACTTAAATTCCAAGCAGGACTTTGCAAAACCTCCTCCCTTGAAAGATTAAATAATTAGAACTGCATTATTCACAAAAATAGAACCATTGACACTTGTAAGTATAATTTATTATCTGATCCAAAACATTTCACATACAGCATGAGATAGCTAACTTAGAAAAAGACCTATAAAAACTGCCATGTTAGGGAAGCATTAACTACTTTATGGTCTAGGTAAATAAATTACTCTTAGGACTAATTTTGTTCCCTTCCTCTTTCAGGAGTTCCCAAATGTGAATTTTTGAATGCTAAGAAGGGGACAAAGTCGATTGCTTCACCTGACTATTTAAACAACTAATTATTTTTCAAAATGGCTGTTGCTTTTACAGTGCAGAGCTCAGGCTTGTTTGAAACAGCCCTGGCTCAATGCTGGTTAAGCAAACCTTTTGGCCCACGGGATTTAAATGTTGGGTTTGTAACTTGAAGCAAGTTTTGCACAGCTCTAATTACAACATATTCAAATTTTAACTGAAATTATTATTTGTATTACTGTAGCATCTAGGAGCCCAAGCCATGGTCCAATTATAAACAGATGTGAAAGTGAGAGGTGTACAAGAGATCACTAGGGAGGTATACTGGTTTATTGTTTTATGGATCTTTTTAAAATTTTGTTTTCGACATCTGAGCAGATGTGTTAGTACCGCAATGGCTGGGCAAAAATAAAAAAAATATTTCATTTAATTCCTGGTTTGGCCTATAAAAATGCTAGGTCCTTGTGAGCACCAATGATGTACAGAAAAACCCGAGCTTCACTGGAGAGCCACATAATTGTTTCATGATGGTGCATATTGTTGGTCAAGAGTTCAAAACTGCACATGAGAATTCCTTAAATCAAGATATCGGTCATGGAAGAAAGTTAAATCCTATATTGGGAAATGTGTTGATGTACAGACAAATGTATGTTTTGCTGTACCTTCTGAGAGAGAAGAAACTGATATATAGCAGACACAATATTTTTGTCTCTCTAAATGTGGCTGAGTGATAGGAAAGTGCGAGAGAGAGAGAGAGAGTTTGTTTCATGAAGTGTTCTGACCTGCACTGTATACAGTTATGGCCACTGAATACGAGTCCACGATCCAGAAAATGTGAACATCTATTATTGGACAAAATCAGAAATACTGAATAGTAGAATCTAAATGCATCACAGAGAGTGCCTCTTTCTATTCTGTGCTGTGTTACTGTGAGTTTTCTCTCTCAACTTGCTCATGTCTAATTAGAACGTCTTGATTCTTCTTATGTATGAAAGAATTTAAACAACTCCCCATTGAAAGCAATTGGAGCTTCTGCATTGATTTCCATGGATGAGGGGGGTGAGCCGGGGGAAGAGAGAGAGCCTGTTTCAGCTGCTGCAGCATGGACTACCTAAGCAACTGACTTGGCTTAAGTGCCTAACTCCAGGAGAGGGTTTGCAACTATGGATTTCGAGTGGAGGGAGGCACCTATTTCTGGCCCATCAGCATAAGTCCCTAAATCCCTCTCCTCTGCTGGACTCTCTTTTCAGCATTTCATTCCTGGCTAGTTTAGTTGGCTACCCACTCAGCTGGCCTATTTTTTTTAGCATCCAAGTTTTCAGCCAGATTCCAAACTGTCATGGACCCTTCCATGAACTTATGGTGGACATTCTGGACAGGGTCAATAAGCAGGTGCAGTAGGAGAGGGAGAAGAATTCATGACAAGTGCAAAAGGCACAGACAGGCTGTAAAGTGTGAGGACAGAATTGCAGCACACAAGGAGAGACTTGCAGCATAGTTTCTGGAGCAGGAATGTCAGCTGAGGGAGGAAGAGAGAGAGCAGCAGAAACACCTATTTGATATGCTGCTTTCACTTATGGCTGCAAGAATACAGGCTCCTGCTGCAACTGAACCACATCCTGAGTGCCGTTCAGAGTACCATGTGCTGCAGACCACATGATAAGGGACAACTGGGAAATTGTATCCAAACAAAATTTCACAATACATCTGACTGCATCAATCCATAATAAAAATCAACAGTTCTTACCACACAGTGCACCATCCCCACCCATTTCATAAGTGGTCACCTGATCCATAATTAAAATGCATGACAATCAATTCCCACCCCATTTCATTGCATGTAATGACAGTATCTCATTTACGGCTAACATTATGAATGTGTTTAAAAAGCAAACTCACTATTCTCCCTCTTCCATTGGCCCATACATGTCCATAATGTGGGAATACAGAGAAACCCTGATGGCTGTTGCCTGGGTGCATCCTGCTCCAGCTGTGACAGGAGCACTTTCTGCTTGAGTGTACCAGTTCAGTAATCCATTACTGTCATTGGTCCATTTAGGGGGAAATGGCTCACCTTTGGCTTCAAGAAGATTGTGAAGAGAACAGCACCAATGATACTGGAATCCAAACAGGTCTGTAGACAGCACCAGCCAAATGCACATTCAACTACCATTCTACATATACTGATAGTGTAATTAAACCTTCTTTTGCCAGGCCCTCTGAAAGCAGGATATGGTTTCATAAGTCAAGACAAAAGGGGGCACATGGGGTCCCTTAGAATTATAGTGGGAACAACAATTCAGTTTATGGCAATGTCATTTGTTGGGAATTGTGTCCCTACCTGTCCATGAAGATAGACTCCCAATCAGGGGAAAATCCTGAACTTTTCCAGTTCAGTCCATGTTGGCATCCATAGATTGGCCTCTGTGATCCACAAGACCCTGCATAACAATGGAGTAGTGCCCTTTGTGGTTTATGTACATGAGAGTCCCATCAGTGGCCCTGGCACAGTTTGGAAACCTCGTTCTCTCAAAATGATCAATTACTTCGGGTTCTTATGTCCACCACTTTGGGCAAACCACATGCCTGATTGCATCAAAGACCTCCACCACCACTTTACCCACACTTGACTTCCCAACACCAAACTAGTTAGCAATGGACCTATAGCAGTCTGGGGTAGCTTCCAGATGGTTATAGAAACCAGCTTCTGTAGCAGTATGGCCACCCTCATGAGTGTGTTGTGATGCTGGAGGATCAGGTCAAGCTGTTCACAAAGTTCTCTTCATGTGAAAGTTCTGGACACAATGCTTCTTCCATGTTGCTGGCTCCGGTTGCTGGAAACGTGCAGATCCAAAAGATGTTTGGCAGGATATGTTGGGTGGACTGCTACAATTTCCTGTAACTTGTGGGGAAGACAGTCAAGTTTTCCCACCATGCACCACGAACAAATGACTAGAGTGTCTACTGCTGGGAAAGGCATAGGAAACCTGGGATATGAAGTTTTGACTCAGGTCTGCAAAATGTAGTGTAGATGCTGGAGTGCAGGTGTAAGACCCAGGTTTGGAAATTCTAAACCAAGGGTCAATGTGCAGTGTGGATACCCAAGCCCGGGCTTGGAAACAAAGGGTCTGTGGACTCAAGTTCCAATAACCCTGGGCTTACATTGCAGTGTACAAATACCCAATAAGACCAGAATTTCATCTAAGAATTCAGAGGTCTGTTTTAAAGGCCTAACCAATTTGTTGACCCCTCTTATTGCAAGTCCTGGCCCCCAAGTATTCAATTAACTTTGGTTGACAGCAAGCTAGTTATATCTATAGTTGCTGTTAATGCTCTCGACAGGTTAACACAGATACTTATTTCAATAAATGCATTAATTTCTTAATCTCAGGTAACAACATATGGAAAAATGTATTCATTACTGACAGATAAAGGGATAAACATAGCAAAGTAATAATCATTCCAGTTCACTTATATCTAATGTTGTGTATATTCAATGAGGTACAGTAAGATGCTTTTATATGAAATATGACTTCATAAGAACAGCCATACTGGGTCGACCAATGGTCCATCTAGCCCAGTATCCTGTCTTCCACCAATGGCCAATGCCAGGTTCTTCAGAGAGAATGAACAGAACAGGCAATCATTGAGTGATTCATCCCCTGTTGTCCACTCTTAGCTTCTGGCAAACAGAGGTGATGGACACTCAGAGCATGGTATTCCATCCCTATCCATCCTAGCTAATGGCCATTGATGGACCTAGCCTCCATGAATTTATCTAGTTCTTTTTTTAACCCTGTTATAGTTTTGGCCTTTCCAACATCCCCTGGCAATGAGTTCCACAAGTTGACTCTGTGTTGTGTGAAGCAGTACTTCCTTTTGTTTGTTTTAAACCTGCTGCCTATTAATTTAATTGAGTGATGCCTAGTTCTTGTATTATGTGTAGGGCCCTACCAAATTCACAGTCCATTTTGGTCAATTTCATGGCCATAGGACTTTAAAAATAGTAAATTTCATTATTTCAGATATTTAAATCTGAAATGTTACAGTAATTGTAATTGTAGGGGTCCTGATCCAAAAAGGAGTTTTGGGGGATGGCAAGGTTATTGTATGGGAGCACATACTGCAACCCTTACTTCTGTGCTTCTGCTGGCATCGGCACTGCTGTCAGAGCTGGTAGCTGCTGGCCGGGAGCCCAGTTCTGAAGGCAGAGCCGCCACCAGCAGCAGTGCAGAAGTAAGGATGGCTTGGCATGGTATTGCTTCCTTTACTTCTGTGCTGCTGCCTTCAGAGCTGGGCCCTCAGTCAGCAGCCACCACCCTCTGGCTGCCCACCTCTGAAAGCAGCCGTGCAGAAGGCATGATATTGCCACCCTTACTTCTGCGCTATTGGTGGCATGGCACTGCCTTCAGAGCTGGGCACCTGGCCAACAGCCACCGCTCTCTGGCTGCCCAGCTCTGAAGGCAGTGCAGAAGTAAGGGTGGCAATACTGTGACCCCCCCTCCCCCATAAAATAACCCCATAAAATAACCCTGCAACTCCCTTTTGGGTCAGGATTTGAGAAACACTGGTCTCCCCCCTGAAATCTGTATAGCATAGGTTAAAAGCACACAAAAGACCAGATTTCAGGGGGGGAGACCAGATTTCACGGTCTGTGATGCGTTTTTCATGTCCATGAATTTGGTAGGGCCCTAGTTATACGAAGGAATAAATAACATTTCCTTATTCACTTTCTCCACCCCAGTCAAAAGTTTATAGACCTTTATCATACCCCCTCTTACTTGTCTCTTTTCCAAGCTGAAAAGTCCCAGTCTTTTTAATCTCTCTTCATATGGAAGCTGTTCCATACCCCTAATCATTTTTGTTGCCTTTTTCTGTACCTTTTCCAATTCTAATATACCTCTTTTGAGATGGGGCAACCAGATCTGCATGCAGTATTCAAGATATGGGTGTACCATGGATTTATATAGAGGCATGATGATATTTTCTGTCTTATTATTTATCCCTTTCCTAATGGTTCCTAACATTCTTTTAGTTTTTTTGACTGCCACTGTACATTGAGTGGATGTTTTCAGAGAACTATCAACAGTGACTCCAAGATCTCTTTCTTGAGTGGTAACAGCTAATTTAGACCCCATCATTTTGTATGTTTAGTTGGGATTATGTTTTCCAATGTGCATTACTATCAACGGTCATCACAACTATTTAAAATATTTCAAATATTTGTTATCAGAATATATTATATTCTAAAAAGAAACTATCACAATTGAGTAAATATCCAAAAGGGGTTCAGGGACCACCAAGTTTTGTCTTTTTTTAAACTTTTACATATGACTTACGAATTTTTTAAATCATTTTACTTAATTAAGGCTTACTTAAAGCTAAAAGACATTTTTTCTGTCCCATCAAGTCTTCATTATTGGTGCATCTGAACCTATTTTGTTTGGTCTGAGGCAAGACTGGTAAGTTTAAAGTATGTGATAAGATTATCGCTTATCATGAAATACAAAATCCTGGATTTTCATCTTTATGCAAAGAACTTCCCTTAAGACATTTTACTAGCTTTTCATTTGAGTCAACAGTCGTCTTGCTTGTTTCCTCGGAGACCAGAAATCATCTTATTTTTCTTATTGTAAAACAATAAATGGTGTAATCAACAGCATTTAGGATGTATTAATATTAAACACCATATATGCATAGTCTTTCTGAAATAGCTTGAGAATAAAACATTATATATATGATGCATATTAATTAAAAAGGATTTTATAGTTCTGTTAAAATAAAATGAAATGCTAATACAAAGTGATAGAGGTAAAAATAAAGAATCCCAAGAAAAACCCTTTAAAATGAATTATAACCAACATATTGTGGAAAACTGGTAAAGATACCAATGTAGCAAACTCATTGCAATACTGTTGTACATATTTGAGATTCCCCCAATCTATGCCTGTGAAAAGTTGCTGCAGGCTTCAGTGTCCTAATGGATTAGGCTAATACCACACGGCCCCATTCTAGAAGGTGCTGAGCACCGCTTGGAGAGTAGTAAGTGCTTTCAATTCTCAGTGAAGTCTGACACCAACACCTTGTAGGGTCAGGCCTACAGTACTTAAGACTCTTGAGTAGGGAACTTTGACCATTGTCACCACATTACTTACCTGCAGGAGTCCACTTTCATAATTGCTCAGAAGATACAACACTTTTTGTGAGCTATTGAATAGCTCAAACACTCATTTCAGGAAGCGATATTACCACCTACAGTACAGTCTTATTCTCACACTGAGTAGGACTTACTCACACAACAATTCCATTGACTTCAAGAAGAAGTCAGACGATCCTAGTTTACATGAGCATGGGATGTAGAGCTGGGGTAAATGTATCAACATTGCAAGAACAATTTTGTCAATATTTATTTTCATTTTCACAGTCAACTGCAACTTGTTCAATATTTGAAGATATGACCAACAACTTTAATTTGCTACTTCTGGTCCCACAGTTCAAGAAGAAATGTTGATTAAATTGGAGAGGGTTCAGAGAAGAGCCACAAGAATGATGAAGTACTAGAGAATCATTTATCATACTATTTTCAGAAATATAAACTTTGCTATGACTTGAAGAATGTGTTACTACTTGCTTCTCCATTGCTTAAGTAGACACTGTAAGCCCTTTATGGAAAATTAAATAGTTACTACTTTCATCTAGTTTGCTTGAAAAGACTCTAAAGGAAATAAAGCAGCTTAAAAGAGCATACTTCTATTAGCACAATTTTGTTTTTCCTGAAGGACAATGCAGTTACTGTGGACAGTGGTAACTGGAATGCAGTTTTGCTACCATCTATTTACCTCCTTCTCCTCTTGCTGGTGTTCTTGAGCAATCTCCTTTTGTCCTTCCCCCTTATATGTGTTTGCACTGAAGCCAGTCAGAAGGTGTACTTGGCAGATGCAGGATTATATGTTGAAGCCTGAAATGCCTTTTGTTGAGCAATGGTCTGTGTCTAGCTACTTGGAAGACCTAATTTCCATCACTTATCCAACATTTTGTTTGATTAGAAGGGAAGCTAAATTACTTATGTGGAATGTGGGGTATGCCTGCTAATTATTGCCATTGATATTGGGAAACCCATTTTCCATTGATATCTTTTAGTTTGTTTGTTTATGAGGATATTTGTTTCTTTGTCTATTTTGCACATAAAGACTGTCACCAGTTCCTAATGAGATCCATATGTAAGTCCATCAAACAGTTGGGTCCCCATGGCCACATATGATCAAAACACACAGTGGCCAAAGAGCCATTCACAGAGCATTAATCAAAAAACAGGAATAAATTAGAGCTTCTTTGCCACATAAAGACAGTGAATTTTTATTGGCTGCCATTCAGCTAATAACAGGATGATATTACTCTTGATAGAAATTGCTCATCCATCTGGCCCTATGCATCTTTGCTCCCTCATAAGTACTCTGATTAGAATTTTGCTTTGCTCACAATAACAGGGAAGAAAGTCTACGGTATTCTCTCTTCATTTAAATTTAGCTTGATATCATTAAAATATTTTAACAAAGTACAGTAATTGTTTGAAATTTGGTTGCCATTGGCCCTAACTTCCAGTAAGCAGGCATCAGAGACTAGCAAAGCCAACTTCTCATTTTATCATTTGTATATTTTGCTAGCAAGATTAATTCCTTCTGTACCCCAAGGTCACTATTAACCACCACAGATTGGCTTACAGTAACAATTTAGTAAGAGTAAGTCTTGTGCTCCCAAAACAAAACTGATCACATCTGCCAGACTACACTGAACCACAAAGTGTGTTCTATAGCTCTGAATTAAGGGCTTTCAAGTGGTAACACCAAAGGAAATATTTTTAGGTTGTTTGTGTGTTCTCTCTTTTAATCACCATATGCAAGCACAAGAATAGAAGGAGAGTACATTTTCTTAAGGCCAGATACAGTTTTCATTAATCTTCAGTGGCAAAACTTCCATTAGCATCAAAAGGACTAGGATCGAGCCCCTAGATAGCCAGCTGTGGATTACAAAATGATTTAAATTACCCTTCTGATGTGATTAATAAGATAGCACAGGCTCCAGCAGCAAAATGGAATCCTACAAAACAAGCAATATTCTAAAATTTCTTCTATTTAACTTCCTGTGTATATTCAGGTAAGCAGGAACTAATTTGATTGTTTTTAGAAACATAGTAGAAATTGTAAAAGTCTTTTTCACCAATGAAATCAGCATTGCTTCAGATCAACTACACTGACATAGCAATGTGCCATGTTGGGTTATTTTGCATTTCCATTCCTTTGCTGGCCAAATCTTTTTGCAGTTATTGAGTGGGCTGATATGCACAGCCCAGCTACATCTGGTATGCCTCATGGCCTGGCAGTTTGCCTCAGCTTTCAAAATGCCCTCTGTTGCCTATTTTCATCTATCTGATTTGGCACAAATGTATGCCACTTCGGTGTAGTGTGTACAGCTCTAGAAAAAGGAGACCTTGAGTTGAATTAATTACCCCAAATAAGATTATTTTATGTTAAGGAAACTTTAGGAGCTGTTCTTAGCTCTCTTCAAAAATTAATGCAAAGCACCATTGAGTTAGTGATACATGATAAAACTTTAAATATATAAAGAAACCCTGATGAATAATACAGGTAAAATGAAACAGAGTATGTCAGTATTGTAACGTTTAAGGCCCTGATTCAGTCCCTATTCCGATACCATTTGTCCGGATATCCTATTCTGGATATCTATTCCAGATACCATTTGTCACGTTTATGAGGCTAGTTATGTTCCCTTTCTGGTCTCTGAGTATATTGCCTCAGGTGATAGGCCTCTTGTCCTTAATAATGTGGAGTGGCATCTTGCACATGTCTACACCTACCCCCAGAGCGATCAATCCAGCGGCGGTCGATTTATCGCGTCTAGTGAAGACGCGATAAATCGACCACCGAGTGTTCTCCCATCAACTCTAGTACTCCACTGGAGCGAGAAGCGTAGGTGGAGTCGATGGGGGAGCTATTTTTGTAGCTGAAGTTGCGTAACTTAGCCCGACTTAGCTCGCCCCCTCCCCCCCAGTGTAGACCAGGCCTTAGATTAGGATTTGGATGCAACACCCTATTATGCCAACCAGGGGTTCAGGCACTTGCTTGATCTTCCCTTTGGGGACCTGTGACAAGTGATATAGTGACCAACAGTCTAGTTAAATCCAAGTATGTTTATTAGCAAATGGGAAAAAACATTAGTGAAAATGAATTCAAACAACAAACAGCCTACATGTGTATTTAGTCTCATATAATCTTGTGCTTCACAATAACATAAATTAAACAGGCTTCCCTCTTGAGTTACAGGAGTAGAATGGATCCAGCTTACATCCAGTTTACATTCCAGGTAGCCACAAAGCTCCAGATACCCAGCTTCATCCCAATTTGTCTTCCAGTGATTTATTTCCCAGTCTGGTTTTTTTTTCCCCTTTCAAAGAAACTAGCTTTTCTCAAAAAACAAAACCTACCACCATGCCTCCGTCCCCCAAATACCATAGTGATCAGTGGTTTGTGTTACAGGGCCCACATGTGATGTCTTCCTTTTGCCTCAGATTGGCTGAGTGGGAAAAAACAACCAGGCCATCTAAGAGAAGCCCCCTTGGTGGTAGCTCCATTATTTCAGTTAGACCCATTCAACCTTAATGGTTTGTAATCATTGGTCCAGCAACTGTGGAGGAGTATGTTGAAGCCATCTGCTCCCCCAACGTTCCAACACACACCACCTCAGAAATCCAATCTATAAACCACATTTTTGGGATACAGATCAACATTTATCACCAAACATCCCCACATTTGTCACAGCATTTAAGCATGTGCTTAAGTCCCATTGAAATCAAGCAGACTTAAGGACATGCTTTAAAGTTCTATCCTTAATAATGGTGGACTTAAACATGTGCGTACAGATATTCCTGAACCAGAGCATAGGAAATCCTCTGTCAGTCTTTAATAGGGATAATGTTCTATAACTTGTTTCTCTAACAGTTTTAAACTAGCTTTTGATTGTCAACTGATCAGGCAAACAAATATCCAAAATATATTCTGGAATAAAGTAAAGACATACAGTACAGATGAATTACTTTCAAATTATAAAAATAATAGAGAGCAACATCATGGCAAATTTACAGTCAAATATAGTACAAGGCAGCTATCCTCCAAACGCTTAGGCATATGCTTCACCATAAACACATGCAAAGCTACAGAAATTTCAGTGGGCCTACTCATGTGCTGAAATTTATATATAAAGTGTTTGTAGTACTGGGGCCTAAGTCACTAAGGCCTTATTCAACAAAAAACGTATCCAATTGCTTAACTCCCATTGAAGTTATGGCAATGCCAGGTGCTGTGACATTACCCAGATGTACCCTTAAGTGATTATTAATTAGAAATATTTAATTAATTAATATTTATACTTTTACTTCCAGTGGGAACTTCTGTTTGTTTCAGCTAATTTGCTTTGTACTTGTTCTTTTTTTAATCCTTCAAAATAAGTAGGTCCTTATGTTCCTATTAATAATCAAGCATGCTACTGCATGTTGCAACATGCTTAACTTCAGCATAGCTGTGTACCCAGACCTCAGTTCTTTTTCAAAATAACTGTTTACTCATTTTAAGAAATGTGTACTACTTAAAATTCTTACATTTAAACAAAAAGGAAAGAATGGGAAATAGAAAAGATATTTCACAGAGAAACTAAAAATACACAACTTGATTTTCTGTAATACTTAATTACATATTGAGAGTGGGCCAAACTTATCTCTGGTGTAACATCACTAGTATGAATTTAGTTATGGCAGGAATGACTTTGGCCTAATAGTTGCAACAGCTGGAGTAAATGAAAGTCAAGCAGGCTTTATTTAGATCTTCCTGATATGTAATGCAGGCGTATAGGTGGCAATCTGAACTGTGGGTGACAATAATGAGAAATAGGTTTACACACAGCATTCAGCTTGAATTCTTTCTTCAAATTCCAATTACCCAGGCGGAACCAAACCTGGGACCTCTGAAGTTTAGTGTATGAGTCTCTACTCTGTGAGCTAAAAGCCAACTGGCTGTTAGAGATTAATGAGTCTTCTGCAGCCTTAGCTAAGTAGTCTCAGTGCCACCATATGGGAAAGAGCACGACACACAGGAGGTGTGTGGGTTACATACTTTCCATAGCTGAGGAAGCGCGTCCCAAGCTTCAGAGACTTCCCAGTTGATATCCCGGATGAGAAATAGTGGATTTACCATGGCGCCAGTGCGCCGCGCCCACGCTCTGAAGGGGCCCAGGCCGGCCGCTCTTTTCTGCTCCCCGCTCTCTCTGAAGCTTGGCGCTGGGCTCCTGCTGCAGCAAGGCAGGCTCTGCTGGTGGCAGCCAAGCTCCTCCCCCGCCTCTTCCCCTAGCCTGCTGCGTACCGGCCCTGCCCCACCCCTCCCTGCCGCCGATCAGCTGTGTCCCAGCAGGAGGGAGGGGGAAGAGCTGAGCTCCAGCAAGCTCACTGCTCCTGGGAGGAGGAGAGGCGGGGGCAGGGCCTTGGGGAAGGGGGTGGAATCAGGGCATGCCCCTCCAGCCATAGGGGGCACCCACCAGTCAACTGTTTATGGGGCCCGCGAGCCATCAGCTGTTTGGCTGGGGCAGGAGGGAGAGGGGGGGCAATCAGCAGGTTTTTTGTAGAGCTGGAAGCGGGAGCCGCCACCAATCAAGGAAGTGTTTTTCCGGCTCTGAGTTTCTGATCAGCGTGGCCGGTGTAGTGTAATCCACTACACCAGCAGTGCTGTTTAGCTGTTTTTTGGCCACCAGCCAATCAGCGAGGGGAACTCTGCTCCTGGAGCAGGGGCTGAGCGACCCCACAGGTGCAGTCCCACCTCCTTCTCCTACCTGTTTCTTGTAGGCAGCAGGCATGCTTTCTCTGGCTCTGCAGCTGAGCAGCTCCCAACCTTGCGCTTCAACCTCTCACCCAACTAAAGGCAGCCAGTAGCAGCAGCTGGTAAGTATATTTCAAAGGGGATCTTGGGGTGAGGGTGGCTGGGGGGGACTGAAACCCCTTCCCAGGTCGCTGTGCTGAGAGCCGGCACCTGGCTGCTGGTGGGGTGGCCATCTGCATGGTGGGGGGCACCAGCTGCCACCCAGCTCTTTGCATCTGGCAGGGGGGTCAGCCAGAGGCATCTCCAAAAAGATCCCCTGCACTCCCGCAGCACAGAGAGACAGAGTACCAGCCCCTGCTGGGCAGCTGGACCAGGACGGGCATGGTGGGCGGGCGGGGGGGGGGGCAGACTCCTGGTCTCCTGCGGGGTGCGGTGTCCCCCTGCTTGCCGTCCCTGCCCAGGCAGAGACGCCTGCCTCTGAGAGACAGTGGCCATGTCCATGTAGTGTGCTTGGTCCCCCTCCCTGGCATCTGGGTGACTGCCTCTTAAGGGGGTGGAAGGGAAGAGGCAGTGGGGAAGGGATAGGGGTGGGGGGGGTAGGAGAGGGAAACTGAGGCTATCAGGGGAAACCTTCCTAGCAGTGCAATCTCTGCCTTGGAGTGTGGATGGAATTGTCTCCCAAGGGAAGGCTGGAACTATCTCCTGTTGTATGTGTTTAGTTCATGTGCTCTGGCAAACACAAGTCCAGGCACCATGTTGTGGGGTGGNAAGGGAAGGCTGGAACTATCTCCTGTTGTATGTGTTTAGTCCATGTGCTCTGGCAAACACAAGTCCAGGCACCATGTTGTGGGGTAGGGGGGATGGGGGAGGTAGGTGAGGGAAACTGAGGCTATCAGGGGAAACCGTCCTAGCAGTGCAATCTCTGCCTTGGGGTGTGGATGGAATTGTCTCCTAAGGGAAGGGCTAGTGATCATGTGGGGGGGGGGGGGGCAGGGGGCATTGCTGAGTCCCAGGGTTGAGTAATTCTCTGGTGATGGTCATTGAATTGCTAATTGTCATTCACTTGCTGCACAATGGCTGGTGATGGTTGTTTAACATCCACCCAGTCATTTGGTCAAGTGCCTTGTTGTTTCTGGGGAGTTGCCTTCTGGGCTACTCCCAAATTTGCAGCATATTTCATTAACACCATACAGCACAATCTCATAATTTTATACACTTTAATGATATACATATTTTGACAGAACAGTGGGTTTCAGCAAATCATAACCTTTCCCATGATACCTTACATGGCATGTTTTATATGAAATATATACAAATGATGAATATGGGGCTCACAGTGCACAGCACGCCGCTCCCCCAAGGTATAGAGCAGTGGCTCTCAAACTTTTGAACTGGTGACCCCTTTCACACAGCAAGCCTCTGCGTGCGACTCCCCCTTAAAAATTAAAATAACTTTTTATATATTTAACACCATTATAAATGCTGGAGGCAAAGCGGGGTTTGGGGTGGAGGTTGACAGCTTGTGACCTCCCAAGTAATAACCTCGCGACCCCCTGAGGGGTCCCGACCCCCAGTCTGAGAACCCCTGGTATAGAGTGTCACAGCTAGAAACTCCAAGGCTTTGGACTTTTGAAAAGAGACTGGACAAAACATGCAGTAAGGATTAGCCCTGCATTGGCAGGGAGATGGACTGAGCCAGAATGATCACAGAGGGCTTTCCCCCTGTAACTTCTATAATTCCATCCCACTCTCCTGGGAGTACAAATTCTGGTACTAAAGACCTGGTGCCTAGATCCCATATTGCCTTGCACTGGGATTGGGAATTAGTGCCCTGACATGCAGCAACTCCTATTGTGCCAGTGTAGATCCTGCTGTTAGTACAGCTATTTGCAGGTGCCCTTGTGTTTAGCTGAACCTTTGGACTCAGTCCCTGAGTGTATCCCCACTAAACTGAGAGCTAAACTGACACTACTATCCTGCTGTGTGGATCCCAGTGTGCTTGTACTGTGAATTTTTGGCATGCACATGTGGCTATATTTATCTCATTGTACTGGTAGTCCTACTTCCTTGGTGTGATGATGGCATTATGCTAAGATGAATCCTGAAAATAGTGTCCTGGTGTGATGATGGTCACTCTGTGCTGTTCATGTGAATCTTGCATTTTTTTATGCTGTGTTGTTCCCAGGAAATTAGAGTGACAAGGTGGGTGAGGTAATATCTTTTATTGGAGCAACTTTTGTTGGTGAGAGAGAGACAGGCTTTGGAGCTTTCACAGAGTTCTTCTTCCTGAAGAAGAGTTCTGTGAAAGCTCAAAAGCTTGTCTCTCTCACCAACAGAAGGTGGTCCAATAAAATATATTACCTCACCCACCCTTTTTCTCTAATGTGTATTAATATGCTGAAAATAGCCTCCCCCCAAACTGGCAGAGGTGCTCAGAGGAGGGGGGCAGAGAGGAGTGAGCGGTGGGGGGAACAGCAGAGTGGGGGCGGGACTGAACCTGGGACCTCTGAAGTTTAGTGCATGAGCTTCTACTGCATGAGCTAAGCGCCATGTGGTTGTTAGCTGAGGCTGTAGCAGACTCATTAATCTCAAATTAGTCTCAGTGCCACTACATGGGACAGAACATCGCACCCAGGAGATGTGTGGGTTACATAAGCAGCATAGTGAACAGATATGCCTTGAATGATTAATAATTATTAATTTCTCCAGGCTCTCAAAATATAAAAAGCTATTTATCACATAAGAGGATCCACCTAGGAAGTAAAGCCAATAAGACGATTCATATCATGTGAGACACTTTGCTGTAGGACACACAGATCAGCCAAGGTTGGGAGTTCCACTCCCCAAGACTAGACATTAAAATGGCTAAATGAGATGACTGTTAAGTCACTTAGACAAAAACTCTCATAATTTGCATATTAATAAAACCCATTTCTCCCTCCCAAAATAGCTAAAAGGAAATCCAAAACATTACCAGGCAAGGGTAACACCCTGATTTCCTATGCAAAATGGTCTATTGCACATTGTAAGTGTATCAAGAGATGAGTGGGGAATGTGTGAGTTAACGAAACTAGAAATAACTTGCTGTAAGACTGAAGGTCAAGTAGAGCAAGTTTACCCCAAGAAATCCAAACCACATGTTTTCACACCAAATTGTAAATCAAATATACCATGGATAATCTGTTTTGCCCCATCAATATGTCTTTCACCTCAAATGATAAACTATACATTTATTTGCCTTGTTAGTAAGATCTCTCTATATGTGGATAGTGTCTCTTGTTCTCTTGCAAGTCCTAAATAACATGAAATGCTTACATACAAAATGTTTGAAGTGTGTTCATCAAAGTTGGAAAACTATAAGGGGTTTTGTTGGTTTTCATTGTAAATAATTACTGTACTCTAGAAATAATAGGAATTTCATGGCACAAGGAAGAAAGAATGTTGAAAGATATAAACCAGGGTATAACTTTGAATTATTAAAAGAAATTGTTTAAAAGGGAGGAAATTCCAATTAACAATGTGGGCTAATATTGAAATACAATCCTTGAAATGAATCAAAGATTAAAAAGCCTTCAATAAGGAAAGGATTGAAGAAAGTTGTTATACACCACACCATATATTGGATACAGAGAAACAGAGAGGTGAAATCTGAGTACTCAGTTGGCACATGTTCAATAAAAATCAGAGGGTAGCTCCCTCTAATGACCCCTGAAATCAGGGTATATAAAATTGAGGTCACCATGTGGGACCCCAGAGATGATTGAATCCAACAAGAAGCTTCAGAATCCTAAGTGAGACTGATGCCCATACCAGCCTCGTGGAAAGGACTCTCCCCCATCCCAGGGTTAGGAGGATATGAAAAAGTGACGAGATTCCATTTCAAATACTGAATTTCCCCTTCTGGTCTTTAATATAAGTAACTGTAGGTTATCTTGTTAAGGCTACACTCTAGTGAGACCTCCTGTAATCATATTTTAGTTTTTAACTCCTTTATAAATCCAAGTAAATTGACCTAAGAGAGATTTGAACCATAGCTTTAAGCAATTGCTTTTGATATTCCAAAATTTGTCCATTTTGGACCAATCATTGAAATAGCAGGGACCCAAACACATCTTTCCTCTTTGGAGAAATACCCCACCATTCCAGAGCTTAGCAAAGAGGCAGAGAGGCTTCCCTGTTCCAGTGCTGTGCAGGGCTTTGGCACACATAGGGCTCCTGGCCAGCACCCGGGCTGGAGGGTCTTGGGCTTTCCTGGGGCACCGGCACAGCCAGAGACAGTGGGGGAAGGAAGGGGCCTGCTGGCCAGGCTGTTGGTGAGCTAAGCGCTCTGACAAGGGGCTGGTTCGCCACACAGCGCTGGGAGGAGGACGTGTCCTGCCAGGGGGATATGGAGGCAAATCAGGGAGAAGACAGCGAGAGGGGGAACACGTAAAGAGCCGACGGGTGGGCAGCAGAGGCGACACGTAACCGGCCGCTGTCTGTCACCTGCCCTCACTCATTGGCCGCCGCAGCTTGCAGCCCATGCTGGCCGGAAACCGGACGGGGGCAAGGCCCTGCTGGCCAAGCACCAGCACACAGTGGGAGCTGTGCTGATGGACCAGCAAGGGTAGCAGCTGGCCCCGCACACAGCAGCTGTGCTCTGCCACCAGCCTTGCACACTCATCCCCATCATCGACCACTGGTCCCCACCACTCACCACTGGTGGGCGGGCTGCTGGCAAGCAGAGATCCAGCCAGCAGCAGGACCCACCGGTACTGATGTGGGGGAGACAGAAAATACAGGACAATTTGCCCATTTTTAAGAAAAAGTCTGGACACTTGCAGGAGGGTGTAAATACGGGACTGTCCCTTTAAAACGGGATTTCAGGTCACCCTATCTATCCTTAAATCCATTTCCCAGCTCAGATCAGCCAGGTGGGTATTGAGAACAAAGCAAACACACACACACACACGTGCATGTGTGTGTTACTAATTCCATTTTTGAGTTCATTTTATAAGGTTTAATTGATGATAATATTGAACTTTGGTTATATACCACTTGCCTTCTGTAAGGAAATTCTTGGAAACCAAGACGTGAAGTCATAGCAAGTTAATTTGCATTAAATAGCTTTAACAACAGTGTAACAGGGTTCTGGCCAGGAAAGCCTGGCCAGGTCCCTGTTAGCCCCTCTCCAATTAAGGGGATTAGTTGGGGCTGGCAGCGGAGACCACGCCCTGATTACTTGAGCATCGGCACCTGCGGGCCTAATCAGCCAGCCGGCCATATAAAGCTGGCAGGAGGGAAACTAAGGGGGGGCACAGGAAGGAGAGGAGCATATGGCTCTAGATCCCTGCTAGCTGGGGAAGCTAGCAGTCCCCCAGGGTGTTGGCCTGGAGACAGTGTATAAAGTGTATATAGCAGGTGGTGGGAACTGGCACAAGAATAAAAGAGCACTGGTGCATATACTTTGAGTGGTCTCCAACTGAGTTTTGTGAGGAGCCAGGAGGGCTCCGTTACAAACAGTCATGAAAATGAGAAGACAGTCTATACACTTCTTACACTATGACATTACAAGTATGTGAAGGATGCAGTGAGGCCTAGTGGACAAAGCACTTGGGAGATCTGGGTTCTATTCTGAGCTCTTCACTGGCCTGCTAGGTGACCTTGGACAAGGCACAGCTATGAGTCTCAGTTTCCCCATCTGTAAAATGGGGATAATAGTCCTTACCTCCTCTGTAAGGTGCTTTGAGGTCTACTGATGAAAGGTGCTATATAAGAGCTAGATATCATCATCATTATGAATTCATTTCTGCATCAGGTTGGTGAACCTCTGAAATTAGAATCAGGTTCCATAAAAGCATTTTAACCTACAGGTTAGCTCAGATTTTGGATTTATAAATTGTGATCAGACCTTCTACGGAGACTGTGCAGATCCTGGTGAGTTTGTGACCTGAATCCTGTAGCTTGGTTTGGAAAGGTCAGCAGTAATCAGCCTCTGAAGATTTGTCTGGCAATTCCAAATTCAATACATTCCAAACTCCACTCTTCTCCCTGTTCCAATACCTTCTCACAGAAGGCCCCTCCCAATAAGCCCTGGGTCACCCCTCACTAATCACTTTCTGAGAAGAACTACTTGTTTCATTTACTACCCTTTCTGCCTCCCAAGCTCCTTTAATCAATCTAGCTTGATCTAAATCCATCCAAGAGCCTATGAACAATTAATAGGTTCCCTTTAACCATCTGTCACCATCCCTTAAATCTGTCATCTGTTTCTCCTCGATTTCAGCCAGATATTGTACTAGATTGTTGTTGGTATGCTAAGCCATAACAGCAGCAAAGAATCCTGTGGCACCTTATAGACTAACAGACGTTTTGCAGCATGAGCTTTCGTGGGTGAATACCCACTTCTTCGGATGCAAGTAGTGGAAATCTCCAGGGGCAGGTATATATATGCAAGCAAGAAGCAAGCTAGAGATAACGAGTTTAGTTCAATCAGGGAGGATGAGGCCCTGTTCTAGCAGTAGAGGTGTGAAAACCAAGGGAGGAGAAACTGGCTCTGTAGTTGGCAAGCCATTCACAGTCTTTGTTTAATCCTGAGCTGATGGTGTCAAATTTGCAGATGAACTGAGAACTAAGCCATAACAGATTCCCTTTCCTCCTGATGCATCAACAAAACTAACCTTCTTAATTGGAGGGGAGGGGTCAGAAAATTTCTAGTTATTTTCTGTATAGCACCTTTTCTGTCATCTTTGCTTAATTCTGCCTCAATTTCTGCCAACAATGCAGTTCCTTCCATAGGGCCAGCACACATTATTATCAATTCTCTTAAATCTCCAATATCTAGATGTTTTCAAACCGTGTATCCCAAAAGCCAAGACAAAAATGTGTTTTTTTTAGTCAAAGAACCCAATGGTTTAGCCTGTTTTTTAATTCCAGTCAGAGATTGAATTACTTCCTATTGTATTTGCAATGGAGACTGAGCATCTGCACTACCACTACTGGCTAGGTGGCCCCAGAGGCTCTGGAAGAGGTTCCTCTTCCTCTTCCACCTGTATATTTATTCTCTCCTCTAAGTCCTGACGTGTCTGGGTTAAAGCTGTTACCTGCTGAGCATTAGTTACATTCTGTGCTTCAGCAGTTACAAGTCACGTTTTAGGTTTTCATTTTGCAATTTTAGTTTTTCCAATTCCTGTTCCCAGGCATCATGCTCTTTTACAAGCTTATTTACAGCATGATACATAGCCCAAACAGCAGCATTCATCATTTGCTCCTTCTTAGAAGGGTAACCCTTTTGATACCCTGACAACAGATCCTCCAAACCTTTCTTATACGGTGTGGGGACAGCATCATCCAGCCATGGGTCTGATCCCAAGCTTTTAAACACATCAGAACATAAGAATGGCCGTACTGGGTTAGACCAAGTCTTCCAACAGTGGCCAATTCCAGGTGCCCCAGAGGGAATGAACAGAACAGGTAATCACCAAGTGATCCATCCAACACCTGTCTTAATAGAGACTTATTAGCAAGACCTGAAGGCTTCGGGGCATCCCCCTTGTCCTCCGAGGTGGACCCGCCTTGCTTGCACTTGCAGAACATCACAGACTTGAAGATAGCACTAATACAACCCCACAAACCTGTGTGTTTCCCTCTCTCTCAATATTCTGGATCCAAGCTATATTCAATTCCACGGTTCCCCGGTACAGTACAATGTCTCAAAACAATATTTCAGCTTGGCTGACCAATTCAGAAACAGCCAACTCGTTCACTAGCACGGAAACCATCCTCTGCTACCAATGCTGAAACAGATCGTTAATGGCCCACAGCTGGGCAGACTGTTACCGGTACCAGTGAAAATTCAGATTTAATTTGCTCAACGAACAGCTGTTTATTTGAGAGAGAATCACAAAAGCAGTGAAAGATTATATACGTCTCCCTAATAAGCCTCAATTCCCCAAGCATAAACCCTCAGTAACTGTGTTGGCCTTACACAGTATCCTGATTGGCAAACAAAGCAGGTAAAGATACCAGTCCTAGATGGAGACTTCTTCTCTTCCCCTCTCAAATGCTTGGTCTGTCAAAGGTCTCCCGATGCAGGGTCTTGGTTACCCCGAGGCCCTCTGGTTCAAGCAGGGTCTTGGCTACCCTGAGACCCTCTGTCTTAGTGTCACAGATGTTTTCAGATATTAACTGGGGAACTAACTCACTCACTCTGCTTAGCATTTATACCTTTTGTTCTCAAAGGAGTCACATGTCCCAGAAATATGCCCTGTGGGCATTTTATTACTGGCTTTTTCTAATTAATATTTTAGAAGGGGGCTGTAAACAGACAGAGACCAAAGATCAGTTGCCGTTTGCCCTCTCATCAATCATTCACCTGAGCTCTTAGCGTGGTGTCATCCAAAAGAGTCATTTTGACCTGGGTCAGCCTGTGCCAAGCTCACTGAGGGTGTGTTTTTGCATTTTCTTCACTTGGTGAGCTGGTCATTGGCTGATATGTTCTAAAGTTTAATATTGAAACACACACACAAATAGTCTCAATTAACCATTCAAGTGCAATCTCAGCACTCTCAGTAAATTTCCATATCAACTACCTGATATGAAGAGAATCCTGCTCCCAGAATCCCATAGTAAATTCAGATGAACCAAGCCATATCAAACTCATGTTCACCACATTCATTCATATCAATCATAAAAAAATCATAATAATTTGACACTATCCCAACAATATGGTCTCCTAATAAATGGAAAGAAGTATCTAAAGAACAGAGTTGTAGCCACCCACCTTCCCCCAAGAAAGAATTTGGAGAGAAAGAAGAGTGCTGATTCTTATACCCTTATGAAGTAGCACCTTACGTCATGAGTAGTCCCAAGCATTCTGGTCTTTGACTCTATTTCATATTACTGTTTGACGGCTGCTTGGTAGCCTTTGTGAAATTAATCAGTCAATTCTACACAAGTGTTCATGTTAGAAAAATAAATAACCTTCGAAATTAGCTTCCTTGTTGCTGGCCTCAGCAAAGAGGGCCAAGACTGAATAGGGTTGGAGTCTGCATTACTATCTTGCCCCCACCCCCTCAAAAATACATCCAGATACTCCTTTGGTCAAGAATGAGTCACATTGCTGGGGAAGCCAATTTTGATATTGTTCTTTAAACAGAGGACTTCAGTCTCCAGTGCTGTAATCTGTCCCTTTTAATAAACACTAAATTCACTCTTCCCCCCCACAAAAGAAAAGAAAAGAAAAGGCACCTGATGCTGAGTCACACTGTTATTGTGACAGACCTTCATATCTTTATTAAACAGTCATCCATAAATCCATACTGAACAATAAGCCAAATTAACTTCATCAGAAAGTCTCTTTAGTATGAGGATTCATTAATGACATTGACAGCTTAGTATGAGACAATGCACTACCAATATCAAAGGCTTTTGCAGGAAGCCTGCCTTGATCAAAAACTCTGTTTACTTGAGGAAAGGGTAATTTAATTATCTATTTTCCTGAGGAAAGGTATTCTTGTTGACTCAGGATTTAGATATTAGCATATAAGGAATGCATTGTTTTGCTTAATCTAACAGCCCAACATCAAAGAGACTTTGCCGTACAAATGAGCAGTCAGAAGTAAAATAAGTAATAAAGATTAAAACCCACAACAAACAAGCAAAGGTTGAAAGAATGAAGCAGGCAAGTCTAGTTTTTGCTAGAAAACAGCCTTCATCCTCTTTACTGAAGTGAAGTATTTATCTATGTGGTATCTTGTTTCAGTTCTGTATAAACATTCTAGGAAATTTGGGTTTAAAATCAGAGATAGTGAAGGATGTTGTTGTGTACATTATTAATCTTATTAGTATCACTAAGAATGTATTATATAACACCATAAATGTCCAAGGTTATTTTCAGGTTATTTCAGTTACAGGGTCAATTAGGATTGTGTGTCTGGGCACTGTTTGAGCCTTTGTTCCCTGGATCATCTTTGATCAGCCTCAATCAGCATTGTAATCACCCTCCCCCTGTGTGATTAACGAAGGGGTAGGACTGACCTAGGAGAAAAGGCCTTAAAAGTGAATAGGAGTTTGAGAGGGAGTTTTTGTGGGAGGGAGACGTAATATAGTCGCTATGGTTAGGAAGGGCTGCATCGCCAGTGCCAACACTGCTCCTGTCTCCTCTACCTGCGCTTGTATCCAGACAGACAACCTAACCATGGATGCCTCTACCCAGATCCTGGTGTGGACTTGCAGAGACTGTAGCCTGCATTTACCACTCACAGAAAGCCAGGCTGGGGGGACCATCCAGTGTAAAAGCTGCCTGCTGGTGGAATCTCTCAAGAAGCAGGTGGGAGAGCTACAGGAGGTGGTGGCTAGGCTGAGGAGCATCCGTGCCCATGAGGAATTCCTCAAGAGTATTCATATGGAGACATCCAAGGCTGAGGACGCTATCCAGCTAGAGAGGACTGCTGTCACACCACCAGGGGAGAAGGATATGGCTGTCGCAGGGAGGAGACTGGCTGCTGGTTACTTTTGGCAGCAGGAGGTGCTCCACCCCTACTCCCAACCCACCCACTATGGTGATGGCAAACCATTATGCTGCCCTGCCAACGAGCGATGAGGAATCGCCCTCAAAGGTGGAGAAGGAGAATCCAGGTACCCCCAAGGCTGGGAGGGTCGTAGCCACCACTCCTAGGAGGAAACGTTGGGTAGTGGTGGTTGGTGACTCTCTTCTGAGGGGGACAGAGGCACCCATTTGTTGCCTGACATGGCATCCCAAGAGGTATGCTGCCTGCCAGGGGCCCGTATCCAAGACGTTATGGAGGGATTGTCGAGGATCATCCGGCCCTCTGACTACTACCCCATGCTACTCATCCATGTGGGCACTAATGATACTGCTGGCACTAATGATACTAATGACCTCAGAAGATCAGAAGTAACTACAGGGCTCTGGGAGTAAGGGTGAAGGAGTTGGGAACACAGTCTTCGATCCTTCCAGTCAAGGGTAGGAGGCCCAGGCAGAATCGGATGCATCCTGGAGGTGAACACCTGGCTGCAAGGATGGTGTCACCAGGAGAGCTTTGGCTTTTTTGACCATGGGAATGCTGTTCCGGGAAGAAGGATGCTAAGCAGAGATGGGGGTCCACCTATTGAGGAAGGGGAAGACCATATTTGGATACAGATTGGCTAACCTAGTGAGGAGGGCTTTAAACTAGGTTTAAAGGTGACCAAAGCCCACAGGTAAGTCAAAAACATGGAGACCTGAGAGAAGGGTTGGAATTTGGGGGAAGCATGGGCTGTTATAGCAAGGATAAGGGAGAGACAAGACAGAACTGGGGGAGGAGGGGATCAAATCAGTATCTTAGATGTCTGTATACTAATGTGAGAAGTATGGGGAATAAGCAGGAAGAACTCCAGATGATAGTAAATAAACACAACTATGACATAGTTGGCATCACAGAGACTTGGTGGGATAATATGCATGGCTGGAATATTGGTATAGAAGGGTACAACTTGCTCAGGAAGGACAGAGGCAGGGGAAAAGGATGTTGCCTTATATATTAAAAATGTATACACTTGGACTGAGGTTGAGATGGAAATAGGAGACAGACTTGTTGAAAGTCTCTAGGTAAGGATAAAAGGGGTAAAAAACAAAGGTGATGTCATGGTAGGGATCTACTACAGACCACCTAACCAGGAAGAAGAGGTGGATGAGGCTTTTTTTTAAACTAACAAAATCATCCAAAGCACAGGACCTGGTGGTGATGGAGGACTTCAACTACTCAGACATCTATTGGGAAAATAAAACAGCAGGGCACAGATAATCCAACACGTTCTTGGAATGTATTGGAGACATTTTTTTTATTTCAGAAGGTGGAGAAAGCTACTAGGGGAGAGGCTCTTCTAGATTTGATTTTGACAAATAGGGAGGCACTGGTTGAGAATTTGAAAGTGGAAGGCAGCTTGGGTGAAAGTGATCATGAAATGGTAGAGTTCATGATTCTAAGGAATGGTAGGAGGGAAAACGATGGATTTCAAGAAGGCAGATTTTAGCAAACTCAGGGAGCTGGTAGGTAAGATCCCATGGGAAGCAAGTCTAAAGGGAAAAACAATTTGAAAAACTACCAACTGTTTTCAAGAGACATTATTAAGGGCACAAGAGCAAACTATCCTACTGTGTAGGAAAGACAGGAAGTATGGCAAGAGACCATCCTGGCTTAACCAGGAGATCTTCAATGATCTAAAAATCCAAGAGTCCTACAAAAAGTGGCAACTAGGTCAAATTACAAAGAATGAATATAAACAAACAACACAAGTATGTAGGGAGAAAATTAGAAAGGCCAAGGCACAAAACTAGATCAAACTAGCTAGTGACATAAAGGGTAACAAGAAAACATTCTACAAATACATTAGAAGCAAAATGAAGACCAAGGACAGGGTAGGCCCATTAATGGGGCGGGGGGAACAACAGAAAATGTGGAAATGGCAGAGGAGCTTAATGACTTAGATCTTCAATGATCTAAATAGTGAACAGGAGCAGCTCAAGCTAGTGAACAGGAGCGGCTTGCGGGAGTTTTGCGAGGGAGTTCTCCAGGTGAAGGAGAAGTGATTACGAGACCCTTGGGGTAAGTTTGTTGTCTGTTGTGTGTGTGTCTATGTTTGTGGTGTGCTTGCTGCTTGACTGAAATATACCACATGGTCTGTTTGGGGAACCGTGTGCTGATTGTGTGAATGCTGAGCCTAGCGGCCTGGTAGGCAAAGATGAGAGCTTCTTAACGAGGCTTTGATCCCTAAGCCTTTTAGCACCCATCAACCCTTAACCAGGAGGTGGGGCTACTCAGGAAGACCAAGGCTTTAAAAAGCCCGCTCCTAAGCGAGCAGAGGAAGTAGCGAACAGGAGCGGCTAACAGTGGAGTTTTGGGAGGAAGTTCTCCAGGTGAAGGAGGAGCTATTACGTGACCCTTGGGGTACGTTTGTTGTCTGTAGTGTGTGTGTTTGTGGTGTGCTTGCTGCTTGACTGAAATATACCACGTGGTCTGTTTCTTTAGGGGACCATGTGCTGACCATGTGTGTGCTAAGCTTAGAGGCCTGGGGAATTTTGCGAGGGAGTTTAGAGGGGGAGTATGAAGAGGGGGTCTAGATACACTTAACGTTCTTTAAACTTAAAGCCAAAATAAAACCCTGATAAAAACAAAACCACGACAAAGGAACGAGATTCAGGAGTAAAAAAGATAATGCAGGCAGAAGGCCAGAAACAGAGTGGGGGCTATCCAGTTTATTGCACCCAATGCACCATGTATGATTACCTGCCCTATGGGCAGGTGGTGTATGTGTGCATTCGGTTCAAGGAACTCCTGGTCCTCAGAGACCATGTATGGGCTTTGGGGACCAGAGTGGCTGAACTGGAGGAGCTAAGGGAGACAGAGAGGTACATAGATGAGACTTTCTGGGACACTGTATAACAGTCCCACCCCCGGTCGGACAGCCTTTGTGCTGTTGAGGAGGATAAGGGTCTCGGGGAAGGAGACCATCCAATGGGAGCAGAGGGAAATGATGTTGTGGTATCCTCTCACACTGACGATACTTCTCCGGTGGAGGGAACTCCAGTTATTAGGAAGAGACAGGTATTAGTTATGGGAGATTCAATCATTAGAAACATAGATAGCTGGGTTTGCGATGACTGGGGGAACCACATGGTGACTTTCCTGCCTGGTGTGAAGGTTGCGGATCTCTCGAGACATCTAGTTAGACTTATGTGTAGTGCTGGGAAGGAGCCAGTGGTCGTGGTACACGTAAGTACCAATGACAAAGGGAAGGATAGGAGACGTCCTGGAGGCCAAATTTAGGCTGCTAGGTTGAAGTCCAGGACCTCTATGATAGCATTCTCTGAAATGCTTCCAGTTCCACGCGCAGGGCCAGTCAAACAGGCAGAACTGCAGGGTGTCAATGCGTGGGTGAGACAATGATATAGGGAGGAGGGGTTTAGATTTATTAAGAACTGAGGAAAGTTTTGGGAAAGGGGGAGCTTATACAGGAAGGATGGGCTCCACCTAAACCAAAATGGAACCAAATAGATGGCACTTAAAATTAAAAAGGTTGCAGAGCAGTTTTTAAACTAAGGGCTGGGGGAAAGCCAACAGGTGCAGAAGAGCATGTGGTTCAGACAGACATCCCAATGGGGAGGAGCTATTAATTGAGATTCAGAGGTTCTCAAACTGTGGTCAGTGGACCACCAGTGGTCCACAAGCTCCATTCAGGTGGTCCGCGGATAGTTCCCCCTAAGGTACGTGCCTGGGTGGCTGCACACGAGAAAATGAAGGGCCACCCACCTAATTAGGGGAGCCGTGCAGGCATGGCTCCACTAATTAGGTGCCTGAACCCTGGAGAAGATGCATATGTAAGGTGAGGTGGTGGCCTTGGGGGGGAATAGGGGCTGCGGTGGCCAGAGAAAGAGGCAACTTTCCCCAGCTCCAGGGCTGCGGCTGCCAGGGAGAGACAGTCCTCCTTCCCAGCCTCAGCTCTGTGGCTGCTGTGGTGGGGGAGAAGCCCCCCTCCTTCCCAGCCTCAGCTCGGGGGCTGCCGCGGCGGGGGAGAGAGGGCACATCCATCACATTAGAAAGGTAAGACTACTGATATTAAAATATGAGTTGTGTGCTTTTATTTGTAGAACAAAAAATGTTAATTATTATTGTTTTTTTTTATATAGCGCTTTTATCCAAAGCACTTTGCAATAGTTAGCTAATGGTACAAACAATATTTGGAAAGATCATTAAGTGGTCCGCCGAGACCCTCAGCAATCTTCAAGTGGTCTGCGGAAAAAAAAAGTTTGAGAACCACTGCTCTATGTCCTAGTAAGGAGGAGAGGATGGAAAATGATAAAATACAGGTAGGATCTGATCAGAAACAGTCAAATGAAAAAGAGTCCCATTCAATTACATCATGTAATGGTAGACAGCTAAAAAGTGACAAGTTTTTAAAGTGCTTATATACTAATGCTAGAAGTCTAAATAATAAGATGGGTGAACTACAGTACCTCGTATTAAATGAGGATATTGATATAATAGGCATCACAGAACTTGGTGGAATGAGGATAATCAATGGGACACAGTAATACCAGGGTACAAAATACATCATTCTAGTGGGAGTGGCATCATATGTGAAAGAAAGCGTAGAATCAAATGAAGTAAAAATCTTAAATGAACCAAACTGTACCATAGAATCTCTATAGATAATAATTACATGCTCTAAGAATATAGCATTAGGGATATATTACCGACCACATGACCAGAAGGGTGATAGTGACTGTGAAATGCTCAGGAAGATTAGAGAGGCTATTTTAAATTAAAAAAAACTCAATAATAATAATAGGGATTTCAACAATCCCCATATTGACTGGGTACATTTCACCTCAGGACGGGATGCAGAGATAAAGTTTCTTGACACCTTAAATGACTGCTTCTCGGAGCAACTGGTCCTGGAACCCACAAGAGGAAAGGCAATTCTTGATTTAGTACTAAGTGGAGCACAGGATCTGGTCCAAGAGGTGAATATAGCTGGACCGCTGGGTAACAGTGACCATAATATAATTAAATTTAACATCCCTGTGGCAGGAAAAACACCACAGCAGCCCAACACTGTAACATTTAATTTCAGAAAGGGGGACTACACAAAAATGAGGAGGTTAGTTAAACAGAAACTAAAAAGGTACAATGCCAAAATGAAATCTCTGCAAGCTGCATGGAAAATTTTTAAAGACACCATAATAGAGGCTCAACTTAAATGTATACCCCAAATTAAAAAACATAAGAGAACGAAAAAAGTGCTGCCAGGGCTAAACAACAAAGTAAAAGAAGCAGTGAGAGGCAAAAAGGCATCCTTTAAAAAGTGGAAGTTAAATCCTAGCGAGGAAAATAGAAAGGAGCATAAACTCTGGCAAGCGAAGTGTAAAAATATAATTAGGAAGGCCAAAAAAGATTGTGAAGAACAGCTAGCCAAAGACTCAAAAAGTAATAGCAATTTTTTTTTAAATACATCAGAAGCAGAAGCCTGCTAAACAACCAGTGGGGCCCACTGAATGATCGAGATGCTAAATGAGCACTCAAGGATGATAAGGCCCTTGTGGAGAAACTAAATGAATTCTTTGCAATAGTCTTCACGGCGGATGATGTGAGGGAGATTCCCAAACCTGATCCACTCTTTTTAGGTGACAAATCTGAGGATCTGTCACAGATTAAGGTGTCAGAGGAGGTTTTGGAACAAATTGGTAAACTAAACAGTAATTAGTCACCAGGACCAGATAGTATTCACCCAAGAGTTCTGAAGCGACTCAAATGTGAAATTACCCAACTACTTACTATAGTCTGTAACCTATCATTTAAATCAGCTTCTGTATCAAATGACTGGAAGATAGATAATGTGACACCAATTTTTAAAAAGGGCTCCAGAGGTGATCCCGGCAATTACAGGCCAGTAACCCTGACTTCAGTACTGGGCAAACTAGTTGAAACTATAGTAAAGAACAAAATTGTCAGACATATAGATAATTTGTTGGGGAAGAGTCAACATGGTTTTTGTAAAGGGAAATCATGCCTCACCAATCTACTAGAATTCTTTGAGAGGATCAACAAGCATGTGGACAAGGGAGATCCAGTGGATATAGTGTACTTAGATTTTCAGAAAGCTTTTGACAAAGTCCATTACCAAAGGCTCTTAGGTAAAGTAAGTTGTCATGGGATAAAAGGGAAGGTCCTCTCATGGATTGGTAACTGGTTAAAAGATAGGAAACAAAAGGTACGTATAAATGGTCAGTTTTCAGAATGGAGAGAGGTAAATAATGGTGTCCCCCAAGGGTCTGTACTGGGACCAGTCCTATGTAACATTCATAAATGATCTGGAAAAAGGGGTAAACAGTGAGGTGGCAAATTTTTCAGATGATACAAAACTACTCAAGATAGTTAAGTCTCAGGCAGACTGCAAAGAGCTACAAAAGGATCTCTCAAAACTGGGTGACTGGGCAACAAAATGGCAGATGAAATTCAATGTTGATAAATGCAAAGTAATGCACATTGGAAAACATAATCCCAGCTATACACATAAAATGATGGGGTCTAAATTAGCTGTCACCACTCAAGAAAGAGCTCTTGGAGTCATTGTGGATAGTTCTCTGAAAACATCCACTCAATGTGCAGCGGCACTCAAAAAAGCTAACAGAACGTTGGGAATCATTAAGAAAGGGATAGATAATAAGACAGAATATATCATATTGCCTCTATATAAATCCATGGTACGCCCACATCTTGAATACTGTGTGCAGATGTGGTCACCCCATCTCAAAAAAGATATATTGGAATTGGAAAGGGTTCAGAAAAGGGCAACAAAAATTATTAGGGGTATGGAACAGCTTCCTTATGAGGAGCGATTAATAAGACTGGGACTTTTCAGCTCGGAAAAGAGATGACTAAGGGGGGATATGATTGAGGTCTATAAAATCATGACTGGTGTGGAGAAAGTAAATAAGGAAGTGTTACTTACTCCTTCTCATAATACAAGAACTAGGGGTCACTGCATGAAATTAATAGGCAGCAGGTTTAAAACAAACAAAAGGAAGTATTTCTTCACACAACACACAGTCAACCTGTGGAATTCTTTGCTAGAGGATGCTGTGAAAGCCAAGACTATAACAGGGTTCAAAAAAGAACTAGATAAGTTCATGGAGAGTAGGTCCATCAATGGCTATTAGCCAGGATGGACAGGGATGGTGTCCCTAGCCTCTGTTTGCCAGAAGCTGGGAATGGGCAACAGGGGATGGATCACTTGATGATTACCTGTTCTGTTCATTCCTTCTGGGGCACCTGCCATGGGCCACTGTTGGAAGACTGAATACTGGGCTAGATGGACCTTTGGTCTGACCCAGTATGGCCGTTCTTATGTTCACCAAGAAGGTTGGTGGTGATTGGACATCTAACATAGTGAATGCCAGTGAAAATGAGGTAGGATCAGAGGCTAAAATGAGGGGGGAAATCTAGAAAAAAGGAAATAAGGACAACCTGGGGAATTATAGATCAGTCAGCTTAACTTCTGTACCCGGAAAGATAATGGAGAAAATAATTAAGCAATAAATTTGCAAACAGCTAGAAGATAATAAGGTGATAAGTAACAGTCAGCATGGATTTGTCAAGAACAAATCATGTCAAACCAACCTGATAGCTTTCTTTGATAGGGTAACAAGCCTTGTGGATAGAGGGGAAGCAGTAGACATGGTATATCTTGATTTTAGTGAAGCTTTTGATACTGTCTCGCATGACCTTCTCATAAACAAACTAGGGAAATGCAACCTAGATGGAACTACTATAAGATAGGTACCTAACTGTTTGGAAAACTGTTCTGAGAGAGTAGTTATCAGTGGTTCCTAGTCATGCTGGAAGGGTATAATGAGTGGGGTCCCGCAGGGATCAGTTCTAGGTCTGGTTCTGTTCAATATCTTCATCAATGATTTAGATAATGGCATAGAGAGTACACTTATAAAGTTTGTGGACGATACCAAGCTGGGAAGGGTTGCAAGTGCTTTGGAGGATAGGATTAAAATTCAAAGTGATCTGGACAAACTGGAGAAATGGTCTGAAGTAAAAAGTGTGAAATTCAATAAGGACAAATGCAAATTGCTCCAGTTAGGAAGGAACAATCAGTTGCACACATACAAAATGGGAAATGAGTGCCTAGAAAGGAATACTGCGGAAAGGGATCTGGGGGTTATAGTGGATCACAAGCTAAGTATGAGTCAACAGTGTAACACTGTTGCAAAAAAAGTGATAATTTCTGGGATGTATTATCCAGAGTGTTGTAAGCAAGACACAAGAAGTAATTCTTGCATTCGCACTGATTAGGCTGCAACTGGAGTATAGTGTCCAGTTCTGGGTGCCACGTTTCAGGAAAGATGTGGACAAAATGTGGACAGAGGAGCAACAAAAATGATTAAAGTTCTAGAAAACATAATGGAAAAGAGGAAAGATTGAAAAAAAATGGTTTGCTTAGTCTGGAAAAGAGAAGAAGACTGAGAGGGGACATGATAACAGTACATAAAAGGTTGTTACAAGGAGGAGGGAGAAAAATTGTTCTTCTTAACCTCTGAGGATAGGACAAGAAGCAATGGGCTTAAATTGCAGCAAGGGAGGTTTAGGTTGGACATTAGGAAAAACTTCCTAACTCTCAGGGTGGTTACGCACTCAAATTGCCTAGGAAGGTTTTGGAATATCCATCATTGGAGATTTTTAAGAGCAGGTTATACAAACACCTCTCAGGAATGGTCTAGATAATACTTAGTCCTGCCATGAGTGCAGGGGACAGGACTAGATGACCTCTCGAGGTCCCTTCCCATCCTATGATTCTATGACTTAGGAGCCTGAGTCTCTGAAAATCAATTGGTTTTAGGTTCCTAAATCAGATAGGCACTTTTGAAAACTTTACCCATGATCTGATGTCCGGCATAGTTTATAATCTACCACAGACAAGATTAAAAATGGAATAGAAGTTCAAATGGATGGATGTGCAAAGATCATTGATGAGGAAACCAGTAAAGGAAGGTTTCATGGAAAAAGGAAGGTTTTGAAAATGATAAGGAAATTCCCTGGTAGAAGACAAGTGGGAACAATTCTAATTACATGAAATAGTCTGCATGAAAAAAGGTGCATAGTTAAAAAATGAAGGCAGTGAAGGGTAGAAGGAGGGAGGATAAAGGTTCCTGCTAGACAGTATCAAGCTTGTTTTCAGAAAAAAAATTAACAAGATTCTGAGCAAAAAGGGTGAGGGCTGGAAGAAGATTTCATGAGAGATTCTAAATTTGTGGTGGGCAACCTGCCATCCGTCCGGGTAATCTGCTGGCGGGCCGCGAGACAGTTTGTTTACATTGACCGTCCAAAGGCACAGCTGCCCGCAGCTCCCAGTGGCCACGGTTCACCATTCCCGACCAATGGGAGCTGCAGGAAGCGGCACGGACTGGCCACTACTTCCGATTGGCTGGGAATGTTGAACTACGGCCACTGGGAGCTGCAGGAGGCCGTGCTTGCAGACGGTCAATGTAAACAAACTGTCTCATGGCCCACCGGTAGATTACCCTGACGGGCCGTATGTGGGCCGCAGGTTGCCCACCACTGTTCTTAATCAACGAAGTGTTGGCAGGGCTTGGAGGCATTGTGGTTATGTAGAAGTGAAGTTGTTTAGAAAGAAATTTATTGCTGAGGGAAGATGGCAAATACAGAGAGGAAGAATGTCGTATATTCCTTCTGGGGACTCTCTGCGGAAGGTCATTCAGTAACCTTTGTCTCTTTATCCCCTTTAATTTAATGTTCCAGGACATAGAACATTGTGGTGCTCTCTCTACTGCCTGATTTCACTCATTGTCTGGTTTTCTCATCCCTTGCCATTACTGCCCCTATTCCAGAAGCCCTTGCTCTGGAGCAAGTCCTCTTGCTTTGAAGTTGAACGGGACTCTCTTTAAAGTAAGGACTTAAGGCCTACGGAAAGCAGCAGCAAAATGTTCAGTAGCCAATTGCCATCATGTAAGTGGGTCCTACAGTATGCTAATCAGAGCTTGAACAAGACAGTGAAAAAGGGGTCCTGAGCCTGTTCTATAGTTGGAACCCATGGAGCTGCTTAGAGGTGAGGGAAGCGGACATAAATCAGAGGTTCCTAACCATAAACCAGGACCTGACAGGAGCTGTAGTAGGTAGGATTTGTCCCACAAGTGGTAAGAATTGTTCAGTGCATTCTCCTGACACTGGCAGGAAAGACTTCCTGTTTAGACTCTCAGCATAAATATGAAAAAGTTATTGAGCAGATATTTATGCTGTTCAAATTATTAATATTCTGGATCAAAGACCGTGAAATAAGAACATAAACAATAAAATGGGAGTCTTAATTCAAACAAATGCCTGATGGCTTTTAAAAAAACATAACCCCATCACTCATTAAAATATATTATTAGGCTTTATCAGTTGTAGATTTATCCGCTAAAATGCAGCTAAATACAGTAGCCATATAAAGAGCACCAGCTATATGGGGTGGAAAATGTGACACAAACCCATACACAGGTTTTTATTTTAATCTGGGAGGTTTTACTGCAAAATTTGTCAATATTATATTTTTGTTTGGTCAGCATGTGGAGGAGAGAGCTTTACCCATTTAATTTTCCCAGAAAGTAACACAGCCACCAGCAATCATTTGATGTTTCAAAGATCTTATTTCATTTCAGACTTCATAATCAAAAGCTTAAGTGAGTGATCCAGAAAACATAAATAACAAATTATTTTGTGCAAATGTTGTATTTATGCTTAATACATGATATAAATACATACTTATGGCAGATGCATTTGAACACGTTCTATGAATTTTAGACTTGATTTAACCATTTCATCTCTGACACGGGGACCCAGTAGGATTTTGTTTTGGGAGATGGGGACTTCAGGATGACTTGCTGTATTTATCAGAGGGGTAGCTGTGTTAGTCTGGATCTGTAAAAAGTGACAGAGTCCTGTGGCACCTTATAGACTAACAGATGTATTGGAGCATAAGCTTTTGTGGGTGAATACCCACTTTGTCAGACGCATGTGGTGGGAATTTCCAGAGGCAGGTATAAATATGCAGGCAAGAATCAATCTAGCGATAACGAGGTTAGTTCAGTCAGGGGGGATGAGGCCCTCTTCTAGCAGTTGAGGTGTGAACACCAAGGGAGGAGAAACTGCTAGCCATTCACAGTCTTTGTTTAATCCTGAGCTGATGGTGTCAAATTTGCAAATGAATTGAAGTTATATATGTGTTATATATGTTATATGTGCCAACTCTGCCCACATATTTACACCAGCGACACCATCACAGGACCTAACCAGATCAGCCACAACATCACCGGTTCATTCACCTGCACATCCATCAATGTAACATACACCATCATGTGCCAGCAATGCCCCTCTGCTATGTACATCGGCCAAACTGGACAATCCCCACGTAAAAGGATAAATGGACACAAGTCAGATATTAGGAATGGCAATATACAAAAACCTGTAGGAGAACACTTCAACCTCCCTGGACACACAATAGCAGATTTAAAGGTAGCCATCCTGCAGCAAAAAAACCAAGTGGGTATTCACCCACGGAAACTTATGCTCCAATACGTCTGTTAGTCTATAAGGTGCCACAGGACTCTGTCACTTTTTGCTGTATTTAGACTTTCCAGCAAGTTAAAGTAGTATGGATTGGATGAATGGACTATAACGTGTATAGAAAGCTGGCTAGATTGTTGTGCTCAACGGCTCAATGTCTAGTTGGCAGCTGGTATCAAGCAGAGTGCCTGAGGACGGAAGAATCCCATGGACTGCTACAGACTAGGGAGCGAGTAGCTAGGCAGCAGTTCTGCAGAAAAGGACCTAGGGGTTCAACTACCTGAAACGGGGTTCCACACAGGATGGATCTAGACTGTTCTCAGTGGTAGCAGATGACAGAACAAGGAGCACTGGTCTCAAGTTGCAGTGGGAGAGGCCTAGTTTGGATATTAGGAAAAACTATTTCACTAGGAGGGTCGTGAAGCACTGGAACGGGTTACCTAGGGAGGTGGTGGAACCTCCATCCTTAGAGGTTTTTAAGGCCCGGCTTAACAAAGCCCTGGCTGGGATGATTTAGTTGGGGTTGGTCCTGCTTTGAGCATGGGGTTGGACTAGATGACTTCCTAAGATCGCTTCCAACCTTAATCTTCTATGATTCTATGAAAAGAAACGCTATAAATGAATGTTGATTAGAAATAGTGATATAACCAAAGAGGTCTGTGGAGTGGTACTTTTTGTGGGGGGATGAGGGGGAAGAAGATTGGAGACTGGGGGCAGTAGAGGGAGGGTCTATGGCTCTAAGCCTTGCGGCATCCCTGATTTGATATTTCTTTCTTTAGATTGTTTTCCCAGTTGGACACCCTATTTAACTGCAAACAGCTGCTGGCATTATAAAGGGTTTAGCTTTAGTTTGCCATTACAACAGCAAATGCTGATTTTTCTCTGCTTCAATAATCAACAATGCTACAGGAAAAAGATCTTGGAGTCATCGTGGATAGTTCTCTGAAGATGTCCACGCAGTGTGCAGAGGCAGTCAAAAAAGCAAACAGGATGTTAGGAATCATTAAAAAGGGGATAGAGAATAAGACTGAGAATATATTATTGCCCTTATATAAATCGATGGTACGCCCACATCTCGAATACTGTGTACAGATGTGGTCTCCTCATCTCAAAAAAGATATACTGGCACTAGAAAAGGTTCAGAAAAGGGCAACTAAAATGATTAGGGGTTTGGAACGGGTCCCATATGAGGAGAGATTAAAGAGGCTAGGACTTTTCAGCTTGGAAAAGAGGAGACTAAGGGGGGATATGATAGAGGTATATAAAATCATGAGTGATGTGGAGAAAGTGGATAAGGAAAAGTTATTTACTTATTCCCATAATACAAGAACTAGGGGGCACCAAATGAAATTAATAGGCAGCAGGTTTAAAACAAATAAAAGGAAGTTCTTCTTCATGCAGCGCACAGTCAACTTGTGGAACTCCTTACCTGAGGAGGTTGTGAAGGCTAGGACTATAACAGCGTTTAAAAGAGAACTGGATAAATTCATGGTGGTTAAGTCCATTAATGGCCATTAGCCAAGATGGGTAAGGAATGGTGTCCCTAGCCTCTGTTTGTCAGAGGGTGGAGATGGATGGCAGGAAAGAGATCACTTGATCATTGCCTGTTAGGTTCACTCCCTCTGGGGCACCTGGCATTGGCCACTGTCGGTAGACAGGATACTGGGCTGGATGGACCTTTGGTCTGACCTGGTACATCCGTTCTTATGTACAGCCAATGGAAAATACCATGTATGTTTTTTGAGAAAACAGGGATACTATTCAGGCAACTTAAAAGGCATAAGGAATTTCACCAAGTTATAAGAATTGCACGAAAAATCACATGTGAATGTCTTTCAATGATGAGTGAGTTCTCATTTTAGTTCTCATTGTTCAGAGTTTTGCAGGTTCGGAGGCATCTACTATATGTAGCACTGAAAGTGCTTGTCCTTAGTGTTATATGCTTCTGCACCGATATTAAAATAAATTAGCCTCCATCTCATGGCCTGGGCGTTCTGGCATTTCCTAATGCTGCAGTGCTTGGCTTTGTAACATTAGAAATATATGTATATATTATAGTTTTAATTGTACATACATATTTAGTATCAGCTTCAGTGTCAGTTGGTGTGGACAATTTCCACATAAAGTCTTAAGCCATTATCTAAATAATAATTAAACAAACAATTCAGTTTCATATGTTGCAAGAGTTTCAAAAGATCACAGGCCTGAGCACAATTCATATTGCTTTTCCTCAGAAGTGATGAGGTAAATGTCTTATGAAGCTCAACAGCCTACAACTGCCACATGTTGATGAGGCTACTTCCTTGCAGTTGAATATCCTTTCACAAATGTGATAATTCCCTTTACCCCTATGAAGTAAGTATAAGTTATTTAACCTTCCAGAACCTTAGGTCTGTTCACAGCAAGGTAGTATTTTTCTCCAAATGGGCCATCTGGGATCCTCCCAGGGCAGCCCATCTATCTGTTCACTTTCTCATTGCCCATATAGTTCAGTTAGCACATATTTAATGTGTGCAGATCTTCTAGCTGTTATTAAGCAGCTGCCATTTCATAACAAAGGGCATATCTACACTGCAGATAAACTTGAGTGGACAGATACGTGCTAGTTCTGCTCAAGCTAGCATGATAAAAACAGCAGCATAGTCAGGGATAGCCTGGGTGGTGGCTGGGCTCAGGCTAGCCACCCAAGTTTGTACCTAGGGGGATCTGAGCAGGTTTGTACTGAGGCATCTAGCCCAAGCTGTTGCCCATGCTACCCCCAGCTACATTGCTATTTTTAGCACAGTAGGGTGAGCAAAGTCATGTCTGTCTGCGTGAGTTGGGATGCACGCTCCCAGCTGCAGTGTAGACATTCCTAGAGGAACTGGTTAGATAAAAGACCAAATTCTGATAGACTCTGTGATGGGGTGTTTCAAGCCCTTTGAATCCCTCTGCTGGAGGCCTCCTGATCATACCATCCCCCACCACAGGAAAGGAGCAGTGAAGGTGGGCCCTCCAGACCTGACTAGAAAGGCTGCAGGGAAGCAGCCAATCAGAGACCAGCAGGCTCAGATAAAAGAAGCTACAGGGCATTTGCTGCTGTGACTGGGTGCCTGGGATGGGCCACACAGAGAATGCCATGCTCAGGGCAGACAATCCCCAAAACTGATGATTTATCTTATAATTAGATTCACCAAACCAATAGCAAAAGAGCTTCTGTAGCACCACACTGATTAACAAGAAACTGAACACAGTCCCCTTTAGGCATTCCAGCCCTTGGTTCCCATCCAGACAAACTCATGTAATATAGTGAGAGGTTACTGAAAACCCAGTTCACCATATTTGAGTTTCTACTAATCCCAAAGGATCAGACACTTACCCGGGTCAATATATATCTCAGATCTTACCCAAATATCACACTGTCAGCCAATCTGTAGTAAAACCAACTAAAGATTTATTAATAAAAGAAAAGAAGAGAGTTATTTAATGGCTAAAGAATCACACACATACAAGTGATTTTCAGTGTTCATAGATCAAGACCATAGCAGTGATGGAATAGACTGGTGGCTTGCAAAAGTCTCTGGTAACTTCCAAAAGATTGGAAGGTCCTCAGACCACAGTTCAAAATACTCCTTTTAGTTGTCAATCCACAGTCCAGAGAATTGAAGCAGGAATGAGGCAAAAAGGAGATGTCTCAGGTGTCTTTTATGTCCTCTGCCATGTGCCTGGAAAGTTACTGACGCAAACAATTCCTGTAGCCCCTGTGTATGGAAAGTTACTGACAAAGATGGAGTCTGAGGTCACACATCCACATCACATGCCCTTACATGTTTTGTTGAATCACAGGGGTGGCCTTTGGCTTCTTGCTGTCTGAGGCATCCTCAGGAAAAGCTATCTGGAGAGTTGATTGTTCTTAATGGCCCATCAAGCTTGAAGAGTCCATTCACAGTGGGCGGGAGAGACTGGATGTAAACTACTTTGTGGGTGTCATCCCAAGAACAAACACATTTGAGATACAAATACGTAGCAATATTTATAACTTTAGATACAAAGATGATACATGGATTTAACCAGGATAATCATACTTGACAGACTGTACCTTTTCCATTGACACCCTACTTGATACACTTTGTATAAGATTTATTGCAATTGTATAACAGTGGTAACAGCAATGATACAAATGGTCATCTTCAATCATACAGCATCACAGATGGCTGGGACCAGAAGGGTGAGGAAGGGCTAGAAGACTGAGAAACTCTCCAGGCAAGGTGGCTTGGAGGAGAGACCCTACTCAAGCAGGGATAAGACAGAGAGAACCCAAGAATTGTAACCCTAAGGTAATGGGTGAAGGTGATGGGACTGAATGGGAAGCAGCCCAGGGAATGCAGCAGCAACTATTAAGGGAAGCAGTACATAGCTGCTGCCAAACAAGTCAAATGAGCAAGATCCAGAATTAATCAACAACCTCCTTCCCTTCCTGTGTCCCCACACACACCTTACATGGTGGTCTTGCCTATTGTGGGGCCTCTCATGAATATTCATTCAAATGCCCAGCCTCCTTCATCCATATCTAACTTCCTCACTCTAATAATGTTGGGGTATCCTTATCCTATAGGTTAGTATATTAACAATTTCAACAAAATCATCATATATGTCAATTCTTTGTCAAGGCAAGTTCACAGTTAAGCATTTGCCAACATTTTATCCTAAAATATCCAAGCCTAGTATCAGTTCAATGTTATTGCAGTTATCTAGTATTGTTATGCACAAACACTCCTCCTTAAGCACACTATTCCCAGTTCCCCAAAACTCAGAGTAACTGTCAGGCTATTTTTCTATTGCAAAGGTTGTAGGCCTCAAAGCCTTATACTAATTTATGTCATATGCCAACTACTTAAGGTCTTAGGTTCCTTGCATTACTGCTGAGTAAAATAGAATGCTAAAGCTAGCTTTATGGGCTACAAATCCCCTCTTTGATGGGGTGATTTTTAATCAACCCCACCACAACATTACAATATAGCTGGTTGATTACTGAAAGGAAGGTTCCAGAGCCAATCTCAGGCTCCTGATGGATTGATTCTGGTTATGTAGTTATAACTGCATCATAGGGATGCTCCAGTACCTGATATCTCTGCTGTAGGCCTCATGATTACATATTGGCCAAATTCATCATCTGCCATCTCCCTGCATTGTTGTTGTTGAGTCACTTGACCTTTCCTACTTAATCTCCTGATTTCACACTGCATGCACCCCAACACAATGAAAATAATCCCTATTGCAATTCCTTGGATAACAATCCATCCCTTTAACCCAATTTCTATTCATAAGAATGCTGCTAGGACCTCATCACCTCCATCCATCAAATGAGCATTAGATTACTCTGCCTCATTGATGTTAATGGTAATTTGTATAATGTGTCTTTTGATCCATTAATTGTTTTAATGGTAAATTTAGTGGGGGAATATAAATAAGAATTGTTGGTGTGCTTTGGACAGTTCAGTCCTGATAGGTTGGGTTAGATATAATAATAATTGCATTTTCAAAAATAGGGACAGGAGAAATCATTATGTGCCCTATTCAGGTATGGTTTTTTGGGGTAAAACAGAAATTTGGACCTGTGACCTGACACTCCAATTGACCATACAAATATTTTTGATGGTTGTTTACCACACAATACTGGCCGTTTCCACCATAGGTCACCCTCTTCATTGGTGTCTTCGATTTGGTCAGCCTGACCAGGCATGAAGACGATTGGTTGTGTAGTTGATCCTGTCCCTGCACTCCACACAACGTGGTATTCACCTCAAACACATTACATCTACAAATGTACTGATGCCCCTTTTCAGAGCAACAGGTCCTCTGTGGGATTTTCCAGGTTTGGGTTTCTCGGTGATAAACCACCAACGGCAGTATGCTGATGCATTCCTTGTAGAAATTGTCTTTGAGGTGCCCTATGGAATGGACAGCAGCCAGCTAGCTATACATATCCTTATTTGGGTCGAGCACAGACAAGGAGACTGTGAATGAGACAAACAAGGACTTTGCGATCATACAATTTTTAGTTAAATAGCAAGTATCTCGATTAGGGTAAGGTTTCACAGATCCCCATATGCCACATTGCTCAGAGTGATAATTGTGGACATGAATGCAAACAAATAGATCCCTCATTTCCATGGTTCTGAAAAAATAGTGGACAATACCAATTTAACAATTGTTCATCTTTGATTAAATCTGGGACCTTTCCTAATTCTAAAAATTGCAATGCATTAGTGATGGTATTTATGACATATTCGCCGTACACAGAACAAATTATTTCCTTTCCCATGTATTAGTTCCTTCGCTGACCATTGTTTAGGTTGACCAGTTGGTTGATTTTAAACTGAGTCTTATTGAATTAATGGGTAATGTTATGCATGTTGTAGACTGTAAACCTTTCTTCCTGTGACAATCCCCTTATCCCCTGTAATACTGGATTAATTACTTGGTTCACATCCTCCTGCAACACAACTGATGTGTTTACGAATTTTCTCAACATTCACCCGATTCCAAATTGATATTCCTGTACCGAACAGTCCTGTTAGTAACCTCAAACATGGCTTGGATTCCAAAAGGATCCAAGCCACATTTCTTTCTAGGGGTATACAATTTGTGGTTTGGGTGGACCCTTAAGTTGGCAATATCCTGCACTTGTTGCTGATAAGCTTCACTCTTATCCACAAGGAGCACTGAAAAGAAGGAAGCCAAAGGTCATTGGCCTTAATTCTCTAACCAAAGTTTTATAATATGGTCTTTAACATCAGATGAAAATGTTCATTTTAAACAAATGTGGTTCTGTTCTGAAAAGAGGCCATGTAAAAATAGCCCCACTCCACCAATTTGCTCTTTGGGTATATCCAGATTTATAGCTGCTCATTGCTTTTCTACTTCTAAATCCTGACAGAGCTGCAGAAACAACACAACTGTGTAGAAGTGAGATGGAAGTTCATCATCAGCAATAGGGTCACACAGCAACGGAGGGCAGAAGATACTTTGTAGACTTAATTTCCGAATTCTGAACAAGACAAAGGACTCAGCTTGACGTCCAGATCCTAGGTTGAGTGTGTAGAGCTGGCATTTAAGAAAAAAAATCTGTTTTTCTTGTAAAAGGCCAGATTACAATACCATTATAAACATTGAATAGGTCCTTACTGTACAATTAATTCCTACTGAAATCAATTGTGCTGCCCATGCAGAAGGTACTGCTCAGTACTGCTCAATCTGATCCAAAATGAACAAACTTGCTGTAGAAGCCATTGAGACACAACAATGATGGAACTCCTCAGTGCCATTTTACAGAGTCACTTTCCAGAGTTGAATAGTTCTTTCAATCAAATCCCTTCCATTTGCTTAGACCAGCAACCTTGAGGTACAGACAGTCTGAAGCACTCCTCAAGTGAACACATTGCAAAATGTATACAATTTTGAATTACAACTGGTAATTCTGAGCTCATTGCTGCATCCTTTTTGCTTATACATTTGGGAAAATGATCATCTGAGCAGTGCTCAAATTAGAATATAGGTGTGAGTGGTTATAGTGTATAGCCATTTCTCATCACTGCTGGCTGGGAAAAAGAATTTCATTAGCTAGGGGGAAAATTACAAAATCTGAGTGTGAGAGGGAAGCTATCAACCCTTTTTTCCCCCAGTTCAAGCATAGAGTAAGACAACACAAAAGATGGAGAGCATTTTACTACAAATACACTCTAGAGAAATTCTGTGTCAAAATACAGACTATGTTCATGCAAATGTGCCTTGATTTTCTTATCATCCTAGCTTCATTTTGCCATCAAGCTAACACTGTACTCTGCAGATGTATTTTGTAGGGAAACTAGCTGTGTGTGTCAGGGTAACTAAGTGGAAAGCATTAAAAGCACATGTATCCTTCCAGCAGTAGAAATACTCTTTCTTATATTCACAAGGGCACAAACACACCATACTGTGTTACTGTGACTTCCTGAGCAGAATTCAAAGTGTGCTGCTGGCCAGACTGCTAATTCCTGTCAGGCTTTGTTTGCCATTTAACCATTTTTTATGAACAATTTCCTCCCAGTTACTAGTTACTGCAGCAAAATAAAGCTAGTAATAAATACTGCACTTGTGTGAGTTAGTCTGCAAAAATTACACTAACTTTACTCTTGCTAAAGTTAAATGATTAGTCAACTTTATCTCCAGGAGAGCTGCCTTTCAATGTTATACGACAATTTCTTCAGTTTTCAGAGGATATGAGAGGGGAAAAAACCCTTCAACTGCAATATTCTTTTTAAGCACATTAAAATGTAGAATTCACATCCTTTTTGTTGTTGTTGTTGAAATCAGCATTCTTGTTTACTGCTGAACTCTTAGTAGGTTCTTATCTTTCCATTTTGGTGTTTCTACAGTTATTCATTCCCAACGGCCAGTTCAGTGATTTTTTTTTCTGATTTATTCCTTGTTTAAGAAGCCATCATCTTTGAAAACTAACCGGTGTCATTCCTATGCTGTTTCAGAAGAAACTACAGCTAAAGATTTAAATGTGTCACTGTATTGAAAACCATATTATTTCACCTTATATTAGGATTTCTGTGAATACATTTTCTGATCAACTAGCACCTTTATTTTGTTTTCCTTTACAATTTAAGAAAGGCTTTGGTGAAGTTACTGCTTAGCAGCCATTTCAGATTTTATCCATTCTCTCTCATACATAGACGTTATGTTATCTCTGTGTATTTGTGGGAGAGAGAAAAGTAATTGATATATTTAGTAATTGATGTAAATTCAAACTTAACCTTTCACAGATAGATGTTTGGGTTTAGCTTTGTTTTCTAAATTGATTGAATGTGTCCAACTGAGTGAAAATAGATGCATTAATAGTATTATAGATTTCAGGGAGTTGAGATGTCTTCAGCAAAAGTGAGCCACCACCTGTGCCTCTGATCCATGCCCTTCTTCACCAGCAATAAAGAGTAAAGAATATCTGAATTCTGATATTGTCACTACCTCCGATGTGAAGGAATAGCTACTACCTTGTGCCCCATACCACTCTGTAATCTGGTCACTACTTAAGAAATCATAACTCAGTGAAACAGACATTAGCAACTACTACTGATCAGTATCTAACCATGCTGCTGAAAGGAGGCAGCAGTGAACAGGTTCAAACAAACAAGACATTTATTATGAAAAAGTGAAATGAAAAAATATCCAGTCTCTCAAACAAATATTTACTGCCCCCTGAAGCCTCAAGATACATATTTTGATTTTAACATCAAGGTTATACCAGAATCTCTGTCAGGCCTGCCTTTTTAGGGCTCCCACAGGGATAACCCTCCAATACCCTTTTGTAGGACAATGTTCTGGGAACTGTGAATTATTCACCTCGGTCTTTCAGTTAATTCCTGCTGTGTCTGTTTCTTCCCAATGACAATGGTTTACACAGATGTTGCTTTTTCCTTTGTAATCTAAGGTCCTGATTCTTCAAGGCACATCTAAACAGCCACCTGTGCAGAAGCCCACTGATATGTGGAGTCATTAAATAACCTTACTACTGAAAAGCTACTCTTCAGACATACACATTTGTTCTGGTTACATTAATCAGCATTTGATCTGGTGGAACTGTTTGTTGTAAATGAATTAGCCAAATGTTAGCCCTTTTTTCCTGTTTTCAGACCGATCCTGATTTTTCTCTGAATGTATTTTTATAAGTACACCTCTACCTCGATATAACGCTGTCCTCGGGAGCCAAAAAATCTTACCGTGTTATAGGTGAAACCGCGTTATATTGAACTTGCATTGATCCACCAGAGTGCGCAGCCCCCCTTCCCCCCCCCCCCCCCGGAGCACCGCTTTACCGCGTTATATCCAAATTCATGTTATATCAGGTAGCGTTATATCGAGGTAGCAGTGTACTCACCAAGAGTCAGATTGTACCACTTTTACTCATGTTTAGCACCTCAATTCATGAAAAGAACCATTGATTTTAATCATAGAGTGAAGTTCTAATCATCATGAATAAAAGCATCAGAATTTTGCTACAAGTACTTTGTACACATGACTTTGAGACTCTAGATTGTTTGCAAGCTGTTCACTTTTGGCCAAATTCTAACACCCTTACTCATAGTGAGGTAGGCTAACTGAAAACAAAGGGTCTGCTTGAGGAATTAGATGCCTACTCAACATGAGTAAGGTTGCAGAATATTGTTCTTTGAATTTTGTATTACTGGTGATAACTCAGTAGTCACCTGGTAGTGCTCCTGCTCTGGGATTGGATGACTGAAAAATTTTAAAGATGAGAGAAATTAATTCTCTTTTACACATGGGTTTTCATTCAGACCAATGTTTGGGAAATGGCTGTTCCTCACAGAAATATGAAAATAAAAAAATCAATCACTGTGAATGTTTGAAAGTATTTGAGGAATGGCTGTTCTGGAAACAAACATGTTAACAAGGAATCTGTGTGTGAACAAGAACATTCACTACTTGTTATTCATTATTTGTCATCTGTTATTAATTTTATTGCATTTTAAAAGTCTCAGTCAGGCAGCAGAAAGAACAGGATTTTATGCAGAATCTGGCCCTGACAAGAACTCTCTCATTACGTTGGACCTCAAATATTATGCTTATATGGAGAGCAATCATTTGTGGGAAAAGCATCCAACTGAAAAGAAAAATTACTGTAAATTACAAAAATAAACCCAAACAAAACTTAGTCAAATAGCAAAATCCCAAATGGCAATACACTATTTTTCCAAGTTAAAAAAATGAAATCCCTATGAAAATTTTACAGCAGTGAACACACATCTGTCAAACTGGAAGATTTGACAAGATGAAATTTACAACCTGTTTGTACAAGCAGAGTCATTATTGCTGTTCACTCTGTCAGCTATAAACCTGAAAGCCTGGCTTTTCAAACATCACACCAGCAAATTTCAAAAGCTGATCATTTTGGATATAGAAAGTAGCATTTCATAGTGAGCAGACACAAAAATGTTGTCAGGCTGTGAAAATGTAACTGCATCAGCTAATGTGATTAAATTTGATGATGATCTTGATAACATCAGATTGAGAAACTCTTTCAGGATGTGTTATCATTTCTTCCTTTTGACTGTCAGCCATGTCTCTAGCCCTAATGTCAGACTCCCTGCTACAGCACTAACCAAAAATAGCCAATCTGGTTTTCCTGTTCTTAACTTGTATGACTTTTTTTTTTAAATCATAGACTAAGTCCAGAAGGGACCATCATAATCATCTAGTCTGACCTCCTGCACATTGCAGGTCACAGAACCTCATCCACCCCTCCTGTAGTAGACCCATAACCTCAGGCTAAGTTACTGAAGACCTCAAATCTTAATTTAAGGACTTCAAGTTACAAAGAATCTACCATTTACTCTAGTTCAAACCAGCAAGTGACCTGTGCCCCATGCTGCAGAGGAAGGCAAAAAATCCCTAAGGTCTCTGCCAGTCTGACCAGGAGGAAAATTCCTTCCTGACCCCAAATATGCTGATCAGTTAGACCCTGAGCATGTGGGCAAGACCCACCAGTCAGACATCTGGGAAAGAATTTGCTGTAGTAACTCAGAGCTATCCCACTATAGTTTTCCACCTCTGGCCATGGATATATTTGCTAATAGCAGTTGCGGATGGGGCATATACCATTGGAGGCAGTCTCATCATACCATCCCCGCCATAAACTTATCAAGCTCAGTCGTAAAACAAGTTAATTTTTTTGCCCCCACTATTCCCCTTGGAAGGCTGTTCCAGAACTTCACTCCTCTGATAGTTAGAAACCTTCATCTAATTTCAATCCTAAATGTATTGATGGCCAGTTTATATCCATGTGTTCTTGTGCCAGCATTTGCCCTTAACTTAAATAATTCCTCTCCCTCCCTGGTATTTATCCCTCTGATGTATTTATAGAGAGCAATTATATCTGCCCTCATCCTCCATTTTGTTAGGTTAAATAAACTAAATTCCTTAAATCTCCTCTAGTAAAGCACGTTTTCCATGCCTCTGAGCATCCTGGTAGCCCTTCTCTGCACCTGTTCCAGTTTGAATTCATCTTTCTTAAACATAGGATGCCAGAATTGCACACAGTATTCCAGATGATGTCTCACCAGTGCCTTGCATAATGGTAATAATACTTCAATCTCTCTACTGGAAATACATCACCTGATGTTGCCTATGATTGTAGTGGCCTTTTTCATGGCTGCGTCACATTGGTGATTCACAGTCATCTTGTAATCAACCAATACACCTATGACTTACTCCTCCTCTGCCACTTCCAACAGATATGTCCCTAGCTTATAACAAAAATTCTTGTTGTTAGTCTCTAAGTGCATGACTTTGCACTATTAAATTTCATTCCATTTCTATTATTCCAGTTTTTAAGGTCATCCAGATATTCTTCTATGAAATTCTGGTCCTTCTCTGTATTGGCAATACTTCCCACCTTTGTCATCTGCAAATTTTATTAATAAATTCCCACTTTTTGTGCCAAAGTCATGGATGAAAATGTTAAATAAATTTTAGTCCCAAGACTGATCCTTGAACTCCACTAGTAACCTTCCTCCAGCCTGACAGTTCACCCTTCGGCATGACCTACTGTAGTCTCCCCATAACCAGTTCCTACCCAGTTTTCCATTGTCATATTAATCCCCATCTTCTGCAATTTAACTAATAATTTCCCATGTGGAACTGCATCAAATGCTTTACTGAAATCCAGGTAGATTAAATCTACTTTATTTATAAAATCATAAGGGCCAGTTTCTGCAAATCTTACTCAGACTGACAAATCTGAAAAAGTAGTAGTCAGCATTGTGTTCCTAGGGCAGTTCTATTGGGACTAGGCTTGATGCTATTAAACATTTTCCTCATTGACCTGGATGTTATCTGCAAATTTTATCAGCAGTGATTTTATATGACTCAAAAATTATAAATAATGATGAGGAGAGGGCGGTCATACAGAATGATCTGGATCACTTGGTAAGCTGGGCCCATTCAAAGAAAATGCATTTGAATACAGCCAAATGCAAAATCATACATCTAGGAACAAGGAATGCAGGCCATAACTACAGAATGGGGGAGTGTATCGTGGAAAGCAATGTCTCTGAAAAGGATCTAGCGGTCATGCTGGATATGCAACTGAATATGAGCTCCCAGTTTGATGCTGTGGCAAAAAAAGCAAATGTGACCCTTAGGTGTATAAACAGGGGAATAGTACATAACAGTAGAGAAGTGATTTTGCCTTTGTATATGGCATTAATAAGACAGATACTAGAATACTGCATATAGTTCTGCAGACATTTTTTAAAGGATGTTGAATAATTAGAGCGGGTGCAGGGAAAAGCCACAAAATATTTTGAAGCCTGGAGAAAATGCTTTGCGGTGAGAGAAGTAAATCTGCAATCTGCAAATTTGTTCAGTTTATTTAAAAGAAAAAAAGCTTGAGAGGTGACTTCATAGAGGGAAAATACTACAGGCTCTCTAATCTAGTGGATAAAGACATATCATAGAATCATAGAATATCAGGGTTGGAACCCCCTCTAGCCTTAGTTTCAAAGTTACAACAAAACAGGGATACCCCTCCCTCTAGCAAAGGGAACATTCACAAGTTGAGAAAACAAAGATAAACTAATACGCCTTGCCTGGCTGTTACTTACAAGTTTGAAATATGAGAGACTTGTTCAGAAAGATTTGGAGAACATGGATTGATGTCCGGTCCCTCTTAGTCCCAAGAGCGAACACCACCAAAACAAAGAGCACAATCAAAAGCCTTCCCGCCCCCCTCCCCTCCCCAAGATTTGAAAGTATCTTGTCCCCTTTATTGGTCCTTTGGGTCAGGTGTCAGCCAGGTTACCTGAGCTTCTTAACCCTTTACAGGTAAAAGGATTTTGGTGCCTCTGGCCAGGAGGGGTTTTATAGTATTGTATACAGGAGGGTTGTTACCCTTCCCTTTATAGTTATGACAGGGTGCAATCCACACCATCCTCCAGATCATTAATGAAGGACCCAGGCTGGAAGCTGAATCCAGACAAACTCAAATTGGAAATAAAGTCCAAAAATCTATTTGTGAGGGAGATTAACCATTGGAACAAACCACCACAGGAAGTGCTTCATTCCTTGGTGTTTTCATTTCAAGATTGAATGCCTTTCTGGAAGTTATGCCCTAGCCAAACACAAGTCATCCTTTAGTCAAACACTGGTATTGGGTCAAATCAGAGTAAATTAGATGAAAATTAAAGGCCATGATCTAATGGTTCCTTCTGGCCTTAAACTCTGTGAATTACATAGTATTTAGTCAGGCATATAGTCCCATTCACATCAGTGTCATAGAAATTAAAGCTGATAATTAAAATTAGCCTATTGCTGATACACAATTACTAACTGCATAAAAGTTCACAGGACACTGTAGGCCTACTCATTTATCAGCAGGGGTGGTGGAACAATGTGTATAGTGGGGGTGCTGAGAGCCATTGAACTAAACTGTAAACCCTGCATATGATGGAATCCACGTCAAGCCAGGGAATGCAGCACCCCTAGTTCCAGCACCTATGTTTATCAGGGGTGCTACATCACCACCATGGCTTCTATAAAATGTGAGGGGAAGGACTGATTACCTACAGCCATCATTTTGTAGTCCCATAGGATAAGAAGTATGCACGAGGAAAGACAGAGGCTCACAAAATGCCAGGAGTAAGCCTGAATGTCAGAGAGGTGGTTCAGCAGGACTACAACATGAGGAGGAATCATAAATTTTGCAGAATGAACATACAGAGAACGTAAAAGACCAAACAAGTCTGATGTAGACATAGCCGAAGAGGTCTCAGGCTCTCTTTTTTTGTGAGAGATCCAGTCCATAGGAAAGATATTGGAAAGCACCAACTATTGTTGCTGGATGTTGCTGCACCTTGTGATCCTGTATGGCTGAAATTGATCAAGGTACTTAGTGAAGAAGAACAAATCCCAACTCATCTAGATGACTTCTAAAAAGCTATGTGAATCAATACCTTCCTCAAGGCTAGAAGATAACCTGATATAGGCAAATAACACATCCTAGATCAATAATTTGTTGTTAAATATTAATACTTGTTAAAATAGATCATACAGAAAAAAAGAGTGGGGAAAATGTATGGATATATGTACTCTTTCTTTAAAACTGCAGCAGGAAGGAGTGGCTGGGAAAGTTTCCTAGAAGAAAAGATAAAAATGTCTTCCTGTTTGTGATGGGGTATACCAGACCCCCTGGGGTCCCCTGCTCGAGGCCTCGTGGCCCTGCCACACCCTGCCCCAAAAAAGAGCAGTGGAGAGGGTCCTTCAAATTCCTAGAGTGGCTGTGTGGGATACAGCCAATCGGGGCCCAGCAGCCTAGTATAAAAAGAGCTGCAGGGTCATAGGGAGTTCAGTTCCTTGCTGGAGCTGAAGGAGTGTGGATGGTGTGTGGCTGACTGACAGAGCTACAGAACCTTGGATAAGGTAGTGCTGCCAGAAGCCAGGGAGAGCGAGAAGGAGCCCTGAGCTGGTTAAGGGTGAAGACAGCACAGGGCAGTGGGGAAGTGGCCCAGGGAATTAGAGCAGCAGTGTGACTTAGATAAAGGGACACAGCAGATAGTTGCTATCTACAGTAGTAGATGGAGTAGTGGGTGGGCCCAGGTCCCCCCCGCCAAACCCCATTAGCCACTGAGGGAAGTGGCCTGGACAACGAGGCACCCCAGAGGGGGGAACTGAACTATAGTGACCCAGCTGGAGAGCTGTAGCCCGGAAGCCTCAAGAGGGTGAAGACGTTGTCTCTAAAGGAGGGCCAATCAGAGAGAGAGAGAGTATATGAGTGTGAGAGTGTGCAGGTGCTCACAAGAAGTGAGTGCACCCAGTTACATTGGTATCAGAAGTGAGGATTCAGGACCAACCCCTGAAACAAGGGGACAATGAAGGAGTTGGTAAGGCTGCTGCCCCAGCAGCAGCACAGCACTGCTGAAACCCAGAGGGCCCTAGTTGAAGAGCAACATGAGACGCAGCAGGCTGCTCAACAGCAGGCTGTATTCCTGGAGGTGCTTCAGCTCCAGCAGCACTGGCAGCAGCAATTCCAGGAGGCATTGTTGCAGCAACTAACTAGCTCAGCCTCCTAAAACTAGTTGAACTCTGGGCTGGGGATACCACTGGCCAAGCTTGGGCCACATGATGATCTAGAGGCCTACTTAGTCACCTTTGAGTGGGTAGCCACAACTGCTGCTTGGGATAAAGACAACTGGGCCACTTGCCTGGCCCTTTTCCTGTCCGGGGAAGCTCAGGCGTCTTACCGGGCCCTGGATGATGAAGCGGCGAGAGATTATCGGACAGTGGAGGCTGCCATACTTGACTGTCCGGGAGTATTCCCAGAAGCCTACCGCTGCAGGTTCCGCTCAGAGGTTTTTGCCTCAGGGGATCACCCCCGGGCCATAGCCCAATGCCTTAAAGACTGGGCCACCCAATGGCTCCGCCCTGAGGTCCACACGAAGGTGGAGATCATAGACTCGATAGTCTTAGAGCAGTAGCCAAGTACATATTGCCAATGCCAATTCAAACATGGGCTTGACAGCATAGCCCCAACTCACTTGCCCCTGCAGTCCAGATTACAGAGGACTATTTGCTCGCTGCCTGGCCTGGCAAATATACCCCACTGAGGCCTGACACCTGGCAGGCCCAGGGCCCAGAGAACTCTTCCCGGTTGCCAAAGGGGGCACCCAAGAGACCCAAACCGATCAGAAGGGAAGTCCCACTGGATCCAGCCTCAGAGTACCGGTCACGATGGGTGCCTGCCCTCCCTCCCTTCCCAGAGTTGCACCCCAGAAGCCCTGAAGATAAGGAGTCAGCCAGACCCTATTAGTGTCCTGCTGGTATGCTTTTGCTTTGGGAGGCCAGGACACTTCAGCCGATCTTGTTCTGTCATGGAATGTGACCTCTAGACTGTGGGGTCACCGAAACATGTAGCAGCTCTGAGCCCAGGTTCGACCAGCAGCATAAGGCCTATGTGACCCAAGTCACCATGGGAGGGTGCACTATGCCCGGGCTGGTGGACTCAGGGTGCTCACAAACCCTAGTTTGAGAGTCCCTGCTTGACCTTAGCACTCTCCAATATGGCCACCCCTTGAAGGTGACGTGTGTGCATGGGGATGCCCACTCCTACCCCATGGCTTGGGTACAACTGAAGATGGGCAATCAGAAGCAAAACTTTGGGTCGACATAACAAAATGCCTTCCTTGGAAGGTTATAATTGGGAGATACTGGCAACAGTTCCCCTCTTTGCTCCTCCACAATCCAGACCTCCTACTCCAGCTGAACTGATATCCAATACTGAAATCTGACCTTTTGGAGGGGTCTACCCAAACTCAGAGGACTGGGAAGTCCCGAAGGCAATGCTGAGAAGAAGGGAGGGCCTGGTTACAGACCCATCTGGCCGGGGAGACAGAACCAGGGGAACCATCTCAGCAGATGAACAATGCCCAGTCTGAAGGGGGAGAAGCGCCTTCTGAGACAGGAGAACCTCTCCAGGAGGTTTGTCCTCCCAACAGACTTAGCCCATTTAACCCAGACCTATGACTTCATATGTGGGCAAAAGGAAGATGACACTTAGAGAATCATAAGCCCGGAGAGTGGTGATTGACGGGATGGTTACCCAGGAGGCCTAAGCTGCCCAATTTCCTCATTTTGAACTAAAGAATTATATGCTCTATCAAGTCGACCTTGACCCAAAAACAAGGGACGTCTGCTACCAACTCCTGGTTCCCCAGGAGGCCAAGAGGGAGGTCTTCCAGCTGGCTCATTCAATACCATCAGCTGGCCATCTTGGCTGGGAAAAAACATTAGCCTGCTTATTGACTCGGTTCTTCTGGCAAGGGATATATAAGGAGGGCGCTACTGTCTGTGCGTCCTGTCCAGGCTGTCAGCAGGTTGCACCAAAGGGTTCAGGGTGGACTCCTCTAATACCCCTACCACTAATGGGGATGCCCTTTGAGAGGATAGGGGTCGATATAGTGAGCCCCCACCCCTGGCCATGAGGACGCCGAGGACCCCGCACAAGAGTGAGATCCTGGCCTCCTTCCTGGTGACCAGTGTCTAAAAGGCCCTGGGGAAGCTGTTGAACATCTCGGATAAGATGGGCATTGACAAGGAGATGCAGCTAGAGTGCAAGCAGGCAGTAAAGCAGCACATAGAAGAGATTTTAAATAAAACAATTACAGAGGAAAAGTGCCGGGGCCACCAGCACATACTGGTCATTGTGGACTATGCCACACGATATCCAGAAGTGGTCCCCATGTGCTCAATAACTGCACAAACTGTAGCAAGAGAGCTAGTTCAACTCTTTTCTCGGGTGGGCTTACCTACCAAAATCCTGACTGACCAAGGGACAAATTTCATGTCCCGGTTGTTAAAAGAGGTGTGGACACTTCTCAAGGTTAAGCCTCTCAGGACCTCTGTGTACCACCCCCAAACGGATGTCCTGGTGGAGGTGTTCAATCGAACCTTGAAAAACATGTTGAAAAAATTTGTAAACACCGACCCTCGCAATTGGGACCAACTCCTGCCCTATTTTATGTTTGCCGTACAAGAGGTGCCGCAAGCCTCAATGGGATTTTCCCCCTTTGAGCTGCTTTATGGCCGGCGACCCCGAGGAATACTCGACCTTCTCAAGGAAACGTGGGGAGAGCAACCTTCTTGAGCCCAAAATGTAATTCAATGTGTTACAAATGCGTGCATGACTAGATTAGGTGGCCAGGTTTGCCCGAGAGAATTTGGAGTGGGCCCAACAGACCCAGGCTCACCACTATAATAAAGCAGCCCGGGAGAAAGTCTATCAACCCGGTGACCGGGTCCTGCTATTGTTACCCAGCTCCACAAGTAAGCTCTTGGCCAAATGGCAAGGGCCCTATGAGGTCATAAGACAAATAGGGGACGTGGGCTATGAGATCCATTGCCCAGATAAAAGTAGGGAAAAACAAATTTTCCATGTAAACTTGTTAAAAGCAGGAAAAGCACAGGAGGGCCTATTTATAGATCCCCGGGACCTGACGGATGACTTGGAACCAGAGGTGCAATCCCCAGCAGGCACTACAGACATACCCATAGCAGAAGGCCTCCCTCCACGCCTGCAATAGCAGGCCGGGAACCTTTTGGGATACTTTGATGATCTATGCTCCTCTTAGTCCACTAGATGAGTCCAACATGGCTATCAAATCCGGACAAATCCGACTGCCAAACCCAAACACAAGACCTACCAAGTTTCCAAAAAGCCCAGTGAAGCTCTAAAAGAAGAGCTTCAGGCAATGATGGAGCTGGGGGTTATTGAGGAATCCCCAAGCCCTTGGTGCAGCCCAGTGGTCCTAGTATCCAAACCAGATGGCACCACCTGGTTCTGTGTGGATTTCAGGGCCCTAAATGCAGCCTCACAGTCCGATGCTTATCCCATGCCCTGAGTAGATGAACTCTTCTATCGGCTTGGAAAGGCAAGGTACCTAACAACATTGGACTTCACCAAGGGGTTATTGGCAAATACCCCGTACAAAAGACTCCCGGAAAAAAACTGCATTTGCCACCCCCTTAGGGCTGTTCCATTTTATAATTATGCCCTTCGGATTACATGGGGCACCAGCCACCTTCCAATGCCTGATGGATCAGGTACTGCGTCACCATGGTCAATTTGCAGCTGCCTATTAAGACGATGTAGTGGTCTTCAGTAAAGATTGGTGGTCACACTTAATGCACATAGCATCTGTTCTGCAGTCATTGAGAGGGGCTGGGTTCACAGCAAACCCAAAGAAATGTAAGTTTGGTATGTAAGAGACTAAATACCTTGGGTATCTGGTAAGGAACAGGAAGATACAGCCCCTACAAGATAAGGGGTATGTGATGGGGTATAACAGACCCTCTGAGGCCCCCTCCTTAGGCCTCATGGCCCTGCCACAAAAAAGGGCAGTGGAGAGGGTCTTCCAAGCTGCCTAGAGTGCCTGTGTGGGATACATCCAATCATGGCCCAGCAGCCTAGTATAAGAAGAGCTGCAGGGCCATAGGGAGTTCAGTTCCTTGCTGGAGCTGAAAAAGTGTGGATGATGTGTGGCTGCCTGACAGAGATACAGGACCTTGGATAAGGTAGTGCTGCCAGAAGCCAGGGAGAGCAAGAAGGAACCCTGAGCTGGTTGCTGGGGACTCCATCTGGACAAGGTCCTGAGTTAAGGGTGAAGACAGCACAGGGTGGCAGGGAAGTAGCCCAGGAAATTAGAGCAGCAGCGTGACTTAGATAAAGGGACACAGCAGATAGTTGCTGTCTACAGTAGTAGATGAGTAGTGGGTGGGCCCAGGTCCCCCCCAACTCCCATTAGCCCCTGGGGGAAGTGGCCTGGACAGCGAGGCACCCCAGAGGGGGGAACTGAACTATAGTGACCCAGCTGGAGAGCTGTAGCCTGGAAGCCCCAAGAGGGTGAAGACATTGTCTCCAAAGGAGGGTCAATCAGAGAGAGAGAGAGAGTGTGTGTGTGTGTGTGTGTGTGCGCAGGTGCGCACTCGGACAAGGGAGCACTCACAAGAGGCGAGTGCACTCTGTTACACTGTTCTAGTTAAGTTATTTTCAGCTTTAGAAGAAAATTATTCTCTCTGTGATTCTTTACTAATCGCATCTGATAAAGAGTTTTGAGCCAAAAAAGAAGGGCACTTGCCTTGAAAGGTTTGCTTACAGTATGAAGTTTGGGCCAGTTCTTGGTTTTCATACTGTTTCATCTATCCCTCATTCACAGCAGCTATTAGGGTGTTATCTTCTGAACCTGCCCCCATGATATTCGTGAAGTTTTACCATGCACTTGAATGGGAACAGGAGCAGAGCCTTATAGAGGGTTTTTTAAAGGATGGAGGAGTTTTATTACCGAATAGAAATCATGCCAATTTCTATGAGATTATTTGTGATCATTATGAGGCAGCAGATTGATAAAAGCTTGTTATTTAATTTAAATGGATATAAAGTGACAGAATTCCAACAATTAAGGCAAAAAAATATATTTCAGTTGATTTTGATTTTGTTAATATAATAGGTAACCTTGGTAAAAAAACCAACATTGCTTTCACTTTTATTTGCCCATCTTTTTAATTAATTATAAACAAAGTATTAGGTCAGAGTCCTTTCAAATTAAAATGATTAACTATTAAGTCAAGTTTTGACTTTTCCTGTGTCCTCCTTTGTGTCCTGCTTCTGTGGAGGTAATACTGTTCATGCCAGGGCTGTCGATTAATCGCAGTTAACTCACATAATTAACTCAAAAAAATTAATCACACTGTTAAACAATAGAATACCATTTGAAATTAAATATTTTGGATGCTTTTCTACATTTTTAAATATTGATTTCAGTTACAACACAGAAAGTGTACAGTGTTCACTTAATATTTTTATTACAAATATTTGCACTGTAAAAATGATAATAGTATTTTTAGTTTCCCCATTACAAGTACTGTAGTGCAATCTCTATCGTGAAAGTGCAATTTACAAATGTAGATTTTTTTGGTACATAACTGCACTCAAACACAAAACAATGTAAAACTTCAGAGCCTACAAGTCCACTCAGTCCTACTTCTTGTTCAGCCAATCACTCAGACAAACAAGTTTGTTTACATTTACAGGAGATAGTGCTGCTCTCTTCTTATTTACAGTGTCACCAGAAAGTGAGAAGAGGCATTTGCATGGCACTTTTGTAGCCGGCATTGCAAGGTATTTACATTCCAGATATGCTAAACATTCGTATGCCTCTTCATGCTTCGGCCACCATTCCAGAGGACATGCTTACATGCTGATGACACTCGTTAAAAAAAGAATGCGTTAAATAAATGTGTGACTGAACATCTTGGGGGAGAGTTGTATGTCCTCTGCTCTGTTTTATCCACATTCTGCCATATATTTCGTGTTATAGCAGTCTCGGATGATGACCCAGCACATGTTCATTTTAAGAACACTTTCACTGAAGATTTGACAAAACGCAAAGAAGGTACCAATGTGAGATTTCTAAAGATAGATACAGCACTCAACCCAAGATTTAAGAATCTGAAGTGCCATCCAAAATGTGAGAGGGACGAGGTGTGGAGCATGCTTTCAGAAGTCTTAAAAGAGCAACACTCCAATGCAGAAACTACAGAACCCGAACCACCAAAAAAGAAAATCAACCTTCTGCTAGTGGCATCTGACTGAGATGATGAAAATGAACATGCTTCGGTCTACACTGCTTTAGGTAGTTATCGAGCAGAACCAGTCATCAGCATGGAAGCATGTCTTCTGGAATGGTGGTTGAAGAGTGAAGGGACATATGAATCTTTAGCGCATTTAACACATAAATATCTTGCGACGCCAGCTACAACAGTGCCATATGAACATCTGTTCTCACTTTCAAGTGAAGATTGTAAACAAGAAGCAGGCAGCACTATCTCTTGCAAATGTAAACAAACTTTGTCTGAGTAAGAAGTAAGACTGAGTGGACTTGTAGGATCTAAAGTTTTACATTTTGTTTTTGAGTGCAGGGTTGTTTTTTTACATAATTCTACATTTTGTAAGTGCAATTTTCACGATAAAGAGATTGCACTACAGTACTGTAACGGGGGAAATGAAATACTATTGTTTTTAACAGTGAAAATATTTGTAATAAAAATAAATATAAAGTGAGCACTATACATTTTGTATTCTGTGTTGTAAATTAAATCAATTTGAAAATTTTGAAAACATCCAAAATATTTAAATGGTATTCTATTATTGTTTAACAGCATGATTCATCATGTGATTAATCTTGATTTATTTATTTTTTTTAATCGCTTGACAGCCCAAGTTAAAAGATGAAAAAGTCTTGTTAGCGCATCTTCCTGCCAGTGCAGGATTGTTTCCTATTGCACTTTAACCAGGTTGGCCCAGTCTATTTTTTTCATCTGCCAAATGATGAAGCTTCATTGCTTCTCTTATGAAATGATCTAGGTTAATACATCATTGTCAAGAGCTTCTTCCTAAGAAGCTTAATTTCCCCCCTTTCTAAATTTCATCCCCTCATTCCTACATACCCCTCCTTTCATTATGCTAAGTAGCTCCTCTGCCTCCTTCGTGTTTATGCCTTCAAATAGCTGTAGACAGTATCATACATCTCCCACATCTGTCACTTAACCAAGCTATTATTTTTAACAATTTGTATCTTCTCACACTAGTCAGTCCCTCTAGGTCCCTAATCCTTTTTGTTCCTCTTTTCTGAACACCCTCCATCTTGTCAATTCATTAAGTAACAAAGTACTTGACAGAGAACGTGATATAATATTCCAAGTCACACTAAAGCAATATAGTATTAAGAACTATATCTTCCCTTTCCATTGATGCGACACCTCTATGTATACATTCCAAAATACAATTGGCCCTTTCTGCCACCATATGCGTTAGATCATAAGTATCGCTGCCATTAGTGTACATGGGCTACCCTTGGTGTACCAGTAAAGACTCATTGAAGGAAAGAATGGAGAGAGGAGAATAAAGCTTGTTATCATGGTACAATTGTTTCCTTAAATGGAGGTTGAAACCCTGGCCCTCAAATGGGGAGGTTTGCCATTGATTTCAGTGGGGCCAGGATTTCATCCTACATATTCTGTAATTGGGTGCCAGACTTCTACTCCTTGAGTGCCTCCACATGGTTCTACTTAGCTCGTGTTTCTTGCCTCTGTCCAGAGGACAATCCGTTGCCCAGAGGCAAGTGTGTGGTGCCTCTATTAGGAAGATACCTTAATAGTCTCTGTAGCTCCTGCTGTATATTTTCTTTATCCTCAGTAATGTTGGTCTCTGGGAGGAAACAACTGTTTTTTTGCCTACTACAGTGGCTTACCCAGGGTCACCAGGGATTTTTGGCAGTTGAGCCTGGTTAATCTTACAAGCTGTACAAACTGGTAAATTTGCCTAGTCCTGGCTGATTAGCTTAAGGATCAGCCATATGGTTCAAAAGTAAGACCTCTGGGCCAGATAACAGGGAAGGATAATACTCAGACTTAGGACTCTTTATATTTCTTGTTTTATAATTGCTTCTAGTTAAGGTTAGGGGAAAAAACAGTGGGGCAGACTTGAGATAAAGAGGCCTCAGGTGGGGTTTATGCTTTTTGTTTGGTTTGTTCTGTTACCAGTCAAAAATCAACACAGCATGCCAGGAAAGGGATGGACATTTTTTGAGGAGCTGGGGAAAGAGTCTGATGTGTTTTACTACTACGGAGGAGTTTGGTGTTGGTTGCATGGTTAATATGCCTGATTTACCTAAAGCAGTTTTGTAGCTATTGTATCTCAGTTGAATATATGGTTGTTTGTCTGGCAGGCATCCATTCACATTGCAATGAATAAGCTAAATGCTAATGTTTGCCTTCCTAAGAGTTTTCATAATAGCAGAATGTATTGAAATTCTAGTTTTTACACATAGCAATACCATTCATATTTCTATACAAAACATTATTACCTATATGTTCTTAAGTTGCTTTGGTTCTTGTTTTATATCTGTATAGTAGTAATAGATTTCAGCAGAAAGGGAAAATGTTCTGATTAGTTGAAGTTCAGAGAATAACAACAGTTATTATTGGAGGGACTGATTTACCAGGAAAGAATATAAGAACAACATATGTATAGCCAAGCTCAAGAATGATTCTAATGTGGTGGTGACCTTGATAACAGTCTATGCATGTTTGAAGAGTGTAGGCACCATTTAGAGGGAGTGGAATTATTTTGGGTAATACAAGGAGATAACTACGGCAGGAATAATGGGATATTTTAAAAAGGAAAAGCTAAGCTAAGTATCAGGAAGAGATTTATGACTGTCATTTCTATTAGACAGCTTCTCTCAAGGGTACTCAGATACCACTGTGATGTGTGTGGTATAAAAACCTGAACAGAAGCATTACAAAATACAATGTGGAGAATAATTTTGGACTGACATGGGTTGCATCACATGTCCTAATACAGATGTCTCCGTCTCTCCCTCTCCCTCGATCTCTCTTCCCTATGATCCAGTCCTCGTATTGTTTGGCCATGTTTCTAGATTAACAAGAGACTGGATAAGTATATATTAGTCAGTGTGGGCCGAATCGCATAGATCTTTCTCAGACACAATTTTCAAAGACAGTCAAAGAAAGTTTTGCTAAAGTAAGGAAACAATGAATTCCTCAATGCCTATACAGCTCTATTTATCCTGTATTATAGGCCAAGAGAACCCTCCTATCAGCGTCCAACTCAGGCTGCCAAATCCCACCTCAAGGAGCTATCATTAATCCTGAATGCCTGCAACTTGGGCCCAGTACCAAACACTGCAGAGAACTATTATCCTACTTCACTTAAAGGATAGCACATATTTGGGAAGCCTTCTCAAACAGCATGGATCTGTCCCACCTGCACCCTTCTTCTTTGGCTATCCCTTGATGTGAGGATGAAGTCTGTCAAGGGGGTTCATAGGTGGGCTTTTAGGTGGCTGAGGAGCCCAATTCGTGCCCTGCAGATTTTCCCACAGAAGTGGCAGGTGTAATCTTGGAGGAGACATAGTTGTTGGCTGGACTGTTGTGCCTTTTCTTTCCTCCTTTGTGGCTTCTCTGTCTCATGAACATGTCTGTTCTCTGCAAAGTGAGCTGTGGCTTGGTGTATGGTGTGGCACCACTGGGTTCTGTTGTGTGCCAAATCCTCCAGTTTTGTTAGGTTGATGCCTCCCTTTTGAAGGTGTACTTTCAGTATGTCTAACCAACAATACCTGCACACTCACTCATCAAGAAGTTCCAGACACCTAAAAGAGTCCTGACCCAAAACTTGTGACTCTGACCCATGCTGTTCTGGGCTTGTGAGAGAGGGTCATGAACTGGAGCCACTCCTGATGGAAATAGCCAACTCCTCATTCTGAGAAGGAATTTTCCCTTCCTCCTTTGAACATGCAGTAGTCTGACCAACACTGAAGAAACCCAGCCTGGATACTTCAGTCTTATCTATTTTCCAGCATCAAACCTCCCAGTTCTGAGCAAGTTCACAGAGAAACTAGGAAAACACCAACTTCAAGCTCATCTAACTGAAACTAACATTTTAGACCCAGCAGAGTTTGGATTCAAGCTAGAACATAGAACTGAAGCTGTTTTAGTGGCACTGATGTATGATCTCCTCCTATCAGCTGATAGAGAATAGAAATCTGTTCTCATCCTCCTGGACCTCTGCAACATCTGACACGGTTGACCATGAGATACTGCTGTCTTGCCTGAGAGAGACTGCAGAAGTCCAGGGTAATACAGGGAAATGGTTTGAGTCCTTCCTGGAGGGATGCACCCAAAAAGTAATGATGGGAAACAGCATCTCCACCACTAGACTCCTCACCTGAGGATTTGCACAAAGATCAATTCTCTCTCCATTCCTTTTCAATATCTACATACAACCAGTAGGTGAACTGGTCAGACAACATGGATTCAAGTCCCCAAAATACGCAGGTGGTACACAGCTCTATTTATCCTTCACCACATATGACACACCACTACCACCAAGATGTCCCAGTCTTTGGACAAGATCAGCTCATGGATGAACAGCTGGCTGAAACTGAATCCAAGCAAAACAGAGGTGATTCTGGTAGGCAGAGGAAAGTATTTTGAGGAGTTTGCAGCCACGGTACCATCTCCTTTGACTGAAGGTTCTCATGCACAATTAGTCAATTGAATCTGTAATATAGGAGTACTCTTGGATTCCTCACCGATGCTGAGCTCTCTCATCACAATGGCTACAAGTAATGCTGTCAACCATCTAGGAGGCTTGGTCCCATTCTGGCAGACAAAGACCTAGTCTCAGTTATTTGTGCCTTTGTCATCTCTTGGCTGGGCTACAGCAATGTGATATACCTGGGCATGAAACTTTCAGCACTTAGGACATTCTAACTAGTATAAAACACTGCATCACATCTCCTCAGAAACACAGGCTACTGTGAGCACAGCACACCTGTCCTCCATTTGCTGTTCTGGCTTCCTATACAATTTCCTATACAATAAAGTTCAAGGTTTCAGTCCTTATCCTCAAAGCGCTCCATGGCTTGGGCCCAGGATATTTAAGACCATTTAAAGCTTCGGGACAGAGACCGTAGTTGATATCTCTGCTTCTGTGGTACAATGAAACTCACAATGAGAGTAAAGCTCATCTGTGTGGAAAACAGAACCTTCTCCAGAGGGTCGATCTGAGACTGTGGGATGAACTCACCCTGGAACTACTTTCCATTTTAAGTGCAAGGTGCCTCTCTTTGACCTTGCCTTCTTCTAATAACCACATAACAGGCATATTTATTTAATTAATAAATTATTAACAACAAGACCCTCCTCTGCAAATGATTCTCTCTTTGAGGAAAGGATGAGAGAACAAATGTGACATGTGTAGTCACGTTGCTTAATGGAAGGCACTCAGATACTACTGTGATGAGCACTGTATAAAGACCTATATAGAATAGAATAAAGATTTGAGAGATTTGGCCATATGTAATTTTGTGGCTTGCAATCTCAAAATTTTCTCTTTACATTCCCAAAAGAAAAGATTTGTGAGGAAAGATAAATCTAACATCTTGCTACATACGTTTCTTTGACAGCACAACTTTGAAAATCCCTTCATAGATTTCATGGCCAGAAGGGACCAGTGTGATCATCTAGTCTGACCTCCCTGCATAACACAGGCCATATAACTTCCCCCAAATAATCCCTAGAGCATATACTTTAGAAAAAAACATCCAATCTTCATTAAAAATTGAGAATCTACCACAACCATTGGTAAATTGTTCCAATAGCTAATTACTCTGTCTCAAAAATTTACACCTTATTTCCCATCTGAGTTTGTCTAGCTTCAACTTCCAGCCATTGGATCATGTTATACGTTTCTCTGATAGATGGAAATGCCCATTATTAAATATTTGCTCCCCGTGTAGATTGTAATCCAGTCATCCATTAACCTTCTCTTTGTTAAACTAAACAGATTGAGCAACTTGAGTCTATCACCATAAAACATGTTTTCTAATCCTTTTTATCACTATTGTGGCTCTTCTCTGAACTCTTTCCAATTTATCAACATCCTTCTTGAATTGTGGACCCCAGAACTGGACACAGTATTCGAGAAATGGTTGCACCATTGCCGCATACAGAGATAACATAACTATTGCATTCCTACTTGAGATTCCCCTTTTTATGCATCCAAGGATTGCATTAGCCCTTTTGGCCACAGTATCACTCGGGAAGCTTCTGTTCAGCCTATTATCCACCATGTCCCCAAATCTTTTTCAAGGTCATTGCTTCACAGGATAGAGTTCCATATCATGCAAGTGTGGCCTACATTCTATGTCCGAGAATTAGACTCTTGTGTTATAATAATCTGATAAAGGATAATTAGACTCATTTAGAGCCAATTCCTGTTGCCATTGGAGGCAGTGGCAAAATTCTACTCACTTAAATGAGAACAGGATCTGGGCCTTACTCTCCAGCCTAACTAAAATGACCATTTTACAGTAAAGCTATTTTCTTGACTGAATTGAGTGTGTGTGTGTTTCTGGATAAGAAATGACTAAAATCTTTGTGCATTAGTAACAACATTGATGTTTTTATTTGTCTAGTTTATTAATAAACTAGTAATTTTTTCTCTGGTTTACAGTATTTGCATTCTCATAACTTGCCATTGCTGCTTCTATTTTAAGGGAGAAGTAGATTTTAATCATAGACTCATAGAACTGTAGGAATGGAAGGGACCTCAAAAAGTCAGCTAGTCCATCCCCCTGCACTCAAGGCAGGACTAAATAATAACTAGACCATTCCTGACAGGTGTTTGTCTAACCTGTTCTTAAAAACCTCCAGTGATGGGGATTCCACAACCTCCCTCAGCAATTTGTTCCAGTTCTTAACTATGCTGACAGGATGTTTTTCTGAATGTCCAACCTAAATTTCCTTTGCTGCAATTTAAGCCCATTGCTTCTTGTCCTATCCTCAGAGGTTAAGAAAAACAATTTTTCAGCCTTCTCCTTGCAACAACCTTTTATGTATTTGAAAACTTATGTCTCCCTGCAGTCTTCTCTTCTCCAGACTAAATAAACCCAATTTTTTCCAATCTTTCCTCTTTTCCATCATGTTTTCTATACCCTTAACCATTTTCGTTGCTCTTCTCTGGACTCTCTTGAATTTGTCCACATCTTTCCTGAAATTTGGTGCCCAGAATTGGACACAATACTCCAGCTGAGGCCTTATCAGCGTACAGTGGAGTACAAGATTACTTTTCATGTCTTGCTTATAACACTCCTGCTAATACATCCCAGAATATTTGCTTTTTTTGCAACAGTATTACATTGTTGACTTATATTTAGCTTGTGATCCACTATGATCCCTTTCTGCTGTACTGCTTCCTAGGCAGTCATTTCCCAGTTTGTATGTGTGCAACTGATTGCTCCTTCCTAAGTGGAGTACTTTGCATTTGTCCTTATTGAATTATTGTTATTGTCTCCCCACCACTCCCATTGAGTAATGGGCCTACCCTGTCCTTTGTCTTCCTCTTGATTCTAATGTAGTTGTACAATGTTTTCTTGTTACACTTTGTCTCTGGATAGTTTAATCTTATTTTGTGCTTTGGCCTTTCTAATTTTGTCCCTACATACTTGTGTTGTTTATATTCATCCTTTGTAATTTGACCTAGTTTCTACTTCTTTTTTTTTAAACTTTTTTTTTTGAGTTTCAGATCATTGAAGGTCTCCTGGTTGAGCTAGGATGGCCTCGTGTCATACTTCCTATCTTTCTTACACAGTGGGATAGTTTGCTCTTTTGCCCTTAATATTGTCTCTTTGAAAAACTGCCAACTCTCTTGAATTGTTTTTTTCCTTAGACTTACTTCCCATGGGATCTTACCAACTAGCTCCCTGAGTTTGTTGAAGTCTGCCTTCTTGAAATGCATTATGCTAACTCATTGGCTTTTCCATTAAAGATCTTCCCCAGAAATGGTGTGTGTGTTATTTTGGGTTGCAGCTCAGCATATGGGACTTTTGTGGCACTGTTGTGGTTTCTTTGTTAACAGGGTCTTCTGTCAGTTTGAGTGGTTTTATAAAAAAATAGGATTTATTTGATTTTTCTGCAGTGGCTTCCAACAGCTGCTGTATACAGAGGATTCTGGAATTAAATGCTTCATTTTCCCACTGATTCCATTTTCCTTTTGATGATTATTATAAAGCTTATTTTTTAGAAACAAGATTGCTTTTGTAACATATGCAGACCACAAGTGTATTAGCTTTTTAACTGCAGTTTGTCCTAATAAGAGGCCAATCCTGTAAGATGCGGAGCACTCATCTCCCATTGACTTCAGTACTTCACTGGGAGTTAAGGGTGATCAGCCCTTTTCAGAACTCGGCCTCTCCGTATATAAAGCTGGTTAAGTCTAGCTGTTTCTCTTTAAAACTTTGAGAGAACTTTGATAAAATATTTGAATAATACAGCTAGTATGTTAGATCCCCTTCTGATGAAATTCCCCTAATTATTCTCATATCTTGAATTCCATACAGGGTTCAATACACTGATACCTGGATCTAATATAAAATTGCCATTGTGGCTGTAATAATTATGTGATTTGTTAATTAGTTCAGTTACAAGTTAAAGAATGTAAGAAACATTTTCACTGTTTAAGAATCTTCTCAACACTCTGGAGCAATATTAAAAGTTACCCAATCAAAGAAAAACAATAATAATTAATTTGAGAGCCTGATCCTGAAAAGGGAAGATGAAGTCAATGAGAGGGTGAACAAGGAACACAAGACTGGGCTCTAACTGGTAGTTCGATAACTAATAATAAACTTTCATTAGAACTTGAAATATCATTGACTAATGCATGCATGTCACTTTGAGACATATCAATAATGTAGCATTAAATCTGCTTCTAAAAGCTAATCCCTCCTTATTGGCTAGCTTCCACCTTTTGGGATAAAGGCTCTCAAAGACAATAGGAGGAAGTACAAATGACAATATTCTACTGTGCTTTCTTGCTCCATCATGATAATGGACTTATTAATCATCTTAATGTTGCTGAAAAAATGACTGCGGATTTAGATATTTATCTACAATTTCCAGTGTTACCATAATTAAAAGGGACAGAGTTTTTACTTACCTTTTGCTTCCAAAAAAGTAAAGTTGCCTACAGCTACAGTAGCTACAGACAGTTCAAGCTTAGCTGTTCTACATTAAAATAATACACAATATAGTGTACCCCTGTGGGTGCCCATAAAGCATAAATCTTTGAATAGAGACAGACACTGTAGACAATAACTTTCTCAATGGTCCCTCATCCACAATTATATGCAAAAATAGACTTCCTGGTTAACAGATACTGATTTCAAAAACCCTTATTACAATTTTATTGTCTGTCATTAAAACAGGAAGAGCAGAAAATACAATTAAATATTGAGTATTAAATCTATTTAGGAAAAAAAATACTGTAGATATTAAACAATCTGCAGAACCTGCCATCTAGGAAAAATGATACTGTGGCTTGAGTTTTTCAAAAGGAAACAAAGACATGAGGGTTTTTTTAAAAAAACAGGGTTGTAAAAAAAATTGCTGCATTGATTACGAAGGCTGTAATGAGGAAAACTGTTCTATGGACTTGTGGGGTTCACAAATTTTGTAGGCCATATGAAACACTCTTCCTAAGCACCATGGCAACCTCTGGAAATGTCCAAAGATTTGAAGAGACTTTTTTTTTAATCATATCTCTCATTGTAATTCTGATTCAACAGAGCAGAAAAACTAACCTTACATGTCCACACAACCTATTCTGGGATTTTCAAAGTTGTGGCTCTCAGCTGTAGCAATGATGGCTTATTTTGTAATAAAAGGCACAAACTCTACACCGACTGCTTTTTCAGAACTGCTGCCCATGCTAATCAAAATTGATGCACATAACTTGGGCACGAATGCAGTCATGCTAGTGGACATCTGTTAGTGTGGCATTCTGCCCACTCACAAGGTGTTATGTCAATTTCAATGGGGGCATAGATGCCAGCCCATGATGGATTTAGAAGGCAGCAAATGCAGAAGATACTGTACATTAAAAACAGTATAGAGTACTCTGTCCTTGGGGAATCCTGCAGCCAGGGTTTGCAAGGTCTGCATGATACTGTAGCAAACTCAGTTACAATGCATGTGTCATCTGGCCTGAGCCTGAGAGAATGAAAATGCTGAAGGACCTACAGCATTAGAAAACATCTGTTTGCAAACAATGCCAAATTAAGGCCAAATATTTGATTACATATGATCACATCTGTTGATGCTTAGAAGTAATATCCAATCAATGAATAGCTTTATCCTATATCGTGTCACAAACTAATCAAGTTTCATAAAAGGGGATGAAGAAATGTCCTTTCCTAGAACCACCTGTAAACACGAGAGAATGTGTTCTTGAATACCCATGTATTACCTGGCATAAAGAGAGGCCTGAGCTGGCTGTCCTTCTACGAAGGGGCTGTGCTCCATGAAACACTGCAAAGGAAATTAGGACTGGATCCATAAAGGGACTTAAGTGTTGCAACACTGAGCGTTGCAATGCCTAACTTCTAGGTGCCTAGAAAAATCACAGGAACACTGAGCAACAAAGCCTTAGTTAGGTGACTAGTCTCCCGATACAATGAATGGGGAGAGGTAAGTGTTTAAGAATGTGATCCACAAAAGCCAGCACATTAGGTAACGAGCCACCTAAATTAGCCAATGGGATGTGCCAACAAGAAGGGAGTATGCTAAGCCCTGCTACACTCAGGGAGATAGATGCCCAAGTCCAGGTTGTGGGGAGGTGCATATCTCTGCTTGCCATCCACGAATTGGGAACCGTTCTTCTGGAGTCAGGCAGCTTAGGTGCCTGTGTGCTTAGAGTAAGGCAGCAATAAACAACCTTTCGGAGGCAGTAATGTAGACGTGGGGGGATTTTTTATGGAGGAAATTTGGGTGCTGAGTGAGTTTAGGTGCCTACAGAGTTAAGTGGCAGCTGAGCAGGAGTTTGGTGGATTGCAGGGGATTCTAAAACTTGGACTTAGGTAATAAGGGTCTTTGTGGATGTGGGCAATACCAATTAGCTGGACTCCTGTTAGGATCCTCACACCAGTAATCATTCTTCCTCCTAGAGACAATAAAGGCCAAAGAGACTGTCCAGCATCAGAGGGGTCAAAAAGTGTATGAAAGGATGTGAGTGGTATCCTTACAGCTATCTAGCAAAGTGGATGCCACATTAGTTTTCCCCCAGATTGTAGTAAGCAAATACAAAGGTCTCTTCGCTCCTTTTTTAAAAAGGTAGTGAAAAGGTTTTGCAAAAATCAGAGTTCAGGTAAGTGAGTTACATGGTCTCTCTAAAGGTATATTACTGTAAATATTAGGGAGTTAATTAGCAAAAATACACTCAGTACTTTTCCATGTCCTCCTCCTGCCATTGCACAGCATTTTCATTTAAGTTTTAACTGAGAAATTAGTTGTTCAACAGCCATAAAGATTTTATTCATTTTTTTTTTTTTATCAAGGAGACGTATTATTGGGAGGTCTAATTGGGGTCATTAGGAAATGGAGCCAACAGCAAATAAGATATAATTTTCTTTATGCATTCATTGTATCAGTTAATTAACACAGTACTTCTCAAACTTTTTGATTCTGCAAACCACTTGATAAGAGAATTCCTCCAGTAGATCATTTTCTCTCCTAACAACACAGTCCCTAAGTTTGATTTTCAAAATGTTTAATTGTGAGGACTATGAAGAAAGGCTTTACATGTCTCTGACAATTGACAGGCCCCTGCATAAGAATAAGACAGTTAACCAGCCATCTGAAATTCAGCTTAAAGAATACAGATACCCCCACAGGAATAACAGTCTGTCCATTTCCACTATACTGAGCTACTTTAGAGACTTAAATAAGTTTTTACTATTTTGTTACATCAGTAGTATCCACAGGTTACTCAGAAAAGTTTGTCAATATACATCTGTCTTCCTGAAAAATCCACAAATGCAGTCTTCAGGGTATAATGAATACAATTCAGATTCTGATGTTATGGTTGGAACAGTAAAGCAGAACCAATTTCAAACATATCCTTGAGTTACTCCAGGATGGTCTTTCAATGGGACTGGAAGCCCGTCCCCTCCAGAAAAATATCTTGACTAGTGCAACATGTTGCAAAAGGGGCAGCTGCCCTGGGGATGGCAGCGGCCGGAGCCCCAGGCCCTTTTAAATTGCCGCCTGAGCCCCGGGCAGCACAGGCCAAGCAGTGTGAATGGGCTGGTTGGGGGAGGCTGACCCCCAGCCCTGCCCCTTCCACCCGAGGCCCTGCCCCTTCCGGGGGCCCACTCTGGGCCCCCATAAGGGTAAGAATTTTATATTACTTTCACCCGTCAGGAGCCCAGCTTTAGGTTCCTCTTTTTGAAAATATTGGCCTAACTGTAAAAACAGTATGAGCTTGAAAAAGAACATGTGGAATGACAAGAGTAATTGTAAGAACACTGTAGGGGATGGTAACCACAAGGTACCATAACAGTGTCTGTTCATTTTAAATAGTAAGAGGTTATGAAATAGCAGATGAACTTCAATACATGAGTATACTTAACAAATAATGAATAAAGGTATTATATGAGTAATCCCAAAGCATGCCATGTGAAACTGAATGCCCACAGAGGCTTGCGAAATTGCACAAGTACATATGTGAAATGAATCAAGCACATTAATCAAAGGCTAACTAAGAATAATAAGTACTGATACAGAGGTTAGACTTGTGCAGTGGTGCCCTGCTGGTGTTGACCTATCTGTGTAAGAGTAGAGATGACTCAAAATTACTTTACATAAAGACTAGAAAACTTCAAAATGCAGTTCGCAAAAAAAAGAAAAAGAAACGGGTGTATTAAAAGGTACTCATAGTTGCACAAAGGAAATTATACCACGCTGCATATACAAGTTTTGCAAAGACTGCAGAGCTGTGTATGACAAAACAAGAGTCCCCAAGAAAATGGCCAGAGCAGGTGTTTTTATCTACTGCTTAAACCATTTAAATGGGTTGGGATGTCCCAAGGCATTCACACATGAGTCTGGGAACAAAACACAATAATGGTGTGCAGTTACAAATACAAAACCAGAGTGTCATCATCCTGGTTTCTCATTGGCCTGTGAAAATGGTTATAAATGAAGCTACTGGATCACCTCATCTCTTTGCAGGAAGTGTAATTAATCATAGAATCATAGGATTGGAAGGGACCTTGAGAGGTCATCTAGTCCAGTTCCCTGCACTCAGGGCAGGACTAACTATTATCTAGACCACTCCTGACAGGTGTTTGTCTAACCTGCTCTTAAAAATCTCCAATGACGGAGATTCCACAACCTCCCTAGGCAATTTATTCTAGTCCTTAACCACCCTGCCAGTTAGGAAGTTTTTCCTAATGTCCAACCTAAGCCTCCCTTGCTGCAATTTAAGCCCATTGCTTTTTGTTCTATTCTCAGAGGAGAAAAACAATGTTTCTCCCTTCTCCTTGTAACAACCTTTTACATACTTGAAAACAGTTATGTGCCCTCTCTCTTCTCCAGACTAAACAACCCCATTTTTTTTTCAATCTTCCCTCATAGGTCATGTTTTCTAGACCTTTAATCATTTTTGTCGCTCTTCTCTGGACTCTCTCAAATTTGTCCACATCTTTCCTGAAATGTGGTGCCCAGAACTGGACAAAATGCTCCAGTTGAGGCCTAATCAGTGCAGAGTAGAGCGGAAGTATTACTTCTTGTGTCTTGCTTACAACACTCCTGCCAATACATCCCAGAATTATGTTCACTTTTTTTCCCCAACAGTGTTACACTGTTGACTCATATTTAGCTTGTGGTCCACTATGACCCCCAGATCCCTTTCCACAGTACTCCTTTCTAGGCAGTCATTTCCAATTTTGTATGTGTGCAACTGATTGTTCCTTCTTAAGTGGAGTACTTTGTATTTGTCCTTATTGGATTTCATCCTATTTACTTCAGACCATTTCTCCTGTTTGTCCAGACCATTTTGAGCACTTGCAACCCCTCCCAGTTTGGTATCATCCACAAACTTTATAAAAGTGTACTTTCTATGTCATTATCTAAATCATTGATGAAGATATTGAACAAAACCGGACCCAGAACTGATCCCTGCGGGACCCCACTCGTTATGTCCTTCCAGCATGACTGAACCACTGATAACTACTCTCTGGGAACGGTTGTCCAACCAGTTTTACACCCACCTTATAGTAGCTTCATCTAGGTTGCATTTCCCTAGTTTGTTTATGAGAAGGTCATGCGAGACAGTATCAAAAGCATTACGAAAATCAAGATATATCACGTCTACCACTTCCCCCCTATCCACAAGGCTTATACCAATTGACTCACATTAGCTTTTTTAAAAGGGAACCAGCCAATGGACTGTCCATCAAAACTCAATATGAGAAACCTGAATCTTTAATAAATCACTTCTCACAAGTCAAAAGCATGTGCACAGGATGGGAGATTCAGAACTGGAGTCTTTGGCTGACCATCAAAAACTTATCACATATAAGCACAGTGCAAATAACTTTCTTTTAAGCTTCTAAGGCAAGAATACAGTGATACTGGAACAAGACTATAGCTTGAGCTTGTCTACCTTGAAATGAACTGAAGTTTCTAACTACATAAAGGGAATTTCCAGGGAAATTAGAAGCAGCTTTGAATAATCATGAACAGAGATGGGGCTAATGTGTGACATTGTGTGTGAATGTATGAAAGAAAAAGGGTTAGCTATAAGTTTGCATTGTCCCGGAAGGCAATTTTGAATTGAATTGTCATTTCAACAGTTAAATAATTGTTCAAATGTATACATTTTCTAACTTGAGAATTGCTTTTGGTTGAACTGCCACTGACAGTGCCAGAACATGCAATTGGGATAAAAGCTTGATTGGAAAATTGATGAGGACCTTTATTAAGGAGCCATAATTTCACATTATCATCAATATAAATTGTAATGTGACACGACATAAATGCAATTCTGGGCTGCATACAAGGAGGCATCATGTCATTCGTCTATACATTTCTCCTCTCTTGCTCTCCTGTGACCATAGTTGGAATATTACATTCAGTTCTGGGCTCCTTGTTACCAGAAACAGATACAATAAAGGAAGTTCAAGGAAAAGTAATAAAAAATTAAAAGAATTATATATGTATGGCATTCTACAGATACTTGGATGGCATAAATATGAACAACGGAGAGGAATTAGAAGAAGGTATTATTAGAAGTGATTGATTGAAATTAAGAGAAGGTAAATATCGTTTAGATATCAGAAAAAACTTCTTCCTAGCAGTATTTGTTAGTCTCTTAAGGAAAATGATGGAAACCTCAGCAGTTGCTACTTTAAAAAGTAGACTCTACAAAACAATAGTAAATGTATGATAATGATGATCTCCATCATCATTTTCCATGATCCATTCAACTGTACTACAGAAGAGAATGGAACTTTTCATAAAGTTGTCACTCTCAGTCCATTTGTGGAAACTAGGATCTTATCCTTTAAAAAGAGGCTTTACAAGAGGGCTTCACACTCATGGCTGTTACTGAGTCAATTGCTTCAAAATTTAATGTGGTAAACCATTACTATTTATATTAATGTAGGAGCTAGGTACCCAAGTCCTGGACTAAGACCCCCTCCCCCCCTTGTGCTTGGCACTATACAAACACAGAACAGAAAGACAGACGTTAGAATCTGACAATTAAAACTTGTGGTTGAGCATATGGTACTATTCAGAGCTTTCAAGATGCAGGCACTCTTTTGCCTGGGGAAAAAAAAGCAACTTCTTTTGTCTTTTATAAATCTAAATAAATAAAAATATTCCATGTGTGACTTGCATCTTCCCCCAACTCATATTCAGAACTCATTCAAATTAAGACCTTACATTAACACGAACAGTTGAATTCCCAACTACAAATTTTCTTGCTCAGTTGTGCTTTTAACACTAAAGCAACCAATACAAAAGCCTTGAGGGTAGAAAGATAATCCAACTACACCACAGGTCAAAAACACCAAGTAAAAGATCCACATGGCAGATGCGGGCCCTAGAGGCTCAATTTACAGCAGGAGTAAAACATCAGAGAGCTCTTGGAGCTCTTACATAGATCTTGACATAGCTATTTTTTCACTCTGATAACAAATATTGTACTTTTGATTAAATTCCTTGACCCTGAAACCATACCCCATACATACAAAAGACTGTGAAACCTCATAGGTCTTGCTTTATGACATAGCCAGCTCTTGTTGGAGAACCCCTCAACTGGCCTAGTTCTGTATTGCACACAGTGGGTTGCTGCCACAAAGGCTACCATTGTTAAGGAGACTATAGATAGAAAACTAGAGAGTCTTAATATCCGTTTGCCATTGACTTCACTGAGAGTAAGATCAGCCAAAGATTTGTAGCCCCTCTGTTTTTGCTGCTTATAGTATGTGCATTGCAAACTCCTTCAACCTGTCAACAAACAATAAAAGGGCCGTGTTCACTAAAAGCTACTTCATCTTTTTTTATGCTATAGCAAAATACTAGCTCTTACTCCTCTGTGAAACTGATGAGAAACTTCTCTCAGATTAAGGGATGGGAATATGAATATCTGTAGTTTTTTATATAAATTGATGCAAATTGGTGCACAGATGAAAGAGAAAATCTTTTCCTTTGTACAAATAGGCATGAATTCTAAAATTAAGCACCCCAAGGAGGAAAATTATGCATGCCTTTTAAACCTATTGCATACCTTTGTGCTGAATAATATTTTTTGAAGTATATATCAGATGGAGGAGCATTTTCACCTATTACATTAATTACTAATATGTTAAAAATAACATTGAAAGCTTTTTTTAAATTGCCAACAGATGGGAAACTCCCTTTTTTAAGTCTGAATCTCCAATATACCCTTACAACTCACTGTTTCTGGTAAACTCTGCATGAAGACAAAGAGAATTCAATTCTTATGCAAGCAAATATCAAATTAAAATTTTAAAGGTTTTTGCTCATCTGTAATCCAGTAGGTCTCTACCCCAGCCTAAATGTAGAATCAGGTATGCCACTGTAATGCAAGTAGCAGAGAAAGGAGTCTTATGTGGCCAGAACACGCAGACCTCATTGAACATATGGACTTTAAGAGTCATGTGATTGAAAAAAAGTGTTCATGATGTTAATTGTGCCTGTAAAACCTGTATTTGTGTGCACTGATAGCATGATATCACAGATATAAATGGGTTTAAGTAATGGGTCTGTTATGTCTGTTATTGGTGACATAAAAGAATTTTCATAAGCCTTCTTGATCCACTGGCAGCTTCAAACACTCAGCAGCTGACTTCCCAGTGATCTGCCACCATCTATATATCACCTTGCTGATCATCCCCTACCACAATGACCCACTATCCTTCCCTTCATAACTTTTTTGGGGTTATTTCCATCTCTATGCCTGATGTGACCAGTCTGACCACAGTACATAGGTTTGCACCTGTTGATTTCTGATAGCAGGATCTGCTTCTGTCCAGTAATATTTCTAACAGAAACATTAGTCTTTTCCATCAAGATATGGAAGAATCTTCATGAGCACCACATCTCAAAGGCTTCATTTTTCTTCTTGTCAGCAGCATTAACTCCCCATGATTCACATCCATAAGTTGCCATGGGAAAAAAAAAGTTTTTCACCAGTCAAGGCGTGTTACATTTTGAGATGCCTTAGTTTTTGCAAACTTTCAAAAGAGAAGCAATGGCTGAGTGAGCCATTCCTACTCTTCTTCTGATTTCTTTGGAACAGCTTCCTTGGTTGGATATGTATGATCCCAGATAAATGAATTCACAAGTTGCCTCTATAACTTGACCATTAATCATGATGTCTGCTTGCATCCTGTTACTGTTAATCGTGTTAACGTGCATGCATTTCATTTTCAGCACATTCAGCGATAGTCCAGATTCCTCACTAACTGTTTTTACAGAGTCTAACATTTGTTCCATTGCATCGGTGCTTGTGACAAAGAGTCATGCTATCAGCATATCTGAGGGCAGATAAGAGGTGTCCAACAATGGATATCCCAGCTCCTTCCACATTGTCAAAACCTACCAGGGCTTGTCTCATAATAAATTCTGCTTACGTGTTGAAAAGTCTTGGGAAGTGAATACACCTTGGTCTCACACCATGCCCAGCGGAAAACCACATGCGGTTGCTTGTTAATATTCACATTGTGGTCTGTTATTTATGCTAGAGACTTGTGATTTGTTCAATGAGATGCTTTGGAATCCCCATGTCTGCCAGTATCCTCCAAAGGGGCTCATGTTGGATGAGATCAACACTTGATCAATGTGTGATTGTACTCCCTGCATTTTTCAATGCTATGATGAATTTTCATGATTTGATCACATGTGCCTCAACCCTCTTCAAAACCAGCTTATTGTGGTGGTAGTTATGCTTCTGTCATTCACTTCATGCAATCCTGAATTATGGAGAGCAGAACTTTGCTCACATGAGATCATGTTGATGGTATGATTGTTACTATATTGTGTTATGTTCCCTTTATTTGAAAAGGGCAGAAACCTTACTTTTGTCCAGTCCTCTGGCCAATTTCTAGTCCTCCATACTAATTTTCCACAAGACTAATACTGTGGTCTCCAATCTCTTAACAATTCTGCCAGCACGTTATCTAACCTTGGTGCTTTCCCAGGCTTCATTTTCCTAATAGCACTCACCACTTTCTCTCACAGGATGGATGGCTCTGGCTCTGTAGTCTACTTTCCAGCTTCCAGTATTGTGAGTGGCTCTGCTGAGGCATGCAGATTGGCTTTTGATATAACCACCTTCAGTGAGTGAAGGACATAAATCCACACCGTGTAGAGGTCAAGCATAGGAGTTTATTACAGACAACGCTGGCGGAGTGTCACCTTGCTTATTAGGCTCAGAGACACTGTCAATCAGTTGATTACAATAGAATATATAGATTTTCCATGGGCGGGGGAAAGTGATGGATTATGCAGTTCCACACCCCAGGATAGGTTTTGCAGCAAGACAAGATAGCACAGTAGCCAATGGTTAACAGGTTACATAATGTCGCCGCCCATGGTCTTAAGTTAGCAAGTCAACATTTAATTAATACTTTGATAAAATGTTATTAGTATAAAATATATATGTTGAATTCTGATTTGGGGTCCATAGGAATGGAGCAACTCCTTTGATTGTCCAATAGGTACATTCCTAGAGGTTAAAGCAAAGAAACAGTGAAAGTATATGGCAATAAAGATTGTCTCCTTTATGTCTTAAGGCAAGGCATTGGTCCCTGGGAAGGGGAGGTGGAAGGATGCCATATCTTATACTGACATGTGCCAACTTTTCATAAACTCAAGGTTGGATCTGTGGGAAGAACGGCTCCCTACAGAAGAAACTAACACAATAGGAACAGGAATCCTTTGTTCAATCTGCAACTTTGAATAAGACAATTATTTAGTTCTTAGCTTTAACACCTGGCAATTTGCTGACAATCTTGTTTTGCTAAAATAAGACTAATCTGTTTACCCCAGCTTTCTCTTAGCTGATCACTATTTGCTAGGCCTCTGGTCTTTTGACCATACTCTGGACTTTGGGTCTGGAAAAGAGCTGGCACAATCCATATACTAGGTTGTTATATAAAATGCACATGGATTTTAACCCTTCAGTGAGAACTCTGCCATCGTGTTTTTTTACTCTGTTCAAAAATTGCAGGAGAAAAATTTTGGTAAGTCTGATCACAGTGAATGTACAATTTTTATTATTACTCTGTGATTCTCAAGTTCCATCCACTTTACCCTTATGTATTTGCTCGTCTAGTCTGCCTTTGGATCTGTCTGCTCAGTTCCCTGTGCTCACTCCTACATTCTTCAGTCTCCAAGCCATTTTGTCTTTCACTCTGTCATTTTTCCACCAGATCAAACAAATGGGTGTGTGTGCTTGCAAATACCTGTTTGCATGTACAGTTATCTCCTTCATATGTGTAAATGCAATCTTTGCACATGAAACCACATTATTTCTTTATACAGCCTAATTGATCCAATGTGTTGGGGAAAGAGTAATAGGAGGACACAGCAATAAGCCAATAATAATGAACAATAACAAAAGCTAGTCAACAACTGGTGGACTAGAGAGGGATCAAAACATTGGACTTGCAAGAAGAGTAAGACATGAAAGTATGAGACATAGCATAAGAAGCAGAGAGAGATTGTGGGATGAAATTGTAGCCTTATTAATGGATTGGTGTATTGATTATTAATTGATCTCTTAGATTGCATTGATTAAAGATTCAGTCCCCTGAGGGCTACACCATCAGGCATATTATTATTGTTAAGAGGCCCTGGGAGAACATGAGAAACAATTCCAGTTTATTACAAGTTTCTTTAATAAATTCACTAAGCAAATAGACAATCCCATAAATACTAAAAATGCAACAGCAGATAGAGAGATAAAGCTAAACACTTTTCACTATGACCAGCATCACCCATATCTCCTTCTGGGGGATCCTGGAGTGTCAGTCATTATTCTCCTCGTCATCATCACCCATGGTTGTCATCCTGACATCTCCCCATGTGNTTCCCCCCCCCCCCCCCCCCCGCCCCCCGCAGCACAGTCCAGCAACACCTTTTATCCTGAGTTATGCTTATGCCTACTAAGTCTCAGACATATGCAGAAGGGTGTCAACCCCTTCTTCCTAATTTGCACATCCATACCCCATAAACTTTGGGGTGCTCCACTTTTCATCGATGCTAATGAGACTAAGAGGATAACCTATGTAAACAAGTCTCCGTGGTAGCCCGTGGTTACTGCAGAATTTCTTGTGATGTTACAGTCAGGTGTCTTGCAGTCTAGATGGATACATTGTGACATTTTCCAGAATATCACCCATTGGCACATTCTTTATAGTAATCTTCTAACTTTACTGGTACGGGTTATTCCTGGGCACCTATTTACGTCAACCCTCCTAAAGCCTAGTATGGCTAGCTGAAATCTTACAGGCCTTAACCTGTAGGCCTTGCATTACGAACTTGCTTTGCTTACATACCTACTACACACTCATCCCTAATAAATGTGTGCCAGCCTTATACTTCTGTGATCCTGTTTTTCCTCAACATATGCATCACACATTAATTATGTTCAACCACAATAAATCCTCTATTAAATTAAATGATTTGCTACAGAACTTAAAATGAGAAGTGGAGGTTTCCAAAGAATTGGAGCCCAAAGGGAGGGGGGATAGCACAATATTCAGAAAGTGAAAAGAAGAAGAATGAATTATGGTAAGAAGACTTTGAGAAGATGAACGACCTTTAAATAGAGAGTCATAAAATCCATACATACTGAGGCAATGAAGGAAAAGAGTGATCCACAGTGTCAAAAGCAGCTGATAAGTCAAGTGGGATAAGAATAGAAGTGAGACTTTTGGATTTAGCCACAAGCAAGACATTAATAACCCCAGTGAGGGCTGTCTCAATAGAATGATCAAACTAAAAATGGATTGGAAAAATCAAAAATAGAATGCTGAGTAAAGTAAGGGAGAATAGGCGGCCTGCTCCAAGATTTCTATATAGGAATGGGAGGAGGGAAATGGAGTGATATTAGAACAGAGAGCTAGATCAATGGGTGAAGGGAGGTTAATAATAAAGGAGAGAAGAGAAGTTTTGAAGGAAGGATGGAGACAGATAAGGGAGGCATAGTCTGGGGCCGACTATGACAAAAGATGACAGGAAGGACAAAGGAAGAGATATAAGCAGACAAATAGTTGAAAGAACAAGTGGTATGACATGCCAGGATAAGAAGAAGGGAGACCTCATCAGAACGTAGTATAAGGAAAAGAAGAAGAGAAAGGAAACATGAACACAATGATGGAGAAAAACACAGGAAAGAAAAAAGTTGGGCTAAGTTTTCTGCAAATAGCAAATTTGTTCACAATAAATTGGGCAAAAACCTGAGAAGTCAGATATTAATAGAGACAAAGGAGAGTGGTGAATGGGCTATAGGAGGGAACTGAATATGAAAAGTGTATGTGACTAAAACTACAAGTAGATATAATTAGTGCTGTTCAGGTATCCATGTGCATCCCAGACTGAAAATGTGAAAACAAACACGTCTTCTATATTTATCAAATCTAGGAGGAAAATCACCTCTGTCTGTGTTCTCCCCTCAAACAAGTTTGGAATTGTAATTTCTGCCCGATAGTTCACTCCAGGAAGCAAGGAATTCACACACACAAATTCAATGGCACTGACTTGTGGTTTATTCGTAAGCTATATATGTTGAGATATCCAGTAGAGGTCAAGGACATCTGTAAAGGGCCCTGACAACTCCTACCTTGCTCCCTTAATTCCCATGGCAGCACATTCTGTACTGATTCCTTACTGCCATGTGCAACCGCAATAGCTCTTGCTTCTCCAAAATCCTCACTCGGAGGAGGTTTCCTTTAGTTGCATGGAAACTGGGGGGACAGGGTCATCATAGTATAGCTTATTGACGTAACTGATGGCCTGATTATGCCTGGGGTTACACTGGATTCTGCCAGTATAACTCATGGCATTTTCCCAATGGCAGAATATCCATGCAGACAGGGGTTAAGGCAATACAACCCTTGCTCTAGTGGGAGCACACAGCTGCTCAGAACAACCCGCAAAACTGGTGATGTTGGCTGGGGAAGGCCACCTCAGGAACGGTTTGAGTCATACAGATTACGGCTGGAAGGTACCTCCTGGATCATCTAGTTTGACCTCCTTTATATCACAGGCCAGCAACACCACCCAGTACCCACACACTAAACCCAACAGCCAAAATATTACAGACCACATTATGTGCTACAGACAGAAAATAAAAGGGACCGAGGTGCATGGTAGGGAAATGTTTCACTCAATGAATAACTTACTGAAGGCAGTAATAAGGTAAACACTGAAGGTGGAATTATGAAATGTGTTCAGTTATTTCTTCAGTATTCATTCTTAATATTAGCAACATCAAACAGAAAATATTCCCAATGTGTATATTATAAAACTAGAAAGCCAGTCTTTCAAAAGAGGTGTTCAGTGTATGCTCTGCGTTGTTACCTGCACTGCAACTTTCCATTCCTAAAAATTTTAACTTATTTTAGATTTCCCTATAAAATCAAATGGCTAAGATGATGTACCTAAACACGATTAGTATCAATACAGATATTCATAACAAACCCATAAATACAATTCTACCAAAAAAAAAAGGAAGGAGAGGTCTGAAAATTGTAGGCTAATGCTAAATTATATTGCCATACAGCAGTTTTGTATTTCTAAGTAAAATACTGGACTTAGTATGAAATTAATGTGAAATATTCTATCTGAAATCAGAGACCATACATTCTGACAAGTATCCATTCTCTCAACTAATTTAAAAGAAACTCTCTTGAGGTTTACGAATTCATTTATGTTACTGAACCATATTCCCCAGCATATGTATTACAATGCTTCTTGCTAAATTGCAATTTCAGAAATTATCATTTTCATTTATTCTTCCTTTCCTCATGTTATGAGGAGTCCAACATATATTCCAACAATTGTTTGCTGAATTAATCTTAATTTCATACAAGGCGCTTTGCTTAGAGTTACAATAGCAAGTTATAATACGTTGATTTAATTCTCTGCTCCACTTTGTTTTCTAAATATCAAATAGTGTTAATGTGTTATACTTAATAAAAAGGATATTTGACATATGCATGAGAGACTAGTTAAAGTTACAGTATATAGAGAAAGGCCACTTCTCATGCTACACTGCAAAGAGGAAGGATAAACCTATAGAAAAATGTTCCCCTACTGTGGGGTGTCTGTAAACACCAGGCCTGATCCAAAGGCCATTGAAGTCATTGGAAGTCTTTCCATTCACTTCATTGAAATAAAGCCAATAATACCCATTCTAAGCATCTTCTTGCTGTTCTCTATACAGAGCCAGATTAAATACTATGCTCCTTAGTTCCATGCCTAAAGGCCCCAGATGGGTGCCTAAGTCCAGGCTTGGGATTCTCAGCTGTCAACCTTTTCTTGGTGTTAGGTGCATACCCTGTTTTAGCAGGGGGGAAACCACCTCCCTCACCTGGAATGTGGGAGACACCCAGTTCAAGTCCCCACTCCACATGAAGGGGAGGAGGGATTTGAACAGGGATCTGCTACATCTCAGGAGAGTGCTCTAACAACTGGGCTATGATATGGGGGCTCCCTCAGTCTCCCTGTTGAATATGTTGCACTGTGAATAAATAAATAAAGACTCATTGGGGCTCAAAAAGAGCAAGAGAAAGAGCATGCAAGCGTGAGAACGATTCACAGCCTGGTGCTCAGAGCACTCAGGTGAGAAACCCAGGATCTAGGTCCCCTACTCCAATGGCTTTTTAAAATTGTTTCTTCTTCTTATGTGGCATCTCCATTACTGGAAGTTTGCAACCACAGTAGCCCATTCTGTACAATCTTCCGCTAATCACTTTGTGGATGAATTATCCTTTTGAACCACTCCAGATACCATATCATCCATCCCAGGTCTTTTTCTGCCTCATATTCTTCTGCAACTTTCCCTTCCAGTGCCTGTAAATGTGCATTGCCCACTGAACCTCTTAAAATAGTTCCTGCAAATGGAATCTTTCTTTTCATAAGATCTGACTAGCATTTGCTAATTTCCAATAATCTCCAATGCTTTTTCACTGGATATCTCACTTAGTTCCATTATTGTAATGTCTAGACTTTCCATTCCTCTGCATATAGTGGTTGGCTTCCCAAGTTGAGTCGGTCCCCTTACATTCCATGTAGCAATCCCTGCAGTTGTCAGTTTCACACACCCAGCCAGGCAGGGCACCAGTTTGCACTGGGGGCCAGTCAGATTGCATGGTGGCTGAGGACTATCATGCTATAACTTTTGGGCTGAATACTACACAAGAGTCCCCATAATCAAGGGCAGTCAGTTTTTTTTGGTTGGGTGGTTTTTTTTGTTTTTTTTTAAATTGGAGCTCATGCCTTTAGCCAAAAAGCTTAACCCACAAGGCAGCAATGATTTTGACCATAGGCTTATTGAATGACATCCCAATTTGAACAGTGTGCTGTAGTTTTATAACAGGTGTTTTTCCCTGCGTAACTCGGAGTGTCAGATATTGGACATGCACAATCATCCATTTCAGACAGTACCACAGCTACAGTGCTACTGTAATGTTTTTTAGATAATGCAGACATGTGGCTTTAATAAATGTGTGTCCCTTACTTCCCCTGTAGAAGTTTACTCAAAGCACGAATAAGGTCTCTCTTTTTAAGGAGGGAGAAGTAAAGAAAGCACCTAAATACATCACAGCTACTGTACACGGTGAGCTACATTGTGCCTGCTTCTACCCATGTGCTCTAGAGGGGGCAGGCTGGGGAGAAGGTACAAAGACCTTTTCTCCTTTCCCTTTCGTATATCCCTGCAAGGTAAATCCCAATCTTGAACTCTGAGGTGAGAACACAGCATTGGCCTACCATCTCCACACTGGCAACATAGTTGGTCCAGTGTGGAAGGAACACACCCTGTTGTAAGGCTCAAAGTCATGCTGTTCCAATCCTGTGTAGGCATTGTACCTGCTTCTGGAAGCCAATGGGCAGCCTCTCCTTATTCATCCTTTTTCAACACTGACAGTGGCTCAAAGCCACAATCTTGCCCCTAAAATGGTATGTTCCTTTATCATCTTATCATTCTCTCTCTCATTCTACCACCTGTTCTTCAGTTCACACTTAAAAATATTAACTATAAAGTAACATAACTGAAGACCAATTCTCAAGGGTATATCATTGAGCAGTGTATGATTTGGTTTTAGGATGCTGTATGGGAAGAAGAGGTTAAGGTGTCTATGTGAGGAAGGGGTAGGGGAGAAGTATCAGGATCACAGGTATTGCAGAAAGAAAAATGATTCATGGAATTAGCTGTCCCAGAAAAATGAGAACTGTACATGCAAGACACCCTGGATATAAATGCACTTTTATGAAAAAATGGTAGAAAGAGAGATACACAAGAAAAGATAATTCAGGAGAAACAGCAGAAAAAACAGATTGAGGGCCTGACAACATCTATTTGTTGTAAAATACAAGAGAAAAAATAAGGAAAGTAATGCATGTTCCAGATGACAAAGATTACATCCTATTTTGGTTATTTTCTCCCCTTTCTTGCCTTCCTGCAATAAGTCTAAATTGCAAAGAAATAAAACAAAATAATAGAAAACATCCACTGCCACTCCAGTCTTTATTAGGCCTCCCATTTTGGCAAACAAAAATTGTCACGAGAATTTAAAGAATATGTTGCCAATGCTTCTTTTGCTGCTGTTCGTAGGGTACCATATACCTGCTGGCAGTTCTGTATATAGCATCAGTCATAAAAATATACACATATATATGCAGAACAAACTGCTCCAGGAAAAAAACATTTAATGGTCACAGTATAAAGGCTATGGGCCACTTTATTTTCTACCTTAGTAGTATATCAGTGCCAAAAAGCAATTCCAAGACAACAGTGTATAACTGGAAATAAATTGAGTAAAGATAGCATTTAAGAAAGGTACATGCCACTAAGCCTTCCAAAGACTTTAAGAAAGGGGCTTGTGGTAAGAGATAAATTGGATACTTCTCCTGTCAATGAAGTATCTGCACTAAGAGCAATGATTCGGGGAGTGTCAGTCTTACCTGACAAGCAAAACCATAAGGAAATCCTCCAGTGTGACAATTTTCCCATTAACGTTAAACAATCTATGAGCAATACATTCATGTCTACAGCATGTAGATTGTGCAGTGGAAATGAAGCTAAATAGTGAGTAGGGCGAAGGCTAAAGTCTATTGTAGATAAACCTTTGGAACAGATTCCTAAAATACATCTTTGAGGACAAACATGACAAGAGTGAACAAATGAAAATATAATCAAATAAGGAGAGGGGACAGTGGCTCTGGAAAAAAGAGATAACAAGAGGGTAACGGGAAGGAATGCTTTCAATAAATTATCCCTTTGCCACGAAGTTTTTTTCTTTGCTGTACTGAAATGACAGCATGGTACCTTCACAGAATACCAGTGATCAGGAGATAAATCTGAAAGGTGATAGGAAAACAGCAGTTTGATATTGTAACATTCACCAAGAAAAAGTGACATGAAGGTGACTGTGCTTTAAGGCCCACAAAGCAATCTTCCATCTTCGGAACCTCAGATTAAAATGAGTGATAAAAAAATGACTTCAGTGGAGATGGGGTTTCTGAGAAACAAAGATGTATGTTCTTGTTATCTTACAATTACCTGTGTCATGTTATCTTGTGTTCTGCTTAGGTGAAGGCAGAGATGCCACATGCCATGACTGAACACTGCTTGTGTGACATCTCCATCTCAATAGATCCCTGCTTCCCAGCACTGAGAATGATTTTTTTTTTGGGGGGGGGGGGACCAAAAAAAACCCCACCATGATTACTAACACTGAATTTTTAGAAATAAAGAAGTCCACATTTTGGGGAGATTTTAAGCTTACTCTGTGTTCCAGAGTAATTTTAAAATGAAAGCTTGGAGATAGATGTCTTGAAATAAAATTCTGAAATATCTTCCTCCTTTACAAATTGAAAGGTGTTACCAGGAATGTGGAAACTTTAGTTCCTTTCAAATGCTTTAGTGTATCACCATCTTCAGATAAGAAGGAAAATGCATCCACACAGCTGTGAGTGGGAGGTGTTGCTCAGCAGGTCTAAGAACACCACACAGAGGGAGCAGTGAGAGCCAGAACTCCTGTTACAGAAAGGCAGCTTATATAGATCCCATTACCATAGTACCCAAGTGCCTCTCAGTCTCAAATGTATTTCTCTTCACAACACCTTGTAAGGTAGGGAAATCCTAATATCCCCATTTTACAGATGGGAAAATGAGGTACAGAGAGACTAAGGCCAGATTTTTAAAAGATACTTAGGTTCCTCAAATTTCCATCTGTAAAACAGCTTGCCCAAGACCACACAGGAAGTCTGTGGAAGACCTAAGCATTGAACCCAAATCTCTGAGACCCAAGCTAGCTTCCTAGCTAGTGGACCAGCCTTCCTCATGGTGAGGAATTGGGGAATCTGGCTCACATCCCTGAGTGACATAGCTCAGGCCTGGTCTACACTATGAGTTTATGTCAAATTTAGCAGCGTTAAATTGAATTAACCATGCATCCATCCATACAACGAAGCCATTTACTTCGACATAAAGGGCTCTTAAAATCGATTTCTGTACTCCTCCCCGATGAGGGGATTAGCGCTGAAATCGATATCGCCGGTTCAAATTAGGCTTAGTGTGGACGCAATTCAACAGTATTGGCCTCTGGGAGCTATCCCACAGTGCACCATTGTGACCGCTCTGGACAGCAATCTGAACTCTGATGCACTGGCCAGGTGTACAGGAAAAGCCCCGCGAACTTTTGAATCTCATTTCCTGTTCGGCCAGTTGAGCTCATCAGCACAGGTGACCATGCAGAGCTTATCAGCACAGGTAACCATGCAGTCCAAGAATCGAAAAAGAGCACCAGCATGGACCGTACGGGAGGTACTGGATCCGATCGCTGTATGGGGAGACGATTCTGTGATATCAGAACTACGTTCCAAAAGATGAAATGCCAATACATTTGAAAAAATCTCCAAGGGCATGATGGAGAGAGGCCACAACAGGGACTCAACACAGTGCTGCATGAAAGTTAAGGAGCTCAGACAAGCGTACCAGAAAACCAAAGAATCAAATGGACACTCCGGGGCAGAGCTGCAGACATGCCGCTTCTACGCTGAGCTGCATGCAATTGTAGGGGGGCGGGGGGCGCCACCACTACCCCACCCCTGACCATGGATTCCGAGGAGGGGGTACTCTCAGCCATGCCTGAGGATTTTGCGGACGGGGAAGATGAGGAGGAGGAGGAGGAGGACGACGAGCTTGAGGAGAGCACACAGCACACCGTTCTCCCCAACAGCCAGGATAGTTTTCTCACCCTGATTGAAATACCCTCCCAAGGCGGTATCCCGGACCATGAAACCGTAGAAGGGACCTCTGGTGAGTGTACCTTTGTATATATAATACATGGTTTAAAAGCAAGCATTTTTTAATGATTAATTTGCCCTGAGGACTTGGGATGCATTTGCGGCCAGTACAGCTACTGGAAAAGTCTGTTAACATGTCTGGGGATGGAGCGGAAATCCTCCAGGGACATCTCCATGAAGCTCTCCTGGAGGTACTCCAAAAGCCTTTGCAGAAGGTTTCTGGGGAGAGCAGCCTTATTCCGTTCTCCATGCCAGGACACTACCATGCCATGCTAGTAGCAAGTAATCTGGTATCATTGCATGACAAAGCCTGGCAGCCTATGGTCCCGGTGTTTGCTGGCATTCAAGCAACATCCGTTCTTTATCTCTCTCTGTGTTATCCTCAGGAGACTGATATCGTTCATGGTAACCTGGTTGAAATACGGGAATTTAATTAAGGGGACAGAGGTGGCCATTCCTACTGGGCTGTTTACCTGTGGCTGAAAAGAAATCCTCCCCTGCAGTTAGCCAAGCGGTGGGGGGGGGGCATTGGCGCTGAGCTGTTCGCGTTTGGCTAGCAGGGATCTTCCCTGATACCAGCCACGTGGTGGGGGGAGGGGTAAAGCGATCATCCCAGAGAATTGGATGGTGGGCGGGGGTTAGTTTGGTTTCTGCTGCTGCACGTTAACACAAAACCCGCAGCACTCAACGTGCTTTGCTTGGTATGGGAAAGGAGGGCGCTGCTTTTATGAAGGTTGCAGAAGTCGAAAGACTATGGCTTACCATGGCCACCTGCAAGCCGAATTCTGTTGCCTGGCCCTGTGTCTGTGATCTCTAACACCAAAGCTGCAGGCACTCAATATAAGATGCAAAATGTGACCTTGTACTGAAATCACATGTGCTATGTAATGTGAATAGTGTTGTTCACCGTGAAAGAGTATAAGCATTGTTCTGTAAAATGTATCTTTTTAAATACTTCTCTCCCTTTTTTCCCTCCCGCAGCTGCAAATTTTTCAAGCCTTCCTCCTCTGTCCCGAAGGCTATTTCAGAAAAGGTGGCGAAAAAAACACACGCACGATGAAATGTTCTCTGAGATCATGCAGTCGACCCACAATGAAAGAGCTCATCTGAATGGAAGGACACAGTATCACAGTACAGGAAAGCGGCCAATGGACGTGAGGACAGGAGGGAAGAACATGAGGACAGGAGGGACCATCGAGATGAGAGGTGGCGGCAGGAAGATCAGAGGAGGCAGGATGCAATGATGGGGCTACTGTGGGATCAAACGGACATGCTCCGGCGCCTGGTGGAGCTTCAGGAATGGCAGCAGGATCACAGAGTGCCGCTGCAGCCCCTGTTTAACCGCCCTCCCCAAGTTCCGTAGCCTCCTCACCCAGACGCCCAAGAACGCGGGGGGTAGAGGCTCCGGGCACCCAACCACTCCACGCCAGTGGACAGCTGAAGCAACAGAAGGCTGTCATTCAACAAGTTTTGAAGTGGATCTGTGACACTCTCTATAGGCCATGGGTCTGGGCTAGGTGACCAGGAATTAGAAGAGACCAGGGTGTATTGTGGATGGCTGAAAATCTGGCATAAATGAAAGAGCTGGTGACCCTAGGAAGTCTAAGGGAATCTTGAGTCTAAGATAGTGTAATTTTCATAGTATAGGGCTTATAAGAAGGTTCAAGCTGTACTAGTTCAGACTCTGTTAACGTTCACTTGGACTTACATCTTAATATGGCATTTTAGATGTTTGACGGAAGGCCCAATCCTGTTGCTATTGATTTCAGTGGGGGAGGAAAGGGTCCCTAGCCAATAACTCCATAATGATGGGCCAAATCCTGTTTGGTCTTCTTGTGTGTATAAAGCAAGCAACTTTGGCCCTGGATGTTTTAATGAATTGAGTGAAAAGTTTGTTTTTAAAGACTAAAATTATATATAGCAAATATACTATTGTGCTCCAGTTTGCCAGGTTTCAGGCATTAAGCGTTACAGATTTTGTTTACAATGCATTCATAAAAGAGGAAAATTAATCTCTCTCACACACACGCAAATGAGCCATATTCATCCTTGATGAATCTTCATAAACTTCAGTAGGTTTACTCCAGGGATTAATTTGTTCCAGCATATCTATGTAACATTCAAGGCCAAATCTTGCTAATTTTGCTCATGCAAATACTCCCAATGAAACCAAAGACATTATTCATTTAAAAACTTTACAAAACTCTAAGGCTGTCTCAATTCTGGCATTTCCTAACTTCCGAGTGCTTGTCATTGCAATATTAACATTATTTTAATGTAGTTTTTGTATGTAATTTCTAAGGTTTTAAAAAAAGCAAATTGAAAAAAATCCTATTTTATGGAACCATACTGACCCCCACACACACACCATGCATCACCAACATGTTCAGAAACTTTAGATCCACAGCATAGACCTCTACCACTTGAGCTAATGGAGAACTGATAGTGGCAGTAAGTTATCATCCTCTATGTGGGCTCACCACTAGAGGAAAATGAGGCACACATTTGGCCATTGGGTTTCACAGCAGCAGAATGTTCAGACTTAAGAATCCTGGGTTCTACTCCAGTTGCTGAGGGGAGTGTGCTGTAGTGGTTACAGACCTTCTGCCCCTGCCTCGAGCCTGGACCTTTCTGCCCTGTCACCTGTCCTTATCCCAGTCCCCAACCCCTTTGGCTTCACATCTCAGTCCCTGCCCATGCTCTCCATTAGTCCCATATCAGTTCCCCCTTCTCCTCCTTGGCTCCATCTCCCAGTCCCATCCTTTACCCAGTCCCTATCCAGCCCACGCCAGATCTTCAACTTGTGGATTTGAACCAGGCTGTTTCCGTCTTAACCTTCTCACTGACAGCAGAGAGCACAGGACAGTCTCTTTGCTCTCAGTTCCTGTGCCTAGCATCACAGGCCTGGTTCCCAGGAGGAGCAATCACAGGGGAAATGCTGGTCAGTCACTGCAGCATGGGGGATGCTGAGTCACTCTGTAGGGGGATGGATCGTGCACGGTCTGGTCGGTCCATAGAAGCTGAAGCAGGATGGAGCATGCTCTGTGCAGATGGAATCTTTGTAGAATTTAGTTGCCACATTGCATATGATCAGTTGAGACTTGTCAAACAGCAATTTTCTGAGGCTCACAATTTGGCCAAATTTGGTTGGATTTTCCTGAAAAAAGAAGGCAGATCCCTAACACCCCTTTCTCCCCCCAGGCCAAATTTCATGTTCCTGCTTCAAACATGAAGAACTTCTTTAACATGGGCAAATCAAGATATTTTCCCCATACCTCATTCTGAGAAACAGCCGACCCATTTTTACTGAAATTTTCTTTTAAAAAAAAATCCACTTTAGGCAGAACCAATCATGAAAAATTGCAGTGCAAAGTCATAAGCAACTGAAAACTAAGTCTTGCAAAGGAAAGTGTTAAGCCAAACTTTATAATAGGAGTTGCAACCCCTGCGTACCGTCACCCATAGTAAATATTCTGCATATCAAAATAAGGCAGGTAGGTATGGGAAACACTGAGGTGCTTTCCCCTGGAAAGTTTAGCTTGTTTGTAAGCTGATGTAAACTTCCTCTCATCAGATTCCTCCTGTCTGTATCTAATATAGATCCCACTGATCACCTGTTCAAAAGAAGAATACAGTCCACTAGGGTTCTGTTAAAGCATTAATGAAGAAGTGACCTGGTTCTCAATCTGTGCTAATGGTTCTGAATTATGCATAAAGTTGAGCCAGAGATGAGCCATTTATAATGCTGCAGAACTCATTTTATAGAAACCTTTCAAAGTAAGAGTTCACACAATGTTAAATCATACTGTAAGCTCAATGGAATTGTACTAGTAATAGAAAACTGCTTAAAATAAGTAAACAAACAAACAAATCAGGATAAAGCTTCCTTTGTCATTAAGAGATTAGTAGCGTCACTAATCACTATGTCTATTGTTCTTTCTTTACTGGTGGCTGGAAATGTTTAGAAGCAAAAATAATTTTGTATGCATCTGGTTCAGGTTCCCTACTTGCACAGGTAGTTAAAAGGAGACACCACATCTTGCATTTCGTCAGCTAATGTGAAAGCTCCATTAACATTTCTTTTTCAAACTGTTCCCAATCCCTGCTTACTAAAAGGCGTAGGAACACTGCTCGTGTAACATATATTTAGCCTTCAGTACTGCATATTAAAACTAGTGGCTTCAAAGATAGAAAGCATAAAAAGGAGTCACATTATAAAAGGGTCCTCAGCCTTGCCTCTATTCTTATATTATAGTATTTAGATGTCCCCATTTACAGGGACAATCAAATGCTTAGGCATAAGTTTGCATACAAATGACAGTGACATCAGTTGCATCCACAATTTAGCGACTAGATTTTATTGAGGGCACAAAACTCTTAATCTTTAAAAGTGTAAAGATTTTAAAAATATTTCCCCTATCTGCCTGATTTTTGTGCTTCAATTAAAATATGTAATCTACACTTTCAGTGTTAAAGGCTGTTTTGATTCATCTCACCTTTTCTGACAACTGATGCATACTGTAGACGTTTATTTTACAGAGATTTGCTGTTTATAAACGGACATTGAATTCAAGAAATAGTTTGATAATTTTTGCTTTTATAACCCTATGCTGCTAATATGTTCACTATTCTCAGTTTCTTCTAAATGTACATATATATCTCAAAAGAAATTCAAGACAACAAATTTATTACATGTTTATAGCACGTGGGCAAATGTAACTATGCTCTTACTGAATGTGTTGTCTTGAACTCTCCATCCTGATTCTGTCGCTATGACTATCAAAGGAGACAGATCTTCAAGCTGATGTAAATCGTCATAGCTCCATTAATTTCAATGGACCTATTGCAATTCATATCTGGATCTACCCCAGGTCTCTGTCCCTTGCCACACACTAAGCAGCATTTTTGAAGGAGTACTGCTATCGTACAGAGCCAAACCCTGCTTCCATTGAAAATCATTGCAAAACTTAGAGCTGGAAAAATATAGAAACGCCATAGATGTTAATAAAAAATGCATTCTCTGCAATTTATACCATGTCTCCAACCTCCCCTCTATTTTTTTTCTTATTTCAGGAACTTGGTAATTCAGCTGCCAAAACCTGACACTGCCCAATTGTGCATTCTTTTCCACAGTGAAAAAGAGTGAAAACAATTTTGCTGAATATCCAGCTCATTTTATTTCTAATGCACATAGAAATTAATAAATTATTTATGAGAATAACGTGTTGCCTGGATTATGGGCCAGGTCTTGCTAAATTGTACAGCACATAAATCCATAGACTAATCAAAGGTCAGGCTTGGGGATGTTCTTAATGACCAACTGGTACAAGAGGAAGTCTACGATGAGGAAACTGGGTGCAGCTCCCCCTTGCTGCAAGAGCTACTCTTTATTTTATATCCAGTAAAACTGCAGTAGATTTCCTATTCAGGTCAATTAGTGTGTCTGCATCTTCGGTAAGAATTAGTCACAGAAATGTATTGATTAATGACAGCATTGATAGGAAATGCACCTGAGCAAATGTAACTAAAGTTTTAACTAAATTTTTATTGGGGTCAGATTAATGTCAAAAGAGAATCAACAAATGTTGCAACACAGTGGAAGTCTTCCTTTCATATGCTGTAAAAGGTACCAGAGCAAAAACGTTTATTTAATGCCAGGCAAATAGAATAAGTTGACACCAGTAGGCATCTGAAGCTACTGTCTTTTGGAAGCATTTTTCTGATTGCTGAAACCATATGAGAAAGCAACTGAAGAGCTCACAGTGTGGAATTTTCAACTTTCAGCCAGCTCATTAATACCCTATTGATGCGAAATCTAAGACCAAAAATTTGCATCATCCTGCTGGTAGCTCATTTTGGACTTTGGTCTCAAGTTATTGGGAGCTTTGTCTGAGTGAGGTTTGCAGGATCTAACCCTTTAGCAAACATCTTTTGTATTTGGTCGAAATAGCAACAATATCAGAGCTCCCTGCACTTGACCTAACATATGTTTCTCAGCTATTATTGAGGTGTTGGAGAAAATGAGCCACATTTGTTTCTCAGAGTGCTGTCCATTCACTTTTTATATTAAGCCTAACTGAAATAATATCCTTATCCTTCACAAGTTCACTGCTTGAGGTAAATTCAGTTCTCTCACATTCCATTCATTTTTCTGAATCTATCAGATTTTTCAACTTTTGCCTCCATGGTGCTTTGGGGTGGAATTAAACAGTTGTACAGGTGTAAATTATTTATTTTTTCTGGTAACATAACAGCAATATAATGTATGTATTTTTGCATGTATCTCTGCATATACTTTTCCAATTGTTGGTGCTTATACATATAATGGCCTGGACTCAAGATATCTAAAAGATCCCCCAAAACTCTGGGATGAAGACCATGGTCAAAAAAATCCTCTCCTGAGGCACAATGAAACTTTCTACCCAAGGGTAAACCTCATCTTTACTGGAGACAAAGCTTTCTTGAGCGCCAGCCTGAGGCCAGACTAAACTCCCACAGGAATCAAGGACTATCACAAACTTCACTTTCTGTTCTAAGTGCAAGGGACACTTCTTTGAAACTGCCTTCTCTAAAATAAGATCACAGCAGTATATACATAAACAAAAATGTAAAAATAAATAACCCTACCAAAACACTATACTGAACACACAATTTTTCCCAGGGGAAAGGATAAAGGTAGAATAGGATAAGAATAAGAAAAGGATAAGAATAAACCACGTGATAAATTTACTCATGTCACTTAATGCACTTCTGGACGATGTTCAGATACAGTGATGAGAGCAGTATAAGAACCTGAATAGAATGTATATACATAAATGGACAAGATTTCAAAAAGTAAATAGTGACTTAAGTATCTCAATTTGTGGGTGGTCATCTTGAGAGATATTAAAAGGGCCTGATCCTTAGAAGATGGATGCTCAATACTTTCTGAAAATCAGGCGCTTCTGAAGTATATCAGGGGAAGCCCCCCAGTTATTTTAGAAAATCTTGATCCATATATTTATAGGCCAAAGTTTTAAAAATTGGGTGCCTAAAGCTAGGCTCCTAAACCTAAAATTTCATTATTTTTTTTAAATGACCAATGCCTTTAACAAAACACATTTTCTTGAGAAAATTTCAGTTTGCAGACAATAAAATACATTTCCTGACCAGCTCGATTACTTAGACACCTAAATAATGTTCTCATTTTCAGAGGTGCTGACCACCCACAGTTCCCAGTTACTTCACTGTGTTCAGTGCTCAGCACCTCAGAAAATCAGGAATGAGATTCTGACTCCCGCTCTGGCCCTTTTATGCCAGGCAAAGGGGCCTGAGTGGTGTAAAGGAGCTCTAAATGGCCTGTGTTTGTCTGGGAGTGATTCCCACAGAACAGGCACTGTGAAGGACAGTCATAAAAGCTGCCATCTGAAGAGCCCCTCCAAAGCCCTTCTGTTGGGGACCTGATGTGGGCAGGGCTAGGAGGGGTGAATGGGGCATGTCAGGAAAGCAGCACTATGGAGATTCTGGGCAGTGCTATAACTCTTAGGCCTGGTCTAAACTACGGGGTTAGGTCGAATTTAGCAGCATTAGGTCAATTTTAAAATGACTGCGTCCACACAACCAATCCCGTTCCGTCGACCTAAAGGGCTCTTAAAATCGACTTCTGTACTCCTCCCCGACAAGGGGAGTAGCACTAAAATCGACCTGGCTCAGTTGAATTTGGGGTAGTGCGGACGCAAATCGACGGTATTGGCCACCGGGAGCTATCCCAGAGTGCTCCATTGTGACCGCTTTGGACAGCACTTTGAACTCCGATGCACTAGCCAGGTACACAGGAAAAGCCCTGGGAACTTTTGAATTTCATTTCCCGTTTGGTCAGCGTGGCGAGCTCAGCAGCATAGGTGATCATGCAGTCCCCCCAGAATCGCAAACGAGCTCCAGCATGTACCGAACGGGAGACACTGGATCTGATTGCTGTATGGGGAGAAGCATCTGTGCAGGCTGAACTCCGATCAAAAAGAAGAAATGCAAATATATTTGCCAAAATCTCACAGGGCATGTTGGACAGAGGCTACAACAGGGACTCACAGCAGTGCCGCGTGAAAGTTAAGGAGCTCAGGCAAGCCTACCAAAAGACAAAGGAAGCAAACAGTCACTCCGGGTCAGAGCCGCATACAAGCCGCTTCTATGATCAGCTGCATGGCATTCTAGGGGGGCATCCTACCACTATACCACCACTGTCCATGGACACCTGCAAAGGGGGAGTTTCATGCAACAGGAAGGAGGATTTTTGTGTATGAGGAAGAGGAGGAGGAGGAGAATGCGCAGCAGACAAGTGGTGAATCCGTTCACCCCGGCAGCCAGGACCTTTTCATCATCCTTGAGCCAATACCCTCCCAAGGCGGGATCCTGGACCCTGAAGCCAGAGAAGGCACCTCTGGTGAGTGCACATTTGTAACTACAGTACAGGGTTTAAACGCAATAGTGTTTAATGTTTGATTTGCCCTGAAGAATTGGGATGCATTTGCGGCCAGTACAGCTACTGGAAAAGTCTGTTCACATGTCTGGGGATGGAGTAGAATCCTCCAGGGACATCTCCATGAAGCTCTCCTGGAGGTACTCTGAAAGCCTTTGCAGAAGGTTTCTGGGGAGGGCTGCCTTATTTCATCCTCCACAGTAGGACACTTTACCACACCAAGCCAGTAGCAAGTATTCTGGAATCATTGCAGCACAAACCACCCTATGTTTGCCTGGTAACTGACCATACCTGCCAGCCTCATGAGCAGGAGCTGTAAGGCTGGAAGGAAGTGAGTGGAAGAGGTGGGGAACAAAGCATGGCAGCGAATGGTCCTGGGTTTTGGTCGCATTCAATCTTTATCGTTCTGTGTTAGCCTCAGTAGAGTGATATCATTCATGGTCACCTGGTTGAAATAGGGGAAATTTTGTAAGGGAAAAGTAAAAGGACCCCGTTCATGCTGGGCTGTTTGCGCTTGACTAAAAGGGATCATCCCAGAGAATAGCCACGCGGTGCAGGGAGGGGAGAAGGGATCATCCCAGAGAATAGCCACGTGGAGGGCTGGAGGGAGGTGTGTGCTGCACATCCACCCGAAAACCACAGCCCCTCCTTTTAAATGTGAAACCCAACCCATTGCTTGTTCTGGGAAAGGAGGGCACTGCAGTTTGAAACCATTCCCACATGTTATGAAGGCATAAGAAGCCAACCCTGCGTACCCGTTGGCTTACCATGGCTGCCTGGAAACTGAATTCTGTTGCCCAGATGTGTGTGATGTGTCACCATACCAGCAGGCACTCAATATAAAAGGCAAAATGCGACCTTGTAAAGCACATGTGCTGTCTGTTGTGAATTGCTTGATTCACTGTGAAAGAGTCTCCCTTTTGTTCTCAGAAATGTATCATCTTAAATTTTACTCTCCCTTTTTATCCCTCCACAGGTGCAAATGTTTCTACGCTCCCATCATCTCCGTCCCTGAGGTTATCGCAGATTAGAAGGCGAAAAAAACACCTTGCGATGACATGTTTTCCGAGCTTATGAAGTCCTCCTGCACGGATAGGACACAGCTTAATGCATGGAGGCATTCAGTGGCAGAGGCCAGGAAAGAATTAAGTGAGCACGAAGAGCGGAGGCAGGACACGATGCTGAGGCTAATGGGGGAGCAAACGGACATGATGAAGCATCTGTTGGAGCTGCAGGAAAGCCAACAAGAGCACGGACCCCCCGCTGCATCCACTGTATAACCTCCTGCCCTCCTCCCCATGTTCCATAGCCTCCTCACCCAGATGCCCAATAACGTGGGGAGGGAGGCTCTGGGCACCCAGCCACTCCACTCCAGAGGATGGCCCAAGCAACAAAAGGCTGTCATTCAAACAGTTTGATTTTTAGTGTGGCTATAACAAACAATGTGGCCTTGTCCTTCCCTCTTCCCCACCCCACCCAGGCAACCTTGTCCATTATCTCTTTTTTTAATTAACAAAGAATGCATGGTTTAAAAACAATAGTTACTTTATTTCAAAGGGGGGTAGCCCTAGGGCTACTGGGGAAGACAGGTTGCCAGAGCTGTCTAAGCTTCACTAGGGGCCTCTCCAGTCAGGAGCAGCCAAGGATTGGGAGGGCACAAAAAGGTGTACTTAAATTCACTTTAGCCCCCCCCACCCCCCACCCCATCCCTTTGGGCCATGAGTTCTGTACTGTGCTTGTTAAAGGTGCTATAGAGAATCTCACCTCAGGCCTCTTATTTAGATAGCTAATTTCAGGCAGTATGAACATTTTGAGGATATTTCTCTTCCATCTGTAGGGCATATAAAAATACGTGCACTGACTTTTAAAGTCTGAAAGTAATTCCAATGCAGTGAGTCAAATGGATAGTTAAGAGGAGGGGCTCGGTAATAATGGGACTTTCAGTCCTGTTTCCATTGGCATCAGTGGGATAAGAATCATTCCTTAGGTCAAGTAATATAACTCCATAGTCTTCAGCAGATAGGGCATGATAAAGAATCTTTCTCCCTTTGACTGAGTAAAAACTAAGTTGTATTTGAAAAATACAGCTGGAAGGTTATAAATAAGTTGATTCTGAATGTTATTGACATGCTCTGGCATATTTTCTTGTTTGAGAGTGCAGGGAGCCTCCTCCATCTTTCTAGGGAATCCTAATGCAAAATGAACGAAGTTCAGGGGTAGCACTCCATGTTAATAAGCTCAGTGTTAGCAGTTTGTGAGTCTATGCTTTCAGGTTCCCCAATTAAAAAGACAAAAAAATCAACAAACCCTATTGCCAATCTGCCTGACTCTTGTTACAATAATAGCTGTGAATCCACTTAAAATTATTATTCAAAAATAACTGAGGACAAAATATTTTGGTGCACACAGCTCACTGTAATCAGTACTGGAGAAAAGGCAAAACATCAACAAACAGCATGATCTTATTAGAGAAAATAAAACCTATTCATTGCTTCCCCCCCCAAATAATTGACAACAAATGTCTCTAAGTGGATAGATAACAGCCAAATCCAATTTTTTCTGCTATGCAAAATAATTGTCTGTAGATTTCTGTGTGTAAAGCCTTTTAACCTGTGAATAAGAGTCTCTGATGCAAAATGTTAATGCAAAATTCATTACTGCTTGTGGTGATAGAAGCTCCTGCACCAAAGAGTTATAATGTTGAAGTTACCAGTTTTGGTTGGTGAGGAAAATGACAGGCCAATCAATTTGAACCCACTGCTTGATGTTTACTCTGATTGTAAGTATAAAAACACAACAAAGTATAGATTTTTTGCAATATCCCCTCCTATTTCATCTAAATAAAATAAAAACAATGTTCACCCTGTCTTCTTTACCTGGCTGGTCTAACAGTTTGACTAGGAGCAGTAAGAAATCAAGGAATTAATTTTAAGTTCCCCCTCTGTTGCTGTTCTCTGTTTCTCAAGCTTATCCCTTCCTAACATGACCTCACCAGTGTACAATTTAGGTTATCCTTTCTATAGGATAATCTTATCCACAGCTCCTCAAAGACTGTCCATCTTTGAGATATTTTAGCTGACCCTTTGAATAAATTCACCCCATCTTTAACACAGAGATCTTTTGGCAAAGGGTCCCCAATGCTTTGGAAACAGCTCTCACCTCAGATCTGACAAACTCATTATACCCAAACCCATATTTTGCAGTATATTTATCTAGAGAGATATCATGTGATGTATCTACCAAAAACTCACAACTTGTCAAGACCCATAATCATTATGAGATGTACATATGGGTAATATTTAAGGAACAATGTTTTTATATTGAAAGTATGCTTTATGGACTTGGAGTAGAAATTACTTACCAAGAGGAAATGGACTTTGGGGATAGTGCATCCAAGCAAGTGGGAGTTGTCACTCCTCCCTAACCAGACGGTGAGGTAAAGCAAGGTTTAATTCATTGACCAGCCTTGTACCTCCCAAAACTATCAATGGAAAACCACCGGAGGCACCAGCAAACAACTGAAACTTCTTTGAGGTAAAAAAGGAACATTACAACTGTGACGGGGGCCCTGCGTCGAGCTAGGGTGCCCCTGTCAGCCCAGTGCTGGGTTGGTACACTCTGTCATCCCATTGTCGGGATCCCCCCATTAAGCGGGGGATTTCAGCCAAGTGGGTCCCGGCCCCCTGACAGGGTCACTTAGACAAATAGCCTCTAGCCTCCAGGCAGGCAAAACAAGCAAACAGTCCAGAGCCCTATAGCCTCTTGGCTGGGGCAGGCAGCAATACTTGGAGAATTAGCCCTATGGGCAGGGCAAAGCAACCAAACAGTCCCTGGGCCACTTCCTATCTCGCCCCCCACGGCGGTGATTTTCCCAAGGTCGCTGTCAGGGTTCCCTCACCACTCTGAACTCTGGGGTACAGATGTGGGAACCCGCATGAAAGACCCCCTAAGCTTATTTCTACCATCTTAGGTTAAAACTTCCCCTAGGCACAAATCCTTTCCTTGTCCTTGGACGGTATTGCTGCCACCATCTGTCTGGGGATTGGTCCTGCTTTGAGCAGGGGGTCGGACTAGATGACTTCCTGAGGTCCCTTCCAACCCTGATATTCTATTAATCTAACACCACCAAATGATTTAGACAAAAATTCAGGAAACAGACCACTTGGAGTCCCTATTTCCCCAAAATATCCCCCAAGCCCCTTCACCCCCTTTCCTGGGGAGGCTTGAGAATAATATACTAACCAATTGGTTACAATGTGACCACAAACCAAACCCCTTGGGTTTTAGGACACTGAAAATCAATCAGGTTCTTAAAACAAGAATTTTATTTAAAAAAAGGTAAAAAAAAAATCACACTTGCAAAATCAGGATGGAAGGTAACTTTACAGGGTAAATAAAAAGATTTAAAACAGAGGATTCCTCTCTGACTCTGCTTTCCAGTTACAAAACAGGAATGAAATTACCTCTTAGCATAGGGAAAATTCACAAACTAAAACAAAAGATAATCTAGCGCATTTCCTTGCCTTACTTACAACTTTTGTAATCTTAGATGCTCGTTTCAGGTATGTTTCCAGGAGATTTTTTTTTCCTGCCTGGACCCTCTCTCCGTCCAGAGAGGGAACAAACGAAGAGCACAAACAAAACCTCCCCCCCAGATTTGAAAGTATCTTCTTTCCCCATTGGTCCCTCTGGTCAGGTGCCAACTAGGTTAATTGAACTGATTAACCCCTTACAGGTAAACAATACAGTACACCTGCCCTGTGTATAATTATGAAAGTCGCCATCTGGGTTAAGGCAGCATGAGGGTTGTCAGCTCACCACAAGGCTCCTTCTGGTGGCTGCGTGGAGCAAAGTCACTCTCTCTCTTTTTCTTGGGCAGCAACTGCCTCCTCCTGCAGTATGGCCCACCCTCCTGGGCCAGCTCAGTCCTCGGGCTTTCCTGCACTGGGGTAGTCCAAACAAAAAATAAAGGGGATTAACCATATCCAGAGTTCATATGAGGGGGAGAGGTGAATGCTTCCCTCTTAGGCTGTCTCTGCAGCAGGCCTTTCTTTCCCTCAGGGAGGTACTTTTGGGCAGTTTAGGGAGACATTCTGCCTTCCCTCCGCTCTCCTATGAAGCAAGTCATAGGTCTACTCTCCTCCCTGGGCCTGTCACCAAATGAGCTGTTCCCCTGCCTTTTATCTCCTCTTCCAGTTAGTGAATGTGGCTGGGCCCAGCGTAGTTCCTTAACCCCTTGTTGCCCAATGTGGGGTTTGTATACCCCATCACAGATGCTGAGTCCAGTTTTACGTGCAGATTAGCATCCACTACCTTGTATTAAAGATTTGTTTGCTACTCTTAGTGGAGGACAGTCTTTCAGTAAATTGGATTTGCTCAATGCATACACCTACAAATGCAGCTTGAGCTGGCATCTTGCAAATATCTCACAGTCAACACGCAAAAAGGCTTATTTTGTTACAACAGGTTGCCTTTTCGTATCCCATTGGCACCTGCCCTGTTCCAGAAAGCCATGCCTGAGACCCTGAAGGAACTGAATGGAGTTCAGTGCTATTTGGATGACATCCTTGTTACAAGAAATAGTCAAGAGGATCATGGTCAAAATTTGGACACTGTTTTGCAACCTTTAGAAGACCATGGACTGAATACATCAAGAGAAATGTGAGTTTTTCAAACCTACAGTTGAAAGCCTTGGACATGTAATTGACTCCACAGGCTTAAGGAAATCATCAGAAAAAGAGAAGGCAGTTCTTCAAGTGCTCCACCAGGGAACATGTCACAGTTAAGCAGTCCTAAGAATGAATGTAACCCCTACAGTAAATTTCTGCTTAATCTTGTGACAGTATTGGCACCTATACATGAACTCTTACAAGCAAAGAAAAAATGGAATTGGACTAGAGTGTGATTGTGCATTTAAGGAAACACTGTTGACATCAGCTGAAGTTCTTATGCACACTGATGCTTCGCTACCATTGCAATTGGCATGTGATGCTTCACCATATGGAGTAGGTGAAGTTATTTCCAACATTTTGCCTAATGGCATGGAAAAACCAATTTCCTTTGCATCATGAACACTCACTACTCCTGAGAAGAACTGTAGAGTGAGAAGAGAAGAACAAAGAGTGAGAAGCTCTCAGCATTATCCTTGGAATTCAGAAGTTCCATACCCATCTGTATGGTAGACATTTTACCTTGCTGACGGATAATTGCCCATTACTTTCAATCTTTGGACTGAAACATGGAATTCTATTATTAGCTGCTGCTTATATGTAACGATGGGCATTGCTTTCACAGCTCATTCCTGTACTATTCAATTCCATAGAGGGACTCAGCCCAACAATGCTGATGGGCTGTCACACCTGCCATGTCCAAGCTCCCATCAACCCCCAGAAACTTTGGACAAAGTGTTCCATCTCAATTCAATGGTGAATGAGAGTGATCATTCTGAAAACACTCCAATCTCTGGGTTAGGAATCTCTTCACAAAGATCATTTTGGCATTGTATGGTTGAAGGCCATAGCTCATATCTAGTGGCCAGTGATAGACAAATATATTGAGAGGAAGGCAAAGTGCTGTACCATGTGTCAGCAAATTCAGCATGATCCTGTCCCAGCTCATCTACACCTTTGGTTGTGGCCTCAGATACGTATTCATGTGGACTTTGACAGACCCTTAGAATGTTGTATGTTTCTGGCCATAGTCAACATCTATTCAAAATGGCCAATAGTTTTCAGAATAACTTTTACTACAACTACCAAAACAATTGGACATCTTTGTACTTGTTTAGCTAATTTAGTGTGCCAATCATTGGAGCATTGACTGTTCCTTGTTCAGGACACTACTGCACCACCATCACCACATTATCCCAAGAGACTGAAAACCAGTTGTGCACCTGAACTTATAAGTAATTTAATTAGTGAGTTTCTATTACAAGGCAACTTGAGAGTCTGGTTATCCACCAGCGACTTTTAGTTAGATTATATAGTATTTTTGTTAACCATGCTGTGACGTTATCCGAATAAAATATGACTGTATAGATCACTGTTGCAGCCAGTGATATATTTGCAACAAATCTTGTACAAAGGTTGTCAAGTAAGGTGTCTATGGAAAGGTTAATATTAGCTGAATATGATTATGCAATTTGTATGCATGTATCATTTTTGTATTTGAAGCTATGAGTATTGGCTCTATACTTGGATTTCAAATGTTTGCTCCTGGTGTAACGCCCACAAGGTAGTTAGCCAGCACATCTTGGAGGGACTATTCAAATTAAGTGGCTCATCAAAAGGACACAACTCACAAAGGAAGATGCTCATCTACACTGAATGGACTGTCCTGTGAACATTCTGTCTGGGGTATAGGTAACAGCTTCCTTCTATGTTTAAGTGGAATCATGCATGGACATGTGACTCGCCCATGAAATTCCAAACACAATTTTGTCACCTTTGATTTTCCACTAGCTGTGCTGAGGGCTTTGTTTGAAAGAATGGGCTTCCCTCCACGTGGCAAAAAGCTATAAAAGGCCCTAGAAACACCTCCATTGTGTCTCTTTCCTGCTCAAACCTCTGGACTATGGACTTATACTAATGGAGCATTCTAACCAAGGGACTGAGATCCTTCCAATAATTTGGAAGCAACCAGAGACTTGACTTAAACCAGCAGTTTATTCTGAAGGAACACAAAACGGACCCCGTGTAGAATCAAGCAGGTGGGTTTATTACGCACAGCGCTGGTGGAGTGTCATCTTGCTTATTAGGCTCAGACACTGCCAATCAATTGATTACAAAGGATTATATGGATTTTCCATGGGCAGAAGAAAGTGATGGGGTAGGTAGGCCCAAACCCCTGAATAGGTCTAGCAGCAAGACAAGATAAGCACAGTAGCCAATAATCAAAGATTACATAATGTCTCCACCCATGGTTTTAGGTTAACAAGTAACATACAATTAGTACTTCAAACAATGCATAAAATGTATATTAGTATAAAATATATATGTTGAATTCTGATTTGGGGTCCATAGGAATGAAGTAGCCCTTTTGATTGTCCAACAGGTGCATACCAAGGGGTGAAAACAAAAAGACAAATGAAAAGTACATGGCAATGAAGATTGTTTTTCAGTTGCTCACTTGTGTTTCTAAGGCAGGCACTGGTATCTGTGGGAAGAGTAGGGAGAATGTCATAGCTCATACTGATATGCTTGAGCCCTTTCCATAAACTCAAGGTTGATGTGTGGGGAGAACATCTCTTTCTACAGAAAGAATGGATACAGGTATAGGCCTCTTTCATTCCTTTGGTTTGTTTGCAACTTCAGATAAATACACCAATTACGGCTCCACACCTGGCTTTTTGCTGACCAAGCTTATCTTAGCAAAAAGCAAAGTTGTCTTTTGTTTGCTCTGCTTCTCTTAGCTAATATTGTTCACTGTTTACTAGGTCTCTGGCCTCTTGACCAAACTCTGGACTTTGGGCTTGTAAAAAGAGCGGACAATCTATATCAGGTTGTTACATACACAGCACATGGATTCTGGCCCTTCAATTCCACCAATGCTACAAGGAGGACCAGATTAACCTTTTGTGGGCTCCGGCACCAAACATATTTGTGGGCCCCTATGTAGCCATTGTGGTCTCTGAGTGTGGGCCTGGTGTGGCAGTGCCATTGGTGCCATAGTATACCCGGTACTGAATCTCAGAGACATTTTTCATTTTGATCACACACCACTACATGACTATATGCATTGCCATACACAGCTCCCTCAGCCCCAAGTTTTTATCATTGAGCTGTACACCCATGTGGGTTTACCAGTGTCCACAGTGAGCAGAACTTTCATAGTGATCAGGGAAACGCCCTACAGATTTATCTCCTTCCTCATTCATACCTTCTATAGCCATGTCTCCAGTACCACCCTATTTCACCAGTCACTGTACATGGTCCTAGTCTCAGCTCAAAGTTCCAAAGCCAGCAGATACCTGATCAATTCTGACAAATCCCTCCCTCAGCACCCATCCTGCCATTTGAGTAAGCCACTTGCAAACACCATTTCCCCAAAGTGAGGACTTAGGTTGGTGTCTTCAGATTCCCAAGGGCTTTCTCCCTCTGCTCGTCTACTACCTGATCACCACCACCTCTCCCCATGCTTGTTTCCTTTCTATTTTGGACATGCTCCCCAACCAGCTGGGGCTATTCTCCCACTGCAACCCTGACTTGCTTCCTCTTTCCCTGCTTCCCTTGACATTCTTTTCCTACTGGTGACCTCTGTTCCTTGAGGTTAATTCCAGTTTCTTTTTCTGCTCTAGGTTAATGGCCCCCAGTAGTCACAGACACCTGCAGCTTCTCTGGCTATAGCCATGGGGCCGATTGCCAGAGGCCAGCCTTAGATAGCTGCAGCTACTAGTCAAGGGAGAGGTGGCAGTTCCAAGGCTGAGCATGCTTGAACCTTGCAACGGCAGCACTAGGGGACTCTAAATCCTCAGCACTGGCCCTAGGCAGCTGCAGACTCTGCAGTTAAGCACTTCCCTCCTCTAGGCCATGGCTTTAAGTACCTGAGATACCCATCACCTGCAGCAGAGGCCACCAATTCCCACACCCCCCTCAGCTAGCACATAGTCATGCAGAAAGTGCAGCCTGAATGATTTTAGAGCCTGGGGTGCCAGGAGGTTCCCATCCCTGAGCAGCAGCTCTGCAACAAGCTCACATGGCCCCCCTCTGCTGTGGGACCCTGTGAAGACAGTGGAGTTACCCTGTGTATAACCAGTTCTGTCCAAAGCCTGTTGAAGTGAGTGGGAGTCTTTTCATTATCTTTAGTGGGCTGTGGATAGAAGCAAAGGACCCCATTCTAGACTCTAGGAGCAAAGTGAATTCTATGCTGCACTGGTTTACTATTGTAACAGGAAGGTCTCACATTACCTAGTGAATAAGCAACACCTCCTACAGCACTTAACTTTTTCTGAGAGGCTTCCCACCCAATTACTAAATGTAAACCTGCTTCGCTTACAAGGGCTGAAAATATCAGGTAGTATAGTCACAAAAGCAAGGCACTTCTGAATTCAGTAGGAATTTTGGATGTGCACAGAACACAGACAGGACAGGTTCTCACATGGTTACAGAACTGCAGTAAAGTGGAACAATTTTCAGCTTGTGTGATTGGAGAATATCTGGATCCATATTATAAGACTGTCCTACATAAATGAGGAAAAGTTGGTGCCTTTGTATTCTTTTGTTCCACTCTTCATTTCTATGGGGAATTTGCCAATGCAATATTACTGTCTTCCTTTTAAACAAACAAAACTAAAAAAATGGTAATGGCTGTTGAAAATAGCAATTCCAGTCCTAGTTAGCACTGGGGAGATGCCAGCATTTGTTGCTCAATTTTATCCTACTTTTTCTACAGCAAGTTACAGTGGATTAGCATATTTGATTTGGTAAAAATGAAGTAACAGCAGCCTAAATTGAGCTTGAGCACTCCTGAATTTTGACAGTGTTCAAATCTGGAAGGCAGGTGCTAGATTCCCTTTCTGAATATTAGATAAATCTGTAAAGGGAAAAGCCAATTTCTGTTTCCATGGGTCAGATGTGGAAATCCTCCTACATGCCTGGTACTGTATCTAAAGCTGCCCAGGTCCTCTAGTAGAACCTTCCCTCCCTTACTTATTTTAACTTCTGGTGAGATCCACATACCTCCCTTGCTAGGCTTCAGATAGAGAGGTGCACTGTCCATTTAGTCCACGCAATTCCTTCTTTGGGGGCTGCCAGGTGAGATCACACCAGCATCCCTAATCCAGTCTGGGGAAGTCTTCTGAGGGGGAGGGTATCTGGGCCAAAGCCTTCTGCTCCTTGGGCATACTTGTTCCCCATGCACAGTGCCACCCCCTTCTAGCAGCCAGCTCTCCATTCACAGCAAGCTGCACCACATGGGGTCTCAGCTTCCCCACTCCCTTTCCTGTTGATAGCTACCAAGGGAATGCTGGGCAATGTAGTTCCTTCCCTGCTCCAGGGCTGGCTCTTTAGGGAGGGAGCTGGCCAAGGAACTACAGCTCCCAGGGCCCCTTGGGTTCTCAGCTCCCATGCTGGATCCCTGCTGCTCTGAGGCTTGCTCTCAGGGCCTCTGCAGCACTGTGAGAGGGGAGAAAGTGAGTGTGTTATGGGGCCCCTTCTGAGCTTGGGCCCAGCCCTGAGGAGCCGTTGACGCCATGATAAATCCAGTACTGGCTACAAGCCTGAACCAAGAACTTTGCAATTACTGCATGTATTTGATTTCTTTAAACAGTTTTAAAACTCACCTTTCTTTTTTTATAAATAAACCTTTACATTTTTGATACTAAAGGATTGGCAGCAGCATGATTTTTGGGTAAGATCTAAGTTATATATTGACCTGGGTGTGTGGCTGGTCCTTTGGGATCAGAAGAACCTATTTGATGAGATTGGCTGTAAAGAACCACTCATTTTTAAATCCAGTGTTTTTGGTGGTGATGCAAAGACTGGAATACCTAAGGAAACTGCTTTCCTGACTTCTTGTTAGCCAGTGTGGCGAGACAGAAATTTGCTTTTGTTGCAGGTTTGGTATATGTTATGGAAGTAACCACCAATTTTGGGGTGTATCTGCCCTATTTCTCAGCAGTTTGTCCTGAATTTGGTATTCTGAGTTGTAACCCACAGATACAGTGCTACACATGTAGAATATATATATATATATATATATATATATATATATATATATATATAGTCTACATCTTTGCATCACCACCAAAAACACTGGATTTAAAAATGAGTAGTTCTTTACAGCCAATCTATATATATGGGTTTTTTTCGGTAGGGTGGTGGATTGTGATGTCCTCTCCCTTTAAATGTTTGAGCACAGTCTCCTCCCTCCCTAGTGCAAAGCCTCACTTTGTTTTCAGTTTTGTAGCCAGAACAATAAACTGAGCCCAGCAAACAGCTGTGTTTCTATCCCCTTCTCTGCTAGGTTCATATATACTATCTATCATCCTGAAATTCCTCATTGGCAAAACAAAGATCATGATTTTTTTTAATGTACCTGTCACAGGGTACACCATTCATTGCTGTACTGGTGCCCCCTCCTGGTACTCTGGGGATTAGCTCAAGGCCAACAGCCCCACCCCCTCCATCTGCAGTTTGCACACGGTCACTGCTGTCTGCCTACAGGCCCTCTCAGCCTCAGAAACCACAATGTCCACTTTGTGACTCAGCCCTCCAGCCATGTTACTGTCTGTGCTCCCCTCCAACCCCCTTCTGGGGGAGTTTAGGTCTTTAATAGTCCTAGACAGTCCTCTCCCTTATTGCCTCTGTGCCACTCACTCAGTGGCTGGTAAGGGAACCCAGGCCTGCCCTCTTCTCTGGTTTCCAGCCCAGGGACCCTCAGATCAGCAGTCTAGGCCTTCTCTCTCTGGCCTCACTGCTCTATCCCTGGGCTGCTTCCTCTTTTCCACCTGAGCCTACCAGTTCTCAAAACTTCCTCCCTCTTTCCAGGGAGTGATTACAGTCTCCACTCACACCTCCCTTTCTCCTAAGAGTATCTGCCTTTTCCCAGCAAACCCTTCTGTTTTCAGCTCCTGCACTTTATAGGTCCCTCCTATTCCTGCCCAGCTGAGCCTCCTTAATCAGCTGCCTAATCAGTTAATTGGCCGGTCTGGTCTGCATTAAACCCTGCAGGATGAGTGTGGAGTAGTCACCCCATCACAGTATCTCAATGGGCACAACAAAATGATGTTTGTAAATTGTTCTATAAATTAAGTGTTATAAAGACCAATCAGTGGCTCTCAGACCTGTGTTCAGTCCACAAGACAAGGCTGTCTCTAAGGAAAACATTCACCCACTGAATCAAAAGCTTTTGCATCAAAGTTTTAAGTCTCATGAAAATGTAGCAAAAATATTAAATTTGAGGTGGTATAAAGTCATCTGAAATATATTGATGAAAAAATTGAAAAAGGAAAATAAAATCACCAATTTTCCCATTTCCCCCATATTAGGTGACAAAATATGAGACTGTAGAAACTATACACAGAATACTGTGGCAGAGGTGAAAACAGAAATCACCTGAATTCCTGGCTCTCAGACCTGTGTTCAGTGCACTAGACCATACTGTCTCTAGGGAAAACATTCACCCACTGAATCAAAAGCTTTTGCATCAAATTTTAAAAGTCACAGTTTTGAGTCTCATGAAAAACTCCCACTGAAATCAACTTGATCCTAAATTATTTTAATTATATAAATAGCTGAATTATACATTAACAAGCATACAATTAGCTTAAAAGAGAGATATGTTCAATACATTTTCATGGGTTGGCTGAGTTTTTCCTCCAAAGCTCAGTAATTCAAATAATGTAAATAGAATATTGACAGAGCAAGTCCTGTGTGACAGGAAGATGTTAGAAGTCAGAGCAAATTAGCATCTGACTTAATATGAACCACCACAGAGACTGATTGCTCTGGTTTACTTGCACTGTTCCACATTTATGTGTCTTGCTTTGGTTGCACAGGTTGTTTATGAGTTTATCATTACAATTCCAGAACACTTGATCTATCTGCTTCATTTTGTGCAAAGGTGCTACTAAGCAAAACATTATTGTCATATAATCAATGAAGATTTGACAGTAGTCTTATTTCTTGTTCAGCTATAACCTCAGATGCATCCCATGAGCCTGTTCTTGATAGAGCAACATAAAATTATTTCTATTACCCTTCTTGGCTAAAAATAGGTTGAAAATGGAAAGGACTTTAAGATAAATCATCACAGATAATGTGACTAAAGCATCAGTTACTTGAAAATATGTATATGAAGTTCTCTGTTAGTTATGAAACAGTTGGCCAGATTCTGCTTTCATTTACACAAAAGGAACCCAACTAACTTTACTGAGGTTACATGAATGTAAGAGAAAGCAAAATTTGTCCTCTGATACTATCAAAATATCAGGATTGGTAAGGAGGCTGGAAAACTCAGAGAACTGGTAATGGGATACAGAATCTTTCACCTCTAAGTCACAGGTCAGTAATGAGAAAAGGCAATTAATTTGTATATAAGATATAGAGTATCTGTTTGACAGTGTATATGAAATAATCTGGTGCACTCACCCTAGTTGCTAGTGGATAGATGACAAAAGACAGACCCTAAATATATGTGACAAGGGAGAGGAAAGAATTGAAGATGAGCCCCCCTCCCCAGGTTTGGGGCCTGCGTGACAAGAAGGATGGTAGTGTTGGTAATGGTGACAAAGAATGTGGAGAGTAGGGAAGGTGTTGGAGGATGTTAATTTTCGGCCTTGTTAAATTTAAGTTGATGACAGGACACAGACAGGATGGTGGTCACAGAGAGAAGCTGATTTGTGGTAATGGATGTAGAAATATAGGTTAGAAGTGGAAAGCTAGTTATGTGAGTCATTGGCATAAACATGGTAGCTGAAACAGTGTGAGTGGATGAGATCACCCAAAGAAAGGGTGTAAAAGACGAAGAAGCGGGGGCTCAGGACAGAAGCCTGTGAGAAGTGGGAGAGGGGAAGAGGAGAATACACTAAAAGAGATGCTAATGCTGAAGGAGGAAACAGAAAGATCCTGGTTCATTTCGTCCTGCAGCATAGGGTTGCCAGGCATCTGGTTTTTGACCGGAATGCCCGGTCGAAAAGGGACCCTGGCAGCTCTGGTCAGCACTGCTGAATGGGGCGTTAAAAGTCCAGTTGTCCGCTTGCCCGCAGCGGGGCAGGCAGGGTGCCTACCTGGCTCTGTGCGGCTCCCGGGAGCAGCCGGCATCTCTCTGGCTCCTAGGTATAGGGAAGGCCACGGGGGGCCCATGGGCTGCCTCCCTCCCCGTGCGCCGGCTCTGCAGCTCCCATTGGCCTGGAACCGTGGCCAATGGGAGTTGCAGGGGCAGTGCCTGCAGGCAGGGGCAGCATGCAGAGCCGCCTGGCTGCACCTCCAACTAGGAGCCATAGGGAAATTTTGCTGCTTCTGGGAGCTGCCTGAGGTGAGCCTGCACCCCTCACCCTCTATCCCAGCTCAGAACCCCCTCATGCACCCCAAACTCCCCCAGAGCCTGCACTCCACACCCCAACCTGCTGCCCCACTCGAAGCCCCCTCCTGCACTCCAAACCCCTCATCCCCAGCCCTGAGCCCCCTCCTGCACCCCAAACACCAACCCCTGCCATAGCCAGAGCCTTCCCCCCCCCGCACCCCAACCTCCTCCCCTAGCCTGGAGCCCCTTCCCACACTCCAAACCCCTTGGCCCCAACCCAGAGTCCCCTCCTGCACTCTGAACCCCTCATTTCTGGCCCCACCCGGGAACCTGTACCCCTAGCCCAAAGCCCATACCCCCTCCCACACCACAATCCCCTACCCGAGCCTGGAGCCTCCCCTCACACTCCGAACCCCTCGGCCCCAACCCCCAGCCCAGAGCCTCCTCCTGCACTCCAAACCCCTCATCTATAGCCCTACCTCAGAGCCTCTACCCCCAGCCAGAGCCCTCGCCCCCTTGCACCCCAACCTCCTGCTCCAGCCTGGTGAAAATGAAAGAGTGAGCGAGAGTGGGGTTAAGCGAGCAACGGAGGGAGGGGGGATGGAGTGAGTGGGGGAGGGGCGAGTTCTCAGGTAAGGGGTGATGAAAGGGTGTTCAGTTTTCTGCAAATAGAAAGTTGGCATCCCTTCTTCAAAAGGAAACTCTGAGGGAGAAAATCTCTGTGAGGAACCCCTCATGAAATTCCCCTGCTATCATTCCATCAGGTCCAGAGGAAGAGGGGCTTGGGGAAAAGGTGTCAGAGGTGACAGACTCCCCCTCTTCATGGGAGTGGGGAGATGCATATGTGAAGGGTTTCCTACATGCAACATCTGGGGGGTGGGGTAGGCCATGGTTACAAACTGGCTTATTCTGCAGTCTTTACTCAAGTAAAAATTACTCCTACTAATTATGGTAGCACTCACAACATGTTAGGAGCTTCTCCCAAAGAGCTCACAGTCCAAGAAAATGAGCAACATGTGGAGGATAGTGGAGAGGAATAAAACATCCATTTTAAAAAGGTATCAACTATCCCCATTGACCATCAATCTAGCCATTATGAGTTGGCAATTTCCTTTAAGAAATGCATTTTGAAGAGGTATTTGAAGGAGAGTCGTGTCCTATCCAATCAATTCCATGTGCCAGGGGGACACAATAGAGCACATTAACTTGGTTAACTGGTTGTGGAGAGGTGAAGAAATAGGTGGTTAAAGTGGAGTCACTGGCAGAGCAGAGCAGAGCAGTGGGAACGAACCTCCTCTGAAGTAAGTTGAGTGGCTTTCCCATTACAGATAATATCTAATTTATCTTAAAGTGGTGATGATACCTAAAACCGTATGAGTATCAGATATCAACACATAGGGCTATACCCACAAAGAGGACTAGGGCTCAGTGTTGCAAACCCTAAATTAGGCACCCTGCCACCTAGTGAAATCTACAGCCCTGAGAGTTAGGTGCCCAGGGTCTGTATACAATGTGTGGGAAGACTTAGTTGCTTAAGAATAGGATCCACAAAAACCAGAATGCTGAGTGGAGACTCACCTAAGATACCCAATAGGAAATGCTCAGGAGAGGGGTGTGTGTATCTCAGGGACTTAGGTACCTAACTCCACCCTGCAGGGAGGCACCTCTCTCCACGTGGGGTTTACAAGTGTGACCTGTCTTCTGGGGTTAGGCACCTAAGCCAGATCAGCTCCTTCTTACAAAAATATAAGATAAAATATAAGGAGGAAGTCTCTAGTTAGCACACTCACCCTGGGTTGATGTGGGAGACCTGGGTTCACATTCTCAGTCTGCCTGATATAAATACTCAGTGGAGCGGAGACTTGAACCTGATTCTCCTACATCCAACAGGAGTGCTCTAACCACTGGCTTTGTGTGGAAACCAAGCCAGTTGGTGGCCTCTGAACATACCCACCTCATAAGGTCCTGCAAGTGACATCGTCAGAGCAACACCTAGTTTGAGGATCCTGCTGGGGCTTAGGTATTAGCTCAGTGGCTGTATGCATTCCTACTGGCTGCTTTTTAGGGGATTTTATTGGCAGAAGCTTATGTACCTAGTGAATTTAGGCACCTGCATAGTTGGGTGGCAGCTGAGCATGGGTTTTGAGGATGTCAGTTTTGGATTTAAGTGACTAAAGTGGCAGTCAGGCACCTAAATCCGTTTGTGGCCCAGATTCACAACGGTATTTAGGCTCCTAGCATCCATTGAAATCAGTGGAAGTTAAAACATTTAGCATATTTTCTGGGTGCAGCAAAAATAACAAAGAAATAAAATAGCAATTAATAAATAATAATAATTATTATTAATAATACTACACAGCATAATGGGGTGGGGGATTTTGTGGCAGGGGATCAAGGATGGGTCAGGCCGGCAATGTGTTTGAGTAATTTGGGAGATTGCGGCGTTTTGAGGCAGTTGGTTGTGAGAGTCATTGGACAGAGTTAGAATAGTTACAGAGCAGCCTGTTGGCCGGTGTTGCCACATTAGCACAAGAGAGCAATGTGGAAAAGTTCCAGTGAGATGCTCCTGAGGACTGGCAGAAATACCTAATTATCTATAGCAGAGTAATGAACTAAGAGAGACATCTCAGGTACTAGACTGAAGAAACCTTAACCATCTTTGATGTTCCATAAAGGTCAAGCTCGAAACTACTCTGTTAAATATAACTGATAAGCCAATAGATCCTGGGGTATTTGCAACTATTCTGCCAGCCTTAGTAAATTATTATTTTGTTTGAACTGTGCCTCTAAGTGTATATGGAAACCCATAAGGTGCTAGAATCTATAGGGCTTAGCAGGTGAATTGCTTTCAACAGTTTTCTTCAAGTCATGGCACATCTGGCTTCTTACTGAGTATCAAGAAAGGTTTGGCGTGCCACAGCACTCAGCAACCCCATTGGGTGGGGATAACGACAATATATTCAGACACCAACTATAAATTGCTTAGACCTGAAGGAAATAAATAGGACCAGATCAACACGGGCAGTAGTACATGTAGAGGAGTTTTGCTGCTTATGAACTGCAATCACTGCTGGCTAAATCCTGCTTTCAATGTATTCAGTAAATATCTGCACACAGGTAATAATAATAAGAGAAGAAAGAAAATTTAAAGGCTGTGTTATATAATGAGAATCTGATGTTTCTTCAATGATTCTTTTCATTCTGGCATTGTGGACATCACTTTCATCTTTGCAGTTACAAATAAGTTCTTTCTGGCATTCTGGATGTGGCCTCAGTTATATTAATTATTATTATTTATTATTGTTGGGAGAACATAAAATATCATCCACTGTGGTTTCATCAATTTTGATATATGCTGGGACCAACCCTTGCACCTTTATCAGAAAACTATTTTGGGCAACCTTGGGTGGATCCCAAAATTTCCTTTTTCTAGTTGTAATGAAGGTTGGATTTTAAATGTGGGCCACTGTTCATTTTCATTACAATCACTGTCATATGAGTGGATTCCGGGATAGCATATTACCGTATATCCTGTGATTGCTATAATCTCTATTACCAGAACAAGGCATTTGAATTTTAATAGCCATCAGAATGTGTGGAAGACAGTGATCTGATGTACTGCATTAGTGTGTTCAGCTGTCAGTACTTAGATTAGCTGGATATTGGACATCCGTTTATAGCTGGTTTTGTTTTGCAAAACACATGAGGTATGAATCCAATTTTTTTGACAGAGAATATAATGAGAACAGAAAAATGTCACAAAGAAATCCATTCTCATGACAATGATGGTAACAAGTTGCAACCCATGCCATTTTTTGAAAGTGTGGGACTTCAGGTTTCCTCAATTTCCCCACTCTTTACTTCCCTATCCTATACAAAGACCCCATATTAGACCAACCGTATCTCCCAGAGGAGGATATCTGGATGCTGCCCTAATGTCAGCAAACGATAGGAGGAACTCCCAGCCAGTGTGGGTCCATGATTGATTGAAGAGGGACTTAAAGTCAGATGCTCTGTGTGACAGAATCTTGTGCTTACTCAGACACTGCTGGACTGGCCCTAATCCAAATTTTTAGTATAATATTAATACTGTAATTCTGTGCATCTTCCTTGGAGCCTGTACCCTGATATGGAGGATATACTATGTCAAACTAATAGATCAGGCTGTGGTACAAGTATAGATGAGACCAAATCTTTTGGGCTTTAGTATATAATTTCTAATACTCAGCTCACCTGTCAATGAAGGAGTGATAGCCAGCCTAATTATTTTAGTTCATGTTCTTTTAAGCCTGAGTTTTCTCCAGAGCCCTTGAGCAATTCTGGATACAGTACACATTTCTGAGAGAATGTATCTAAGTTACTGTGGTCATCTCTCAATAATAGAGATTGCTAGCTCTGGAGCACAGGTTATCTGTCCGTTATGGAAGCATTTCTGTCTTTACATTATGCAAGACGCCTGTCACACAATCAGTGACAAGAAGTCAATATCCTATTTACTTTATACTTCAAAGCATTTATATCCTGGAATCATCAGTTTCATCCATGATAGCAAATTGGTAATTGATAGCAATCATTTTTTACCATCACTTTCCCTCTCACATAAAAACTGAAATGTTTTATTCAAGTAAATGTTCCTTTATTTAGAAAAAAAAGTTTCTTTGCCTTTTAAATAAGAATAAAAGAGTATGGGTAATTATTATTCACTGAAGAGTTGCATATACAAAACAATTGTACCTGTACATAATCATTTTTAAATTGCTTCTGCACAGTAATTACTTTAATTTCTGAATACATTTCCTTCCATTTATTTTTTCCAATGTTAGTTATAATGTGATAGCTCCATGATTAGAGTTATTTGTTGCTTGATATTATATTGTTAAAAAGAAGCGGTGATAATAAAAAAAAAATTGAAATCCTGAGAAAGAATGAAGCCAGGATGTGTGTGATCAGAAAAAACACTACACCTGTGAAGGTCAAAAGTTTGGTTTTGCAAAAGCTATCAAGATGTCTAAATCTGACTTCAACGTGAATCAAAGCAAAAATCAAAATTTGCAAAATTATCCACAAAGAAAATTAAAAACAAAATTGTTTTGGGTTGATCATTTTTTATTAGTTTGTGTTATATAACAATACCAAATTAAAAATTTCTAAACAAGAAATCATTTCAAAACAAACAAAAGCCATTTCCTTCTGAAAATGTAAAAATGGGATGTTTCAACATTGATGAAACACTTTTTCCTCTGGTTTTCTTCCAAAACAAAATTCTGGCAAAATCGACCTGATTTTGTGAAGCATTTCAGGTTTGAAGGAACCAAACATTCTGATAGAATATGATTTTGTCATCAGCTCAAAATACCTCTTAAAGGAATAGACACACTGAATATACAATATCTTCTGTACCCCAAACATCACATCCCAGAATATGACGATATTATGTGTACTATGAGCTACAAAAGAATTAAATTAAATGGAAGAAAAATCATGTAAAAGCCCTAAACGTATAGTATGAAGTAAAACTTTTAAAACCATGTTTAATATAGCTTCTATGTACAAACCTAAACAGTTCTTAACAATAGAACACTACTAAGTGAATACCTATGAAAAGAAAAGAGCTATTCAAAATATTTTTGTGCAACAAGGCCATAAATTTAATAGGTTTCTAGTATATTGATTTCTTCTCTAAGAAGAAATCATGATTAATATATTATAAACACAATGGTGGGACTTGTTGAGAGGTTAAAAATGTTGAGAGGTTAGAAACCATTGCAATTTCAATTTCTTTTTAGTATGTTAAATCTTGCCAGAAAGTTGTGTGGGTGAACAATAAGGGAAAGTACAAATTAGACCACTTTGTAGGAATGCTTTTAATGTTAAGAAATTGACGATTCAACTGTACAGTGCACTGAGGTAAATGTGTTTCATAGAATCATAGAAACAGCAATGGAAGGGACCTCGAGAGGTCATTTAGTTCAGTCCCCTGCATTCATGGCAGGACTAAGTATTATCTAGACCATCCCTGACAGGTGTTGTCTAACCTGCTCTTAAAGATCTCCAATGATGGAGATTCCACAATCTCCCTAGGCAATTTATTCCCATCTTTAACCACCCTGACAGTTAGGAAGTTTTTCCTAATGTCCAACCTAAATAGCCCTTGCTGCAATTTAAGCCCATTGCTTCTTCTCCCTCCTTCTTGTTACAACCTTTTATGTATTTGAAAACTGTTATCATGTCCCCTCTCAGTCTTCTCTTCTCCAAACTAAACAAACCCAATTTTTTCAATCTTCATTCATAGGTCATGTTTAATAGGCCTTTAATAATTTTTGTTGCTCTTCTCTGAACTTTTTCCATTTGTCCACATCTTTCCTGAAATGTGGTGCCCAGAACTGGACACAATATTCTAGTTGAGGCCTAATCAGCGTGGAATAAAGTGGAATAATTATTTCTCATGTCTTTTTTACAACACTACTGCTAATACATCCCAGAATTATATTTGCTTTTTTTGCAACAGTGTTACACTGTTGACTCATATTTAACTTGTGATCCACTATGACCCCCAGATCCCTTTCTGCAGTACTCCTTCCTAGGCAGTCATTTCCCATTTTATAATTGATTGTTCCTTTGCATTTGTGCTTATTGAATTTCATCCTATTTACTTCAAGCCATTTCTCCAGTTTGTCCAGATCATTTTGAATTTTAATCCTATCCTCCAAAGCACTTGCTACTCCTCCCAGCTTGGTATAGTCCGCAAATTTTATAAGTGTATTCTCTGTGTCATTATCTATCTAAATCATTGATGATATTAAACAGAACCGGACCCAGAACTGATCTCTGTGGGACCCAACTGGATATGCCCTTCCAGCTTGACTGTGAACCACTGATAATAAGTACTCTCTGGGAATGGTTTTCCAACAAGTTATGCACCCACCTTATAGGAGCTCCATCCAGGTTGTTTTATTGTAACATGTTTCTCCATATATTATTGTGAAAAAGCAATATAGAAGCATATATGATTTATTAATAACATATTATTATTATATTTGTATTGCAATAGTATCTAGGGACCCAAAATGAGGGATTGTGGCCCCATTGTGCCAAACATTATACGCACATCTAACAACAACAACAAAATATTCCTTCCTCAACAATATTACAACAAGGCCCAATTCTACAAACATTTACAAACATGCTTAATAGAGCTGATCCAAAATCAGGATAAAAAGTCAAAATATCTAATTTTTTTGCAGAACAAGAAGTTCCAAAAAAATGTCAATTCAGAAATATCAACACTTTCAGTCATAAAGAAACATTTTGAGATTCCTAACTTGAAACATTTCATTTATATTTGTTGAACCAAATCAAAACATTTTGACTCAGTTCAACAATAAACAATAGCTGCTTAAGTCTTCACAGTGCATTTTGAGTATTTCAGTTTTGGTGTCCCAGGTTCACTGGCTGTTCTACACCTCCCATCGGGCACACACACTATATCTATCTATCTATGCATCTATCTTCACAGAATGACATTCACATTATTAATATGTCAAGCTTTCTTTCTGAAAGTCATGATGTACATCACTGAAACATCAATCCAAATTCTTCTGTGTGAGACAAAGGTTCATACCAAAGTACCAAAGTAGAAGAAAATAGAGTTCCTTTTTAACCTTGTCTTTAAAACTCAAACTGAGATTTTCAAAAGTGATGGGTGATTTTGGGTGTCCAATTTGAAGTACCTTAAAGTGGAATGACTTTCAGAAAGTGCAGAAATCCCATCCCTTGAAAATCAGACCCATAAGGTGTCTCAAGTGGGATATCCAGAAGTTGACACCCCAAATCACTAATCCTTTTAAAAAATGTAGGTTTTAGGTCCTGCTCTGTGTCCTTGTTAACAGATCTATTTGCAGAATTGGAGCCTAAAATAGATTCAGTCCAAACATGAGGAGCATAAAATGTCCAATTTCTCTGGCTTTTATTGCATTAATCAGTAAGATCCGTGAATTATTTGTATAAATACTGCAGGACTGTGTTCTATGACCATTAAATATGATTCAAGTTGCAATGCTGTCACAGAGGTCTCAGATTCCGTGACTTTTCGCAACCTCCGTGACTTCTGCAGCTGCAGAAGCCGGTGTGGCTGACTCCAGGGCCGCCCAAACAGCTGGCCCCAGGGCTCCTGCTGGAGCGGCCCCGGGGCCAGCTGCACCAGCTGCTGCTCTGGTGGCCCCAGGGAGCTGGCACTGGGGAGTGCCCGAGCAGCAGCTGGTGCAGCTGGCCCCGGGGAGCAAACAAGCAGCAATCCCAGGGGCAACCCTGGGGAGCACTCAAGCAGCAGCAGGTCTGGGGGCAGCTGGAGCAGTGGCCCAGGGGCAGCCCTGGTGGCCATCAGGAGAGCAGTCCCCAGGGGCCTTGGAGCCGGCCCCACCAGGGGCAGTCAGCCCCCACCACTGGAGCAGGGACCCCCCAGAGCAGTGGGGTCCCAGGAGCAGAGATTTAGTCATCACGGGTATTTATAGTAAAAGTCATGGACTGGTCACGGGCCATCAATTTTTGTTTATTACCCATGACATGTCCACGACTTTTACTAAAAATACCCATGAATAAATCTTAGCCTTAAATATGATTAAACATGTAAAAGGAAAACAAACCTTCTAGATACTCTGGTCCAATGTTATTATGTCCTTTGTACAGCAATAACAATATCATAAAATCATTCTGAAAACAAAGTGCAATCAATGAAGATGTTATAAAATTTGGGAAATATTTTCTGATTACCTCAGTTATGGACCAGCATAGTTGCTTGCTGATGTTTCTGGCTTGCCTGCCTTGGAACGTATAAACCACCAAGAATACAAAGGATTACACCAGACAAACCAAAAGCATCAGTTCTAACCATATTGGAATATCAGCCAACTCAGGGACTGTAGAAAACGAGCCAAGACCATTAGATGGCTTCCCCTGCATGTGAGGACCTGTTGGACAACCACCAAACACTGCTCTTCCTCCTCATTCAGCCATGCAGGAGCCACACCATAAGATGCAGGTAGCAGAGTGCAGGATGCAAGGTGCAGCCTTGGTTCTGAGTGAGTAAGTCAGGATGCGGAGGAAGCAATATGGGAGGCTAAATAGAATGTGAGAAGATCAGAGAACCAGCATTGTCTCAGCCATGCCAGGGCATGAGAATGAGTTGGTCTGATCCACCTTGAGCTTGAAGATGACCTGATGGATGATCAGGATTGGGGAAAGGCATACAGGAGAGCCAATTGCCAGTTGAGGTGGAAAGTGTCAAACAGGGAGCCTGAACTGAGGCCCCCACGAGAGCAAAAGAGATGAAATTTCGTATTGTCCCTTGTAGCAAACAGGTTGATCACCGGGATGCCCCAAGCTGTGAAGATGACCCAGAGGACACTTGTCTTCAGGGACCATTTGTAACTCAGGGGAAAATAGCTGCTGAGATGGTCCGTGAAATGATTCTGAACCCTGGGCAAGTGAAAGGCTTTTGAAGTAATGTTCTCCTCAATGCTGAACTGCCACAGCCTGATGGGCTCTAGGCAGGGCAACCTGGAATGTACTCCCCTTTTTTTGTTCACATAATACATCGCAGTGATATTGTTGGTAAGTATGTAAACCACTGAGTTGCTGATACGGTCCCGAAAAGTATGACACACATTGTAGATGGCCTGACGTGCCAGCATTTTTATATGGAGTGAGGCCTCCTGCTCCGACCACAGTCCCTGTACTTTCTGTGACCTGGTTGGCGAGGGCCTAACAAACGGAAAGTCTTGGCATACATTTTCTGGATGTATGCACCACTACAAGGAGTCCAGGAGCAGTGGAAGAAGATGAACCAGTCTGTCTAGAGGATGATGAGTAGTGTGGTAGACCGTCCTGAGACATATTTGAAGGGGGCAAAGGCACAACCTTGCAAACTGAACCACCTGCATGCAAGTGGACATGTGGCCCAAGAGCCTCAGACATGTCCATACTGTCATGGAAAGCTGACACTCAGGCAAAGATGGGGAATTGTCTGAAAAAGGTCAGTTGGCAGAAAAGCTCTTGATATTGTGGAATCTAAAAGAGCATCAATTAACTTGATTTTTGGAATGGGAGGCAAGGTTGACTTTCTGATGTTCAGGATGAGACCCAGACAGTTGAGCAAGCATAGTGTGGTGCCAATGTCAGCAAAAACTTTCTCTCTACATCTTCCCCTCACTAACCGGTCATCCAGGTATGGGAAGATGAATTCTGTTCTTCCTGAGATATGCGGTAACAATGGCCATGCATTTGGTAAAAACCTCTGGGGCAGAAGAGAGGCCAAAAGGAAGCACTGTGTACTGAAAGTGGCATTCCACCACGACGGATCAAAGGAACTTTCTGTGGCTCAGTAAAATCGCCACATGAAAGTAGGCATCCTGAAGGTCCAGAAGAGCAAACCAGTCATTCTGAGACAACACATGGAGAATAGTTCTGGCCCTGCACACGAGTTAGGCAGGTGAAAGCTTATCTTCCCCTGGTTTGTGCATCACTAGCAGAGATAGATACCACCCACAGCCTGGACTTAGGTACCTATCTTTGTGATGGGGTGGGCTTCAGAAGAACATAAGAACAGCCATACTTGGTCAGACCAAAGGTCCATCTAGCCCAGTATCTTGTCTTCCGACAATGGCCAATGCCTGGTGCCCCAAAGGGAATTAACAGAACAGGTAATCATCAAGTGATCCATCCCCTGTCGCCCATTCCCAGCTTCTGGCAAACAGAGGCTAGGGACATCTGCCCATCTTGGCTAATAGCCATTGATGGATCTATCCTCCATGAACTTATCTAATTCTTTTTTGAACCCTGTTATAGTCTTGGCCTTCACAACATCCTCAAGGAGTTCCACAGGTTGACTGTGTGTTGTGTGAAAAAATACTTCCTTTTGTTTGTTTTAAACCTACTGCCTATTAATTTCATTTGGTGCCCCTAGTTCTGGTGTTATGAGAAGTAGTAAATAACACTTCCTTATTTACTTTCTCTACACCAGTCATGATTTTATAGACCTCAATCATATCCCCCCTTAGTCGTCTCTTTTCCAAGCTGAAAAGCCCCAGTCTTATTAATCGCTCCTCATATGGAAGCTGTGCCATATTCCTAATAATTTTTTTGCCCTTTTCTGAACCTTTTCCAATTCCAATATATCTTTTTTGAGATGGGGCAACCACATCTGCACACAAGAATTCTAGTAGATTGGTGAGGCATGATTTGCCTTTACAAAAACCACGTTGACTCTTCCCCAACAAATTATGTTCATCTATGTGTCCGACAATTTTGTTCTTTATTATAGTTTCAAACAGTTTGCCCGGTACTGAAGTCAGGCTTACCAGCCTTTAATTGCTTGGATCTGGAGCCCTTTTTAAAAATTGGTGTCACATTAGCTATCCTCCAGTCATTTGGTACAGAAGCTGATTTAAGTGATAGGTTACAAACTACAGTTAGTAGTTCAGCAATTTCACATTTTGAGTTCCTTCAGAACTCTTGGGTGAATACCATCTGGTCCTGGTGACTTATTACTGTTTAGTTTACAAATTTGTTCCAAAACCTCCTCTAATAACACCTCAATCTGGGACAGTTCCTCAGATTTGTCACCTAAAAAGAATGGCTCAGGTTTAGGAATTTCCCTCACATCCTCAGCCATGAAGACTGATGCAAATAATTCATTTAGCTTTTCCAAAATCGCCTTTTTGTCCTTGAGTGCTCCTTTAGCATCTTGATCATCCGGTAGCCCCACTGGTTGTTTAGCAGGCTTCCTGCTTCTGATGTACTTAAAAAAAATGTTGCTATTACTTTCTGGGTCTTTGGCTTGCTGTTCTTCAAATTCTTTTTTGGCCTTCCTAATTATATTTTTACATTTTATTTGCCAGAGTTTATGCTCCTTTCTATTTTCCTCACTAGGATTTAACTTCCACGTTTTAAAGGATGCCTTTTTGTCTCTCACTGCTTCTTTTACTTTGTTGTTTAGCCATGGTGACATTTTTTTAATTCTCTTACTATGTTTTTTAACTTGGGATATACATTTAAGTTGAGCCTCTATTATGGTGTCTTTAAAATGTTTCCATGCAGCTTGCAGGGATTTCAATTTTGGCACTGTACCTTTTAATTTCTCTTTAACTATAGCTATGTTGACCAGATCCTGTTCTGCAATTAGGACTAAATCAAGAACTTCCTCTCCTCTTGTGGGTTGGGTTCCAGGACTAGTGCTCCAAGAAGCAGTAATTTAAGGTGTCAAGAAACTTTATTTCGGCATCCCATCCTGAGGTGACAGGTACCCAGTCAATATGGGTATAGCTGAAATACCCCATTATTATTGAGTTTTTTTTTCCTTTTTATAGCCTCTCTAATCTCCCTGAGAATTTCACAGTCACTATCACCACCCTGGTCAGGTGGTTGCTAATATATCCCTAGTGTTATATTCTTATTATTAGAGCATGGAATTACTATCCATAGAGATACTATGATACAGTTTGGTTCATTTAAGATTTTTACTTCATTTGATTCTACACTTTCTTTCACAGATAGTGCCATTCCCCAACCAGCACAACCTATTCTGTTCTTCCGATATATTTTGTACCCTGGTATTACTGTGTCCTATTGATTATCCTCATTCCATCAAGTTTCTCTGATGCCTATTATATCAATATCCCCCTTTAATACGAGGCACTCTAGTTCGCCCATCTTATTATTTAGACTTCTAGCATTTGTATTTAAGCACTTTAAAAACTTGTCACTTATTAGCTGTCTGCCATTACATGATGTAATTGAATGGGACTCTTTTTTATTTGACTTTTTCTCATCAGATCCTACACGTATTTTATCATCTTCCATTCTCTCCTCTTTACTAGGACATAGAGAATCTCCATTAATAGATCCTCCTCTAAGGAATGCCTCTGTCCAAACCACATGCTCCTCTGCACCTGTTAGCTTTTCCCCAGCCCTTAGTTTAAAAACTGCTCTATAACCTTTATAATTTTAAGTGCCAGCAATCTGGTTGCATTTTGGTTTAGGTCGAGCCCATCCTTCCTGTATAGGCTCCCCCTTTCCCAAAAGTTTCCCCGGTTCCTAATAAATCTAAACCCCTCCTTCCTACACCATTGCCTTATCCACTCATTGAGACCCTGCAGTTCTGTCTGTCTAACTGGCCGTGCGCGTGGAACTGGAAGCATTTCAGAGAATGCTACCATGTTTCTAATGATCGAATCCCCCATAACTATTACCTGTCTCTTCCTAATAACTGGAGTTCCCTCCCCCTTAGAGGTATACCATGACATCATGGCTTAGGACACATCCCTTTTGTTGCAGTCTCACATTGGCTAGTTTAGGCAGCTCTCCACCTATTATGTTGGCTTTTGTGGATCTCATTCTAAGGTGCTGGTCATTGTACCGGGAGCCTAGATGCCCAGTTCAGGCTTTGTGGATGGCAGTGTTATTCCAGTGATTTTTCTAGGCTCCTAAAAGTTAGGCATTGCAATGTAGTGAAGTGAATCCAAGTGAAACTCAGAGATGGTGGGAACAAGTGTGAACACTCTGTTAAAGGGTCCTAGATGCCTTTTGACCTCCCCCCTCCAGTGTTTCAAGATAGAGCTGATTAGACTGAACTGAATGTCCTTGTGTCTTCTCAGTGACCACTAGAGCTGAAATGATTGATACATTTGTATAGGGGGTTGAGCCTTAGACCTGGTGTTGGGATACTGTTCTGGTGAAAGGCAGTGCAAGAGGAGGCAGCAGCAGTGAGGTTCCCTGCTACCCAGTGAAATCACTAGGACCTGGGCTAGGTGGTAGAACCTCATCACATGGCATCACAGCTAAAGGCAGCATGTTGAGAGATGTAGCAGCAGCACCAAAGACACCCCAACCCCAGGAAATCCTAGTACTCTGATTACTAATAGCTGGGCTAGATGGTCATGGTGCAATAGGACTGGACTGGATCAAGGATGTAGAAGAGCAGCAGAGATGGCAGCTACAGCTGCAAGCAGAAGCGACAGAGGCAGTGAGTGGCAGGCAGGAGGTGGTGGCATCACTTTCCCACCCCACCAGAGACTGGAGGTGAACCCGCCTGAATGCATCCCTAGATTCTGGGACTTCATTGACTTCAGGCAACTGACCATGAGTAGGGTACAGTGAAGGGAAAGGGGGAGTGACATGTTAAAGGGATATCTGTCCATTGGATGTTCACACTGCAAGGTGGAAAACTGAGGCAAAGAACACTGCCCAAAATACTGTGGGTGGGTGTTTTAGTTAGTGTTTGCATACATTTGAGTCATTGTTACTGTGTTTTCCCAAATTAATGCAGTGTTCCCCCTGTGACACTACACCCCGTATACATAATAGTAATATTAGTATGATATGGTAACGGCATAATTATGATACATTTTGTACAACATAGGGCATGTGAGGTGTCATTGGAAAAGTTATGATTTTCTGAATATGTTTATCCTATTTGTATGTATGTATCACACATTTTTGTATCTGAAGTTATGAATGTTGACTATATATCTGTATTTCAAATGTGCTTACTCTGGAAAACACCCACAGCTAGCATTTCAGGTACAACAATGAAGAAGCCAGACTGTGCTAATGACTCATCAACAAAGACAATGGGCTAGGGAAGAGTTTAGCTTCCTGTAATCTTTCAGTCAGCCTATAAGTAATGGCTGCTATGACTCAGCAAGAGTATGTGACCAAACCACATGATACTGGACTCCATTTTGGGTACCTGTATTTTTCCACAAACTGGGTGGGAACTGTTTTTGGAACAAAGGGTTCCTGCCATATATTAAAGCTATATAAGGTGGGGTGTGACATCATCTAGTTGCCTCACTCCCCACACAAGGACACTCCTGAAAACACCTGAGAAATGAAGACTGAACTGGGGGAAGTGCTGGTCCCAGGCTAAAAGGATTTCTAGCCTTTGTATGGAAAATATGGTGGACTGCTTGTATCATCAGCCAAGGTGAGAGATTGCTAATTAATATCCAATCTTTCTAGTATCTTAGGTTTTGTTTGCAGTTTTGCTTATTTACTGGGTAATCTGCTTTGATCAGTTTGCTATCACTTATAATTAGGGCTGAGATTCTTTCACAGAGGTCATGGAAGTTACAGATTCCGTGACTTTCCGCAACCTCCATGACTTCTGCAGTGGTTGGTGTGGCTTACTTCAGGGCCAACTGCACCAGCCGCTGCTGGAGTGACCCAGGTCCAGTTGCTCCAGCGGTCCCTGGGGCCAGCTGCACCGGCCGCTGCTCAGGAGGCCCGGAGCCAGCAGGCTCCAGGGACCGCCCAAGCAGCTGCCGGGACGGGGACGGGGAAAGCAGTTGTCCAGGGGATGGCCCCAGGGAGTGCCAGAGCAGCAGTCCTAGTGGCCACCCTGGAGCCAGCTGCACCGGCCACTGCTTGGGCAGCTGCCTCTGGAAATCGCACAAGCAGCAGCCGGGATGGCTGGTTCTGTGGACTGCCTGAGCAGTGGTTCTGGGCGCGGCCCCAGGGAGCATCTGAGCAGCGGTCCCAGAGGGTGCCCCAGGGCTGGCTGCACCAGCCGCTGCTCAGGAAGCCCCAGGCAGCTGGCTCGGGGGACCGCCGGGACAGCGGCCATTGTGGCTGGCTCCAGGGAGCACCCAAGTAATGGTCCTGGGGTGCCCTGGAGACCGCCCGAGCAGCAGCGGTTCCAGGGCACCTGGAGCAGCGGTCCCAGGGTGCCTGGAGCAGCAGCCGGGGCTCCCGGAGGCCATCCAGAGAGCGGTCTCCAGAAGCAGTGGCCAGGGGGAAGTCAGCCCCCAGCACTGGAGCAGGTCTGCTCCAATAGGGGTCCCCTGGAGCAGCAGCACCTCAGAAGTAGAGATCTAGTCAGGGATATTTTTGGTAAAAGTCATGGACAGGTCACAGGCCGTGAATGTTTATTTATTGCCCGTGACCTATCCATAACTTTTACCAAAAATACCTGTGACTAAATCTTAGCCTTACTTATCATCACTTAAAATCTATCATTTGTAGTTAATAAACTTGTTTTTTGCTTTATCTAAACCAGTGTGCCTTTGAGTGAAGTGTCTGGGGAAAAATCTCAGTTTGGTTAATACAGGCTTGTTGCATATTCCTCTCCACTTTGAGGGAGGGGCGAACTGAGTAATAAATTCATACTGGTCGGGGTTTGACCAGGGCAGGACAGTACAATTCTGGGGTCTTAGAATTGGGAGCTGGGGTTTATCTTGGCTGTAGCCTCTCTATTGTTGGTTCATGCAGTGGCTGGTTAGAGACTGCATGTAACTGCAGCTGGGCGTGTGTCCCTGCCTGTGTGAATGTTGGTGGGAGTGTAGGACTAGGAGTGGTCTACAGTGTTTCACAGCAGCACAGTGTGAGAGGGAGCCCAGGTTGGCAAGTCAGAGGGCTCAGTGGTACCCCAGTTCCAGATAGCATCTGGGGTGACAACCCGTCACACCCTCTTTCCCTAATAAAAGTTTTCTTTTGTTATACACTGACTCAGTGTTTGTGATTGGAGAAGTATTGCCTTTCAAGAGGTGCCCAGGAGGGGTATTTAGTATTTCTAGGCTTCTGAGTGGGGGCTCAAGCCTTTTTTGTTTGGTAATTTCAAGAGGAACCCCTAGATATTGAATCCGGTCCTTTTTGTTGCCAACTCCACATGGCAGAAGGGTGATATTTTGGTAGAGTTCCTTGGGAAATACGACGATGTCATGCATGAGCACAGATGTCGAATAGTTTGTAAAGAAGCAATGGACCATGACTGCAGCAAAATGAATTGATTGACCTTATGGCAAGGAAGGTCTTGATAACATATTGATGCGGCTCGGCAAAGCAAAGTACTACACCGTAATAATGTACTGCACTCCCGAAATTAGTCACAGTGAAAAGATGTCATTTACAGTAAGATTTGTTGATGATGAGGATGGCTGTATCCAAGTAAAGGAACACTATCTGTTTCTGGTCTGTGGACAATTCTACTGGAAAAGAACTGTTTATGAACATTTTGAATGAGAATAAAATAAAGCTTCAGGACTGCCGTGGCCAAGGCAGCAACAATGGCACAAACATGAAGGGAAGAAACAGTGGCGTCCACAATGTGCTGAATCCAAAAGCTTTTTTCATGCCATTCCCTCACCCTGGTTGTGTCAGATGCAGCATCATCTTCTTTAGATTCAGTATCTCTCTTCAGAGTACTGCAAAGGATATACATCCTGTTTTCAGCATCAACTATCAGGCGGAAGATCCTCACAGACAATGTTACAAATCTGACCATGAAGCCACTAAGTGACACTTGCTGGGAGAGCCGCATTGACAGCATAAGGCCAGTGAGATGCCAAGTGATGGAGGCTTACGATGCCCTGAGGTAACTGGCGCAGTCGAGTAAAGCTGAGTCTGGAATCTGACACAAGATGCAAATTTCAAATTTCTGGTCTCAACTGTGGTTTGGCAGAATATCCTATTCCAAGTAAAAGTTGCAAGCAAGGCATTACAAACTCAGTTGATGGACATCACAACTGCTACTACTTTGATGAGAAGCTGCCTTGGTTTTGTTGTGGCCTACAGAGACAACAGATTTGAAGATGCCATCACTGCTGCCAAAGAAATGGTGGAAAACTTAGGAGTTTAACCTGTCTTCAAGCAAACTCATATTCATTGGAAGAAGAGACAGCTTGGTTACAAGGGCAGAGATGAGGTGAAGGGAAGCTTGGAAGAAAAATTCAAGAAGTTTTTTTGCTTGCTCATTGACACTGCTTAAGTGTCCATTGAAGAAAGGTTTGGACAATGAAGCACCATGAAAAGACCTGGGGGCAGGGATTGTATGAACTTAGTAAGCTGCCAGCAGACTGGAAAATATTCTTGAACAGACACTGAAACATGGGGAATGTTCGGACGTCAATGATAAAGACCTCTATGTCGAATTGGACAACATCCATCTCATTTTGCAACAGGGGAAGCACTCTCCATTCCACGTTCTCCAGTTCATTTATGATGCAGAGCTGAAGGACACTTCCTAATGCGTGGATAGCTTTGAGGATTCTGCTCATGCTGCCAGTCACACCCACAAGTGGTGAGCGCAGCTTTTCGAAGCTCAGGCTTATTAAAACATATCTTCAATCGACGATGGCTGGCGAGAGATTGACATCGCTTGTTATATTATCACTTGAAAATACCATTGACCAGTCTTTGGATCACTCTGACACTGTGCTTCAATTTGCAAGTGAAAAGGTGAGAAAAGCGACCTATTGAACTAAAGGACTAGGATTAACATTCTAAGGCTGTCACCTACTGTAATACTATTTAAAACTGGTCCACCCAATGTTGGTGCACAGTTCAATTTCTTAATGTTAGTACATTTCAGTTATTCTTAAAATTAAAAAGTTCTGTAAGTGTAGAGGGAACAAATTTTTATTTGCTTATATCTGGCATGAATAAATACAGATGTACAGATCCTTGCATGCAAATTTATCATCTTATATGTCACAGATAAATCATGCATGCAGATCATGCATCAAAGTCATGAAATGGGCTACAAATGCAATAAAAAATAAGGTATTTGAAAGTTTAACTAATGAGGGGCAGGGGGAGTGCCAAAGATGCTCCTCACCTGGGGCACCATTTGGTCTAGGGCTGGCTCTGGGGCAAAGCCAGCCCTTCACTGATCCTGGCCCATGGAGAATCTCAGCCATTTTATCACAGCAACATCTCCCTTCCCATCCTCCTGTTGGAGGGGCTGTTATTGACAGGACACCAGGAACGGGTGGAGTTAGACTGGAAGTAATTCAGCCACATAGAGAAGTTCACAGGGTTTAATAAAGTTCCACTTGTTCAACTTAACCTGCATTTCGCTTCGCTCTTTGTTGACGAAACATGGTTGCAGCTTCTTAGCTGTGAGTTCTCTGCAGCACAGCAGCTGGCAGCGTCAGCAGGGAACTCAGTCTGGAGCCCCACCCCCAAGTCCTAGGTTTTGCAGACACAAACTTTGCCCAGTGGTGGACCTGAAGGAGGGAGGAGTTCCAGCTGTACATAGACCTGGCCATGCAGGAGGATGACAACAGCAGGAAAGTAAAACTGTTATTTTTACCTTACTGGGGACCAAGGGAGAGAGGGCTGCAGCACTCTGAAGCTCTCCACTACCTCAAGCCTCACAGCAGTCCTAGGCTAGGAGCCCTGGGGAACTATTCCTCCCCAAAACAGACAAACTGCGCAGCGACACAGGTTTTTCACTAGTGACCAATCTGAAGGGAAAGGGATAGACCCCCTCGGTTACAGTCTTACGCATACTGGCTACTACATGCAATTTTGGGGACTTGACAGACTCCTTGACTTGGGACAGGATAGTGTGCAGCACTTAGGATCACCACCTGCAGGAGCAGCTGCTCGGGGAAGGTGATCTCACATTAGACAGATGCTTAGACATGGGCCCTGAAGATATTGTTGCTGCCGATACCATCTGGCAGAAGGGTTACACTTGCACATATATCCCCATTATGGAACAGAGTCAGTCAGAACCAGCATGCAGCCATTTCCCACTCCAGAAATCTCAGCACACCCATAAACGTGTGGCTCCCAGGAAGTTCCTCTGTCCTAAAAACTGTGTCCAAATATAGAGAATAAAGCAGAACATAAACGCTGCTGCCTGCCACAGCTTCTCTCCAAACACTACTGCATAACAAAACTAACAACAATACACCATTTCTGCAGAGGCTAAAATCTTGTTTTCATGCTTGAAAAAAGAAAAAAAACTTGTAAGACTGTGTGTAACAATGCCATCTAGTGACTCATGCCATCACACTATATTTTAATGATGCTAAAAGATGTGCACCTGAAAACCCCCACGCAATCACATGTAACACTTGTCCTATCTCCCCCTAGTCATCTCCCCCTAGTCACTCTGATTTTTTGCACCTTGTGCTAAATTTAAACTGCTAACTCTTTGGGACAGGGATTTTCTCTTTAAAAGGCATATAGCGTCTCTGGAGGACTGAAAATAAATGCATAATAGATAATTGGGGATGACAGTCATCCTGCACACCATGGGGAGAGGGTGCAAAGACTCTTTTCTCTTCTACTCACCCCGCTCTCTTGAGCAGTCCATGTAAGACTCAAGCAGAATTCTAGTCCCTGCGTTCAGTGTACAGGGACTGCACCTTGTCTTCAGAAGGCACAAGGCCAGTGCTTAATTTGTGCCAAGGTTTGCCAGGGCTGAGCCCTGGCACCTCTGGGCTTACCACGTCAGTTATAAAAGTAAAAAAAATTGCTTGACCCCCCAGCACCTCCTTCATTAGAAATTAAGCACTTTACAAGGCATTCCTAAGGGAGTAGGGAGAAAGGGGTGGGGAGGAAGGTGGAAGCAGGCACACGACTCCACTTCCTTCACACAAGTCAGTAGAGCTGATTAGCCACATGGCAGGTTGAAGGGGAGGTGCACCCCAGGAAAAGGTGTAGCTGAGGGAGGGATTCCTCTGGGTTGATGTATCTCTACATCTCCACAAATGCACAGCTGTCCATACAGGTTATACTTTAGTCCTTGGTGGCTGGTGCACTAAAAATACAGAGATAGAATTTGTGAGGCCCCATTTGAAAATGGGCTCCTTAATGTTAAGACCCTAATCCTGCGACTTGATGCAAGCAGGTGCACAAAGTTGTTCTACTTTTACAAGACTAATTATTTACTGGGACAAATGAGAAAATGACTCAAGCACTGTTACATTAGTCCTGTATTGCTAAGTGAAGGTCAGACGAAGTAATTTCCACCCAAGTGTATTGCTTGTAATACTGTTGTATTGCTCCTACGCTAGCGTTAAACCTTATCTATCTTTTCCTTCCCCTCTCCTCCTTCCTGTTTCCTACCATTGTAGTGAACACCTAAAACATCTGGCTCCTGCATCTTTTCTTATCTCTTCTCTCATCTGAATAGCTTCTGGATAGAATTGGAACAGCAGATACAGTATCTGCAGGAAGCAATAAACAAACTGTTTTACTGTGTGATTGTCATGAAGAGAGCATTCGTTCACTGAATGTTTCTGTTCTCCCAGAATTGCAGAACACTGCTTAGGGGCTTTCATTTTCTTTCATAAGGTGCATTTTATATGCTGCTGTTGTACAGCTTAATAATGCACAATACTTGTGAATAGCTGAATAATTCACCTCCTAGTAATTCAAGAATTGTAATGCCTAGGAGGTTAAATAAAATATAATTTGTTTGCTTTTAAGCGTGACTGGTGGTCATACTGTATGGAAGCTACCCAGAATGTCAAGCCTGTTGTTGGGCTTTCCACGGGAAGAAATAACATTTCCTCTATTAGCTGTTTTACACTGTTTTTAAGATTTGCAGGAAAGGAAATGCCAGCCGCTATCTGAGTCAACCTTTTAGAAATAGACACTTAAGCATTTGGCTGGCTGGTATTTGGATAGGGGGCTCAGCTCCTGAATATTTATGTGGCTATTTATCTTTTTATCCCACCAATACCACCTGTAAAAATATAAATAAAATAAAAAGCACACCCCAAAAAATCTATAAACAGCAGGAATAATTGAAGTTAAAAAAAACACACACCACATTTCTACATCCCTTTAAGTTATAGCAGTTACAATATATTGCGTTTTGCCACATTAACTAGTTCAATGAAACTGAAACAACTTAATAACATGTGATGCAAAAACTGCAAACGCTTCTTTCTCCCTATAATGGTTTGTGAAACATGCTCCTGGGCCCATTTAGGATAGTGATAACTTCTAGCTAAGGCAGCCAGTTTATATTCAGGGCAATGGTTATCATTATTTGAGAGAAAAAATGATACATTCTGAGAACTGGATTGCATGCACTAAATTTGATGCTGAAGTAAATTATCAAGCCAATGTCCACAGGGAACAAGATTTTAATAGGAATTACATGTTTAATTCAATGTTCGCTGGTATGATTTCCTGCCTCTAAAATAGTTTAAAATTGGAAATCATGCACAGCCTAACATAAAGAGTTTGACCTTCTTCTCAAATACACCCTCTAAGATACACAGTAGTGCAAACCTACATATTTCAGAGAAGTGAATCTTAAGTGTATAATTCAGAGAAATGAAGAACTGGTGCCATAATTTTTTCGTAGTGTTGGAAGCTCATTTAAAGATCTCCCCTGCCTTCATATTGTAGTTGCAAAATTTTCCAACTGGTTCTCTTCTACAGTTCACTTCTTTATAAGTATTGAGCCAAAGCTTGCATTCTTTATCCTGGTAATGTCCACGCACCTGTAACACTTCCTGTCCGCTTCCAGGATCCTCGTATCACTGTCTCCAGCCGCCTTTCCCATCCTGACCTCCACTATACACACAGAGCTTCCTTCTCTCAAGGAAATGTTCTATGTGGCATAGAGTCCACTGTGCATTGCAGTTGTGGGATAGATAGCTTCATGCTCATGGGAACAGCACAGCTGTTTAAAAAACTGTTTTACATTTTTCTTTTTTCTCCTGACCACAGCAAGGAGAGAAGTAGCAAATGATGGAATATGGGTAAAGGGAGAGGAAGGTTGGAACAGGTGAAGGCGAGCATTATATTTCCTTATTAACATACATTCCTACAGGATTTCTTTTATAACTGAACATCTACATATTTTTCATCTTGTTCATACATAAAATACTATTATCATTCAGTTTTTATTACAGCAGCCCCTAGAGGCATCAATCAAGATTAAGACTTTTGTGCTAGACAATGTACCAAAATATTCATCCAAGATATTCATGTTTACCATCTGGACTAGTAAGCAAATTCAAAGCAAACAGGCTCAGTGGATGATGAATTATCTTGTTTATGGATATCAGCTATCTACTAAGCCATGAATGGATAGTTGAACAGGAAATATATAAAATAAGGGGCAATTCCTGTTGCAAAAACTTAAACAATCTAAATAAAGGAAGCATTAGCACTCCCATTTTACAGATGGGAGAGGAGACTGAGGCACACCTCAGGACTTGCCTGAGACCTTACAGGAACTGTCTGCCAGAGCCAGGAATTGAACTCAGGTCTAATGACTCCAGATAGCGCATTAACAAGAAAACTATTTTTTGTATAGAAAAGAAAGATCAGTATAATATCACCGAAATGCCTCAGGATCATCTATGAACTTCTAGATATAACCTTATTTTATTGTTAAAATAATGTCTTTTTGCTGTCCTGATTGTAATATAATGCAAAAAAAGGAAGTTTATATCAACTGTATATGAAACACTGATGAGAGTAAACGAAAACAAAAATGGAAGAAAAATGAAGTAATTACTTCAAATAGCAAATAGTTTAATCCAAGAAGACTACTACATAAATCTTTTTCTACAGAAATCCTAATGTTCACAGGAAACTGGGTCTTGTTTCAAGCCAGTACCACACTTGTTACTGCAATACATAACCACAGTGGTGATTATTTATCATTCTGCAGAGTCTTAATGATCCAGCAGGCGCTGTGTATCAGTGCTTGCAATGTTATTACCAAGATTTGCATATATACTGTCATCACAAAAATATTTCTAAAAGAACAATACTTTTAAAATAATAATAATTAAGGTAACAATATCATATTGTTCAGAAAAAAGGATTAACATGAACTAAATAGTCCTTAAAGGGAAACATTAATGATTTTTAAAAAATGCTGTAAATACTAAACAAGGAATTCTAGTTACACCTCCTGGGGCCTTATTTAAGAGACATAGAACACAGTATTATTTCAAGGCTATAAATGAACACAGCAGGAAAAACAGCATCATCCAAGATAGTTGTGTTTACCATTTAGACTAGTAAGGTGACACACAAATTCAACGCAGATGGACTCAGTGGAAGATGAATTATCTTGTTTAGGGATATCAGCTATCCACTCTGCAAGCCATGAATGGACAGGTGAACAGGAAATACTACTGAGTGCTTTCTTGGCTGTCTGCCATACTCTGAATAATGGCTAATAATAACATTACACCGACACTGAGCAGATTGTGGTAAAAGTGAAAAAAGAAAGTAATAGCATGAGAATGTGGACATTTTGTGGTCATCTTCATATCTGGACTTAAGCAACCGTATTCAACTGGCAATTACTACTTTATTATCCTACTGACATTCTGAGCTTTCACTGAACTCCCCTAACATATTTTTCTGTTCTACTCCACTGGAATTACCAACTTTTTAGAGACCATTGGTAATTGTTATATTTAAGAATATTTTAAAAACATATGTGTCTGCACTTAACATATAATGGTGCCATGTAACGCCTACATTATGAATTAGGTTTTTCACTTCAATTGCTTCTAATTGGAAAAGAAGAAACTAGAAAAATGTTGATAGCCTAATAAATATTAGATCTTTGTGGCACAGAGCAGCTCTTGACTCCTGCCATTATAAATCTGTCCTGCTGATAAACTTTAGGAATAATGAATGGGGCCATTCAACATTTTCTGGCAGCAAACAATTTTATCTATCAGTAACAGTATTAGGGCATGTCTGAAATATATTATTGCTACTTTTACACTTTAGACATGCAATAGCTGCTTTTAGTTACTACAGAAAAAAATGCCTTTTCTCAGGTTCGCCTGTATAAAGAATTATCACAGTAAAATGCTCAAATTAATCTGTTCCCTAAAAAGCTCTGTTAGAGAAGCACTGCAACATCGTCAATGACTATATTAAAGTCAGTCAGGGCTATCTAGTCATTGTTTGTATCAGACCTGCCATCCAGGCAAACCACCCCAGCTGCAGGAGATGACTTAAGTATGTCTACAAAGCAATTAGACACCTGACTCGGGCTCACAGGGCTCAGACTAAGGAGCTGTTTAATTGCAGTGTAGATGTTCAGGCTCAGGCAGCCTGAGTTCTGCGACTCTCCCACCTCACAGGTTCCTAGAGCCTGAGCTGCAGCCCGAGCCTGAACGTCTACATGACAATTAAACAGCCCCTGAGCCCGAGTCAGCTGATCAAATTGAGGTTTGTAGGGTTTACTGTACCTGAGACCTTAAAGTGTGGCTCTCTTCTGAAAAAATTACTACAAAAATGATTTGATGGGGTTCTGTATTTATTGTCTCACTGAACACCAGATCAAAGAAAGTCAGTTATGTTTACAAGTAATTGCCATTTTGGTAAAACCTGCATGGTATGTGAGAATCAAGCTGGGTTCTTTCCTTCTTGAGCATCAGCACCAGTAATTAATGCTCTAAATGCTAAAACATTCCCTTCCATGGGGTCGCAATGTACATGTATAACTGATTACCCCTTTAATTTGAAATTCCTAAACAATTGTATTGATGATACACAAGAAATAGAATCCATTTCACTCACTTAACTTTATTGGCTATGCAGGGATACAAGGAGTGAAATTAAATAAAACCTTATTTGTCATTGAAGTAAACAGACGATGGCGTACACACTCACAGGGAGAAGATCTGAGGAGTATGAAGATGCCATTTTCACATTTCAGAGTGGAATTACACACTTTAAAACTTGGTTCTGTGCAGACATTAAAGATTTCATGGCACTTTCTTATGACACTAGGTTTTTAGTTTGGTGACAGGCAAAACTGCCTCTCTTCCATGTCCCACTGCTGTCCTGTTTGCTCGTACAGTACTATATATAGTTTTAAAGTACTTTTGAATCCTTTTGAATGAGAGGTCCTATTCAGATAAAGTATTTCTTCTATAGATGCATATTCTACATACATTTAAAATCTCACTTTCCCATGAATTACTTTAGTTTGGGTATCTTTAATGTGCTCATCTCCATTGTATCTAGAGATCATAGACACAATTAAAAATATAATTTCTGTGCTCAAATTTGTATAGCTTTACCTTCAGTGGGGTTATTTCCAAAGNGGGGGGGGGGGGGGGGGGGGGGGGGGGGGGGGGGGGGAGAGCAAATCAAGTTCGATATAACGCGGTTTCACCTATAACGCGGAAAGATTTTTGGCTCCCGAGGACAGTGTTATATCGAAGTAGAGGTGTATCATTAAAAGTATGTTAGTTCATTGTTAAGAATATATGTTTCCATGAAAGAATGAATAGGGATTGACATTTTGTAAAGATGCCTTTTACCAGTTTGTTTGGTTTTCTTCTGATTTGATGAGTATCTGGAGAAATTAATCTGACTTTTTTTGAACCAGTGAAATAAGAAATGGTTATTTCCACAAGCCATAGCCATACCACATAACATGAATGCTTCTTCTCTGAAATACTCCAGTTTGGCTAATTCAGCAATGGCTACATCTTCTGCAGACTGAGGGATATTTTCATCCTCCTCTGTAGATTGTCTTAATGGTGAAGAGCTACTGATAGAATATTCTGTGCTTTTGTTTGAGTCAATATATGGAATTGTCATCTTTCCCTTTATGCTTTGCATTCACAAAGGACACGCAAAATGATTCCTAAAAACATAGGAGCAGGCACAAATTTCATCTTAAATCTTAAAACAATTCAAACGTGAATAATTTTTTTAATTTGAAAAACTAAGTATCCCTTTTTAAAAGGAACCCTAGAAGTCCTTGAGTGTGCTGGGATTAGTATCTCTATTACATCTTCAGCTTCTGAAAAGGCCTCTTGCTTTAGCAGAAATTCAGTTCAGTGGGTTTGTCAATCGCTTCTGGCTCATGTGCTGTCTTCGAACCATGCAAGTTCTGGGCAGGAGTTGAGAAGGGAATAACAGACACAGCCCAGAAAGAAGCATGCGGTTCTCAGCCTACCTGGATGTAAGACAGCACCGGGGAGAGGAATGAACCAAAGTAGGCTGTAACTGAAGCAAGTGAGTCGTGACTTACACTTAGCAGCAAGGCTCTCCATTGTGAGTTGTGTACATCAGGCTTCATATAGTACACCCCAACTGGGAATGGAGACAGGCAGAAACTCAGAGTCCAGTAGCTGTATATGCACAGGTAGCTAAGTAGACTGGACCAGCCCTTTGGCCCAAGAAAGAAATCAGTCCATCCGGCCCAGTCATCAGGCCATCAGGCCCAGTCAGGTCGGCCTTATAACTTCAAACCAGCTTTGGCCCTATCAGCTCCTCTTCAAATGTTTAATCTTCTTAAAATATGGTCACCTGACACCAGCTGACAAATATGGGTTTTTGAGACATCCTCATGAGTAGCAGATTCCTAGCTGTAAATATGAGGCTGACTCACTCCTCCATGCTAAGGCTGAAGGGCTGTAAATTGTATGCAAATGATGTAATGTCCTAATTTGCACATTTGCTGAATATTATCACTTAAATAAATGACACAAAGCTGCATATTTGCAGCACAAAATGACTGCAATGTATGTCCCCAAAGTCATCTTAAACCCACCATGCTCTGATCATTAACATTCAGCCCATCCCCCTAGACTCACAACACTTAGATAAGCTATTTCACCCCCTAAACCTTTTCCACACACACAATTTGGAGAGGCAAATAGGACAGTGGGGTGGGGAGGGGAAGAGGTTGCTGCTGCTGCAGACTGATTTCAGATGGGGTGGCGGGGAATGAGGATGGGGAGGTGGGACTGGAACTTGGGATGGAGCTGTAAGGGTAGAACGGAGTGAGTTGGGCCGGGAGTAGGGCTGCGGTATGGCTGGAGGGGTAGAATGTGGGTGAGTGGCTTAGTGGAGACAGGCCTGGGAGGAGAGGTTGTGCTGGGAAGGGGGTAGTAGGGTTAATACCGTTGAAATGCAAAAAAACTGGCAACCCTCCCTCTCCCCCCCCCCAGGCAAGCCCGTTGCAACCCCAACCCCCAACCACAAGGCAACCCTTCAACAGCCACTTATAGTATCTAGAGAGAGAACACACACAAGATTGATAATATCGCACATCTCCTCACTCTCGCGTGACTCAAACCCTCTCTCACACATACACGCAGTGTGTTTGCATGTTGATGGGCAGACAGCTGCTGTATTTTCAGCAGTTTTGATCTGTTATTCCTTAAACTGCGGAAGTGGGAACACTGCAGCATCTTTAGCTGGACACAGAAACTTTTAACATTAGATATCCCAGTGTATTGTGATAATAATGCAAGTCTTTAGACCCATGTAGAAAAAACCCAGCAGATTAAATAATTTTTCTCGCAACTGGCAAATCTTTAAAAAAACAGGCCAGGCCAAGTCAAATACCAGCCAGGTAGTAACCCTCGGGAGCACCACTGGCTTCATGTGTGAAGGTGCCATCTCTATTTCCTTTACCCCTGCTGCCTGGCTCCAGCCTGCTGTGCTGGCTTCTGAGCTTGGCCTGCTCCCTCCATCCCACGAGGTCTGCTGCTGCTTGTCAAGGGCGCAGCTGGAGAGGGACGGGGTAGGGGTTACAGCTGCTGAGGCCACACTTGCATTGGGAGTTTCTCCATCTGCCAGGGTTGAGGATAGCTGTGAGAGGCAGCCTTAGTGGAATCCCCCTGATCATAGAGGTCATGCCAGCTCCCTGAAGTGCCACAGAAAATACCAGAGAGAGAAACAGTGCCCTGCTGTAGGTACTCTATGTTGCTTCCTGCCTGGGCAGTGACAGGACTCTAGGCCCCTGGCTGAAGCTTTGTTGTGTCTTGTTTTGATTTAGCTGTCACTCTAGCCAGCTGGGCCAGGAACTCTGGGTGGCCAGGGTCTCCTACATCATAGAGTACGGCTCATGGAAACGGGAGAGTTTTGGGTGACTCTGCTCCACACTATGTAGCCTGCTGCAGCAGTGATCACTCCCTCAGGAGGGAGCAGGCTTGGTAGCTAGAGCAGGGCAAGAGTCATGGGAGGCCTTGGGTATTGTCCTGACTCAATGTGTGACCTTGGGAAACTCCATTAATGGATTTTAAGATCAGAAGGGACCACTAGGATCATCTAGTCTGATATCTGCACTACGTAGGCCAGAGAAACTCAGCTAGTATCATTCATGTGCATCAAGCCCATAACTTCTGTTTGAGCTAGAGTATCTCTTTTAGAAAAACATTCAATCTTTACCAAAGTCTTCAAGTGGTGATGAATCCACCCTGTCCCCAATTAGGTTGCACCAATAATTAATGATCTTCACTGTTAAAAATGTTCCCTGTTTCTACACTAGTAATAAATAAGGGACAAAGTGTATCAAGAAAGGGAAAAAATGTTGTTTTTTTTAGTAGTGTGACAAATCTGAGACTTTGGAAGTATATTGAGATGTGCCAGATGCTGTAGGACCAAGGATTAATCATACTCTTTTGTATCTATAAATGTTATACATAGGGTGACCAGATAGCAAGTGTGAAAAATCAGAAGAGGGGGTAGGGGCAATAGGCACTTATATAAGACAAAGCCCTGAATATTGGGACATCTGGTCACCCTAGTTATATGTATTTTTGTGAGCTAGGGATCGTATTCTAGCTCCATGGGTAGGGGGAGGTTCCCACAAGAATGAAAATCAGTTGGGGTAATTAATGCAGACCCTGGGACAGATAAACAATTCCAGAGAAATCCCACCCCCTGAGGGGAATTATTCATACTGGTTTCAAGAGACACAGGAGAGGAAGAAAAAGCTCATGATCTAAAGGGCTGGCTAGAACTGACTGAGAGATCCTTATTTGGAACTGACATGAGATTGAAACCAAGAGAGCAGACCCCTTCTGGAAGGGTTTGCAGGACTGGATCCTGTCAGAGTCTCCATGTGGAAGATAGCTGACACCTTGTAAGCCTACCATACATTCAGACTGTTTATTGTATTATATTTATTCTTTGTAATGCTTTTGTGCTAAAATATATGTACTATGCACTTTGAGAAAGCTAGCTGGTCAGTGGTAACCATTATCCTCGTCGAGAGAGAGAGAGAGAGAGCGAGCAAACTACAGGTGCTGGACAGACCTGCTGGGATAGTCACAATGAACTGCAGGGGGACTGCAAGCCTAAATCCCTAATCTGGAGGGAGAGGGGCATGAGTCCCACCCACAGAGGTGACTCCTGGAGGCATGAGACCTACAGGGGTGCCCTTTAGGAGACCATGGAGGGGACAGAGGTTTAACTGTGATAAGTAGCACTTCTAATTTCCTTCTGTATAGTCCTATGTCTGTCAACCTGATCTGCCAAGGGCTGAGTGCCCTCACCTCCCAGTGAATACAATAGGAGTTGAGGGTGCTCAACACCTTCAAGGGAGCACTATTAAAACTCCCTATTTGAATAGAGCTGTGTGTATCTTTCACAACAAACCCCCAAACCATACAAAACTCTCCTATTTTCCATTTAAACATGGAAATAAATCCAGGGTTTTTTTTCTGAAATGTTTTGAGCTCTGTGAACCTTCTGTCAACAATGGAATCAACTTTTTTTTACTGTTAGATATGAGTGATCTTTTCTAGATGGCTTCCTAGTGAAACTTTGGACAATCAATCATACGGATGCAGGTCTTCTGGGTCACATGAACTCTTCACTAAACCATACACAATGCACAGAGCTTAACTAAACTCAGACCTTAAACCTAAATTCTCCTCCCTTTGACTGTCTTGTCAATTTAGATTGTAAATTTCCTGAGAGATCCATCTCTTGGTATGTATCTGTACATATATACCTGTTATAATACCTACTATTCAGGTAAAATGACCCCAGTTCACACAAGTATGGCTGTACTTCACTGATATTCATGGAATATGAATAGAATAAAAGTCTCATTGTAGTTCTTTATAACCCATTTTATCTCTATCTACTATTTATAATAAGACTCCATTATCTAATGTATAAAACATCTTCTTTCCTCTGTTTACTGCATTATTGAAATATTGCCCTTCATACGTTTTTTAAACTAATTTTCCATTAGGAACAAAGTTGTGGGTAAGAAATATTAATATATGTGCAGTATTTGATGTGGTACCCCAGGTAAATGAGTGTAGGTTCTTTCCCATATAGGTACTGACCCTAGTCTAGAGATGGTTTCAGTACATCCTGAATACACATAAAATTTTATTTATATATTTATTTATATAAATGAATTAGGTGGCATCATCTCCCACCTCCATTCTAGATGTCCATGAACACGGTACACATACTCTGGGATAGCAATGCTGATAAATGGTCTCCACCAAATTCATTTCTAATGTTGCTTTAAGAATCAGCTGGCAGGAGTGCTCGTGTATAATAACCAGTAGTTTTCTGACTCACACGGATTGCAATTACCTAGGGCATGAGAGGTCATTCTGCTAACCTCAGACATGTGTTTCTACCCCAAATTCAGCTGCTGCCAATCCAACAGCTGGCCAGTAACTCTCTCTCTGTGTTTTTTAATAGAAATTCTTAATGAAAAAAATGTTTCCTAAGAGTATTATTGAGTCATTTGTCTAAATGTCACTGATGTTTCACAGATTGTGTAGTCAGCTCCTTCAGGGAAGAGAAAGAAGATTGCCTTCTTGGATTATAACCTTGTTCTTTCCTCCAAGATGTTCACATTAAGATGAATGAAATGACAGAAATTATTGCCCAAGGAAGCCTTATGAACCCCAATAGAAACAAAGCATTTTTAAGTGGTTCTCTAACTCATATTCTCTCTTCTTCTATAATATAATCTGAATTAGCATACGTATTTATTTGAACTAGTTCAGTTCTAGTATGCAACAATAATGGATGCATGAAGGTAGCAGGATCATCATGTCTTGTAAATAATTATACATGTTTTCAGCTAAGCCAATCATTCGTGTAGGTTTTTTAAAAGGTGAACGAAACAACAACTGGCAGATTAATTTTTATGGGTGACTTCTTGGCCTAAAATCTTCAACTCGCAGCACATGTCTAGACTGCTTCTGTAATAATAATTGCCCCAAAAGTCTCCATCACAGCTGAGCTGATCCTTTTCTCCCACCTTATTGCATACTTTATTTTTTAAATACTCCATAATGTACAGTGTCTATGGAAGTAAATCTGCTAAGCTATCAGCAGGTAAATGACTTTGGAAATTAGTTGGAGGTTAATTCTCTGCCTCATTGGCCCCCCAAAGTAGCCCAACTGTAATTGATTTTGACGGCATTCACAAAGTACCTTGCCTTGTTGAATAATGAAGGAGCACTTACGGAGACAGCCACTGAATATAGCAACAGTTATGCAGGGTATCAATGAGACATCATTAAAAGTTTAATGCTTCCGCACTTAATCAACTTCTCCCTACCTTTAACAGCTTTGTTGCTTTAGGAAACCTGCAAATTTTAAAATGTCAGTGTGTTTTATATGTTTTACACAATATCCACTGATTCAGAGAAATGTTCAGGAATAGCATTCCTAATACTGACTGTGACCCGAACAGCATCCAAGTCCAAGAGGGCTAGGGGCTCACTGGTATCTGGTAGTGAATTTCAGGGTCTCACTGGTATCTGGTAGTGAATTGTACCCCAATTCATTAATGTTAAAAATGGTATCTGATATGTGTCATGTAAGGTATCATTAGAAAACTAATAACACACTGATCCTTAGTATCCTGGTGTGGTGTATTTACAGTAAACGCCCAAGAACCATACAAATATGAAGAAATGTGAAAGTAAACTGTGTTTCTGGGGAATTAGTAAACAGGTTTCTCCCAGACAAAGGACAAGCCAATGCCTCCAGCCTGGTGTCATTAATCAGCAATCACACGTCAATCGCCCATTCACTTGCATAGGAAAGAGTTGTTTAACAGGGCAACATCCCGCTCCTGTCTTCTGCACTGTCTACAGACTGAAAGACCTTCCATTGTTAAATACCATAGTGTAGTTTATTTATTTTTGGCCTTCCCACTACCTTACTGATCCATATACCATATTGTTTAAAGTTTCAGTTTCTCCTCAGTTCTCTGCTGAGGAGAGGGATGGGATGGGATCTCATCTCTCTACTCAGAGATCCTTCCTGGTTCTCGCTCTGCTAGCTTGCCTCTCTCTCCTGTACTTTCTTCTTGTGCCTTCTTATACCTCCTCTGTTAATAGGCCAGTTTGCTTGTTAGTCCTCCCCCAGCCCATTCTAATCCACTAATTAGGCCCATCAGATCCACTCTGGATTGGTGTTTAAGTAAGTAGAGTGCTGACACAGCTGTCAGTTCCTGGCACTCTGTCACAGGCAGAAACAGATCAATCTGAATTTCAGCAAATACAGAGAAGAGAAGAAACCAGCATGGAATTTCCTTCACCGCCAGACTCCATGTCTCCTTCCACACAGCTTGAAGGAACTTTATTTGGGGGGGGTAACCTTCAAAAGGATCAATTTCAAAGGTTCACTGGGCTATAAAAGAGAGGGGCAAAGAACCCCAAGTTATCTTGTCACCTAGAAAGACAAAGAATCCAAGCCCTTTGTCTTTGAGGAGAGATCCTGACCAGAGAGGTGGTCAGCCATCTTTCTGCAAGAAGTGTGTGGTAAGAATCTTACCTGATACCTAGACAATAGCTTGTTAAGATTTTAGTGTTATTTAAATTCCTATCTCCTTTTGTTAATAAACTTGTTTTACTTTTAATCATACCAACCTAGTGCTGTATTTGAATTGATGTGATTGTTAACTCCAGTTAATGTGGCAAGCTGCTGGGTATTGACTCTCTTTAAAGGAGCAAACAAACCTTATTATTCCTCTGAATGGCCCAGGAAACAGTTGGACATTGCAGAGCACACAGTTTGGGAAAATTCAGGACTGGGAGTGTGTTGGAGTCCCTTGGTCAGTAGTAATCAAGGCTGGTGGATACCAGAATGTGGTTGGGTGTGACAAGCAAGCTGCTGTGATCAGAGTGTTGAGCCAGAGCTGCTTAGTAGACAGACTCTCAGTGCATGCTTGTCTGCTGCCTGTCAGTGTCCGGTCTGTGAGCCACAGCAGCAAAGCATTTCAGGCACCAGGGCAGACAGTGACACAACCTCTCACAGGTCTGGGTTGCACCCCAGAACGTGACACTGGCCTATTTCAATAGTTGTTACAGCAGAAAAGATAACAAAATGAGTAGAAAAATGATAGCCAGTTATTGATGATGGAAAATGTCATATCCTGCAAGTGTATGTGTAGTACAGAGCATTTGTCAGGCACATGCTCATAGTGCCCTAATCATAACATAGAATCATAGAATATTAGGGTTGGAAGAGACCTCAGGATATCATCTATTCCAACCCCCTGCTCAAAGCAGGACCAACACAAACTAAATCATCCCAGCCAGGGCTTTGTCAAGCCGGGCCTTAAAAATCTCTAAGGATGGAGATTCCACCACCTCCCCAGGTAACCCATTCCAGTGCTTCACCACCCTCCTAGTAAAATAGTGTTTCCTAATATCCAACCTAGACACTCCCCCACTACAACTTGAGACCATTCCTTCTTGTTCTGTCATCTGCCACCACTGAGAACAGCCGAGCTCCATTCCCTTCGGAACCCCCCTTCAAGTGGTTGAGGGTGCTATCAAATCCCCCCTCACTCCTCTCTTCTCCAGACTAAATAACCCCACTTCCTTCAGCCTCTCCTCATAAGTCATGTGCCCCAGCCACCTAATCATTTTTGTTGCCCTCCGCTGGACTCTCTCCAATTTGTTCACATCCCTTCTGTAGTGGGGGGACCAAAACTGGACGCAATACTCCAGGTGTGGCCTCACCAGTGCCGAATAGAGGGGAATAATCACTTCCCTCGATCTGCTGGCAATGCTCCTACAAATACAGCCCAATATGCCGTTGGCCTTCTTGGCAACGAGGGCACACTGCTGACTCATATCCAGCTTCTCATCCACTGTAATCCCCAGGTCCTTTGCTAAAGAACTGCTGCTTAGCCAGTCGGTCCCCAGCCTGTAGCAGTGCATGGGATTATTCCTTCCTAAGTGCAGGACTCTGCACTTGTTCTCTTGATCCTCATCAGATTTCTTTTGGCTCAATCCTCCAATTTGTCTAGGTCACTCTGGACCCTATCACTACCCTCCACCATATCTACCTCTCCCCCCAGCTTAGTGTCATCTGTGAACTTGCTGAGGGTGCAATTAATCCCATCATCTAGATCATTAATAAAAATGTTGAACAAAACCGGCCCCAGGACCAACCCCTGGGGCACTCCGCTTGATACCGGCTACCAACTAGACATCAAGCCGTTGACCACTACCCATTGAGCCCGACAATCTAGCCAGCTTTCTATCCACCTTATAGTCCATTCATCCAATCCATACTATTTTAACTTGCTGGCAAGAATACTGTGGGAGACCATATCAAAAGTCAAGATATATCACATCCACTGCTTTCCCCATATCCACAGAGCCACTTATCTCATCATAGAAGGCAATCAGGTTGGCCAGGCATGACTTGCCCTTGGTGAATCCATCTTGACTGTTCCTGATCACCTTCCTCTCCTCCAAGTGCTTCAAAATGTATTCCTTGAGGACCTGCTTCATGATTTTGCTGGGGACTGAAGTGAGGCTGACCAGTCTGTAGTTCCTCGGGTTCTCTTTCTTCCCTTTTTTAAATATGGGCACTATATTTGCCTTTTTCCAATCATTCTGGACCATCACTGATCACCACGAATTTTCAAAGATAATGGTCAATGGCTCTGCAATCACATCAGCCAACTCCCTCAGCACCCTTGGATGCATTAGATCTGGACCCATGGACTTGTTCACGTCCAGCTTTTCTAAATAGTCCTTAATCTGTTATTTCACCACTGAGGGCTGCTCACCTCCTCCCCATACTGTGTTGCCCAGTGCAGCAGTGGGGGAGCTGCCCTTGTCTGTGAAGACCAAGGCAAAAAAAGCATTGAGTACTTCAGCTTTTTCCACATCATCTGTCACTATGTTGCCTTCCCATTCAGTAAGGGTCCCACACTTTCCCTGACCTTCTTCTTGTTGCTAACATACCTGTAGAAACTCTTCTTGTTACCCTTCACATCTCTTGCTAGCTGCAACTCCAATTGTGCCTCCTAATTACACCCCTGCATGCTCTAGCAATATTTTTATACTCCTCCCTAGTCATCTGTTCAAATTTCCACTTATTGTAAGCTTCCTTTTGGAGTTTAAGCTCACCGAAGATTTCACTGTTAAGCCAAGCTGGTTGCCTGCCATATTTGCTATTCTTTCTGCACTTTGGGGTGGTTTGTTCCTGTGCCCTCAATAAGGCTTCTTTAAAATACAGTCAGCTCTCCTCGGCTTCTTGCCCCCTCATATTAGCTTCCCAGGGGATCCTGCCTATCAGTTCCCGAAGGGACTCAAAGTCTGCTTTTCTGAAGTCCAGGGTCCGTATTTTGCTATTCTCCTTTCTTCCTTTTCTGAGGATCCTGAACTCAACCATTTCATGGTCACTGCTGCCTAGGTTGCCACCCACGTCTACTTCCCCTACCAATTCTTCCCTTTTTGTAAGCAGCAGGTCAAGAGGAACACGGCCCTTAGTCGGTTCCTCCAGCACTTGAACCAGGAAGTTGTCCCCAACACTCTCCAAAAACTTCCTGGATTGTCTGTGCATTGCTGTGCACTGCTGTCTCCCAGCAGATGTCAGTGTGATTGAAGTTCCCCATTAGTACCAGGGCCTGTGATCTGGAAACTTCAGTTAGTTGTCCGAAGAAAGCCTCGTCTACCTCATCCTTCTGATCCGGTGGTCTATAGCACATGCCTACCACGACATCACCCTTGTTGCTCTCACCTCTAAACTTAACCTAAAGGGGGGAGGGATAGCTCAGTGGTTTGAGCATTGACCTGCTAAACCCAGCATTGTGAGTTCAATCCTTGAGGGGGCCATTTAGGGAACTGGGGTAAAAATCTGTCTGGGGATTGGTCCTGCTTTGAGCAGGGGGTTGGACTAGATGACCTCCTGAAGTCCTTTCCAACCCTACTATTCTATTACTCTCAACAGGCTTTTCTCCAGTTTCAAACTGGAGCTCTGAGCAAGCATACTGCTCTCTTACATACAATGCAACTCCTCCACCTTTCCTCCTCCTCATCTTTTTATTGTTTGATCACTCACAGGCACCATTGAAAGGTCAGACAGTTTTTTACTTCTAATGGATTCATCTGATCCAGAATAAGACGATTTCTTGAACAACTGAGCAAACTGTTTTATATCATTTGTTTTTGCATTGACAGTGGTGATTAAATTTGTGACTGAACTGTAATTTATTGGTGACCCTTTAGAGTGAACAGCTGCAGATGCCTGTGTTTAATAACTAGCCAGACAGAGGCCATAAGGAGTTTATGAAGGTAATGAACCTAGACTATTTTGCCAAGATTTGTACACACTTGCTAGTCACCATACTTCGGTGTCTGAAGAAAAGAAGGCCTTATTTATTAAACTTGCCCACATCACAGTCTGCTGAGCAGTGATGAATGGCTACAGGAGGCAAAGGTCACTGTGATATCTGAAGATATCACACATCTCAGGATGAGAAGGCTTTTTAAAGGCAGACACATCACCATACCCCTGCAGCATTTTGCTACAGCCCATTAAGGATTTGGGGGAGAATCTCATAGTTATCACTGTCTGAACCCTGAAGCATTAGTTTCACAACCTAATTTAGTGACCTGGCAACATTTTTCCAATCATTGCAATAAAAAAACAGAAGTTGTCAGGACACCACTTAACACAAATTGGTGCATGTCTTGCCTCCTATTATTGCCTTGGGACTTTTGATGTCAGTGATTTAAAGATTATATCCTGTTACTTCAGACTAATTTTGAATAGGTTACTCTCTCAGTAGTTCAGGGCTGTACCAGGCAACTTGTTAAGATCAATGGTGGCCTATGAACCATGTTCAGGGGTGGGAAGTAGTTTTAGCTCTTGTTATTTTATCAGTTATTAACATCTGGGTGCATTCCCACAATGCTTCAGACAAGTAGCCACTGCTTCCTTTGCTCATCCAATTTTCTTTACCTTTGAGTGGTCTGTCAAGTAATCATCCATTTCTAGTGTGTTCCTCCTTCCAAAGCTTTTGCAAATCATCATAATGCTCCAGCTCCAGTCTGTATAAACACAGGGTCCATTTCTGCAGGCCTCAATCACACAAATAGTTAAGGAGATGTCTCATCTAAATAAGACATGCAAAATCAGGAACCTGATTTGAATGAGAGAGGTTGGTTGAGTTTTCCCTACTACTGCATTGAAAACTCTTAAGGTCTGCATGATACAGCTACAGCACAGTGACCTTTTTCTTGCTTTATCGGTTTAATTTTGTTTAAGCTAGTATTTGTCATGATGTGACAAAAGTTCTTTTTAGATTAAAGGCATCTGATGGGATTTTTTTGGCATAGATCATGCTAATAAAGAATAATTGCTCTTCTGATGACATTGTTTCACCTCACTTTACCAAAGTGTTACTGCTATTTCAGTGCTGCAATGCTCTCTTTGGGGATGACATAATGAAATTCTCTAAAATTTGGTACTTCTCCTGGATGTCTACTTTCATGCATTTGATGACCATCAGAGTGATTATATGTCGGGCAGGTAGTAAGGCCTGTACTTACAGTTGCCTGACACTTTCGATTATAAGTTCCTGTTTTCAGTTGCACATAACTTTGCTAAACTTAAACTGTTTGGGCTGAAATGTTCCATGCCAGGTGTCTGCCAAGGCCATTATTTATTTAAAGTTGCTGCTAATACAGTTTTGGCATTTTCAAGAATGAGGTTGGGGGAAATAGGCTGTTTTGCACATGTTAACATGTTAAAAAATTCTTACAACCATTTTGTTGAGAAGCTGATGTCTCCGTGCTTTGGAGCAAGGGCTTGAAATTTGGCAGGGTCACCTTAGATGTGTCTTTTACCACCCCTGTGAAAATTCATCCAAGTTATAAGCCTCCAAAAAGCTTACTTTGTTACTGCTCAATAGAGATTTGTTAGATGTTTGTGGCTAAATTATTGAAAGTTTCCATCTGCACTGAGCATGCTCCATCCTCTTACAGCTCTCATGCTTGAACTGTGCATGCACCATCCCCACAGAGTAACTGAGCACACACCAACCCAGGGCTGCAGCTGCTGAGTAGGACTGTCTCTGCAATTGCTCCTCCTGGATGCCGGGCACCTCAGTGGTGCTGGGCATCAGAACTAAGACCAGGGAGATTCTTTCCTGTACTTTCAATTCTACCCCCTGTTGGCATCAAGGCAGTGTGTATAGGAAGGAGGAAGCAAGGCAGGAGGAATGCAGAGTGGTGGGGAATAGGGTGTAAGGGGAGAGGGAGGAAGAGATGCAGGGCAGGTGGAGGGGAAGCAGCTGAGAGGAGCATTTGTAGAGAAAGTTCTGCTCAGCTCCTGAAGCCCTGGGAGGGNGGGGGGGGGGGGGGGGGGGGGGGGGGGGGGGGGGGGGGGGGGGGGGGGGGGGAAGGCAGCTGGGACCAGAGCCAGAATTGGGGATGGGGCAGGAGCTGAGGGAGGCAGAAGATGGGGAGTGGGTGGGAATTAGTATTAAAAATTAGGAAATGCCAGAATTAAGGTTGTCCATGTAACCTTAATTCAGCACCTTTGTGCATATGCATTCTATGATGCATCCTTTAACTACATGATCACATACTATTTCTTTCCACAGGACCCCTGCCTAATTCAGTACCCAGGATGGATGTGCTCTTGGGATGAATCAGGGTTGTATAATGAAAGAGGCTGTGGTCTGCATTACCCCTTACTCACTCATTGCAGAAGTTGGAAGATGAGAAGTGAATGAGGCAGAAGACAGCAAGAAGAGAAAGAATAGTCTTTTGGAGTATGTCTACACTGCAAAGAAAAACTTGCAGCACCAAGTCTGAGAGTCTGGGTCAATTGACTCGAGCTTGCATGACTCAGGCTGCTGGCCCAAAATAGCAGTGTAGATGTTCCTGCTCGGGCTGGAGATCAAGTTGTGAGACCCTCCACACTTGGTAGGGTTCATAGCCTGGGCTCCAGCCCTAGCGGGAATGTCTACTCTGCTATTTTTAGCCCTGAAGCCTGAGCTCCATGAGCCCAAGTCAATTGACCTGGGCTCTGAGCCTCAATGCCATGGGTTTTCCTTTGCATTGTAGACATACCCTCTGTTAAGGCAACTAAATGCTGCTCTGAAGAATGGGATTCTATCCCTGCCATAGAGTGCGTATATGAAGCAGGGCAAGTCACTTCAACTAAAATTTTTGCATGTGGCCACTTTGTGTTCCTCATTTTCTGGTGCCCAACTTAAGACCCTCAGGGTCTAATTTGCGGAAGTGCAGAGCACGTGGGAGCTCTGCTCTGAACATACACAGTTCTATAAAATGCTAAATATTCTCCAAAATCAGGCCCTCGACTTCTCAAATTGGGCTCCCAAAATTAGTTGATACATTTGAGAATTTTGGCTTTTGGTTTTCCTCAGTTCCCCATGTGTAAAATGGGAATAATAATACCAGCTCCCCTGAGGGCTGTCATGAAGATCAGTTTACCAATCTCTGTACAGAACTAAGGCACTGTTATGAAGGAACCATAGAAATGGCACAAGGAAATTAATAATTCTGTGTTCAAGCAGAGTTTGGATGGTGTGCAGCAAAAATTCATGGGGCTACACATTACATGATGAAGATAAAAAGAAATATTGAATATCCATTCATTGGACACTGTTCGCCCTGGGCAATGAATGAAGCAGGGGTTCTGTGGAAAACAAAGCATGTGATCATGTAATGAAAGTCTGCATCCGCACAAGAGGGCTGAATTAAAATTGCATTGGCAATCTTAATTGTGGCATTCCCTAACTTTTGTGTACTTGACTTTACAATCATCACAGTTGTTTTTAGATGTAATTTTATATATGCTGTGAAAAATTAGTATGGCTGCAGTATAAACTCATTCCTGTCCTTCGAACACCATGCAGTACTCAGAGCAGGGAGAAAAGAAGTGCTAAATATATTGTTTGCTTTCCTTCATCTAACCTTCTGTTTCATTCTTTCAGTTGTTGAATCATTTTTCTTGTTCAATTGAATCAGTAAGAGACTTTTTTTATTTCAGCAGAAATGCTGGTGCTTAGCTCCTCCTAGAATTCTGTTCCTGTGAGTTAATGTTCATGCTGAACACTGCATATCTGTAATTAGACCGTTGCATGGTGACAGGTTTCAGAGTGGTAGCTGTGTTAGTCTGTATCAGCAAATACAACGAGGAGTCCTTGTGGCACCTTAGAGACTAACAAATTTATTTGGGCATAAGCTTTTGTGGGCTAAAACCCAGTTCATCAGATGTATGGAGTGGAAAATACAGTAAGCAATATATATATTACTGCACATGAAAAGATGGGAGTTGCCTTACCAAGTGGGGGGGTCAGTGCTAAGGAGGCCAATTCAATTAAGGTGGAAGTGGCCTATTCTCAACAGTTGACAAGAAGGGGTGAATATCAACAGAGGGAAAATTACCTTTGTAATGCTAATGAGGCCAATGCAATCAAGGTGGACATTGCCCATTCCTAACAGTTGACAAGAAGGTGTGAGTATCAGCAGAGGGAAAATTACTTTTTGTAGTGACCCATCCACACCCAGTCTTTATTCAGGCTTAATTTGATCGTGTCCAGTTTGCAAATTAATTCCAGTTCTGCAGTTTCTCATTGAATCTGTTTTTGAAGGTTTTTTTGTTGAAGAATTGTCACTTTTAAGTCTGTTATTGACTTAAAAGTGGCAATTATCACTTTCAAAATGTTTACCCTAGATCTTATATTTTGTGTACTGTTTCACTTATAACATCCAAGGGTCATCATCAGTTTAATTCCACTTATTTTAACAATCCTCTCATTATCTAAATTCAAGCACTGGGATTGAATAATGGAGATGTAATACTAGTCAAAGAATTTTGGGTTCATAATCCTTAGCAGAATTAAGACCCTTTAGTGTTTTGGATCAGTGCCCTCCACCAGCATACATCTGAATTGGGCATTTTGACCATTGGAGAATATGAAACAAATTAGAAAATGTATCATGGGATTTTACTAGTAGTATTCCATAGTGATGTTGACAAGGGGCATTATAGTGTATTATAAGCTGATTAATCAGATGCAGCCATTGACATTAAAGGATATCAATTCCACATCACAAACATCCCACCAATTTGAAGGGACATGGAATTTGAAACTGGGGTCCAGAATTTTACAGTCTTTGGGGGCAGACTTTTCTTTGGGGAGGGGGAGAAATCTCACCCCTCAAGGGAGATTTAACCATTTTGGAGAGACTTTTCTCCAATGAGCCCTTGACAATAAAAAGAGTCCTGTGGCACCTTATAGACTAACAGACATATTGGAGCATAAGCTTTCGTGGGTGAATACCCACTTCGTCAGACGCATGTGGAGGAAATTTCCAGAGGCAGGTATAAATATGCAGGCCAGAATCAGTCTGGAGATAACGAGGTCAGTTATCACAGTTGTGAATGGCTAGCCAACTACAAAAGCAGTTTCTCCTCCCTTGGTTTTCACACCTCAACTGCTAGAAGAGGGCCTCATCCTCCCTGACTGAACTGACCTCGTTATCTCCAGACTGATTCTGGCCTGCATATTTATACCTGCCTCTGGAAATTTCCACCACATGCGTCTGACAAAGTGGGTATTCACCCACGAAAGCTTATGCTCCAATACGTCTGTTAGTCTATAAGGTGCCACAGGACTCTTTGTTGCTTTTTACAGATCCAGACTAACACGGCTACCCCTCTGATACTTGACAATAAAATTCTTCACAAGAGGGACTGATCTGGATTCAGTTTTGAATCATTCTTTACACAAGTCAGCTGAAGTCAGTGGGAGCTTTGCTACTGAGCTGAGAACAGAGCTCAGGAGCTGGCCCAAGAATTTTAGGATGTGTGGCTAATGGTACTTTTGAAATGTTTGATAGGGCACTTACCATGTTCCAACATAGTGAAAACCTGACTGTAATTGTGTGCATGTGTCTTCATGAATTTCAGAACAGTGGCAATTTAGCAATGTCCTTCCTTTAAGGAAGACTATGGTATATGAAGCAAGTTATAGTACATCATTAATATTTGAATCAGTGAGATATTGTTTTTGTCTGGGATCACATGTCCTACTTTAAATTTAGTGCAATGGACCATTTATTTCTGTTTTTTATAACAGGTCAATTTTATTCTTCCCAAGAGACACATAAATATATAAGAGAGATTTAGTGGAGTGTAGGTTTTTATATATTGTTGTCTTGGTCCCTAAATTCTCTTTTAAAGTTTACTTCTATAATTTTTAGGTTTTTAAAAAAATGTTTCTAATTAGTGCCCAGTAATAAAATTGTATATTTGGAACCTTCAATAGATTTTTCTTAGATCAAATCAGACGCTATATATTTATCACAAATAAGTGGTGAGGTTTTTTATTTTAAATCAATAGAACATCTGTGGTCTTTTTCTATAACTCATCTGGCATTTTGGGATGAAATAACAATCATAGGAGCAGACACTGAGCTAAATGTACATTTGCCCTCTTCTGTTACATAAAGCTGCAGTCCAAATTGCATTTAGTTAAAGTAATTATATAGCCACATAGCTTAGACTCTTCTCTTTCCCACATGTTGTGTAACAGTTGTACAAGAGAGGCATACTGGGTTGAGGAGTCTTCAGTTCTAGAAGCTAATGTAATCTTATCCTAATTAAATAGGGTATACAGGACTGCATGTGTGCTGCTAAACAGGATTTGTACACATTGGAGAGGGCTTCTGTCCCCCGCCCTTTGGGACAGATCCGTTATGGGGAATAAATGGTTTTAAGAGTGTTAGAATTGTATACTTGGGTATTTAATTTCATGAGAAATCTCTTGTATAGAACTTTCTACTGGTATTAAGGGTGGAAAGATAACTTGGCCATGTGCCAACTGAAGCTTTCCTGAAAAATGTTAGTTTGGGGATCTTTCTTTAGGATTTTTACTGCATCAATGGTCATGCTTTCTATACTGAAACAGTGTGAAGAATGACTGTAGTTATAGCCATGGAGCTAACCAGCACAAGGCCTTCCATAAATCCAGCTTGGTCTGGATGATTAGTGGTCAGTATTTTAGCCAATAATTTGGTCTGTATTTTATAGAACTATTGGCCTATATGATTCACATAATTCAGGATGGCAGGCAGGTTTTCATGGAACAGAAATTGGGAACACATTTAGGATATTGGGTAATTTCCCATGCTCAGAATAATATTTTATCTCTTTAAGTCCCTGAACTGTATATCCATACTTATCTTTACTCATGTGAGCAGTCCCATTGAATTCCTTGAGACCGCTTACATGAGTAAAGATAATCATTTGTGTGAAAGTTTGCAGAATCCAAGCCAACCTAATAATTCAAGGCATATTTTATAAATGTTGAATGGGAAACCATCCAGCTCTGGCTAATTCTTTTCTAATATTGTTTTAATAGATAACACCTTTTTTTATAACTGAAATGTATATTTTTCTAACTTGACTCTCCTTATGTGCACAGATTTGGCTCAAAGATGGAATTACAAAAATAATGAAAGAAATTAGATTTTATTAAAGCTAAGAATGCATTTCCTCCTTCTCTGTAACCTTAAAACAGAACAGACCAACGGTTTAAATGGAACCATCTAAGAACAGTTTGTTCCACAGTATGACGTACCCATTAGGAAAGTACATCCAGTCCAGTTTTATAGTTGTAAGCTAGCATTTTTAATGTTGCACTTTGAGAAATTAGTATAATATGTCAAAAAGTCATTAATTTAATTACTTTAGACCCTCTGGCACTGTTTGAAAACGTTGTTGTGTTTGTCAAGTTGTTCATAAAATCTTTTGCAATTCGAGCAAAGGTGCTTATGATTGTTTATGTAAATCGCATGAAACTGCTCACAACTCAGCTTCAACGTTTCCAACAGTGAATTCATTTTACTGTGCTAAATGTACACAACAATTATCTGAGATCTTTACTTCAGGTATCATTGCCAGCACTATAAATTACTTACAAGCTTTTAATTAACGGTAATTATGTAAAATAATTATGAAAAGGAGATACAAATATTAGTGTCTCATTTGATGCATCATTAGATAATAATGCTACATTTTGTGATTATATGATCCTTACCATTATAATTCTGCATAGGACTTGATAATCACTCTTCAATAAAGGGTTGTATCTGGGTTTTTTTCAAAAGCATTTGCAACTGCAGATAATAGTCCCTAGTGTGTTTAAGATGAAAGCAGATATAGCTCCAATGACATCAATGAAATGTTACATAAAATCAGATTATTAAAACCTCAGGTTGCAGTTTATAAATGGTGCTGTGGCCTTTTATGTAAATGAAGGCCACTGAATCTTCTAATAAAGGTTAAGATATATAAGATTAATCTAAAATTCTATAGCTGCACTGCTGTTAGACGTACAACATTTGATAGCTATAATATATATGCATTCATATGTGCATTTATAAATACACACACACAAATGTATATTCACAAATACTCTACAACATACATTTTGTTTTGTAGTCACACTCATGAATGTGTAAATAGAGGCATTTTCAAAACAGTTATAGAAATAAATGCATTATTTTAGTATGCTTATTCATTGCCTCTGTTTCATAAATAAACCATCAAATAGGTACAACATGCATCTAAACTTCTATGACTTTGAGCTTGACAATATACTTAGACTTCTGTAAGGTGTTTGACCTAGGCTATGTCTACACTATAACTTATGTTGCTCAGGGGTGAATAAATAGCCCCCCTGAGCAACATAAGTTACACTGACATAACAGCAAGTGTGGACAGCGCTATGTTAGCAGGCGAGCTTCTCCCACCAACATAGTTGCTGCTGCTAAACACTGGCTAATTTATCGATCTCAAAATGTGATCAACAATAAGAGGGACAGTTTCTAGTGGCATTCTACAGAGATCTGCTCTCAATCCAATCCTATTAAACACATTTACAAATGATCTGGAAGAAAATATTAAACCACTACTGATAAAATTTGAGATAACAAAGACTGGCAGAGTGGTAAATAATTATGGGGAGAGGACATTTATGCAGAGCAGTCTGGATCACTTGGTAAATTGAAAATAGTCAAACCACATTACATTTTAATACAGCCAAATGCAAGATCATAAATCTAGGAACTAAAAGTGTAGATCACATTTAGGGGATGGGGGAGTGTAGCCTGGAAAGTCATGATTCTGAAAGGACCTAAGGGATCACGGTGTCTAGCCAGGTGAACCTGAGCTCCCAGTTAAGTGTGGTAGCTTAAAAGATCTAATGTAATCTTTCAATGTATAAACAGAGGAGTATTAATTAGAACAGGAAAGTGATATTACGATTGTATACGGCATTGGTGAGACTGCTATGGCAATACTGTGTCCGGTTCTGATGTCTACACTTTAAATCAGATTTTGAAAATCTGTAGAGAGTTCAGAGAAAAGCTGCAAGAATGATTCAAGCTTTGGAAAACAAGATTTATTGACTTAATGAGCTCATTCTATTTACTTTGTCAAAGAAGTTTAATAGGTAACTTGATCACAGCCTGTTAGTACTTACCATGATTACCACAGTGCTGTGTAATCGAGCAGATAAACCCATGGCTGGAAGTTGAAGCTAGACAAATTCAAACTGGAAATCGGAAGCAAAATGTTGTCGGTGATGGCATTTAGCCGTTGGATTAGCTTCTGAAGGAATGGTTATAGGCTAGATGACCATGATGGTCCCTTTTGGCCTTAACATCTAAGACTGTAAATGGCATTTTAGCTTTTGTGTGGAGTGGTCAGTGGCCATATGCAGGGGCACCCTGGTTCTGCCTGTGATGGGAATTAGATCCACTGGAACACATAGGCCTTCCTTGTGGAGTTTTGGAGTTTTGTCCTTCTGCCTAGCCTCCTCCTCTTTCTCCTTTACACCCCCAGCACCAGGGCTCCTTGACTAATTCTGAGTGCCTTTGTCTTATCCCCTTCCAGTAGGAGAGAAGGTGCAAAGGGAGATACTTCAAGTTTCAATAGTCCCAAAGACCGTGACTTGCAGAGCAGCTGTTCCACAGCTCCACTACCCACGGCCGTATCCATGTGCAGGCCTGTCCCTGTGGAGATGATGCAAAGCCATATCCATGGTGTCAGGAAAATATTAGGGAGTGTATAGCATGGTGTGGGGATTGTTTTACCAGCTTTTGCTCCCCACAACAGTGCATAGTAGAAAGGAAGATGGGGCCAATTAATGGAACTTTTGTTTCTTTTAGCTGGGCTGCCACATAAGTAAAACAGCGTTGTAGATCCTTGCTGAATGCTCAGTCCCATGGAGCAAATTAAGAGAAAATTCAGGTTCCAGAACGAACCACTGGGAATCTGAGAATTTCAGGGTGGTTGTAAAAATTCCAACAGTATAGATGTTTTAGCAACTATATTACAGCTATATGAAGGAAAATGTTATCAGAGACAACAGGTACCCAAAGAGGCCCACATTTTTTCAGCCCTTGTTAGACTCATGAACCTGGTAAGACTGCAATTGTTTAATAGTTTTGATTATTATATTTCAGACTCAGTGTCTGGTGATTTACTCTCCTTTGTAATTAGATGTTTTGCCTGTATTTCATATACATGCAATTTTCCTTTCATTGTCACTCTGTATCTATGCCATCTGGCCATACTGCTCTTGCTGTAGTGAAGAGTTGCTCCTGTATTGCTCAGGCATCTGTAAATCTGACTCCAAACTCTCAAGGGTGAAGTACAAGACAAAGCAGAACCACATGATTGTACTGAGCATTTGTGTCAGGATTTCAGGGACCTGGCCACTGGGAACTGTGGTGCCCTGCAGGATAGTGAGTAGTAGCTCTTTGGGGAAAGGCAATGGATTCTTCACTGTGCCATTAGTCCACACAGTTGGGCGCAAAAGAACCATGGAAGCTACTCCAGTCTTGAGGCTGAACAAACAATATACTATGAAGTAGCCAGAAAACAGCAGCTCTGACACTTAGCCCTTAGCGTGGATAAAATGGGGGGGGAGCTTGCCGAACTTTGGGGAAGCTTCACGTCTCAGGCCATAGGCAGTTGACTGCTTAGACTCTCTGTCATTCTATTATTGATTCTCTACACAAGTACACATAAGTCACCACTCTTGAGGGTGAGTGAAGGCCACAGAGCATAAGCTGCTGTCACTTATGATGATGATCTAGCCCCATTTTCATCTGTTTCCTTAATGAAATACCCACCAGCTGTTTCTCAATCTATGCAGTGCTTATTCTTGCATTGCTCTTCAGTCTGTCACAGGATGGATGGGGTGCACAGTGTGTGTGTGTGTGTGAGTGTGTAAATATATAGAAGGGAGCAGGGGCAGAAAGGGCATTTTTTCCTCATTGCCACTTGCTGTTTCTTCTCTCCCCATACTCCCCTCCATTTGTGTGACCTTTTTTTCATTTTGCTCTCTTTGCACCACATAGTGAAAGGACACATGAAAAATGTGTATCAGTTTTTACTGCCAAGACACTGTATAACAATGAAATAAATGTAATACTATAATTAAAATATGGTCCCTGATATGTAGTATTACATTAATGAAGATGAAGGAAGCAGCATAGCATAACAGAAGGCAGTTAAAAGTAAGCCAGGATAAAGAGCAAAGTTGTAATACCGGTAAAATGATTCCTCTACTCATAAACCTCTGGGATCTCTTACAGAATCCAGCTTAAGTATAGAAAAAATCTAATTAGAAGGCTGTTAACACTCCTAAGTGAAAGCTCAGCTCTGTTCTAAACCAAGATAGCTGAAGTGCCTTCACTGCCTTGTCACTAATTGGTCATATGGAGCCCAGGGAGTTGCTAGGAGTGACACAATGAAAATGAAAGGCTATTGTTGAGTCACTGATAATTAAGTAGTGAGGAACTATTGGAAAAGCTGTTTTACTGCAGGTTTGGCAGTTTCAGAATGTTTGCAGTGGCCTAGCAGAAATGCCATGCCTTGTAAGTGATGCTCTTTTTTTTAATTTTGGTTTGTTTTTGCACTGAACTTCAGTGCAAGTAGGGGACTGTTAAGAGATGTGTTGCAACTGACCTAAGACGTTTTTGGCTGTAAATGTAAATGCAAGGAAGCAATATTTAATCTTTTCCAAGAGCTTCTATTTCATGCCTGACTGAAAGCCATAAAGTAAAGCCCCAAAACAGATGCCATTTAAGGATTATGTCAGTCAGAGTAGCCTGCATGTGTTAAAACTGTATGTGTCAGAATTGACTATGTGCCACGTAGGTTTAGCTGGTATTCATCAAATTACCTTCCCATCTGTAACTGTGATATAACAAAACTGAAAAGAAACCATTAGAATGTTTGCATCTGATAATCTGAGAACAAGTCAGTCTTATTAACTATACGAATAAGACCCTTTTCCCTGGGCAATTTCTGTAAATAGTCAAACATCACCAGACATGACAGCCCTTGCTTGGTTCTGAGATACTATCCACATGGTGAACTATGTGCCTGAGGTTCTGCAGATAATGGAGGTGGAACAAACATTACAGTGAATGAACCTGTCTGTCTTATGAGGTGACATCAGCCTGCATCTTCACCCACAACACGCAAAATACAAGTATTATTATGGAAATTGCATCTTGACACTGATATAACAAACATTTCGTGACCATTTGGACTATGTTTATCTAAAACAGTTTTTCTTGTTTCAGCAAGGTGACTGCACACACTGGTACAGTAATCAGCCAGGAAAATAATGGAGGAACTTTTCACCCTAAAGCCATTAGGCAAATACATTTACATTATACTAAGCACATAAGGGAAAAACAAAGCACTAGATAAGGGCCCAAATCTGAAAATTTTTTACTGGTGTTTTACTCTTTCATGAGTAGTGCTGCAGAAGTTAATACTACTGCTTATGGTCACAGCCTGTGCTGGGGATGGTGCAGTGTCTCAAGGTTTGCTCCACCTGCATTCTGCCTCAGGGAGCATTCTTCTTGGAGTTCCCCAGTACACACAGAGTACATCCACTGCTGCTCTCCCTGCATGGCCAGCCAGGAATTGGGTGTCAGGGACATGTCCCTATCTCTTCTCCACCCTTCCCACAATACTTTGGAGTCTTGTATCTCATGAGCACAGATAGGGACAATTCTCTCTGTGCCTTGGGGTATGTAGAGATTGCATTTTTTCCTACTACTTTGTGGGGGCAGATGGGTGTGGCTCTCCTAAACCTTTTTCTCCCAGCCCCTGCACACCCACAAAGCAGCATTCAAATAAGAGCCTGATCCTTAAAATCATTACTCCGAACTGATAGATATTTTCCTAATCCTTCTTTATAAAGTATTCCTACATTACCAGCTGACTTTCACTCTATTCAACTAGCTTTACTCAGTTATTGTTGCAGTAGCCATTATGATTTACTGAAAAGGCAGATTTAAGGATTTCAGTGAGGCAGAAGTTCATATGTTTAGATCAGATAGTTTGGTCGGAAGGGTCTGAAAACCAAAGGAAGACACAGTATGAGCCACTGTGATAGGATCATTCACTCAGTGGGATGCAGGAGAATCACTATTTGTAAAAAATTTAAAATAATATAGGAAAGTTTGGTTAAAAATGGACTGCATGCTTTTATTAAAAAAGATGACATGCAGTTTAAGATGCATATTGCTGATTGAGAGGTGGAATTGAATTATTCCTGACTATGTATTTTTTTATGTATGCTCATGTTTTAAAAAATGGAAATCAATAAAAATTCAGTTAAAGAAAAGATTAAACATAAAGGTGCAAAAGGATGAATTATGGAAGTTCTTCAGTACTCAGATGAACAGCAGCAGGGAAGTGTCATATCTTGCTATCCCTTGACTTTGTCACACACTGCAGAAAATTGTTGGCATCTGCATCGTATTTATAAAAAAAATCAAATCTTTTATCATAAAGTAGAATTTTTTTTTCAGTGATGTGTAATTGCATTTTTATTTGAAGGGTCAGGGGGAAGGATGATAGGAACATTAATACAAGGATGTACACTACAGATAAAAAAAAAAATTCCATGAGTAGGAATACAGATAATCCACAGTATCCAGGAAATTGTCCCTCATTGTGCACTTGGTATATCCACCCATTAAAATAATTGGAAAGGACCTGAATCTGCTTCCCCTAAAGTCAATAGCAAAGCTCTCTCCTTCAGTGGGAATAGAAGCCAGTCAAAAGACTAAGATAATATATAGAAGATCTTTCTAAATTGTGATAACAAAAATAAGATCAAACTCACCTGTATGTTTAAATTCTTCCCTTTAAAGTTTCCCACTCATTGGTACTGAATGAATTTTCCTTGAATGCACTTCTCCTCTTTCTACACATTTGCATATTGTACACAGTTTTCAGAGATAATGTATCAGAGGGCACAGAACACTGTGGTTAATATCAGATGTTGTTTCGTATAATGCCATACATTTATTATACTCTTTCCTCCTGTTCATTGTTTTTCAGTGGGTGCTCAATCCTACAATGGGCAGAACACCACTTAAGGTATAGGCAAGCTCTACTCCCATTGATTTCACCCACATTTGAACACATTGGTCCTGCAGCTGGGTTCCCATTGTATCTGTTGGAATTTGAGGGCCAAAGCCAATTGAAGTCAAAACACAGTGAGGAACTTTTTACTCATGGGAAAATTCTTTCCTAAGTTAGAAAAACTCATATAGGAGTCAGGAAATGTGGTGAATTTTAATTTGCAATGATGCCTTCTAATTGATCTAAAGTGATGGGCAAAGAGGACAGGATTTGCCCTCTTCACAAGAACCAGATAAGGGAATTAGTGCCCTAAATCAGAGTCTGTCCTGAAATCTACCTAGAACATCTTAAAATATCTGCAGAGGTCATGGCCATCCATACAGAGGACAATTACCTCCAAACTGCTTCCAAGCAACTGCAGGCCTACATGGAAGCACATCCCCTGAAGGATCCATAGTCCCAAATTGTCCCTGCTGCACTAACCCCAGTAATCCTGAACTAAATTTAATGGATAAACTGGCGTATTTCATGAAAATGGAAACTATTCTTTATACTATTCTTTATGCTCACAACTAATCACTCCAGCAGATGTAAGAAAATTGGTGACCACATAGAGATGAAATGCAGAAAAATCCTTTTTCTTTTCACTGAAAAAGCAAAATATAGTAAATTATATTTGTCTTTTATGAAGTTTTGCATTCTTAATATTAACTAAAGATCAACAGGTTACATTTTTCATCTTTAAGTCCTTCTGTGTATTTTTGTGGTATTACCACAACATCTATGGAAGACCTCTGATGGGCAAAATTAATATTCTAAATTCCCACAAATTTTAAACAGAGATTGTCTGGCAATATGAATGGACGTATCTTGTTTTTCAAAGTAATGAATTCAAATCTTGTTTGGGTTGTGGGTTTTTTAATATTTCTATTCACTTTTTCCAACAAGGTGAGTACAGATTGCTTTAGAAGAATAGTAATAATCAAAGCAAAAGAAATCATTCAAAACAGTCCACATGTAAAAAAAAAAAAAGCAGATTACAAAAAGAACTATGTATATTCTATTTAAATCTCATTGTAATCCTTTCCGACCATTCCTCTAATTTATCCAGATAATGCTGCTGCAGCTTCACCTAATCTTTACCCCTTGTGCCCTAACAATTCCACTGAAGAATGCATTTAATAAAGAAATATACAAGTTAAAATGTATTTATATGGAGGTTCATAAAGGTGAAAGATTTAAAAAAATGATCAAGGAAAATAAGTTCTGGCATTTCATTGTGTTACCTACTGTCAACATTTGACATCAACATATTACCTTATTTATATGCAGACAATTCAAAATATGGCAAAATGGAAGCAAAGAGGCAGCTGACTCAAAGCAAAAACTTTGTTTTCATTTAGATGTTTATTATTTATATTGCCATAGTGCCTAAAAGACCTACTCAGGGACTAGGACCTCATTGTGTTAGGAACTGTACAAACACAGAACAAAACGACACTCCCTGCCACAAAGAACTTACAAGCTAAGTATAATAAGTTAATAAATAATAATAGTAATAAATAACCCATACCAAGTTTTCCATTATTTTGCCTGGGGTTCATGTCAGACTAACTGTTGTCTAGTTTCCTGGGTCATCCTGTGTACTCTTTTTTAAAAATATTGGTACAATATTAGCTTTTTTTTCTAGCTTTCTGGGATTTGCCCAGTGTTCCAAGATTTGCTAAAAATCAGCTTTAATGGTTCAGGCATAGTGCTCTCTTTGGCCAATTCTTTTAACACACTTGGGTGCAAGTTACCAGATCGTACAAATTTTAAAATGTTTAAAAGTTGCTGTCTAACATCCTCCGTAGTTACTGATGGAATAGGAAGTATTTCATTATCACTGTAAGATATGGATACATCATCCTGCTTCTTTCCAAATACATAACAAATATATACTGAATACTTCTGCCTTTTCTGCATTATGATTGATAATTTGACCATCCTTATCTAGTATCAGACTTATACCTAGTATATCCCCCCATTTTGTTTGTTCCTGATATATTTAAAGAGTTCCTTCTTATTGTCCTTAATGCTAATGGCCATAGAGTTTTTCACTTCCCCTATCAATTGTCTGCATTTCCTAACTGGTGATTTTGTATTCATTGCTTTCAGCTTCTCCATTTTCCAACCATTCATTTATATATATATATTATATATATAATTATTTATTATTGTTTCTTTTATCTTCCCTCTTAAGCAGGATGTTGTTTAACAGAAGAATTCTTTTTACATGATTGCCAAATTGTGGTTAGTTGGGCATCTAATAAATAATTCTTAAACAATTCCCAATTAACATTTACATTTTTATGTTTAAAATATTTTCTTCCACTCAATTTTGCTCATGATTGTTTTCAGTTTTGTGAAACTGGCCTTCTTAAAGCACCAAATATTACTGTACAAGACTATATTATGTTCACACATAGGAAATGAAATTAGATTGTGTTCATTTGCACCTAGGCAATCATCAATTTTTAGTTCAGTGATCAATTCATCACTATCTATCAGAATGAGGCCTGATCTAAAATTACCCTGAATTGGTTTCAATATTTTTGTATTAGGGAATTGTCATCTATAATTTTTAGACACCCCAGGGAGGTTTTGCCACTGGCAGCATGACACCTCCAGTTGATGTTCCCCTGACTGAAATTCCCCCATTTTCTTTCTACACATTATAGATAGATATTTAGGGAGACACACACTCTGTTCCCTTGTCTGATTGGCGGGCTATGGCAGACCCCACCACTAGTACCCCATCTTGTGACTTATCACTTACGACATTGATCCTTAAGCATTCCAGATCCTGTCCTAAACTATTGGTAATTCTAAATCAGGTAATGGTATGTGTAATGTACAGTTCCACCCTCCTCTCTTTCTGCCCACTCTCTTTCCTAAGTAGGTTGTATCCAGTGATTTTGATATTCCAGTCATGCAAATAACCCCATCAAGTTTCAATAATACCAATCACATCAAATTTCTTTATACAAATTAGTATAATTGTTTATTGCCCAACCAGGCTTCTAGCAATTGACAGATTTCTTCTCTTTTTATCCTTTGATTCTTTACATTCATGCTCCCTTGAGTTTGGTGAGAATGTGTGTGTATTCAAAGCTGGAACACTTCAGAGGAAACTCATTCTTTCTAATCTATAACCAAAGTTTATTTCAGATATACAGAGGTTTCTTTAACTGACTAAGTACTGACACACACACTGGGTATATTTTCTTACAGGAAAGAGTATATTAATACAGTTATGGAGCATGGCTTTGAAAATGCCAAGAATCATTTCTAGAAAATGATGTGACAACATAGTCTAAATGTTCATCTTTTCTGCACACCAGGGGTGACTGATTACTGAAACTTTTAAAAATACCTCCACTGAGCCAGAAGCTAAACACTTCTTAACTTCATGTGGGCTTTGTTTTGTGATGTAATTTACATAAGACACTCCTGTATTGCTGCACTGAGACAGGATATTAGTCAAGTAAAATATTGGCGCATAAGTTCTGGCAAGGCTGAGTCATGTAGAAAATAAATGTAGCAAAGGCAGCACAGTAGTTTTCATGCATAACATAAGACTAATATCAGATTTTGATTAATTTGATAAATTGCCAGCCTTTCTAGAATATAAAAGTAGTCATAAGTAGAAATACCATTAGGTCTGTAAGGAACTCAAAGATAATCAGCAAAAGCTAATATTTTATGTTTCTGATATGACAGCATATAAGGCATTTAACAGAAGTTAAATATAGTATTGTAAAAGCCACTTGCAGGGTATTGAACACATGACAGATGCTAGTCACATCGCTTAATACAAAGTGTTCAGATACCATGGTAATGTGACTGCAATAAGAACCTGAATAAAGTGGAGATCACATGGATTTACACTCTTTTTTTATATACACAGTATTTATTGCATGATACAATATTACCATTCTCCAAAGACAGGCAATAAAAACTTAGCATTTTTGAACACTTTCAATGTGAAAGGAAGCCTATAAACTAATATATCATGTCTAAAGTGAGTGGATATTTAAGTTTGTTATGGCTTTGCTGTTCTGGGAGTAACTAAGGGAGCCCATTGATCTCAATGTATCTTGCTTATTTTTAAAGAGATTGTCAAGGATGTACATAGATGTACAAGGATGTACATAGATTCGTACATTTTAAAGCCAGAAGGGATCATTATTATCATATAATCTAAGATCCTGTGCAACACAGACCATTTAATTTTCACCAATCCTATATCTTCTGGTTGAGCTAGAGTATATCTTTTAGAAGGATACATTTGCAAAAACATTTTTTTATCTTTTTTTAAATATATAGTTATATTAGCTGAGCTCCTCACCCTATCTCAAAGAGTAAGCCCAGCCACCCCACGGAGAAACCTCATTTCCACCGCTTGTACCTGTGATCTCGTCCTTTCGGTCATTACCCAAAGTTCATGACCATAGGTGAGGATGAGGACGTAGAGTGACCTGTAAACTTAGAGCTTCGTCCGAGAACTCAGCTCCCGCTTCACCATCATGGATCAGTACAGCACTCGCATCACTGTCGCCACTGCACCAATCTGCCAGTTGATCTCACGCTCCCACTTGCCATCACTCGTGAACAAGACCCTTAGAAACTTGAACTAGTCCACTAAGGGCAGCTTCTCCCCCCTGACCTGGAGAGAGCAGTCCACTTTCTTCTGGGAGAGGACCATGACCTCTGATTTGGAGGTGCTGCTTCTCATCCCATCTGCTTCACAATCAGCAGCAAAACGTTTGAGTTGTTATTCAGTTTTGTTTTGTTTTTAATATTCATGTTGCTATATATTTGTTAGAGAAGGCAAGGTCAAAGAAATGTGCCTTGCACTTGGAGCGGAAGGCGGTGAGGTTTGTGATGGTCTTTAGTTCCTGAAGGAGTTCATTCCACAGTCTCGGATTCCTATCTCCTGCAAAGATGAGCTTTGACCTTTATTGAAGAGGGTTCCATTGTGCCAGCAGAGTAATGCTGTCACATATAGTCTTCATCCTGGAGCTTTAGGCAGCCTTTTAGATATCCTGGACCCAGCCCATGGAGAGCTTTGACAATAAGGACTGAGACCTTGAACTTGATTTGATATTCTATGAGAAGCCAGTTTAGAGAGCAGAGGACAGGTCTGATGTGCTCTCCATAGCCTGTATTGCCTAGGAAATGTGCTACAGCATTCTGTACTAGTTAGAGTTTCCTAAGTGCTGAAGGTTTCATGCCCAGATGCTGTAGTCCAGATGAGAAGTGACGAAGGGGAGAATAATTGAGGCCAGGTCATCATCCACCAGAATGCAATGAAGTCTCCTAGCCCACCAGAGATGATGATAAAAAGCATTATTTGTGAATGCTGCTATGTAAGAGCTTGGCAATTAAACACAATGACAAGATTTGCTCCTATATTTTGTGTGTATGTATATAGAGAGAGTATGCGAGAGAGAAAGAAATGAGTGGATCTTTAGATAACTGGCTTAGCAAAAAGAGCAACATGAATGGATGTTGAACAATGTATGTAAGAGCTTGGCAATTAAACACAATGACAAGACTTGCTCCTATATTTTGTGTGTATGTATATAGAGAGAGTATGCGAGAGAGAAAGAAATGAGTGGATCTTTAGATAACTGGCTTAGCAAAAAGAGCAACATGAATGGATGTTGAGCAACATCCATGGCTGAGCTTAATGGGGAGCAATGAATGAAAACACTGACTTCCAAGATGTCAAATCTCTTTTAATCACTGGGCATACCCATCAATTTAGACTTTAGATTTCCTTGCAGGAGGGATTGAGAGGTTTGCTGATGCTCATAATGTTATTTACTGATAGACATATGCACTCTATTCATGTATGCAAAAACAACACAGTACTTTAAATGCAACAGCTATTTACCCAGGTTCTTATATTGGGGCCCATTTCAGTAGAATTTGAACATCTGTTGTAGTATACAGACTGAGACAGACAAAAATGAAGTCAGCCTTTCAGGCTTCCAGAGAAAGGAGGACAGATTGTGCTTGACAAGGAAAAACAAGACAGAGACCCAAAGGAGACACCGAGTGGTTTACTCCAGGTCTCTCACACTGAGAAAGCTCATGGTACATATTATTATGACTTATGATAAGGCCATGATTGATAAGAATGTGTACTTGTAAGTTTTCTTAAGCTTATTTTTATCAGTCTCCAGCAGAAATAAGTTGACTGGAAAGTTTTAATAATAATAATAATAGAGTTTCTATATAATCCATTTTATTTGGTGTTTCTTATCCTGTAAGACTGTGGCTTTGTAAACAAGGCAATAGACCAACTCAGCAGGCAAAACTCAACAGGCAAAAATCCGCTGGATTTTATGAGTACCAGGTTTGGCCTGTACAGTTTAATTCTCTGTGGCTGCACTGAAATAAAGCTTCTATTGTCTCAGCGTATCTGACAATGGCATGACACTCAAGATAGAATCAGCTTGTTATGTGCTGAGTTGCTTTGCCTCATTAGCTGGGTGTACAGAAAAGCATTTGAGCCACAAGCCTAGGCTTAAAGAAGCTATCGTACTGTACCATCTTTGAATGTCTACTGGAGCTTTCAGCATTGTAACATGGACAAGTGCTGAGCAGACAGGTTGTAGAGGCTTCAGGAGAGGGGCCTGTAAAACATGTTTCTTTGTTTTGATTTCTTTGGAATGTATACAAATCTCATGTACTGGAAAAATTGTTATTTGCATTGAGATTATGTTCCCAGATATGGATATTAATTTAGCAAAAATAATCCTTCTTAACTAAAACTCTTTCTCTTAGTTAATCTGATGTCTGCCTCCCAAATTCTATATTTAAAAACCACATTCCAGTGTATTATTTTTACTAGGGAAGAAAGTGTCTGAACAAGCACTGCAAGGTCCATCATCCATTTATCGAAAGTACCAGATTCTAAACCTCCCCAGCATTGTTTTACCTAATAATCATCTGCCAAACTTTTTTTTTGTCAAGGAATTTACAAAGCATCTGTCTTGCAAAATGATAAATATATATTTCCAGCTATACTAATTTAAGAGTTATCTAATACAGTCATATCTATTGGGCACAGAGATAAACCCTAACATATTACTCAGCATGGGTGGCAAGTTTCTTTGCATAAAGCTTTCCTAACACCAGGTTTCTTATCATGAACAGAATGATTTATGTAAATACAGACCAGAGATATTCAAAACACAGGTTTTCCAAGAGATACAGAATAAAAATACTATTGACTTTTGTGCAGTTTGAGGCTTTGACTAGTTCTGTCTTCACCCTTAGGCATTTGCAGAAGAGACTGAATTTCCAACACTCAATATGAATAGACACACATTCTCATCTTTACAGTTTTCTGTATCAGAATAAGGCTTATAGGGAAAAAATAAAACAAAACCCCCAGGAGCGTGTTTATTAATACAACGTCTAGAACATCCTCTTTACAAGGCGTGGTCCTAATTATATCTCCATTTATTGTGACTATGTCCATGCAAATCTGTTATGACAATATCCCCTTTTCTGTAATCAGTCCAAAAGACTCACCCCTTTTTCGCTTGCAGCAGTGCAAGCAAAAGTGGCTCTAGCACTTTAAATTCTGTAAATCATTTATATTTGAAAACCTTGAGTAACCACTGAATACCATAGTGGTATTCATGATACCAAAATTGATCCCCATATCACTGTACATTTCTTAGGCCTGGTCTACACTACGATGTTAGTTCGAATTTAGCAGCGTTATACCGAATTAACCTTGTACCCGTCCACACAACGAGGCCATTTATTTCGACTTAAAGGGCTCTTAAAATCGGTTTCTGTACTCCTCTCCGACGAGGGGAGTAGCGCTGAATTCGAACTTGCTGGTTCGAAGTAGGGTTAGTGTGGACGGAATTCGAAGGTATTGGCCTCCGGGAGGTATCCCACAGTGCACCATTGTGACCGCTCTGGACAGCAATCGAAACTCGGATGCTCTGGGCAGTTGGACAGGAAAAGCCCCGCGAACTTTTGAATTTCATTTCCTGTCTGCCCAGCCTGGTGAGCACAGGTGACCACACAGAGCTGAACAGCACAGGTAGCGATGCAGGCCGACAACCGCAAACGAGCACCAGCATGGACCACACGCGAGATACTGGATCTGATCGCCATATGGGGAGAGGATTCAGTGCTCGCAGAACTGCGTTCCAAGAGACGGAATGCAAAGATCTTTGACAAGATCTCGAAGGGGATGATGGAGAGAGGCCACAATCGGGACTCCATTCAGTGCCGTATAAAGGTGAAGGAGCTCCGACAGGCCTATCAGAAGACGAAGGAGGCCAACGGACGGTCCGGGGCAGAGCCGCAGACATGCCGCTTTTACGATGAGCTGCATGCAATTCTCGGAGGGGCCGCCACCACTACCCCACCCCTGAGCGTGGACTCCGAGGAGGGGTTAATGTCTTCGTTGCATGACGAATCTGCGGACGGGGAAGAGGAGGAGGAGGAGGACGACGAACTTGTGGAGAGCACACAGCGCTCCATTCTCCCCGACAGCCAGGAGCTCTTTCTGACCCTGACAGAGGTGCCCTCCGAACCCTCCCAAGGCGGCATCGCAGACCCCCTGGAAGGGACCTCTGGTGAGTGAACCTTTTCAAATATCTCAAACATGGTTTAAAACAAGTATTTGTTTAATGATTAATTTGCCCTGGGGACTTGGGATGCATTCGCGGCCAGTACAGCTACTGGAAAAGTCTGTTAACGTGTCTGGGGATGGAGTTGAAATCCTCCAGGGACATCTCCATGAAACTCTCCTGGAGGTACTCCAAAAGCTTTTCCAGAAGGTTTCTGGGCAGGGCAGCCTTATTCCGTCCTCCATGGTAGGACACTTGACCGCGCCATGCTAGCAGCAAGTAATCCGGTATCATTGCTTGACAAAGCTTGGCAGCGTATGGTCCCGGTGTTTGCTGGCATTCAAGCAACATCCGCTCTTTATCTTGCTGTGTTATCCTCAGGAGAGTGATATCGTTCAGGGTAACCTGTTTGAGATATGGGAATGTAATTAGGGGGACAGAGGTGGCCCCGTTCCTACTGGGCTGTTTGCCTGTAGCTGAAAAGAAATCTTTCCCTGCAGTTAGCCAAGCGGGCGGGGGGGAGGGGGTGGATAATGTCGCTGAGTTTTTCGCGTTTGGCTAGCAGGGGTCTTCCCTGATACCAGCCACGTGGTGGGGGGAGGGGTAACGCGATCATCCAACAGAAGTGGATGGGGGGGCTAGTTTGCGATCTGCATGGATCTTCCATGGTACCAGCCACGTGGTGGGGGGAGGGGGTCATCCCACAGAATTGAATGGGTGGGTGGGGGCAAGTTATTATGTTATCTGATGCTGCACGGTAACAGGAAAACCGCAGCACGTAAAGGGCTTTGCTTGCTATGGGAAAGGAGGGCTCTGATTTAATGCAGAAGCAGCAGGACAGTGGCTTACCATGGCTGCATACAAGCCGAATTCTGTTGCCCGGCCCTGCGTCTGCTGTGATCTCTAACACCAAAGCCGCGGGCACTCAATATAAGATGCAAAAAGCGACCTTGTACATTGCTATGTAATGTGAAAAGTGTTCACCGTGAAAGAGTATAAGCATTGTTCTATAAAATGTATCTTTTTACATACTTCTCTCCTTTTTTTCCCTCCTACTGCAGCTGCAAATTCTTCCATCCTCCCGCCCCCAGCACGAAGGCTCTCCCAGATAAGGAGGCGAAAGAGGCGCACCCGAGACGATATGTTCTCGGAAATAATGCAGTCGACCCGGGATGAGAGAGCTAATTTTAACGATTGGAAGGAGACTGTATTGAAATTCCGTCAAGAGGCCAGTGACCGTGAGGAGAAGAGGGACCAGCGGGAGGACATGAGGGACCAACGGGAGGAGAAAAGGGATGAACGTGAGGAGAGAAGGGACGAACGCGAGGAGAGGAGGGACGCCCGAGAGGAGAAGTGGCGGGATGCAACGCTGGGGCTGCTGCGTGATCAGACAGACATGCTCCGGCGTCTGGTGGAGCTCCAGGAACGGCAGCTGCCGGATTACCGGGTGCCGCTGCAGCCCCTCTATAACCGCCCTCCCCCCTCCCCAAGTCCCGTAGCCTCCTCACCCCGACGTGTAAGAACGCGGGGGGGGAAGCTCCGTGCAACCTGCCAGTCCACCCCATTAGAGAGCCCGAGCAAAAGGCTCTCATTATTTTGAATGTTGTTCCTGCCCTGTTCCTTCACTCCTACCCTCCTCCCAAACCCCACCCGGACTACCTGGTTATTTCTCTCCCTATGTTCATTACCCCCCGTTAATAAAAAGTTCTTGATTTGTAATTTGAAAACGACACTGACTTTATTTTTTTTTAAATAAAACTGGGATCGAAGGGGGAAGGGGGAAGGGTGGGTTGCTTACAGGGAATGAGTGAATCAAGTGGGCGGGTTTTCAACAGGGACAAACAAACAGAACTTTCACACAGGAGCCTGGCCAGCACTGAAACTTGTTTTCAGAGCTTCTCTGATGCGCACCGCTTCCTGGTGTGCTCTTCTAATCGCCCTGGTGTCTGGCTGCGCGTAATCAGCGGCCAGGCGGTTTGCCTCAGCCTCCCACCCCGCCATAAAGGTCTCCCCCTTGCTCTCACAGAGATTGTGGAGCACACAGCAAGCTGCAATAGCAATGGGGATGTTGGTTTGGCTGAGGTCCGAGCGAGTCAGTAACGAGCGCCAGCGACCTTTTAAACGTCCAAAGGCACACTCTACCACCATCCTGCACTTGCTCAGCCTGTAGTTGAACCGCTCCTGACTACTGTCCAGGCTGCCTGTGTATGGCTTCATGAGCCACGGCATTAAGGGGTAGGCTGGGTCCCCAAGGATAACGATGGGCATCTCAACATCCCCAATGGTAATTTTCCGGTCTGGAAAGTAAATCCCTTGTTGCAGCCGTTTAAACAGACTAGTGTTCCTGAAGACGCGGGCGTCATGAACCCTTCCCGGCCATCCCACGTTGATGTTGGTGAAACGTCCCTTGTGATCCACCATTGCTTGCAGCACCATAGAAAAGTACCCCTTGCGGTTTATGTACTGGCTGCCCTGGTGCTCCGGTGCCAAGATCGGGATATGGGTTCCATCTATCGCCCCACCACAGTTAGGGAATCCCATTGCAGCAAAGCCATCCACAATGAGCTGCACATTTCCCAGCGTCACTACCTTTTTTAGCAGCAGCTCAACGATTGCTTTGGCTACTTGCATGACAGCAGCCCCCACGGTAGATTTTCCCACTCCGAACTGATTACCGACTGACCGGTAGCTGTCCGGTGTTGCAAGCTTCCACAGGGCTATCGCCACTCGCTTCTCAACTGTGAGGGCTGCTCTCATCTTGGTGTTCTGGCGCGTCAGGGCAGGGGAAAGCAAGTCACAAAGTTCCAGGAAAGTGCCCTTACGCATGCGAAAGTTTCGCAGCCACTGGGAATCGTCCCACACCTGCAGCACTATGCGGTCCCACCAGTCAGTGCTTGTTTCCCGGGCCCAGAATCGGCGTTCCACAGCAAGAAGCTGCCCCATTGCCAACATGATCTCCAAAGCGCCGGGGCCCGTGGCGCGAGACAATTCTGTGTCCATGTCCATGTCCGCATCACTCTCGTCGCCGCGCTGCCGTAGCCGCCTCCTCCTCGCCTGGCTTTTCTGGTCCTGGTTGAGCATAAACTGCACTATAATGCGCGTGGTGTTTACAATGTTCATGACTGCAAACTTGAGCTGAGCGGGATCCATCCTTGCCGAGGTACGGCGTCCGCTCAGTTCAACAAGGAAAAAAGGCGCGAAATGGTTGTCTTCCGTTGTTTTCACGTAGGGAGGGGGAGGATGTTCCCAGAACCGCCCGCGACAATGTTTTTTGTCCCATCAGGCATTGGGATATCGACCCAGAATTCCAATGGGCGGGGGGGACTGCGGGAACTCTGGGATAGCTACCCACAGTGCAACGCTCTGGAATTCGACGCTAGTCTTTCTGCATGGACGCGCACCGCCGAATTAATCCGCCTACTGTGGCCGCGTACCATCGAATTTAAAAAATCGGTTTCATAAAATCGAATTCCGTAAATTCGGACTAATCCCGTAGTGTAGACGTACCCTTACACTGTTTTCCTTATCTGCAGTCTCTAGTGGTCTAATTTCTCCACGTCAGGACACTACAGTTTGCTTCTGTCCACTTATTTGTTAGCCCTTCAGATTTGGTATCATCCACATATTTGATCATGAACTAATTTATCCCAAAGAAATTTGCAAACCTGTAATACTTGAAGCAGCTGTGAAGGTTGCAGAATGGTGGCTGTTATTTTAACTTTGGTTGCACAAAAGCTTCTGGAAACCCTGAAAGAGCTAAATGCTAAAATTAGCGAAAGCCAGTAGGAAGCATTACTGCTTGAAGCTTCACAGATGCACCACCATTATGCATCACCACTCTGCAGACCACCTGAAGGTGCTCTGAAAACACTTAAAGCAAAAAGACTGCTAAACCTGAACCTCCCCTCTAATGGAATAGCGTAAAAGGTGGCAGAACTGCTGGAGTTAAAAAAAAAGGAGTTGATGATCAGGAGAGGGAGATGAGGGTCAAAGAAAAGTAAGAGTCCAACTTGGAGGGGGAAGTTGAGGGGAATTTAATGGGGCTGAGGGATGAGGATCATGGAGGATAGGTCCATCAATGGCTATTAGCCAGGATGGGCAGGGATGGTGTCCCTAGCCTCTGTTTGCCAGAACCTGGGAATGGGCAACAGGGCATGGATCTCTTGATGCTTATCTGTTCTGTTCATTCCCTCTGGGGCACTTGGTATTGGCCACTGTTGGAAGACAGGATACTGGGCTAGATGGACCTTTGGTCTGACCCAGTATAGCCGTTCTTATGAGAAGGAGACAAAAGATCTTGTTATGTTCAGTAATCTTCACATAGGCAGCAGAACTTTTAGATGCTAATTCTAATAGAATTTCAAAAAATATAGGGGCAAACATTCAGAAACTAACGTTGAAAGCCTATGCACAACTGAAAGAGAATGATGTCCAGGAACTTGGGTCCAGCTTGTTTCCTAAGTGGCAAAAAGCTACATAGGTGATTGGAAATTCCATGAAATTCTACTCACACAAATTTCCCTCTGTCTAACATTCAAGGCAGAAGCAAACAGGGTTTAGCTCCCTGAAACCACTGATCTGCCAGGATCCTCATGGATTTCTGGAGGTCTGCAGAAGATAAGGACGTCAATGCAGAGTCTCTGGGCCTTTGCACACCACCTTGGCACTCCTGGTTTCCACGATAACATGGCTCCTGCAGGATCTATGCACTCATGAAGAATCCTGCTGGCTTTAAACATCCCCTCCGCCCCTTTCAGAGTGGAAAAAATTAATTCAGTGTGGGAGAAAGCAGGTGGGATCACATTCACATTTACAGTATTATGTTACTTGGCAATTTACTGGAAGGGGCAAGCCACAAAGATTGGTCTTCTCCCACACTTTGTATGTGTCTACCTTTCTCCATCTGTGGAGCTTCATCCTCAAGGACTATGCACAAAAGGGTTGTGATATCAGGGGAATAATGCAGTGGGGCCAGCACACCCTGACATTAATCCACTACTACATTATTTCTTGTCGCATCCCCCGTACCCCAAAACAAAACAAAAAATCACAAGGCACTTTTCATCTAGCAATCATTAAATCATTGAATTTGCAGTTTGTACGTCAACCCAAGCCAATCCGGAGACATGATGAACCAAAAGTCATTTTTAAAGATGTTAACAAGAAGATATTTTGCCCATGATTTTAAAACTTTTCTGATTTTTTTCTTCTGAACTTCCCAGAAAAGTTCAACACTGTGAGATGCATGTGCAATTTCAGGGGGATCGACTTCTGCTGAGGGATGTCGGTGGAAGAGAGTACTGTTGAAAATTGAATGCAGTGTCAACCTTAACCATGGAGCAACTACTGGTCAGTTCATAATAAGCTCAGTGCTGTTTTTCAGAGGGGAAAGTATAAATACATCCAGCAAATGTATTTAATACAATTTTTTTGCCAATTGGTGCTGCCACTTTCCTTGGTTCTGGTTTTGAAAGAGTTTTTATTTAAAATGGAAAACAAATGTATTACCTAGTTCCTCACTCATCTTCCTTGAAAACACATGCACCGTAGGACACAAGGCTTATCCCAGACTAACTGAGAAGTTTTTGTGGGAGCTCCTTGTTAAAATATTGACATCAAATGAGAAGAGCAAACCAGGTCTTGAAGTCTCCTTTTCACCTCTGATATGACGTCCACTTTGGAGTGCAAGGGGAGGCTTGGCTCAGCAGCAGCTCATCCAGCTCTCCTTCACAGCATTGTGCTTTGTGTAGCCACAGTCTGATCCTGGAAACAAAGAGTGATCCCAGCGCAGCTCTTTAATGATGATCGCTGATTTACAAAAATAGAAAATCAGAAGAAAAAGATGAGATCTTTCCCTTTGACTGTTCTTCAATTTATCTACCACAGCATATTTCCCAGGCCTTTCATTTGAAAAGTGGCATGTATCTCCCTGTTTTCTCAGTTACATCTCTGCTTTTTCTAATTTATTTTGTAGTTATTTCTCGCCTTATCTCAACAGTTTCTCAAGACTGCAGTATCTCATTAAAATGAAATTGGAATTGTTAACCTCCCTATTCTCCGTACTTTCTCAAGGCTTTCAAAGGATGCAAAAATATAATTACACACTCATCAACTTTTAGAAACCTAGATGAATCCTTAACAAAGCAGAATACAGTTGGGCAATAAATTAGAACTGTGAAATAACATTAAGTCTCATCTAGGCTTCATCATGCTGAAGAAAGGTTCAGAGTAGGATGAGTCCGGATGTTCTGGACTTGGGTCCATGAAGTTTGAAGTCAAGGATTGAAGTGAGTGCAGGTAAAGGAGTAAGGATGAGTTGCATAAGAAAGGATTTGCAGAATGAGTCTATTAGGCTTGGCAGAATCAGGACCTTAGACAAACTACTTAATCACTTATAACACAGTAATCCAGAGTAAATCAAGCCCCATGTGGCATTATAGAATCAAACTAGTGCTATCAGAAGTGTAGTTGTATCGCTGACAGACCCCAGTTGTTGTCAGGTTGGATCAAACCTGGGACCTCTGGAGCTTAATGTACAAGCCTCTACTGCCGGACCTAAAATACACTGTTCTCAGTGGTGGCAGATGACAGAACAAGGAGTAATGGTCTCAAGTTGCAGTGCGGGAGGTCTACGTTGGATATTAGGAAAAACTATTTCACTAAGAGGGTGGTGTAGCACTGGAATGGGTTACGTAGGGAGGTGATGGAATCTCCATCCTTAGAGGTTTTTAAGGCCTGGCTTGACAAAGCCATGGCTGGGATGATTTAGTTGGGGTTGGTCCTGCTTTGAGCAGGAAGTAGGGCTAGATGACCTCCTGAGGTCTCTTCCAACCCTAATCTTCTATGATTCTATGATTAACAAATAATGTCTACAATATGTGGAGACTAACCATGAACAATACACAGCATGGGTTTTTGAAGAATAAAAATGCAAGGCAAACTTGATGGCTTTAAAAACATTATAAACATTAGTTGATGAAAGAAACAGTTGAGTATAAATAGATTTTTGTAAAACTTTTGATACAGTGCCTCACAAAATTACATCCATCAAATTAATTTAAATTGGGTTGGTTGAGATTACTGTCACATGGAATGACTAGTGGCTCAAGAACTATAAACACAAGTCCTTATAAATGGAAGCGTATTGTTCTGAGTGAGATATCTTGAATATATCAAGGATTGGTGTTAGGTCCATTCTTACATAATTTTTTCATTCACGTTTTGGAAGGCATAGGGAAACAGCATATCAATTACATTTGCAAAGGATTCTAAACAGAGCACTTGCAAACCAATGATAGTGGAATAATGTAAAGAAGCATAATCATTTAGAAAAATGGGTGAAAAACAACAAAATTTCATTCATCTTGGAAAGAATCTATAAAGCTAAAATGATAATGTAACTGAAGTCAGAATCTGCCTTATGGGGTAATCAGAAAAAGTCTTAAGGGATTCATTAGTAGTGAAATACTTGTTGATTTGGGGAGCATGATGACGTACCATAATGTATGAAAAGATCCAGAAATAATAGAACTAGGTAGAGTCAGCCTGTACTGATGGCTGAGTGGTCTGCCTTTGCTAAATGGAAACTCACGGAGTGAAATAAGTGGATACCAAAATCATGCCTAGAGTTACTCTAAATAGCCAAGTGCTCTAGCACCTGTTAATCTCATTCATTCCTCCATTTGTTACTTGTTGAATCTTGTCTTAATTGAGGCCATTATCCTGTAATTGACTCCACTACAGGCAGACCTCTGCACCACTGAAGAGTTCCACTGAGTCACTCACAGGGTCAAGGTTCTGAAATACATACTCTTTCCCACAGGGACTGTCTCTTAATATTTGGTTGCAGAGGGCCCTGTGTAATATAGGCCTGATCTGACTGACTCTTGGGTGCTACTGTCATACAAATAATTAATAATGATAACAAAGGAACAAGATCCACTCAAGTCTTTGATGGCATTGTTCACAGCACATTAATAGAAAACCAGCTGAATTTTCGGCAGAATACCCTCTCAGCAGGCTCAGAGCATTAAGTAGTCTACTCTGTCTTCCTCTTGCATTTAATAATCAGACCTTGTACTTTCTAATTTTAACATGTGTTAGAAGTTCTGAATATAAAATATATATGGTGATGATTCAGGAAAGGTATTTCTGAAGTTAAGAAGGAGAGGAGTAATGTGCTGAAAGACTCTTTAAGAATTGTCACTGTCTCACTACACTGGCATGAGCGTTGTCTCACTGGTGTCACTTCCAGTCATTTCTAAAAACCATTTACCTCTGTTGCCAACACACAGGCCTCTGTGCTCCTACCTGTATCACAACATGAAAACAGTAAGGCCAAGTATACACTATCTACAAAATTATGTTGACCTAAATTGCGGCAGGAACAAACTAGTTCTCTAATACAGAGATTAGGAAAGGCAATGGTTCTCAATCTCTTCCATTCTGGGAACCACTGACTCCTTACCATCTAAAGGAATTCTTAGCAGGACACCCACCCATTTAGCAATATGGGAAGAGCAGGATAGCTGCAACTCCTAGCAGGAGAGCCCATGTGCTGAGAAGTATTATCCCCAGCTAACTGCATGGAGTAACAGTAGTATAGAGCTGTGATGCTTTCTCAGGGTGTTCAGGACTGTGAGTCACTGTGCAACTCCACTGCCTCAGCGAGAGAGAGATGTGTTGCTGCTAAATAGGTGTCAGATCCCTACCACCCCAGTCTGTTAGTCAGCCAGTCATCTCAGAAGCTCTGCCAGCCTTCACTTTGCCTTACAGGTTAACACTTGGCATACTCCAGCCCCCGACCCTCTTTGAAGAGCATACCGTCACAGCATCCAACCCCTGTCTCTAGACACTCACAGAAATTACCAACTTCGCTGTCTCCAAAGAGACAGTGTACACACCCGCTTGTTCAGTTCAACTGAGGATTCACACCTTGCTTAATGCCATAGCATTGAGACATATTTATAATAAAACAAGGATAAGTGTATTAATAAAGAGCAGAAATGCAAGTGATACTGAGCAAGGATGATGGAAAGTAAATTGGTTACAAATAGAAACAAAAGTATAGCATACTTTTGGGTGACCAAAACTTAACAGGCTAGAAACATCATTTAAACTAGTTTCTCACCCTCAAAGTCTTTCTGCAGAACTTGCTGGTTTTCAGTCAGACCAGGATCCCAGATTATTATGAATCACCCCCACCACCTCGGCTGTTCCTCAGTAAAATGAATAATGGGGCATTGTCCTTGCAGCCCCATTATTATAGTTATAGTTGAAATGCATTCCTGCTGCTTGTTCTCCAGCGTTCTGGCGCCACGTTGCCTTCTCATCCCCATGTTAACTTGTATTTCCTATTTACTTCACCTGCAAATGTAGCTCCCATTGTATTTGGCTCACAATGCTTAATTTACTTACGACAGAGAAATAGCTACCTTTCCTCCAGTCTGGAAGAAAACCTGTTTCTCCCTTTGTTTGGTTACAGACTTTAAAGCATAATATCAGTAGGTATACATAATTCCTCATGTAGTGTCAGCATATACATTTCAAAATGATATTTGTTACCTTACAAGACAGTTTTTGGATGAGTACTATGAAAACAGTGTGTTGGGTGTAGTGAGTTTGTCAGGCCTGAGAGGAGTTGCTGTTACAGAGGAATGAACCCTTTGCCATTTGGCACTGAGGGGTTCTTTAGATCACAAGAGCATCCTGTAATCAGCAGTGTCATTAAATATATTAAAATATTTACGTTATATGTCATTTAATAGAAAACTCTGCAGTTTTTGTTAAGTTGGGTTTTTAGAAAGTGGAGTGGCTATAAAGTTAATAAGTGCACTGTATTCACCCTAGCATCACAATTAGCTAATGACATTTCCTGATTACTATTAACTAATTAACATGACTAATAAAGCAAGACTAGAAGCTAAGCTATAAGTTCTGATGCTCAGTTTCTAAATTCTGTGTTCAAATATTGTAGACGTCCTTGAGAGGAACCTACCAAACGCCTTAATGCATGTCATAGTTTTTGTGAATGTAAAAGGAATGTCAGGAGCAGAACAGATAAATTATATATAAGGAATTCTGTCTCTTCAGGAGAAAAAGAGAAATAAAACTAGACTATACAAAGCATCCCCTGCAGTGGGCCCCTGGAGAGGACCAGCTGACCTAATATTTCTAGCTGATCTTTTTTCTCTAGTTTCTATGGTCCACTTTTGGCTTTTTATTTTTAAACACAGAATATTCTAATAAAAATGTTCAGAATTTAGCTGCAGACTGAACTGCAGTTTGGATTGCCTGAACTCCCTGATGTCTTAATACTACTCGAACAAAAGTTACTTTTTATGATTCGTAACAGCAGAACTACTCTCCCTCTCCCATCCCACCACCCCATATCATGGGGAAGTGCAAAAAGTAAGACATAAGATCTGTTTTTAAGGATATTATTTAATCCCTTTTCAACAAAACTGCTGCAACTGTGCCAGCAGCAACTTTTTAGACAGTAGCTGCTAGCACGATTTCCCTGGCCAATGTGGAGAGGGATTTTTATTCTGGGAATCATTCTAGCCAAACCATAATATAAACTTCCTCCTCCCCCAAACTCCAGGTTGGGGGTTCTTGGAAAAGAATCGTCCCTGGTGATCAGGAGGACCATGCTAACAACATCAGTGTTAACCATATATGTAGTTAGCTGTTGGAAAAAAGAATGCAATTTGCCATTTAAATTTGAAGCTGAATAGGCTTCAGCTGACTTGTAAAGAGAATAGACAAATACTGCAGCTTTTAATAAATATGCTCCAATCTAGTAGATGAAGATCTTTGAAGCATGTTTTAAAGGGACTACCTCAGAGCAACTTTCCAATTTCTATAATTATTTTTTAAAATATGTGTCAAGTAAGCTAGTCATTAAGATGCATGATAATATGGTGGTTTAACACACACACACACACACACACACGGTATTCCCTAGTCATGTTACTGATTTTTGTAGTAAGCTTTTAAGGGAACAAATATTGATGTTACCCAAATTAAGACTTGTTTGGATGACATCCAGTTCCCTAGAGTTCTTGTTTCAGAGTCCATAGCTCTATTAGATCAGGTTTCACAGGATGAGGTTAAAGAGGCAATTGCCTCTTTAAATTATCAGTGATCCCCAGGGAGGGATAGCTTATGACATAATTTTATGAAAATGTAGCAATCTCTCAGCAAAAAAAGAACAAATATGTAATTATGGCTTTTCAAAAAGATTTTGATGGTGCTTTGCATAAATGGGGATAAAATTGACTAAGAACATCAAGCTGATATCCTTACTGAATAAAGGTTACAGAATTTTGGTTTAAGTGTTATTTAGTAGCTAAAGTATCGGAAAACCAGTTTCAAATTACAGAGAAACTACTGTGTACATTAAAGAGTAGAAACATATGACCTAATCAGCTAGCATGGTTAAAAGAACTAAACAGTGTTGGAATATCCCATTTTATGTTACTTCTGGGAAAGACAATTGGGGTGTTCAAATTAATATTCAAACCCGCCTGTCTATCGAGCCCCTTACACCACATTGATTGGCATTGTATTTGAGCACAAATCATTTGAGCCAGATTCTAGCCCCAACCCCCTACATGCCATTCTGGGGATGTAAGGAGCTTGCAACAGCCTTGGGAGAATTCCCTCAGTGCAGGAGCTGCATGGAGCCTGTGTACATGGCCCTATGCTAGTGGTCCCCAAACATTTGAGGGTCACACACACCCTTACTCCTGTCTCTGCCCTCCCTCCAAGCTGGGGAGGCGGCTCGGGAGGGGTGGTGTGGACAGGGGTAAGGGGGCCGAGGCTGGGGCCGCAGCTGGGGTAGGGCTGGGAGTGGGGCTGGGGACAGAGCTGCTGCGTGCAGGAGCGGAGCTGCAGCCGGGCTGCGGTGGGGGCTGGCAGCTGGGCTGACAGCCAGGTCTGGCTCCACTCCTGCCCCTGCCCCCAGCCTGTGCCCTAGGCCAGGAACTGAGCCATGGCCCGCCGCCGAGGCTGGGGACGGGAGCCGGGGATGCGGCTGTGGGCAGGACTGGAGCAGAGCTGGGGGCGGGGAGGGGCTGGGTGGTGCTCCCTCCCCACCCCCATGGGGGCTGGCCTGGGGTCCGACATGCCCTCCCAAAGGTTCCTCTGCGCCCCCTGGGGGATGTGCCCCACAGTTTGGGGACCTCTGCCCTATGCTATTTCCTTTCACAGCCTCCTGCAAAGAGGCAGGCGAGGGGATGGAGCGCTATGGTGATTTTGGGCTTCAGAGCACCCCAGAGGTGAACATGAGGGGCCTGCCATGAGCCGGAGCTAGCCCCAGAGCACAGAGTCTATCCCTTTAGTCTGAAAAGGAATCTTTGTTTTCTCTTCAATTGGAGGTTTATGAGGAATTGCAAATTAGTGAGAACATTTTGGAGTAAATGCAGTTTCATTTTTATTTTATAATGTTAATTTTCTTTTTTGTATTGGGATTTTAACACTTTATAGATATTTTAAACAATGAAAGTGCAAGTAACTAAAACTTTTAAATCTCTGGACAAATCCCTGCCTGGGGTAATTCTATTCAAGTTCCTTTGCCCCAGAAAGGGTGAAAGTTAAGCTCATGAGCAAGTGTTCTCTTTCTCTGGTTCTTTTTTGCCACATTCTGCACCGTCATGATCAGACATTGACAGGGCCGTAGCCATCTCTGTTGTGGACTTTAGCTTGTTCTCTGGTTTTGGGGGGAGAATTTACCCTATTAGACATTGCTGCCACTGATATAATGCATAATGGGCTAAACAGAAGCATAGGCACACAAAGGGTGTAAGTTATACCCAGTGAGTTAACTACTGGTTTTCAAGGGTGTAAATCTAAACAGGGAACTACTAGGGCAGAAGGAAAAATAAGAACCAGTTCTGCATAGAGCTCCACGGAATCCTGTGCCCACACAGAGCCACATTTACTTGGATGGGGTTCCACACAGGCACAGGGGTTTGCGTAGGAGGAGCTCTTTGCAGGACTAGGGACTACAGGCCCAGTCTTACAACCCTTACTAATTCAAGTAGTCCCACTGCTTTAGATGGTGGATGTTAGAAAGGCGTTCATTCTACGCATAGGGGAACAGCTGACTGGATCCGTGAGGTTGACAGACTAGTCAAGTCACAGAGGTCAATAGGTGCTTACTGACACTTGTGACAGATAGACAGATAAACCCAACGGTAGTAAAATGGGGGTAGGGGAAAAAAGGGCCTCCTCATGCAGATGTTCAGACCACCACACATAAATGAAGTCCTTGTCTACAGAAATGCCCCCTTATACATCATGTCTGTAAAATATTTGTACTCCATTATGCTGAGAAGCAATACTCTCAAGGATATTGTAGAGCCCAGACCTCTGTACTGTTCCAAGATACAATCCAATCATAGGTGCTGGAAGTAGGGGCAGCACCCCTGGCTTGAAGTGGTTTCCATCAGATCCAGGGTTTACAGTTTTGTTCAATGGCTTTCAGAACCCGCAATGAACAAATTGTTCCAGCGCCCCTGAATCCAATCTTGGCATATGGAAGGCCTGCAAACTCCGATAGGCTTTAATGGGAGTCTTGCCTATATAATAACTACAATGATCAGTCCCTTCAAATTCGTAGTTTATTTACTTTTGTGCATTTTACATTGGTATATCTTACACATATGAAATCTTTTAATATCTCTAGGCCCCTGACCTCCCATCTATTTTTCAGCTTTGGTTTTCTTTCAGATTTGGTCCTTATCTCTTATTTCAGTTTCTTACCTCATGACTCATATAATTCTCATTACATTGCTGGTTCTGAAAGCAGTGAGAAATCTGCCAGGAATGGATGTAAATTAGACATAATAGAGGAACATTTAAGATTTATTTTAGCAATCAGTGTGATATTAAAGAGATAAGGATGAAAAAGAGAATGCTTGTTTAATAGAGAGTGAGATAATACGGAGCAAAGCACAGAACAGTATGTGAGGACAATCTATTCCCTCTGCTCAGATTATCATGTTCAATCAAACCTTTATCACCTATAACGTTGTGCCAATCTGACATTTTTTTAAAAATGGAAAGCCGAGATTTGGATTTATGAAAATCCTGTAGAGCTGTTAACATTACTATTTATTCAGCACCATTATGTGCATAATTCTAATAATAAAGCAAGTAAAAGGCACAGATTCTACCCCCAATATTTTACATTGAGAATCACATGGGCAGACCTCTGCCACACAGAGACCTCTTGATGTCAGTGGGTCTCCACATGGGGTGAGAATTTTGCTAGGCTGAGCAATTTGCAAGGTTATTAACTAAATCGAAATATAACATAATGAGTAACGTCAACAATCAAGGGAAGACAAAGGAAGCACAAAGAACATGGTTGCTGGGGTTTCTCTCTCATGTGCACACATACACCTCTCTCATGATGTTTATTTTTATAAGTATATTTTGTTCAATTTCTGCCCATTCACACATTCTATTTACTTGATGTGGTGGGGATAAAAGTGGCAGAGGGGTACATGAAAGTCCAGGAGGAGAAGTAAGATGAAGGTGAAGAGTAGTGGAGAGACAGGGATGGGCAAAAGGCAGAGGTGAAATGAAAGGACAATCCCAGGTAGCATATTTAGACTGCCTTGGCAGCTAGGATTCAGTGAGCTATAAATCAAATGGCAAATCCATTAACAGCAAAGGCAATTCAAGGAACAAATGAATCATTAAGGAACATCTGAAGTGTGTGGGCTTAAGAAGCAAACCTTGAATGTGCATAACATGTTTTTAGAGTTACAAGACAGTACACACTGGGGGATGGGATTGGTCAGAAATGTAAAATAACTTTAGTGGAAACCTTTTAAACAGAGCAATTCCTCTCTTCTCTACCAGCTGGTACTGTATGGTGGAGACTACTGTTCTTAACTAAGCTCTACTGTTCTAAAAGAGAGAAACCATACAAAGTCTTTTTCATGCACTTCCCAAGTATTCTGTTTCTGGCTTCTAATATCAGTTGGATGGTGTCGCATGTATTGCCCAACAATGCATTACTGATTTTGGATGCTAGGCTGAATGGACGGAGGATACAGAAATCCACCGCTGGGATTTAAAATACCAGTTAGGTTGTACTAAAAGTTAAATGGATTTTATGGCCAGTGACTCATGCTATAAGGCAATGCAGTGAAGAAAAGCATGGATCATCTAATTCAGCAGATGAGCTGTATCAGGGGATATGAAGTAGCGTATAGTACAAATTTGCAACAAATCTGATGTCCAATATTTATTGTTTTACGTGGAGGGTAAGAGAGCTGGGTAGTTACATCTGAAATCTGGGCATAGATGAATATGTGGTTTTGGTCACAGCTGGCCCTGAGTTTTGGCTTTATTTTCCAGTTAGTGCAAGGAGCTCAAATGATGAGCTCTCTGTCACACATTGAGTCAGCAACTTGCAGGATTACAACCCAGATTCTACCTGGCTGGCAGTCCTCTTAATATGTTATCATAAACCAATCCTACCAGCTCTCTTAATTTGTTTTCTCTTTTCTGAACTCCTTCCTTCCTTAACTTGCATTCTGTACTGCCTACCAGATTCCTGGCACTGAACATATGATAAATAATATTCTGTAAGGTATTAGCACATCCTGTGCACTAACCTAGAAAGGTTAAGTGACTTGCCAAGCAACATATGAGACTCATTGGTAGAGGTTGAAATAGAAACCAGTTCTCCTGACTCCCAGTCCCATTTTCTAACCTCTAAACAGCAATCCCTTCCCCTTTTTAAAAATCTTTCCTCATAAATAATCACTTCAACTCCTAATAGTTCATGTTGCTCCTCTTTGAATTAACACCAGGTAGTTGACTTGTCTCTAGTTTTAAGGTGACCAGAATCCAAGTACTTCAAACTGTAAGCATCCTCAGTCAACCATCAATCATGCCCAAATTGTCCCCATAATTTAAGTGCAAAGAGAGAAGCTAAGTGAGTATAGGTGAATTCAACCCTACATTAAGGATAATGTTGCTAGACACTCAGTTATTCCTGTCTAGTTTCTTACAGTCCAGACCATCTCTGAGAACCTGAATAAGTTGATTGGTTCTTTTTAAGGTTACTTTCATTTAACCTCAAAAAAGTTTTGTATTTATATTTTTTCATTTTTCTTTAGCCCTTAAAATGTTTTCAGCTTTGTAACTGCACTAGAATATTACACTTTAAATGACTAATGCAGTTCCCTAGGTTGGGAGTGCCTCTCAGGCATCCAAGGATAAATTTCTAGGGGAAATAAGACTGCCAAATAGTGTTCTCACCTTCAGCGTTTCACATCTAATTCCCCAGGCAGCACTCCACTGAAAATCTCCCTCCTACACACCGTGCCACTCCTAGCATTACACAGAGCCTTAAATCCTGTGTTTAGAAAAAGAAATCTGTCTTTCACAGGGTGCCTCAAATATTAAATGCTTAAAAAATTCCTTTGAACTCTGAGGGTCTGAAATATTCCATGCTAAACGATGTTTTCACAGTGAAGAGCCACTCTAAAGCATTCAATTCCCAACCAACACTTCTTCCAACCTCTGCTCTCCAGGACAGTTATTTCTCAAGTCTTCCAATCCATTTTGGAGTCCTTTTCTACCTTCCCCTGTCATAGGGGATTCCAACAGCACAGTAATTAACATGAAGCAGTCTTCATGGAACTGAAGATACACATGTATGCTACCACTTCCAGACGTGCTGCATGAAATGTACAGATACCTTCCTCTTTAAGAAAAATACAAATTGGCCTCTAATAAGGATGACAGTGTCTCTCTAAAAGCCATTGGTGTTGTTTACTTGGAAAATGGATTCAAACTATAACACAAGAAGAATCTTTGTTTTTCATTATAAATGTATTCTGAACTGCTATTGCACCATAGTATGGTGCTCGTCCTAGTTTTGTGTCTGTCGCTGTGGAATTTATGTTCCATAACATTGGTGTTGTACACATTATGCAATTTGTGGTCTATATGTTTGTTTCACACTTGTGCCTGCCATAAAGGAGGTTGTCTTCATGATATTTCAAATCTAGGCTAACCTGGAAGTTGTGGAAATTTTGCATGAAAGCCTTATTTCACAGGATTTCTTTCTGCCCATATTTCCAAAGCAAGGAATCCAATAAATATCCAGAATCTTGCGTGATTAGATGCACTGATCCTTTTGAGTTTTATTTTTCCTAATACACCCCTGTTAGGGGCAGATCATGGTCACATACTTCACTTCTGACAATGATGGAATCATGTTTCAAGTACATATCCAAGCAGCTGCACAGAAATCTATGGCAAAAATAGAGAGCTGTGATGGGGGGGGGGGATGATTCAGACTCAAGCCGTAAGACTTGAAGTGATCAATACCTTATAGCTTATATAGTGCATTACTCCCTGTTGACCTATAAAGTGAATTATTTTAAGATGAAATATAAGGCTGTTAGCTCAAGTCAAATCTTCTATATTCTGGAGGCAAAAGTATCTAATGTTACTACTCGTGTGACATTCGGTTATCTGAAGCCTTCATCTGATTAATAACTGACATTTATATAAAATCTTTCATCCAAATATCCCAAGGTGCTCAAATAATATTGTTATGGGCTGGTTGAAACCTTGTTATGGGATTGAGAGTGATGTGTTAATTGAAGAGTGAGTTCACACTTAACTGTAAGCATAAACCCCATCTAAGAGAAAAGACAAGTAACAAAAGACAATGAGAGAGCCTGAAGAAGTCACTGACTCTGGAAGAAAGCTGGGGAGAGGTTTTGGGATCCAGAGTGCAGCCTAAAAAGGGTGCTCTTGCTGCTGTGAGCAAAAAAAGCTGTTTTCTGTTGTTTGGTTCCTTTTGCGTTCAGAAGCCCAGGACTTTGCACATTCTTCATAAATAAACAAAACTGCATCAAAGAACTTCCTGACTACCACCAATTTTTACTCCTAACTGGAACGCCCACAGGGCCCCAGACTTTGACTAGCCACTCAGGTTAAAGGAGGCAATAATTTGTATACATAGAAATGCAACCACTTTGAATAGAAAGCAGCAGCCACTCCACAGCACTACAATGAACAGTGACGAATATTTTACCCAGTTAAAATTACAGTGAATTTAAGGTAAGCAGACTAGAAGCACCCAGTTAGACTTTGATGAGAACACTAAAGTAACACCTCTTCTCATGCACAACGCTTCATGACCGCAAGTGATCAGGAACTTCGGTATATGTCTCATCCAAAAGAGAAAACCTCCTAACACCAGACTAGAGTACGGGGAATACTGATTGGAGAGGGAAATGTCCACCAACTAAATCACTCACTCTACTTCCTACAGCACCTGAGTAATCTTTGGGAATCTGTCTAACAGGAGGTCCATAAAACCTTGCTTAATGTTAAACAATAATCTTCTGAAATAGCTCACAGCCTGAAGTAGAGTGCCTATGGGCCTTGAACAGCCAAAGAGAATCAGCTTCACAGTAATGTTATTACCTGTCTCACAGTAAGTTGAGGCTATTTGTTACATTATCCTCTACATTGCCCTTATTTTCCTCTTTCCTGACATCTGAGTGTGTTAGTGCTATCTGGCTGTCATTAACAAGCCAGGTCAGGACAACATTTACTTAGGATGCCTGACAGTCTTCATTTCTCAGCCGNTATATTTGGGGTGGGGGGTACTTTTTCCATTTGTTGGATGTTTAATTTTTTTTTTAAAGGCTCTATCTGTCACCATTTGGTTTGAAACCTCTTTGAATCTTACATTAGTTCAAGATGTAAATCAAGTTAGTTTTGATTTTTAGGTAAGTTCAGGACTGCAACTAGTGCTATTTTTAAAGCCATTTTTCATCATTCTTGTACCATATCATCAAATCAGTCATTGTAGCACAGATGTTTTCTTGGTGCATTTCCCACCCCGCTGCCTTCTAATGTAGTCAGTGTATTAACACTGTCTGTATTATGCCTCATGCCTGGCCATTGGCTGCACATTTTTCTAGATGATTCATTATGTCAAGGCAGCAGAGTGCAAGTATATGATGTTCAGTCTTATGTTAGGAGCACAATAGTGCACTATGGGTTTTATTCAAGAGCCCAAAACATTCTGGATTCTAATCTGAACTAGCTGTTAGTTTCCTGTGTGACCTGACAATAACTCTGCCCACCTTGTTGTGTCTGACACTTCAGTTAAAAAAATACAATAAAAAACAAAAGCCAAAAATCCTCAGCCTTTAAGTCTTTATAAGGGGAGTTATATAGTGCACTGAGACTATTCCCTAAAAATGTAGTTAGTATATGAGTACTTTTTCCTATTGCAGATTGCATAATCCAATACACACCCCTGGAGATTTTTTCTCTCTGCCACTTGCGCTTAGTTGAATCAGTAATAGGGGTGTGTGTGGGTGTGTGTGTTGGGGAGGAGAGGCTGTATTTCAAAACTACAAAGCTTTTTCTAAATTTGTCACTTACCTCATTACCAGCAAACTCTTTCTGCACATTTCTATACTATGGATCACCTTCCAAGAAGCCCTGAGCTTAACACTGCTGCAAAGCTATATATAACATCACATCATGTTTTAATAGAAGTTATTTGTTCTTGAAGTATCACTGCTTCCATGTCTGTCCTGTGACAGGACCAATGCTAGGTCCAGATTTTCAGATCATAGTCCTCTTGAAGTATAACACACAGAAATGTCAAATAGTATCTGAACCAATTTCAACTTGTTTACTTGGAGTGCAATAAAAGAACAAGCCTTGAAACTATAACTTTCCCCAGTGGAAGAGCAATTATAGGACATTGTTCTCTTCCATTTAAAACGAATAGCTGGTATCTTGCTGGAAATCTTTAATAGCTTTAAAGGACAGGTTTAGTAGTTCTTTATTACTAGCCTATCAGATTTCATTAAACTTCCATCTTAGAAAAAAAAGATACATTATACCTTTATTCTGTTCTTATGCTTGAAAAGCAAATTAATTTTATTGCTGCATTACTGACTACAATTAAATATTAACTAGTAGTTCAGGGCTATGAATGTATGTAAGTAATCATTCCCTGAAATTAACAACCACCATTTATTAATACACTGCAAGCAATGGCTTTACAATTGTTACTGTTCCTAAAACAGGATATTTACTTATTTCCTTTTTTTAAAATATGCATTACCAGAGGGGAGAAAATCCTATCAATGAAATTGACCTTGTAATCAAGAGTGGAGTTTATACTTCAATCTCTATGGTAAAAAAATTATCTGACTTCAAGTCCTGAGTGACTCAAGTCCTTCAGCTCCTCGGCAGTATGGAAGTAATGCATATTGTCCCCTGTGATTGCATGGATGGAAAGAAGCTGTTTATTTCTCACATAAGTACCTTTGCACAAGAAGGATACATAATAGCTTGTCTCCTACTCTCTCAAAATTTTTCTTAGTGAGAATGCCTACATGCTCCACTTTAGAATTGAGATCCCATTATGCTAAGCACTATACAACACAAAACAAAAGGCAGTCCGAGTTTAAATGTAATGAACAATAAGAGGGTGGAAGAAGAAAGATTCAGGCTAGAGTGAGAAGAACATGCAGACATGTAGGATAGATAATGTACAACAAGATGGGAGATGGCATCCTCTGTACAAAATGGAGCAAGGGAAAAAGTGACTTTCTCTAAGTATGGAGTACTTCTGCAGAGTTACTATTTTAGGCCCCAATCCTGTAATAGGATACATAAAAGGATCCACCCACACATACTTCATTGTGTGATAGTAATCCTGTGGAATAATCATCCACCATTAAGGTCCATTAAATGAGATGGTAGAGGCAGCAACCTCAAAGAAATCATTTCAACCCATAGCCCAAACAATGATCAAAGAGGATGTGGAGAATTATAGACCAGTCAGACTAACTTCAGTACCTAGAAAGATACTGGAACAAATTATTAAACAATCAATTTGTAAGCATTTGGAGGATAATAGAGCATAACGAATAGCCAGCATGGACAAATACGAACAAATCTTTCCTAACCAACCTAATTTGACAGGGTTACTGGACTACTGGGTGGGGGAAAGGAGTAGATGTGATATATCTTGATTTTAGTGGGGCTTTTGACACAATCCTACATGACATTCTCATAAGCAAACTATGGAAATGTGGTCTAGATGAAATTACTATATGGTGGTTACACAACTGGTTGAAAAACCATAGTCAAAGAGTTGTTAGCAATGATTCATTGTCAAACTGGAAGGGTATATCTAGTGGAGTCTCACCGGGGTCCTGGGCCTGGTAATATTCAATATTTTCATTAATGGCTTGGGCAATGGAATGGAGAGAATGCTTATGAAACTTGCAGATGACACTGCAAGCACTTTGGAGGACAGGGTTAGAATTCAAAACAACTTTGACAAATTGGAGGATTGGTCTGAATTCAACAAGATGAAATTCAATAATGATAAAAGCAAAATATTTCACTTAGGAAGGAAAAAAGTTAAATGCATATCCACAAAATGGGGAATAACTGGCTAGGGGGTAGTACTGCTGAAAAGGATCTGAGGGTTATAGTGGATGACAAATTGAATGTGTGTCAACAATATGATGCAGCTGTGAAAAAAGGCAAATATAATCCTAGGGTTAATTAATTGGAGTGTCGTATGTAAGACATGGGAGGAAATTGTCCCACTTTACTCAGTGCGGGTGAAGCTTCAGCTGGAGTACTTTGTCCAGTTCTGGGCGGCACACTTTGGGAAAGATATGGACAAGTTGGAGAGTCCAGAGCAGAGTAACAAAAATGATAGGTCAGGTTTTTTAAATCTTCTTTGAGAAAAGGTTAAAACACTGGGCATGTCTAATTTTGAGAAAAGAAGAATGAGGGGGGACCTGATAACAGTCTTCAAATATGTTAAGGGCTGTTATAGAGGGGAGGGTGATCAATTGTTCTCCATGTGTACTGAAAGTAGTGTAATGATGACAGACCCCCTATCATCGGTGGCCAGGATCAAACCTGGGACCTTTAGAGCTTAACACATGAGCCTCTACTGCATGATCCAAAGGAGGCCTGTGTCTTAGACAAGGCTGTAGCAAACTCATTAATCTCTAGCTGGCATAGCTACCACTAGAGGGGGACAGAATGCCACACCAAGCAAGCCTGGGTTACAATAGGACAAGACATAATCAGCTTAATCTGCAGCAAGGGAGATCTGGGTTAGATATTATGAAAAACTTTCAAACTGTAGTGTAGTTACACTCTGAAATAGGCTTCCAAGGTAGGTCGTGGAATCCCCATCACTGGAGGTTTTTAAAAACAGGTTGGACAAACATGTGTTAGGGATGGTCTAGGTTTACTTCATCCTGCCACAGTGAAGGTTCCCAAAAATATAGTTTTATTGTATTTAGGTGCTTATTCGTAGCACTTGGAACAAAACCTTGTTTGTTTTGGTTCTCCAATACATATTAACATCCCACACACAAAATCAATTACAATGGAAATTATGTTGAAAAACTTTTAACTTCAAGGAAACTCTCCTTAACAGTAATTTATATATTAAAAAATTGTTAAAGCCAAAAAATTCAAACTTAAGTCATTAACAAAATCCCAAGCACTATAGCTAGTATAGAAATGTACAATTAAAGTCACTGAAACAATTTTCTCTCTGTCCCCTGTGCACCCAGAGCTTCTCGCATGTAAGATATTTATCCAGTGACAGAGGGAGAAACCAACATCATGCTTTAAACAGAAAATTAGCCACAACTTTCACTATGGAAAGATTCCATAACATAGCACTTTATACCTTCAAAGTGCTATTCAAGCATTAACTAATTCTCAGGCCACCTTGAGAGGTAGACAAGTCAGTAGCTTGGTCACATTTTACAGAGAGGTTTCAAGAAGGTAGTGTAATATGGTGGATTAGACAAAGGAGTGGAAATCCGGAGATCAGTGTCCTGCTACTAATTGTGTGTGTTATTGTGAACAAATTAGTATCTCCTAAAATTAACTTTCAGCATCAGAAAAGTAGGAATAAGAGTGCTTACCTGCTGTACTTTCATAGGAGTGCCTTGAGTCTCAAACGATGTTTATTAGGTGCTATGAAATCCTCAGGTAGAAGGTAATGTTGAAATACAAATTATCTCAGCCACACACTGAGGCAGTGATAACACTGAAAATTGAGCTCAGAAAAATGACATCTTCAGACCCTGAGCTCAGCCAACTAGATCATATTGCTTCAGGCCAGTTAACCTCTCTTCCTCCCGCCAACTGCCCATACCTAGAATCCCTGAAACCTTAAAGTCTTCTTGTCTCAATACACACCTAAAGCTAGTAGCCTGCGAGTGACCTGGAGCATGCCTAGCATACATGTGTATTTTCTAAAGAATGCACCAAAGCTGTGTGCCCCTCAAGAAGCCCATTGGTTTCAATTATTCAGATACAGTTAGTAACAGTGTTAATCTGTCGCCAAAGTGTAGGCTTGGTTGACAGCAGGGAGTCAAAAGCAGATTTATAATAATTGAAAACTAACTTTAACCTGAATTATGGAGACACTCGTGCATCTCTAATGAAGACTGTTAAGAGCTGATATTAAGTACTGCACAGAGGAAGCATTTGCAGTGAACGAGCTTATTAGTCCTAAAAAAATTCAGAAAGTAGCCTATATATTCTTGAACACCATCTACTGGCACCTTATCTATTAACTATTTACATATATAAGACATTTCTCAGTTATAAACAGCACTGAAACCCCAACCCCAGAAAATCATGCTGGGGCAACCCTCTGCTGGAAAGTGTTAGTAGGTTCCAGTGAGTTCTCAAGGAAAGGTGCCCCTTTGAAAATAAGCTGCTCTTCTTTGGTGCATGTCACCACATGGCTAATGGACTTTACTTTTCTGAGGACCAGGGTTCAAATCCTTTCCTACAGTATTTCATAAGAAGAAATTATTTGGTGGTCTTGTTCTTGTCTTAAGAACTTTTAAGGATTGTGAGGTTAAATATATTGCTTCTTCAACTGACTGCTGTGCTTCTTGACCCAAGGGAGTGTTGAAATCAAACATATATGTTCCACATGGCAGCTCAGAACTCTACCTTTAGGTCAATAGGTTGGCCCGACAAAAATTTCAAAAAAATCAATTTACTTACGTTCAGACTTTAAAAAAATAAATCTTAATTTCTATGGCATCCATCTGGAATGGAGTTAACATTTGTTCAGCTTCTCTGTATAAAAAAGCTGAAATACACCAGAAATGACTATTCTTACTTTTCATTTAATCACCTTCCGTTTGTGCAAATAGCAAACACTCTCCAGTGTCTTCCATTTACAATCCATTCACTAGTGAAGAATCACCTGGGGAAATTAAGGTACGTGTTCCAAAATAATGCAGAACATCTTCCAGAAGAGATGGAACACCCATAAGTACAGTCAAAGCACAAACACCAGCTGGACAAGCACTAAAATCCTTTATAAGTAAATAATTTTTAATGTCAGTCACAAGATTTCTTCAAAATATTTTCATCTTTAATTTTTTTTTTAAAAGTGATAACATTAAAAAGAATCTTGAGTTATTCTGGCCAGAAAATACTTCTGGTTATTAGTTTATTTTTTGTCTAGCAGATGGGCGAACCTGAAGGTTAAAGTTTTTATTGAAAAGTCTAAACATCTAATTTTAGGAATTAACTTAGCTCCAGAAAGCTTGTTTTAAGACAATCTTTTTTTCTGGGTGTAACCTCTGAGATGGAATTGCTCCTGTTTTCCTTTTGAGACTAGGATATGAGTCCTGATATTGGGCTGCTGTACATACTAATAAGGAGCAACTTGTACTCTGGAAAACTGATTGACAACCAACCAAGAACCCTACCTACAAATTACCCTGATCCTTCAAGTCTGATCTTGATGTTAATGGGGCTCTGTTTAAAAAAAAGAGTGTGCCTGCCCTATAGGCGTGGCTCTGCTGAGGCCTGCCTCAGTTTCCCCTTCAATGAGCAGTAATGTGTTCACTTTAATATCCTGGGCAATGAGAAGCCAAATATTCTAATTAACAAAAGTGTGTCTTTAATGAAACCCTCTGAAAGGATCACTTGAACAACAGTTTAAAGCAGTGGTGGGCAACCTGCGGGTAATCCATCAGGGTAATCCACTGGCGGGCCGCGAGACAGTTTGTTTACATTCACCGTCCGCAGGCACGGCCACCTGCAGTTCCCATCTATCTTTTCTAAATATTCTTTAAGCTGTTCTTTCCCTATTCTGGGTTGTGTTCCTTCCCCCTGGCATGGCAGGGTAGAGTGGGTCCCACGTAGCAGGGTCTGAAAAATTCAGACTAAATATGGAAAGAAGTCTTCTTGTTTTGGAATGTAATGCTGAGCAATGGCCTCCCTTTGATAATGATCTTATAATAGCAGTAAACGTGACATTAAGTGCTACAGATAAGATGGCAAAGTAGTTTCAATAGTAACCCTATTTTCACACACACCCCTCGCCCTTCTTTTTTTTTTTTAAAACCTGCCTGAGTGATTCTCCTTTTGGACTGAATTTTTCCATGCTTGGTCTTAGCTGAAAGGTGAATTTTATTGGAAAACACATTTGGCTATTTTTAAGGTATGTGAAGCTAAACCCCGGCCCCTGAGCACTTTGCACTGTGAATAATTATAGTACAGTCACATGTTTTCCACCTAGATCACTCAGAAGTGCTGAATTTTTAAACACAGCACGTGAACAGAGGGTTTTTTAAAAAGTAGATCCACAAATAATTTGAAAAAATATTGGTTGAATATCCTGGGTATAATTAGGGTGTATTCTAAATATAAACCAGAGCATCTTAAGATGTGTAAAAGAGGTGTATCTAAAATACAACTTATAGGTACTTAGTTTTAATAAGAGTTGAGTTTTTATATCATAATTCTAATTGAGGACCTGATTCAAACCACACTGAGGTCAATGCAAAGACTTCCACTGACTTCAATGGACTTTGGAGCAGACCCTCACTGCCTTCTGCCTAATAATTTTGTTGCTGCTTTTACTGTGCTTGCTAGATTTGTTTTGTTTTTATTTTGCATAACATTATAATCTGAAAAGGTATGGCTCACTTGTTAACCTACAGTATAATTTAAAACCTTCTCTGCTAATTACATGGTCCCATTGGTATTTACATTTTCTATTTTATTAAATGCTATTTATTACATTTTCCACTCACTTTAAGGTAATACTTTCCCATATGGGAGGTTGCCTAGGGCCAAATTTAACTAGATCTCAGGTTAATTATGGAGAATTTTATTAGATTATTTACAATAGAGTAGAATTTAGTAAAAAGGAATGTTACCTGATCTTAACTTGCTTAAGGGAAGCATCTAATTTATTCTTATACTTTCTAATTCTCTTGTTCATAAATCTTCTCTTTGCTTGATATACCCCAGTTCTGCATTTTGTCTAAACCTTCATTCCTCTTCTTAGCTACATAACCAACAACACAGGTTGCCCTTAACGCTTTCTAATAGTGCCACATGACTAGATAATTTTACCTCAGAGTCGTAATTCAGAGTATTCCCCATACAGAGGATACCAAGAGAATACTGAAAATATGGGTTAAAGTTATTTAGCTATCTAAGGCAGTTGGAAAGGTTTTAAAGAAGCACACTGTCCAATTTCAAATTGACATCTATATATACACTTATTATTAACATAAAAGCTGGGGTTAGAGATTTAATTATTTTAACATGTATATTTCATAGCTGTTTGCAGTTAGAAGGCTGTATTTCATAGGTATGACATCAAATGTGTGAAATACAGCCCCTTAATTAAATGACTGCAGAGGAAGAGGAATTCCTTTTTTGGACAAGTAACAGTCAGGTTTTGATGATATCAGTTAAATATATAGAAATGTGGTTGCCCTGACTCAATTATTTATTAATTAATAGTTTGTTGTTATTCATTTGATTTATTGTATCTTCAGTGTACAGCACTCCTAAATGTCAAAGAGCATTTCAAAATAAAGATAATTCTAATATTTTTAATTTATTTTTTGTCTTGTTTGCATGCACAGTATTTCTCCATGGCTTCGATTCAGGTGCTTAAAATTGTGCCAAATCAGGGCCTTTTGTGTGGCCGTGAACCTGTAATAATGTAATTTAATTTACTCTCCATCACTGCAGATCTGATTTAATTATTTAGGGTCACATTTTCCGAAGAAAGTAACCCCACTTGTATGTCAACTTCACACCTATGTTTGCACATCGGTCAGTTGGGTATTTGTGCACACAAATGGCCTTTTATACCTCTACCTAGGGGCAAATATCAGATGTCATATTCGCTTGCTTTATTTGTGCATGCAGATGAAGGTCTGTAATTGAATGCACTTTTTTTCAAGTCTCCATGGCAGCTTGTTCCATTATTATTACCTTGCAGGAAATAGCAAATCAATGATACTCAAGAAGGAGGTGGAGGACATGACACATTTTCTATAATTATAAAAATATGTTTGTATAAATAAATATCTCCTCTCTCAACATTTCATATGTTGTTTGTCTTCTTAGGACCTGATCCTGCAATGAGCTGCATGCAAGAAGACCTTGTGCCTGTAAGGATCCTGTTCTGGGCACCATACTTCAGGAAAGATGTGGACAAATTGGAGAAAGTCCAGAAGAGAGCAACAAAAATGATTAAAGTTCTAGAAAACTCGACCTATGAGGAAAGATTTAAAANGGGGGGGGGGGGGGGGGGGGGGGGGGGGGGGGGGGGGGGGAGAGACACAGTAAGAGTGTACAAGTATGTAAAAGGTTGTTATAAAGGGGAAGGGGATAAATTGTTCTCCTTATCCACTGAGGACAAGACAAAAAGTAATGGGTTTAAATTGCAGCAAGGGAGATTTAGGTTAGACATTAGGAAAAACTTCCTAACTGTCAGGCACTGTTAAGCACTGGAACAAATTGCCTAGGGAGGTTGTGGAATCTCTGTCATTGGAGGTTTATAAGAACAGGTTGGACAAACACCTGTCAAGGCTGGTCTGGATAATACTTATTCCTGCCTCAGTGCACTGGACTGGATTTGATGACCTATAGAGGTCCCTTCCACCCTTCCACTTCCATGATTCTATGATCTTACAGATAATTATCAGAGAATACAGCTCCAACTAACGGCCATTAAAGTGGCAGGCGAAGGACAGGGGAGAGTTCATCCTGTGCAAGGGAAATCTTCACTGGCATAAAGTTAGTTGAGGCAATTCTGCTGCATTCTCCATCCCTGCTTTGTGTGGAGCAGTGGGTTTTCAGGAGACATGATAGAGTGGACCTCACCCTTCACTGGTGTAGGGTCCCTGATGGATATTATTGCAGTGGTTAGGTAAGTTAGGCCTGCCCTGTGCACTGAAGCCAGGTAGCCCTGAGTCAGGGCACCACAACTGGATCCCTGTCCTTCTTTTCACTCTCCATGTGCAGCTTTGGACACCAAACCCTTAAGTACATGAGTAATTTTGTTCATGCTTAAAGTTAAGCAGGTACTTAAGTGCTTTCCTCGATCAGGGCCAGAATACCCATCATCCTTCAGTATAAATCCCTAAATGTCTAGCCCATCTTTGCTAAACTAACAGGTGGGAAAAGCATCCAGACTTTTGTATATTTGTCTGAACTAAACACAAACTCTGCATCTTATGATGATTGAGCATCCCAAAGTAGCTATGCAGCCGTATTCTTGTCAACTGGTCCTTCACTGAAGACAGTCTTAAAAGATTTTATCTTTATTTATGAAATAGAGAAATTTAGTTATCAAATAGGTTAAGGGCCTGATTCACCATCCACTGTAAACAATGGGGGTTTCTCCATTAACTTCAGTGGGCTTAGTATCAGTTCCTAATATAATACATTTACTGAATCACAACTATAAAGTACTGTTGATTAATGATCAGAGGATCATAATGTTCTACCTTCATATAATGTATTAACTCTACTGAAAACAATAGTACAATAACTGTTTTGTAGTGTAAATTGCATTACTGCTAGCTTTCTGTGATGTAAACAACTCAGATCATCAGTGCATACACATACAAATATATAAAACTCAGAAATGTGTCTAGTAATTAAAAATTAAATTATGATTCAACAGATGTAATAAGATGTAATTATTAATAACCTCATTTAAAAGTGTGATGAATACAAAAGCTCTCCCATAATAAGTACTCCCTGAAAGAAAAGAGGTATTGTTAATCTGCCGAGCAGTTGATGACACAGAAAATTATAAATAATAGAAACAGGGCACAAATTAATTCTAGATTAGAAAAACAGAATAGTTGATAATTGATAAATAGATGACCATTTTTCAGCTGTGAATAGGCATGATCTTCTATTGGAGATTGCTGTAATTATCCAACTCTTTCCAGCTGATGCTCCTAAATTAAAAAAAAAAATCTCTAATAATAATAATACAGAATTAAACTAGATGCAGGGCACCAGCATTCTCAAAACACAGCAGCATCTGAATACTAATGAAATCTCTCTTTTCAGCACTCTTGGAGGGGTTTATATGTGTGTGTGTATACTTTTCAAAGCCTGGAGTTTTAAGATAAAAGGGTGGAATGCACCTTGTTTGGAAAATTTTATATACCTCTTTCTGAATATGAGTTTTACTGTGTTCTAGATACTACGTGATTATTACTAAACTAATTCTGGTAAGAGAAGAGTAAGGTTACTTTTATCTGAGATGCTTCTTAGATATAGAGACATAGCCGGTGGTACAAAACTCTAGATTAGGCTTCACTTATTCCTTATGTTCTGCAAAGAAGATTCATCACCACAGTATCATGCATAGCCAGCATGCCTTTTTCAGTCTGCATTTTTAATAAGTTATATTAATATTTGTTTCTCCCGCATTTCTAGTGTCTTTTATCAAAGCAATAAATCATATGGCTATTAAGCATATTTTGCATGGAAACTCCAGACAGTGGTATAAACTAGATGTAAATCTTTGCATTCCCTTAGGATCACTGTTTCTGTTCAGTTATCAGTTCTTTGAAAAGTCAAAACAGACCATAGCTTGTATTAATCATGGCAAGAAAGGCTACGACAGCCCATAGGAGAACCTGTTTTTTTACTTATTAGCTTCTTGTACAAGCTGCATTGGCAAAGCCGTTTCACAAGTTTAATGGATGGCTCTAGCTTGTAAAATGTATTGGTCAAGGTAGGTCATATACTGTAGTATTTACAGAAATGGAACCAGACAGGTTCAGTGACTCAGTAACTTAAATAGTGACTAAAAATAAAGAGTATTTATTGTTGCTTTTATGTTCTCAGTAAAGACTTTTGTACCATATGAAAGGTAATGCTAAAACATTTTGAAAGAATCAGATTTTTAATTAACATTATCTCTTCCAGGCAAAATTGCTGTTATGCTGTAATTTATGAAACCCATCATCAGAAGCTTAATGTACCTGATGAAAGTTGAAGTTAATGTGTTTTGATGCACACTCTCCATTAGAGCACTCCCTTAGCATCAGGGCATGATGTTGCAGGAATCTGCCTCTCTAGCACCACGTGCAGATCAGGTGTCTGAAAACCCATGCTGCCCCATGCCAGCTGACTTGGGCTCACAGGGCCCAGGCTAACTTGTAGGGTGACTATATTCCCCAAAGAGAAAATGGGACACCCCCAGCCCAGCCACTTGCCCGAGGGAATCCCCCCTCCCCCTGATGCTGTTGCCTGGTCATTGAAACCATGTTCCCCTCCCTCCCCCAACCCTCCTGCGTGAGGCTGTTGCCCAGTCACTGGAATCCTTCAGGGGCCACACATGCTGGAACATTGCTCCCCCCCCACACCCCAGCCCTGGGCTGGCATCTCCCTTCAACCCCTCCGCACCATACCGCACCCCACTTTTTTGAAAAAAGTGGGCATTTGTCCTGTTTGCTCTTGCCAACTGATCAAGTTGGCAAGAGAAAATGGGACAAAAGTCTCCTTTTGAAAAAAAAGTCAGGACGGCTGGGATAGGGCTTAAAAAAGGGACTGTCCCGGCCAAAACAGGACGTATGGTCACCCTAACACAGTGGTTCCCAAACTGGGGTTCATGAACCCCTGGGGGTTTGTGAAATGCTAAGGAGGTTCCCTAATGGTGGGCAGAGCTGTCCCTAGGGATCCCAGGCAGCACGAGGCCAGCAGCCCGGAGCCCCTGGACTTTCAAGAGCTGAGGAGATTTAAACTTCAAGACTCCTTTTAAGAAATGGAAAGGGAGGTGGATATTTTTTGCTGTTTTTAATATTAAATAGGTAGCTAGTATTGTTTTTAACATTATGATGAAGAACAAGTTTAAGCTTTGTTGTAATGTGTGTTTGCCTGGACTGCTCAAGACCTGAACGCTTGTGTAGGAGGAACTCTGAATTGGCTTCTTAAATCCCTTCCTGCTGTTTCACATCTGATACTCCTTGATGAAACATAGGAGTCTTGTCTTATAACAGGCTTATTCACAGTGATACAAGCTACGAAAGTGAGATCTTGGAAGAGTGTTGCCATTTTCATAATGTAATAAAATACTGTAATGATAAATAATAATTAATAATAAATAGTGTGTAATAAGCTTGTCATAAAACAAATTTTATATGTCCAAGATCACTGCTTTTATAATTTTTACTCAGGTAAAGGAGAAAATCCCTGGAAATGTTCATTTTTAGGAGGGGGTTCACGAGACTTGACATTTTAGTGAAAGGGGTTCACAGGTTGTTAAAGTTTGGGAACCACTGCCCTAAGGCTAAGGAGCTGTTTAATTGCTGTATAGGTGTTCGGGCTCAGGCACAGTATTCTGTGCGGTGGGAGGGTCCCAGAAATCAGGCTGCAGCCTGAGCTTAAATGTCTACACCTCAATTAAACAGCCCCTTAACCTGAGTCCTGCAAGCCTGAGCCAGCTGGCACAGGCCAGCCACAGGTGTCTAATTGCAGTGTAGACATAACCTCAGAATGGGTCTCTCTGAGGTCTATTTTCTCTTGCAAGCTCCTTCACAGAAGTTCCTGGGGTTCCTCCCTTCAGAATTAATTCTCTCCACTTTTATTGGGCTCAGGTGTCCATTAAGTTGTCACCTGATGCCTCCCAGTCCCACCCCTCTGGCTGAGAAGCCACTAATTAAGTAAATCTATTGCACCTGAGCCATAATTAATTGACTACTGACTTCTGTCCAGCCCATGATGGGGTTTTGACTCCATCATATTATGCCATTCAAGGCACTGAATCCTTCATGGCCCAAAAGATATACAATTTCTATTGAGATTTACTTAGTTTCTACAGCAGCAACACAGGATCTAGGAAAAATATCCAAATTTAAAATAAAAATTGGTCATTGTGAAAGTTCTCAAGTTAGCAGCGAGTCACTAGAATTTAATTCTCCAGTCTGCTTTAATGTTAAGGATAATTTATTTTTTATTTTAGTATAATGTACTCTAGAGCTTTTGTTTTTCCCAAAGACATCCACAGAGGTGGCTTTTTTTTTTTTTTAATATTAACTAAACACATTTAGTAGAATGCCAGGGAAATACTCAGCATAAGATAGCCATCCAAAGAAGGATGCTGTGGTGCTTGAGGAACAGGGTTAGGATTCAGGAGAGTTTGGTTCTAATCTGCAGCACCACCACACACTTCCTGTGTGGACCTGGATAAGTCACTGTAACTTTCCATACTGCTGTTTCTTCATCTGTTAAAATGGGATAATGCAATATTTTCCTGACTTATAATGCTGTTGTGAGTCTAAGAGCCTGATTCAAAGCTCATGGAAATAAATGGAAACAGGCTTTGCCCTAAAATAATTAGGTCCAGATTCTTCACCTCACCTGATTGGAGAGAGGGTTGGCAGCAAACTAATTGGGGCTCCCTAATCCTGTACTATCTCATCTCAGTGTCAATAGCTTTAATTTACCACTGGCATAAGGTGTTCCTCTGTCCGTATGCCTGTGGAGATCATAGCTCTGCCATGTCCTTCTCTAACTCTACTCTGCCATGCCCTTCCATGCCCCCAGCCTGCAGCAGGCACTGGCTCTGCTGTCTTTGCCAGCTTTCTGCCATCAGAGAGCTGCTCTGTGCAGGGGGAGGTCTCCCCTATCCATGTCTAGCCTGTTTAAGTCCATTTAGCAGAGCAGAGAATCCAGCTCTTACTGTCTGTACTGTACTATACATTGAGATCCTTGGAAGGAAGTACTACAGTGCAAAATATTCTTACTATCCAGCTTTCACAAATTTGACAATAAAATTCTGAGTGGGAGACAGAAAAATCAACAAATCAGAATCCTTCACTTCATGTTCAGTCATTATATTGTAGAAAAAAATATCAAACTGGCAATTAATAAAATGGAGCTTTTGCGTTTGTGGAAGGGAATCCTGCTTGTGGTACAAACTGATGGGCACAATAGCATCACATCAAGATGCTCTTTGGATGTAGAAGTTACTTCACGACAAAGTGTAAAGACTCTGCCAACAAGGCTTTCAAAATTAAATAAATCTACTAGACTTCTCTGTTCTAATTTAGCAGGTCAGTTTTTCTGTGAAACCCTGGAGATAAGAGAACTGGCAGAAATCTGAGGGGGAGGAAGGGTTAGACCTGAATGCTCTTGGAACTTACCGATTGTGAGTAATGGTAATAAAAATTATGGCTGCAACAATGATGAGTCTCTGTTGTAATACATACTGTCAGGAGCAGCATCTTCCGTGACCTCTGATAATGTGATTCTGCCAGTGGACTCTTGAGAAACTTGCTGAGGCAAGCATTAGACCTGCAGAAGTGGCAAGCCATTCCTCATTCCCCAAACAAGATTCAAGCACTGAAAACTGTAACACTTTCTATCCTAAATAAATAAAGTTTTTTAATAAACGTAATATGAGAGCAGCATTCTTTCATTCCCATGGGTGATAATGATCATGATTGCACATAACCAATGGAATCTTCTTCTAATAGATTGCTGTCTGTCCTTTTTCCTGTGTAAAAATACCTTTTGGCCACAGGAAAACTGCTGAATGAACAAAGTGATGGGGGAAAACATTGCCTTTATACATGGTTGGAGCAAATACAGTAATTTATTGCTGAAATCTTTTGTTATACCTTGTTCAGTAATAGTACTCTGTGTTTCATTCAGCAGCCCACCTGTGAAAGTACAAATGCAGCAATTATCTGTAAGTATTTGCTAGACAAATACAGCATATAATTATAATGGCAAAAACCCACAGAATTTGCAGTTCCATTGGAGTTTGGTTTTATAATATCAACATCACTTTAAAAAGAAAAGGAAGCCAGATGCTTACCTTAGACACTAATCTTTGAGAAAATGGTTTTTATCAAGAGTAATATGTTGTCAGAGAAGTAACTAATCATTAACACTCCACCAAACTAACTGCTGGAATCTGTAACTACCAATTTCATGGGGTTTCTGCTTAATAGAAACTGTATTCATCATTTCATTTGCAGCTGAAGCATAGGAAAGTGGTCATAGAAGTCAAGTCAATTCCCTGCAGTTAGCAGCCTCTTTTCTACCTATTGTATAGAAGAAAAATATAAAAAACAGACAAACCTCAATTATTTATTTTAATATTGAGCTCTTTATAGTAATTAATTATCTTTGAAAAAAGAAAGAGAGAGAGAGTGCTTTTACATTATAAAATAGATCTGTAACGACAGCCAAGCAATAAGCAGGTAGGTAATAAAAGCAAAGTGTTAACAATCATTCATATCTTAACCCATTTACTGGACTAAAACACTCCTCCCAAAGGAAAAGCCCATAAAAGCCACACATGATTCTGTGGCTTCTCTACATAGATCCCATCTCATGCATTATTTAGGATAAGGGCACAATTGTAACAGATTAAGCAGTATATGGACAACACTCCTAACCATTACATTACATCTGAGGCTGTAATCACAAAGAGTCTCCACAGACTTGCAGTACTGGTCAAAATATTATAAATTTCATTTTTTGATTGGAAAAAGATTCATTTTTCACAAAATTTTTCACAAATAATTCATCCAATTTTTCAACCAGCTATGGGGATTTATCAGTCATAGAGACAACCAGATCATCTAGTCTGACCTCCTGTATGTCATAGGCTACTAAACACCACCCAGCCACCTCCACATGAAGCCCAACAACCAGAATTAGACCAAAGTATTAACACTCTCTGGAGAAAACTAATATGTACCTGTAACAGGATCAGGCTAGATGGCTACAGAAGAGTGTTAGAAGGCAGATATATTAGTCCCAGATTAAGTAGATCCCTTTTCCCTGGGTAAGGGAACGGGGCAGTTCCAGAACAAGGAACTTGCTGGAACCAATTAAGGCCCAGGGGCTTTGGAGGACACCTGGAGCCAATTAAGAAGAAACTGCTAGAATCAATTAGGACAGGCTGGCTAATCAGGGCACCTGAGTTAAAAAGGACCTCACTTCAGTTTGTAGCATGCATGTGAGGAGCTAGGAGCAAGAGGCACTAGGAGCTGAGAGTGGGAAGGTGTATTGCTGGAGGATTGAAGAGCACAAGCGTTATCAGACAACAGGAGAAAGGTCCTGTGGTGAGGATAAAGAAGGTGTTGGGAGGAGGCTATGGGGAAATAGCCCAGGGAATTGTAGCTGTCGTGCAGCTGTACTAGGAGGCACTCTAGACAGCTGCAGTCCACAGGGCCCTGGGCTGGAACCCAGAGTAGAGGGTGGGCCCGGGTTCCCCCCAAACCTCCCAGCTCCTGATCAGACACAGGAGGAATTGATCTGGACTGTGGCTTCTACCAGAGGGGAAGGTCTCTGGGCTGTTTCCCGACCCACAAGGTGAATCTCTGAGGTGAGCAAATCTGCCAATAAGCGCAGGACCCACCAAGCTAGAGGAGGAACTTTGTCATAGTACCACAGGCAGAGAACAGGAGGGACCAAGGTTCCTCAATGCCTGAGGTCCCTGCAGTGACAGGGAATTGGTTAAGTGAGATACATACCGATATAATTTTGGCAAGTGACCTGCACCCCATGATTTCTGCCAATCTGAGTTGGGGGGAGGGGGAATTCCTTCCCAAACCCATATTCAGTGATCAGTTAGACCCTGAGTAGATGGGCAAGACTGTTGGATGAAAAGCACAGTCCACACCAATTACTAAATGTAGCTAGTTTAAAGCTTTAATAAGAAAATTTGGGGGTTTGATATCACCACCTTAATTAAGCCTAAAGGAAGGCTGCTGTGTATAGCAGTGATCAGTAACCCGGTCCTGGGGCACAGGTAGGCTGTTTCTGTCATCATCCGCTTCATGCTGGTCCCATCTGGAGAGTGCCCTGTATTGCACCAACACGTCCTTTATATCTTGTCTTGAAACATACAGGCACAAATTATCAAAACTACCTCATCTATAAACATTCTATTCTAATTATATTCTCGTACACTCATCATCATAACTAACCCCAAATCCATCTAATACATTGTTACTTCTCCTGCTAAAAGACTAATTAGTACTTCCTTGGCTACCTTTTTTAGCCATTGCTACCCTCCTCCTTACTCAATCCAGATGTCTTTTCATTACTTTCATATGTTCCATTATTTCTTACAACCGTGGTCTTATTCTTACTCATTTGCTTCTTGTGCCCTTTAAGTTGCTAGCTGGCTCTGTCCAGTCAGTGTCCAGCCTCCCTAGCCTGCCTTACTAGAGAGGTCTACACCTGGATAGTAAATCACACATTTGTCTGGTTTGCTTTTGCCCTGTTATCTACACAGACCAAAAATCCAGTACAGATAAAACACAAAAGCAGTTTTCTGATTTTTACAACCTTTGAAGTTGTTTTAGTAGAGTTTGGAGAGCCATGTGAATAAGACATACAGAAAGCAGAAAAATTCCCTTTTACATTTTCTGATAGCACTATTCAATATATAATATCTACTTCTCTAACATTATTTAATATACATTTATTTAACATAGTTCATTATACATTTCTTTATAAGACCCTCCAGTCAAGCATCTTTACCACCTCAACATGCTGGCCCACCCCATCCCGTGTCCCATCCTCAGCCATGACCATCTCTGATGCTTCAGAGAAGGGGGCGGGAAGGAATATCTCAAGGGGTGGGAGAATTCCCTTCTTAACCCCTACAATTGACCATCTGAAGCCCTGAAGTATTAGATTTTAGGAACAGAAGACATGAACTGGAAGGGACTCGAAGAACTGCCGAACACACCTCCTGATCACCACAAGCAACACTATTATACAATCCCATTTGGAAATTTATCCAGCTTTATCTTAAAATTAATTAGATTATTTGCCCCCACAATTCCTTTTGAGAGTCTGTTCCAGAATCTCACTCCTCTGATGCTGAGAAACCTTCTTCTAATTTCCAGGCTAAATTTATTCATGGAAAGTTTATACCCACTTATTCTTGTGTCAACATTGGCCTTTAGCTTAAATAACTCTTCTCCTTCTCTGGTGTGAACACCCCTCATATATTTGTAGAGAGCAATCATAGTAAGGCTAAGACTTAGTCCTGGGTATTTTTAGTAAAAGTCATGGGCAATAAACAAAAATTCACAGTCCGTGACCTGTCCATGACTTGTACTATAAATACCCCCGACTAAAACTTAGCAACTCCTGGGGCCTGCGGGCGCTGCTGCTCCAGGGGGCTCCGGGATACTGCTGCTCTGGGGTGTCCCAGGGGCCCACAGCTTGCTCCTGCACTGGCAGCAGGGGCTGACTGCCCCCAACTGCCTGCTGCTCCGAGGTCCCGGTGACTGCTGCTCCAAAGGCCTCCGGGGCAGCCCCAAGGGCCGCTGCTGCTCTGGGACCACTGCTGCTCCGGTGGCCCCCGAGCCAGTGGCACTGGCCCCTGCTTGGGTGGCCCGGGGCCAGCTGCCCAGGGCCACTCCAGCAGCAGCCAGTGCGGCTGGCCATGGATCTGCCCCAGCAGCCGCCCAAGCGGCTGGCCCCAGGACCGCCCCCAGCAGCTGGCCCCGTGGCCATTTGCTCAGGCAGCCTTGGGGTCAGCCGCAGAGGGGTCAGCAGGTAGCTGAAGCTATGGAAGTTACGGAGGTCCTGGAAAGTCACGGGATCCGTGACTTCTGTGACCTCCAGGGGAGACTCGCAGCCTTAATCATTGCCCTTCTCAGCTCTCATTTTGCTAGGCTAAATAAGACAAGATCTTCAGTCTCCTCTTGTAAAATAGGTTCTCTATTCCCCTGATCATCATCATCAGTCCTTCTGTGCACCTATTCCAGCTGAAATGGAATATGAACATGAAATAAAAATTTAAATATGAAATTCAAAATTATGGTGAAAAATGGATAACTTTTTCATGATATTTTTCCTAGTTTTGATCAGTTCTAGACTCCAGTTTGAGGGGCAAGACAATTAGAGTAAAAAGTTCCCATCCCATCTTTTCCCCTCTGCACACACATGTGATGGGATATCAGGGGAGAAGGCAAAGAGGAGCGAATAGGGCTCGAGGGAATCTTTCCGTGGTGTCAGTCAGCTATTTTGATACAGCACCTCTCAGTATGCAATTCACTCAGTGCTATTTTTTCATTATAAACAACAACAAAACCCTCAAAACTAAATGACAAGAAAGAAATTATTTCAAAGGGTCTGAGCTCTGCAATGGAAGATACTGCCACTAAGCAGTACCAAATTAACTACAGCTTTACAATGCAAAGTAGAGGAATTCATAAAATGCCACATGACAACTGTGAACCAATAGAAATGGAAGCAATTTCAATACTCAAACCCCATAAAAAGTAACTTCTCCCCCTAACTATTAATCTCATACAATAATCAATTACAAATAACCCACTCCACAATAGTTCCTCACAGCAGTTAATGAGCACAGTCTGAAGAACACTAAGGTGAAAAAATTTGTCCTTTGGATATATGCTGTCCCAATTCAGGGCAACTGGCCCTGTATTCCCCCTCTATTGTCTAGCCAGGGCACGCACTCTAAGCTTCTGGCTTTGCTGACTATTGTCTCTCTTGGGTGGAGACACATGTCTCTTTCTCTTCTAACCAGGGTATCTCCACGCTGGACAGTTCCCTGCCTTCACTGTGCTATTCCCTGCAAAGACAGGCTACTTAAGTAAAATTCTCTTGCCTTCTCTTCGGTGATTAATGATCGCTAACAGTTATAAGTTACCAGGTCCTATGCAAGCCTATTTTATTCTTAAGGTAAAAGCACTACAGAGAAAACATATTAAAACAATAAAAGAACCTACACACATTCTAATACGTTTACCAGAGATCACTCCAACCCTAACATAGGCTCTGACAGGAGCAGTCCTTCAAAACCCCATCCAAGGAGTTTCCTTATGGGTTCAAGTTCATCACAGCTTCAGCTCATAACAAGCCCCCAGTCTTATGGGGTTTCTGTAGGCCAAGTCCTTCCAAGTCTTCCCTAAGGATTGGGGCCCTCCATGGGCCAGAGGTCCTCTCTGTTTGCTAGACCTGGAAAAAGGCCCTGAACCTGTTTAAAACCCGTTCATCCAAAAATCCTTTCTTTGTCTACTGATCCCTAGAGAGTCCAGTTTGAACTAGTATATGCTAATATCTCCAGGGGGTGGCAGCAAAGGGTTGGTAAGCAGAAGAATTACATTAGCATCCCCCTCCTCCTAGAGGAGTAACATACAATGCTACAACAACTCATACACATAATTAATTGTCATGGATGGATATCCACATGCTTATAGACAGATGCCAGTGAGGGAAACCACAGCACCCAGGTAAAGTAAATACTTAAATGTCTTTTACAGTAGAACCTCAGAGTTACGAACTGACCAGTCAACCACACACCTCATTTGGAACCGGAAGTATGCAATCAGGCAGCAACAGAGACACACACACACACAAAAATACAGTACCATATTGCGTTAAACGTAAACTACTGGAAAAAAAGGGAAATTAAAAATAAAAGATTTGACAAGGTAAGGAAACTGCTTCTGTGCTTGTTTCGTTTAAATAAAGATGGTTAAAAGCAGCATTTTTCTTCTGCATAGTAAGGTTTCAAAGCTGTATTAAGTCAATATTCAGTTATAAACTTTTGAAAGAACAACCATAACATTTTGTTCAGAGTTTCGAACAACCTCCATTCCTGAGGTGTTTGTAACTTGAAGTTCTATTGTATTTCGCCTCAGCATAAATATCTTCATGGTGTGACTTTACCTTGCAAGATCCCAGAAGCTACACCCTTATTATTATAATCATGTTTATTGTGGTAGAGCCCAAGGCCAACCAAGAATGGGGCCCCATTGTGCTAGGCACTCTACAAACACAGATTAGTAAATGGTCCCTGCCCCAAAGAGCTAATAGTGTAAATGCACAAGACAGACACAGTGTAGGGGAAAGGATATAACACACAAGCAGAATGGACAATCTGATGGCAGCAAAGGTCATGTTAGTTCCACAATTCTTTTTATCTTTTCTTTTCTTTTCTTTTTTCCTCTTTTTTTTCTTTTCTTTTTTTTTTTTTTTTCCTTTTTTTTTTTTTTTTTTTTTTTTTTTTTTTTTTTTTTTTTTGATGGTGGGGAGGTTGGTTAGGAGGGGATCAGCTGAAAGGAAGAAAGGTGAAGGGAGAGGGGACATTGAAGGTGAGAAGGTTGGCAGGACAGAGCAGGGGGAAAATGGGTAGGAGGGACAAGTGTGGAGTGAAGTTACTCATTTAGATTAGATACCTAGGGAATTCACACCAGAAAATATAAGATATTCCAAGGTCTGTTCAGGTCAGAGACAATTTTATATTGGTGTATGACAGATAGAGGATTCACTCTCTTAATGGAGTTGGCCGTTCTTTATCTAAGATTTGGACTATTTGCTTTACATTTGTTAAAAGTGCTGTTAGAGTAAATTAAATGTCACAAAGAACACTGTATTTTCAGTCCCATATCCTATTAAGACATTAAACTCTTACTTCATATTCAGGCAGGTGGTAGTGTACATTACCCAGTTTGTTTTCTATTTAATTTGAAAGATTTCACAGGGCTTTCTTTTTGAAAAATGATGTACTGTGAATATGAAACTGAATTTATAAGCAGAAAATTTATCAAACAAAAAATGAAGATTTGACATTAGATGATTAAATACACTCCTCTCAATACTGGCAGAAGGGGTTCAAAAGTTAATTGTTGACTATTCAATTTAAAAACACTGACTAGAGAGGGGTAGCATAAGATGAGCTCTAATTAACTTTGCCACTTAAAGCAGCTATATGATTTTTACTTTAAAATAACTTATTTTTGCCCTGATTCAGCAAAGCACTTAAGACTGTGTCTGCCTTTAAACACATGACTAAACTCATCCCTATCCAGCAAAGCATATTAGCATGTGCTTAACTAATTGTGGCCTTTGTGAATAGTCTACATTTGTCATTCTCTCTATGTAAACTTAGGCCAAGTCTACACTACAAACTTTTGCTGGCATAGCTTTGTTGGTTCAGGCTGTGATGAGGTGTGATTTGTGACTGACATGTGCTGGCAAAAGCCCCTCCTGTAGACTGGGGTAGCTTATTTTGCTAAGTCAGCACTAGGAGCTCTTTGCTGTTATAGTATATTGGTATAGTATAGTTATACTGACAGAGCACTCCTAGAGTACATCTGGCCTTATTAGTTTGGCAAAAGGCAGCTTCAACTACAGCTACCTCTATGAGGACACCATTTTATTTATTTAATGTCTTTATATTGTACCCACCTCTGTGACACAAAATCTGAGCACATTACAGAAATTAAAAGAACACATGCGGCCAACAGCTGGCACAAACCAGATAAGCAATACTGTCTCTTCTCTATTTATACTGTAATTTTATGTATCTGGCTTAGGTTCTTATATGGCCCCCATTACTATAGTATCTGACCACCTAACATGCCTCTGCCTGTTCTGGTTGTCCTTAGACACCCACAGATATATTATTACCCTTGATGCATCTGTTTACGCACTAGCCCTATGCTATTGGGAAATAGTACTTCAAAGGCTTCATGCTGCAGGTTCATTGAAGTTACAATGCTAGGACCTGACACATCTGCCACTCAAATCAATGGAAAGACTTGCATTGAGTTCAATGGGAGTTGGATCAAGGCCCTAATGAATCAGCATTTCTAGCAGTTCTATTCCCAGATAAACTCTGGCATTTCCTAATTGTGGAGTGCTCAAGATTAACATTCCTTGGACAATGCTTTTTGTTACATTTCCTAGGTAATTTTAAAAGAGGGAAAATATTCCATGTTTTGGAACTCTTTGGTTAGACACCACTGGAATGCCTTGATCCAAGACAAAGGAGAAAGAGAAGGTTTATTTCTAGGGAAAAGGCAATACTCACAGTAACGTAAGTTCAGGTAGTGAGGTCAGTTTAACATCACCATTTTACTGAGAATACAAAAACATTCTATATCTATTTAGGTATTTTGTCATCCCAGACAAATATTGGCAGTGTCAATGACAACTCTCAAGAATATGTACAATTGTGAAATCTTGCAGGATACGAGGCAAGTTCCTGAGACTGGTATGAAACTAGCATGCCTTCACTACTCTCTGGGAAAGAGCATTCCTAGTGGTCATCCTGGTTTTACATAACATCACTTGGACACTTCACCAAGAACAATTCATTCAGTAGGTAAATTACTTTTGTCTGTGCAAAGAAAGTGACAAACTGAAATTAAATCAAATATTTAATTTGAGAGAGAAAGGAGGGTCAGGGCAAAACTGGGAGGCAAGATCGAACCACTATCTTAGATGCCTATATACAAATGCGAGAAGTATGGGTAATAAGCAGGAAGAACTGGAAGTGCTAATAAATAAATACAACTATGACATTGTTGGCATCACTGAAACTTGGTGGGATAATACACATGATTGGAATGTTGGTGTGGATGGGTACAGCTTGCTCAGGAAGGATAGACAGGGGAAAAAGGGAGGAGGTGTTGCCTTATATATTAAAAATGTACACACTTGGACTGAGGTGGAGATGGACATAGGAGACGGAAGTGTTGAGAGTCTCTGGGTTAGGCTAAAAGGGGTAAAAAACAAGGGTGATGTCATGCTAGGAGTCTACTACAGGCCACCTAACCAGGTGGAAGAGGTGGATGAGGCTTTTTTTAAACAACTAACAAAATCATCCAAAGCCCAAGATTTGGTGGTGATGGGGGACTTCAACTATCCAAATATATGTTGGGAAAATAACACAGCGGGGCACAGACTATCCAACAAATTCTTGGACTGCATTGCAGACAACTTTTTATTTCAGAAGGTTGAAAAAGCTACTAGGGGGGAAGCTGTTCTAGACTTGATTTTAACAAATAGGGAGGAACTCATTGAGAATTTGAAAGTAGAAGGCAGCTTGGGTGAAAGTGATCATGAAATCATAGAGTTTGCAATTCTAAGGAAGGGTAGAAGGGAGTACAGCAAAATAGAGACAATGGATTTCAGGAAGGCGGATTTTGGTAAGCTCAGAGAGCTGATAGGTAAGGTCCCATGGGAATCAAGACTGAGGGGAAAAACAACTGAGGAGAGTTGGCAGTTTTTCAAAGGGACACTATTAAGGGCCCAAAAGCAAGCTATTCCGCTGGTTAGGAAAGATAGAAAATGTGGCAAAAGACCACCTTGGCTTAACCATGAGATCTTGCATGATCTAAAAAATAAAAAGGAGTCATATAAAAAATGGAAACTAGGACAGATTACAAAGGATGAATATAGGCAAACAACACAGGAATGCAGGGGCAAGATTAGAAAGGCAAAGGCACAAAATGAGCTCAAACTAGCTACAGGAATAAAGGGAACCAAGATGACTTTTGATCAATACATTAGAAGCAAGAGGAAGACCAAAGAGAGGGTAGGCCCACTGCTCAGTGAACAGGGAGAAACAGTAACAGGAAACTTGGAAATGGCAGAGATGTTTAATGACTTCTTTGTTTCGGTCTTCACCGAGAAGTCCGAAGGAATGCCTAACATAGTGAATGCTAATGGGAAGGGGGTAGGTTTAGCAGATAAAATTTAAAAAGAACAAGTTAAAAATCACTTAGAAAAGGTAGATGCCTGCAAGTCACCAGGGCCTGATGAAATGCATCCTAGAATACTCAAGGAGCTAATAGAGTAGGTATCTGAGCCGCTAACTATTCTCTTTGGAAAACCATGGGAGATGGGAGAGATTCCAGAAGACTGGAAAAGGGCAAATATAGTGCCCATCTATAAAAAGGGAAATAAAAACAACCCAGGAAACTACAGACCAGTTAGTTTAACTTCTGTGCCAGGGAAGATAATGGAGCAAGTAGTTAAGGAAATCATCTGCAAACATTTGGAAGGTGGTAAGGCGATAGGGAATAGCCAGCATGGATTTGTAAAGAACAAATCGTGTCAAACCAATCTGATAGCTTTCTTTGATAGGATAACGAGGCTTGTGGATAAGGGAGAAGCTGTGGATGTGGTATACCTAGACTTTAGTAAGGCATTTGATACGGTCTCGCATGATATTCTTATCGATAAACTAGGCAAATACAATTTCGATGAGGCTACTATAAGNAGCAAACATGATTCTGGGATGTATCAACAGGTGTGTTGTGAGCAAGACACGAGAAGTCATTCTTCCGCTCTACTCTGCGCTGGTTAGGCCTCAACTGGAGTATTGTGTCCAGTTCTGGGCACCGCATTTCAAGAAAGATGTGGAGAAATTGGAGAGGGTCCAGAGAAGAGCAACAAGAATGATTAAAGGTCTTGAGAACATGACCTATGAAGGAAGGCTGAAAGAATTGGGTTTGTTTAGTTTGGAAAAGAGAAGACTGAGAGGGGACATGATAGCAGTTTTCAGGTATCTAAAAGGGTGTCATAAGGAGGAAGAAGAAAACTTGTTCATCTTAGCCTCTAAGGATAGAACAAGAAGCAATGGGCTTAACCTGCAGCAAGGGAGGTTTAGGTTGGACATTACGAAAAAGTTCCTAACTGTCAAGGTGGTTAAACACTGGAATAAATTGCCTAGGGAGGTTGTGGAATCTCCATCTCTGGAGATATTTAAGAGTAGGTTAGATAAACGTCTATCAGGGATGGTCTAGATAGTATTTGGTCCTGCCATGAGGGCAGGGGACTGGACTTGATGACCTCTCGAGGTCCCTTCCAGTCCTAGAATCTATGAATCTATGAATTATTTATTCTTCTTACATGAAATGCTTTTCAGTTTCTTATCGTAAGGGCATTGGTAACAAATAGGAACGCATACAAGAACAAAGAAAAATGAAACTGTGAGATATATGAAGCTAAAATGCAAAATCTAATGTATTTCTAAGACAATTGGGTATTTACAAAGTCTAGTAAAGTTGCTACATTAGGTCTTCATACACAGCCAATTGAAGTTAACAGAAAGACTTCCATTGACAATGGGCTTTGGATCAGGCATATAGGCCCCTATTCAGCAAAGCATTCAAGCATCTACTTACCATTATGCATATGCTTAAGTTCATCCCTACTTATCAAAGCATGTAAGCACATGATTAAAATAGAGATGGAGTTAAGCATGTTTTTATGTGCCTTGATAAACTGGGGCCTTACCGTGGGCACTCTGAAGGTTTCTGCCTAGAAAGATTTAATTTCAGGCTGCAGAGAATGCAAATGCATAAATTAATAAATATTTTGTTGCCTTTTTTGTCTTAATGCACCTCTTCTCTATTGAGTTACTAGAGTTTCCACCTTGCAAATCAGGCAGTAGACACTGGGGAAATATAATATATGGTACAAACATTTTTCTTCAGGCAGTGGATGGTCTGATCCCTTAATCAAACTGACTTTTGACTTAGAAAGCTTACCTCAGCTTTGGGTCTTCAGAAATTTGTTTTATTCTGCTTGACTACATTTATTTTAACGTATGTGTGTGTGCATACACGCACGGATCAGTGACCACTAACTGAACTAAATAGCTAGGGGTCTCTCAGTGTTTCCATCACAATTCCCTGCTCCTGGCAATTGATAAACAGGCAGTAAAAATTTGCTCAGGACTAAAAATAAAGTTTATGCTTTAGAACATTTTTCTCTATTAGAAAAAATGTTCATATTAAGTACTGAAACTTTGGGGGACGGGGGGAGAGAAGAGAGACTGAGAGAGGGAAAAGCTCCCATACTGCTTGTGATGCTTTTATACTCTTGTATCTGAAAATCTCTTTAGCTGCAATTTTTCAGATCATTATTCCCTAAAGGACATTAATGCTGTTGAATATTTACAAGGGGGAACACATTTTAAAAGACTAGAGAGGTGGTTCATTGCACAGACCTCCGTTTGTTGCATATTGGACCTGTCTTGGAGTTTATATGCCCCATGCTGATTAATGCAGGAACTGGTGGCCAACGCTGATTGGCAGCCTCACAGAAGCTGGAAGAATAAAAGAGCTGAGAGGCAGAGGGGCAGGGCGGCTGCCAGAGGAGCAAGCGGGCCAGAGAAAGAAGGTCCTGACAGCAAGCTGGTAAGAAGCCACCCCAGAGTGACAACAACCCAAAAAAGGGATGACCAGAGGCATGGGCTGCAGAAGCCAGTAGAACCAAGGGAGGTAGGAAGGAGCTCAGGGAACAGCAGGAGAATTGTTGAAGATGGATTCTGCCTTCCTGGCTTAAGGGCCCTGAGCTGGAAACCAGTGGAATGGGTGGGCCTGGGTTCCCCTACATACTCCTTCACAGGAACTTAAGAACCAAAGGGGTTCCAGGACCCTTGAGGGCAAGGACCAGATAAGTTCTGCCAAACATAAGAGGAAGACTGTCTGACCAAAAGGATCATTGACACACTGAGGCAACAGCCCACAGGGCCCTATTGTGCCATATTTTGGAAAAACTCAAGATACAATTAAGATTTTTCCAGTTTTGCTGTAGCTGTCCATCTATCCCAAAAGTTATACTTTTTGCCTTAGAATGGAAGTTATTCGGTTTCCTACATACAGGCTTTCTCCTCCCTTTTAGGTCATGATTCTGCAACCATGTTGCAGAACAATCTGCCTCTGATGAAGTGAAAGCCCAAGGGACCCCTGAAGGGCTAAACCCAGAATTATATCCTACATATTTGGTATTGTCAACCATGAGAGCCAAAAAGTCATAAGACAGACCCATCCCCAACATGCACACCCCTTTCTCCTGTGAGATTTGCTTAAAAATCATGCAATGTTTAAACATCACAATTCTTTGCTGGTCCATATCTGATTGCTGACCCTTTCTGTGTGTGTGTGCAAAAATCCACCTCAAACGTACATGAGATGCATGCACAAGAAAGGGGAGGAGTGGAAAGGCTTCCTTCTGTGAAGTCCCACTTTTCCCTCTCAACTCTTGGAATAACAACCTTTCCTTTCAGTCCCTCTGTTCTCCCACCACCAGGCCCTCTCCAGAATCTCCCCTCGACACCCCCCTTGATGCTCTCCCCCTGACCTACTCCAGCAATCCCATCTTTCTGCTCCCCTTTTCCAAGTCTTCGTCAGCAGCTTCCCCCAGTCTTGCTCCCTTTGACATAAATGGGATCATTTATATGAAGAAGTGCTACCCAAACCACTACTCAGAATCAGGTCCTAACAGAGATGTAGATTTCCCCATTCATCTAAATGGGGTGTTAGATCTGAAATCAGCCAAAGATAGTTTATATGGCAACACTGCTAACGCTTTTGTTTTCAAGCCCATCATTACATTTTTCCATCTTCCAGTCCCTGCCAATTCTAATCACCAGAGACTGCTAGCACAGAGGTTGTGTGGGTGGGCATCAGGGAGATGATCTCTGATTCTAAGCTGCCTGGCCCCACTGGTAGCTAAGGGGGATGTTCTCATTTATGCAACTGGAGAATTGGCTCAGTGGATCTCTACTCTGTTTCTGCCACACACAATGCTGGGATGGGGATGGAGAATGGCACAGAAGCAAGCTCTGACAGCTCTATTCCAGCATGGAGCTACCCTCAGCAAAGGGAATTCTCCACTGGCCATTTGCAGATGGAATCCATCTACTTTACACTAGATGGGTACCACAAAGAGGATGTACGCCTGGAAGTCTAACCACAAAGGAAATGTGCTCACAGTAGTGATGTTGAAACAATTTTAAACTCTGGCTTGCGCTTTCAAATGTTAGAAAATTCAGAATTAAGAATAAAACTCCCATTTTTACTTTTTTTCCGAAGTATTGCAGCTGATATGGATCCTCCCTTAGAAAAACCTCAGAATATCTGGTGCTCTTATGAGCTGCAATGGATATGGAGAGGTTTATAGTGAGTTTCAGCCCTTCCTTTGATAAAGAGTTGTGCACATCATTCTTCCTATCTGATTTTATTTGCACTTACAGGATATTATGTGTCTAGGACTTTTCAATAATTTAAACAAAACTGTCATGTAACAGTTTTCATTGGGATAAAGCACTGTTAATACTGTTGCTTCTAGAATTTTAATATGGCAGCAGTGCACTGTGTCCATTTAGATCTGCTCCCTTTTGGACAATGTACCATTCCCTCATTTACTCAGCAAGTTTCCCAGGATGTGCCAAGTAACTGAGGGAATGATGGTACATTGGTCCAAAAGGGGGAGAATGGATCTAAATACACACTGTTCACTGCTGCCATATTAAAAGTCAGATCTTATCTTATCTATCTAAAGTTTATACTATTACATATCACCATAGGACCTGAGCACCTTTTGTGTAAAATCAATAGCAATATCAAAGTCCCTAGCAGATTTCATGGAGTTTCTGGCATTTCTCTTTTCAGGGATCAAATCTCTAGTTGGGGCAGGGATTTTGGTTTTGATTTTGATTAGTATTTTTTTTTCTTTTTTTTGTGGGGGGTTTGGTAGGTATTTATGGGAACAAGGGGGTGTCTTAGATACTTATACAGGGAAAGCAGCCTGGATTTCTTGGGTTCAAATGGGAGCTATAAAAATCCTACATGCAGGGAATTCAAGATGTCGGTTCCCACATTCAGATCAATCACAATCATTTAGAAAGGGCTGTCTGTGTTCAGATATGCTATGGGGAATGAGTGAGGGTTCTGTTAATAAACTTTCTTTATAAAATGCCTTCTATTAGCTGTAGCTACTGCAAGTTTTTCAGTATTGGAATAGTGGTTATTTTCTAATGTGACTTAAAAACTGTGGCCACTATGTTTGAATCACTGAATAGGAAGATCTGGAAACTCCTCCGGAGTTATTTGTCCACCACACAGGACAGCACTGTGCATATAATCTGGAGGTAGAATAACCACAGATCTCATAAAACAATGGTATTCTGCATTAACTGTTTTGCAAACATTAAGAGAGACAAGGCAGATGAGGTAATTAATCCTACTCACAACAATCATGGGGAATTATTCCAATGCTTTTAGTATTAGCATTCCAGTTAAATTGTATTACTATGCCCATTATGTAGCTGAGGAAACAAAGGCAGATAGTTTGAGATGTCAAAGGGAGGTTCTCTCAAAACCAGGATTAAAACACAGAAGTTCTTCGTAACCAGTTGTGTGTCACCTTTTGCTCTAAACTTATCTCCCTAACTTTCATATTGATTGATCTGGACAATTTCTACATAGAAAAGAAATCAGTGTCTATTTCAATCTGTGTTAGATATGTATATCTATTAATCTTTTTCTTTTTTACTTTAGTTAAGTTCCCTTGAGTTATCAAGGCACAGGAAAACCTCACTCTTCAAGGGTATTTGCATTCAGCTATCTCTAGCCCAAGCCCAGCCTTTAGCTTTCCTGAGGAAACTACATGTGTATGTCATCTACCCCCTGAAAAAAACTGCTGCATCCAGCAGACCAAAACAAGGATGCCTTGTTGGCATCATGCCATCAGCTATAAGAAGACTACCTGGCCTCCAGTTCAAAAAACCCCCAAACAATATCAGAAGTGGCAGAGGAAACTTAATTTGTCCACCTGAATCTAAGACAAAAGCACAAAGGGATTGTAGATCAGGGCAAAGATGCAGATTTATAGCTATCACTGACATGCATTTTAGTCTACAGCATCCTTGGGTGTGTCCTTGGGTGTGTCTTGATTTTTGTCTTTCATTGGTTTAGGTGTTTGGACTGAAGGAATGTGATAGGCTACAAAATCTAATGCATGATAAAATATTCCTGTGTAGTTGGAAATATTCTGTGGCAATAAGTGAACAGTAAAGAGGCAGGGGGTTGAGTGGCACTGGAAGCCATAGGAGCAAACCTCCACATTGGTAACATAAGTCATGAATCACTCCATACTTTGAACTAAAAACAGAAAGTATCAGCCTCCTGGGGAAAGTAGCAGACCTGAACTCCATAATCTTTACTGTATAGGGGCAAGAGGCTAATTAAAATTCCCTAATTGTTGTCCGTTTCATGTGGTTGTTTTCAATGTAAGATAATAACTGGATGCTATCTTGTAGCATTACTTAAATAACTAGAGGTCTACTACAGTTTTATTATAATATTTGTGGAAACCAAAAATAGGAATGACGATCTAACATGATATGGTGAGTGTAGGATTAATTTGTCCAACTTGTCCAAGAATCATTAGAATTTAGAACTGCAACATTTTTCATTCTCCCTGACTAGTGTCAAACACAGTGTGTTCCACAGAAGTAACATACTGCAAGCTCCTTGGAGCAGTGACTTTCTTTGCAAAATGCTCAACAAACAAAAAATTATTTTGTGTAAACCACTCTGAACTGCTGTTGTTTCAGTTCATAGGTACATAGATTATAAAGCCACCAGGGACCATTGTGATCTAATCTAACCTACTGTATAACAGGCCATAGGACTTGCCTGAATTAATTCTAGTTTGAACTGGAGAATTTATCTTTTAGAAAAGCTTTGGACAATAAACAGCATCTAAAGTTTTCTTTCTTCCTGACTTCTCTAATACCTAATAATAATAATTAATAAAATGCTCAAAGATTTTAAAAAATCGCTGTCAAAAGTACTGCTTGGGTGTTCTATGTTTCCCCTGACTCATCTCATCCCATCAGTAAGTCTGATAACGAAGTCAGTCACACACATATATCCAAACAGCAACTCAAGTGTGTGGCTTTGGGTGCACATTTTGGTATTAAGAGAAACCGGCGTTAGTGCATTATCTTTCATCTCTGGACTCTAGAGTGTAAATCCCAGTTTGGGTCAAAGGAGAAATTAGCTTAGTGGCCTTATCCTAGTCTATTGTGGACCTTCCGCCAAATCACATTCAACATACAGTTTGCTATGATTGTCTGTTCTCAAGAGAGACCCAAATCTGCAATTTCATAGGTGATGGAGGTCACGACTGATGTGCATTGACAGAGCCAGGCAGGAAGAACTGTAACATGTCTTATATCAAATTTAGTTGTATCCAGTGCTAATAGTCCCTCTACTTTCATGAGTGCTACTATAGCCATTTTACACAAACATTTGAAAGGCCTGATCTTGCAAGATGTAGAATGCCTCCTGGAGTAACTCAGGACCTTGCAGAATCAGGGCTATAATATGGCCATGTGGTGTCCAGAAAGGCTGTTTTGGTTCAATAGACAGAGATATATATTCACTTAACAGGTCTGTTACACTAACAGGTCCAATCTCTATTATGTTTCACTCTGTGGTGCACTAGCAATTTAATCTTTTAACACATTTCTTTGTCAGGTGTGAATTTGCAAAGGCTTTACTACAGTCCTATATATGTTTGGGTTAGATGGATGGAAACATTCTATGCTTTATACAGGTCTATTCATTTAACAGGTATTCGTTTAAATGTGTTTCACTGTAATAAGAGACAAGGTTTGTGTAATGAGATGGAAAATTGCTAACTACACATGAGGTTATTAGAATGTTTTTCCCCAAATCAATTTTGGCAGACAATAATAAATCTAGAAAATGGATTTGGAGTCTAGATTTTATGAGTAATCAGTAGATTGCTCTTGTAAAAATATTTTCCCATTTGCTCGTATCTAATGGGGAAAGAAATCTATTAAATAGCCACAGTCTTATTTAGTCCTATTTAATAGTGAGATGCACCAGCCATAAGGCACAGTATGGGCTGACTGGACTGGAGAGTCTCTCCAAGCATAAAATGAACGTATTTTTACCTTTATTCAGGCCCTGATCCTGCACTGGGAGCCTTGCAGGTGACCTCCTGCAGTCAATGGGGCTCCATGAAGGAACAGAGGAGCACTCACATGGCTCTCAATAGAGGATCAAAGCCTTCATTTGTAAGTTGTGAGCCTTATGCTTAGTTAAATATTCTCTGCTGTTACATGTTAATTTACCAAGAGTTATGCAAACCCCAGTTCTTAAATAATTAGTCTTCTAAGCTCTTTAAGTGTTTGTACAGGGGCCTACCAATATGGGGCTCTGATCATGACTCAGGCTCCCAGGTGCTACTGCAATACAAATCATTATTGTGATAACAACTCTATAAAGTTACATCTTTGTATACCTACATCTTTGCAGGGCCTAAGATTATTTTGCTAGTGCTTGGTTTTTCAGCACCATGGTATTATTAGTAAATTGCCCCACCTCATTTATTCTGAAGAAATACTCATCCTCAGGTTCCATTTGCACAATTGACTGGTGCACTGTTTAGGGGATCATAAAATTAATCCATCTTTGGGCCCTTGTCTTGCACTAAGCTCCAGATGGGTGGACGCCTGCACATGCAGAGAACCTTGTTAAAGTCCCTGGACCGTCACAGGGGTCAAGTCGCATAGAACTCACTCCTGGACTGGGGACTCACTGTTGTCTCAGAAGCCCAGAGAACTGACTATCCTTACAATAATTCTGTTTAAAGAATTTTTGTGATCCAAATAGTTGTCCAAGGTAAAAACAAGACACAAATCTCAACCTGAAGCTGTCTTTCAGAGTGATTCCACAAAAGTTCTCTTTCTCAAATTTTTCATCTTTCAAGTACCCTATTCCTTATGTCAATTGGACTGGACAGGAAAGCCAGTCAGTTAATTGTGAAATAACCATAATTTAAAAGTAAATCCCCATCATGCATTAGAACTATCCATTAGGGAAACATTAGTGAGAAACAAATGAATGTTTCCCAGCTTGCAGCCTCAGACTGTCTGTTTTAATTTTGTTCATATGCTACTGGTTTATCTGCAGTGGATTTAATATTCTGCAATACCACATTTTATGTGATCTCTTAGGGCCTCTTTGTCTTGCTTTTCATTTATGACTCTATGCCATTATTTGGTTGTATGGAAGCACTTGGCTATTACTTTGTTGTTCCATTTCTGCTGCCAGAATAGTTTTGATCAGTACAGCTTACAAAACATTATATCATAAAATGTAGTGTGTTTAACAGAACTTTTTGGGGTTGTTCTTAAGAACTTTCATTTCAACTACAAGAACTATAAAAGACGACAGCCCCACACCCAATTTTGGCTCTTCAGAATATTTCTGAAGGCTATTAAATATAAACTGTATATGAACAGTTCATCCTTGAAGAAACACAATGAGATTGAAGTTATTTAATGCTACCATATAAATTTCTATTTGAAGGTATTTCCAGTTCCAACATGAAGTATGTAAGATAATGGGGCAGAGCTAACAGGATGAGTTAGTGCCTTCCTTTAGCTATAGCATTGCTCCAGCAATAAAAAGTAGATAACCAAACACAAGATTGTTGCAGCGGTCTTGCTTATTGTGAACTCCTACAAGCCAAAGGGTTGTTTTGTTTTATGTAACAAAATTCTCATTTCTAACACTGAAATTATTATCCCATAATACTCCATCAGGATGCTTTCTTCATGACATTTATATGCAAAGTATTTAATTCAGCACACAGACCTATTCACACCCCTAAAACAGGTTATGCATGATTAAGTGAACAATTGTTCATAGCACACAGTCACTAACCTAATCATTTTATTCTTAATGACTCACAGAGGAAGCTCACAAGTGGTGATTATATACTGTGTGGGCTGCTTTCCATTCACTTTGCAGATTTCTATAATAAAACTCTGCCTGGGATGGAAACGCTCCCCCATTTCTCAGTATTACAGGCTAGGGAGTCTCAACTTAGTAAGGGTTTGGAATGAGAAGTCTTATTTATGCTCAAATAGGTTAAGCCTAAGCATTTATCAGAATCAGAGTTTTAAAGTAAAATGCATCAGGGGACTAGGTTGCTCAGAAAGTGACCAGAAACTTAGCTCAGCTGAGGAGTTGTCATCTCCAAAAGAAAAATATCCCAGCCAACTTGAAAAGGAGACAAAATGAAATCAGATTTTATGACCTTATAGATTTGTATCTTGTTCCTGGATCCTTCCTGGATCATGAAGAATAGTGCAATGGTGCAGAAGGGAAATTATACCTTTCCAAGCTCCTATAAAAGATTTTGGAATATTTAAAAAGAACACACATTTTTAAATATATTTTTGTTCTAAACATAACAGTGTAACATTTCAGGATGGATTCAAGCTGTTCAGTCCATCCATTTCTTGCTGTCTTGTGACTATGTCCTGTTATATTTTCTAATTTTAAGGGCAGCAAATTTGGGTCCATTCTTTTGTACATTGTATGTCCCAACCGTCTAATAGTCTATTGATTTCAACAGAGTGTTAACAGGGGATGACAACGCAGCAGATACAGTAGAAATTCAGCAGCAAAAGAACGTTATAAATCAAATTTAAACACACACACACATAAACCTTCCTCTTTAGATGGCATATGCTTAACAGATTCCCCAGAAGCCTTTTTTATCCTGTTCTTTTTGGTAACAAATTATATAGATTTATTATCTCCAGTTTATAGAGATTATTGTTCAAATACAAAAAGGCACTTTAATCATTCTTATAAATACAAGGATTCCATTGAAAGAAGCAATACTAAGGCTAGGATGCATTTTTTTTATGTTAAATATGGTTTAAGATCAATAGAAGGTGATCTGTTTTCAAGTTGCTTATAACGATATTGGCCCTGCTCCTGGGATGCACTGTGGTCTCTTTGTTCTGCTTCTTTAGTGTGAAGTGGTCCTTTCCAAGCAATTGACATGGCATGGGGGCTTTTCCTTGTGTATGGGGATTCTTGGACAGCCTAGAATTTCTGTAGCACCCTTTTAAACCCTCAGCTGCTAGCATAGAATCCACAGCCAAATCTCCCCTGCTGTTGGATCCCCAACTGTCATAGCAGCCATTTAGCCTTTCACCTAATCTAACATGCACCAAGGGACCAACCTAGTATAGAGTGGCTCCGGGACTGGGGAAAACCTACACTGCCTTACTCTCCTTTGTTGCAGATGTAAGCAGAGTCAGGATTAGCTCTACCCTGACATCTGGTGGTGTATTATGGCGAGTGTGGAAAAGAACTTCAGGGGCTGATCTTGTCTGCATAGGCACACCCACTCCGCCTAGCATGAGCCTACAGCAGCCCAAAATGGTCACTTTGGCTGCTGTAGGATCCCCAGTTTCTCTGTTATTGGGGCAGGAAGAATAAAGTGTTGTTACCATGGCTATGTGAATGAAGGCCAGTGGAACTGTTTTATGACAGAGGGACTCACCATCAACTAAGTAGCACTTGCTAGACAAGGGACATGGGTTCCAAAACCCAGTGAATTGAGAGAGGTTGGGGACTGGGATGTGCCACTTTTGTGGGACTGAAACACCAATTGCACCGCCGCCTCCCTCTCCCTCCCCCCCCCGGTTGAATGTCAGAGCTAACTTTGATTCCATTAGGAGTCTAGTTATAGACTGCTGAGCTGAATTTGCTTTGGGCCAATCGTTCACCAGCACTGGGGCTCCCCTACTATAAGGTGAAATCGCTGAGTGCTGTGTTAACTAGTGGGGGAGCCTGAAGCTATATTGTTAAGCGGCTGGTGGAGTGGAGCAGTTTGTAGGATGGTTGGTGCGGCCCATGGAATGGCGAGCGGAGCAGTTTGCGAAGCAGCTGGCAGAGCAGAGCAGTTTGTGGGCCGGTTGGCGTGGCCCGCAGGACAGCGAGCAGAGCGGGGCAGTTCGTGGGACGGCTGGTGCAGCTCACGGGACAGCTGGTGGAGTGGAGCGGCTCATGGTGAAGGCAGCAGCAGAACCCTACAGAGAGGTGGGGCAGTTGGCCTTGGACCACGTAAGGTGCCCCTTAACACCCTGCGTGCCCTTTCTTTCCCCCCTCCTTCCACCCAGGCTGTGGGGGTAAAAACTCTGCAGATAAACTTTTGAACTCTGGGGCTGCACTGACCAAGGACAGAGACTTTTGGCTTGTTGGACTCAAGAGACTTTAGAGGTGTTGGACTTTTGGGACCTTGGGGTGATCTTTTGGGTTGTTGGACTTAAGACCCTGAGGGGAAAAGGATACTGCCAAACTTACTTGGGGGTGGGTCTTTTGCTCATGGTTTGTATTATGAATCCTGTTTGTGGTTGTTTCCCCAATATAATGCCACATTGTTTCCCTCCTTTATTAAAAGGATTTTGCTACACTCAGACTCCGTGCTTGCGAGAGGGGAAGTATTGCCTCTTAGAGGCGCCCGGGGGGTGGTATGAAATTGTCTCAGGTCACTGGGTGGGGGCTCGAGCCGGTTTTGCATTGTGTTGCATATGGAAATAGTGACCATAATACAATAGCATTCAACATCCCTGTGGTGGGAAGAACACCTCAACTGCCCAACACTGTGGCATTTAATTTCAAAAGGGGGAACTATACAAAAATGAGGGGGTTAGTTAGACAAAAGTTAAAAGGTACAGTGACTAAAGTGAAATCCCTGCAAGTTGCATGGGCCCTTTTTAAAGACACCATAATAGAGGCCCAACTTCAATGTATACCCCAAATTAAGAAAAACAGTAAAAGAACTAAAAAAGAGCCACCGTGGCTTAACAACCATGTAAAAGAAGCAGTGAGAGATAAAAAGACTTCCTTTAAAAAGTGGAAGTCAAATCCTAGTGAGGCAAATAGAAAGGAGCACAAACACTGCCAACTTAAGTGCAAGAGTGTAATAAGAAAAGCCAAAGAGGAGTTTGAAGAACGGCTAGCCAAAAACTCCAAAGGTAATAACAAAATGTTTTTTAAGTACATCAGAAGCAGGAAGCCTGCTAAACAACCAGTGGGGCCCCTTGATGATCAAAATACAAAAGGAGCGCTTAAAGATGATAAAGTCATTGCGGAGAAACTAAATGGATTCTTTGCTTCAGTCTTCACGGCTGAGGATGTTAGGGAGATTCCCCAACCTGAGCTGGCTTTTGTAGGTGACAAATCTGAGGAACTGTCACAGATTGAAGTGTCACTAGAGGAGGTTTTGGAATTAATTGATAAACTCAACATTAACAAGTCACCGGGACCAGATGGCATTCACCCAAGAGTTCTGAAAGAACTCAAATGTGAAGTTGCGGAACTATTAACTAAGGTTTGTAACCTGTCCTTTAAATCGGCTTCGGTACCCAATGACTGGAAGTTAGCTAATGTAACGCCAATATTTAAAAAGGGCTCTAGGGGTGATCCCGGCAATTACAGACCGGTAAGTCTAACGTCGGTACCGGGCAAATTAGTTGAAACAATAGTAAAGAATAAAATTGTCAGACACATAGAAAAACATAAACTCTTGAGCAAGAGTCAACATGGTTTCTGTAAAGGGAAATCGTGTCTTACTAATCTATTAGAGTTCTTTGAAGGGGTCAACAAACATGTGGACAAGGGGGATCCGGTGGACATAGTGTACTTAGATTTCCAGAAAGCCTTTGACAAGGTCCCTCACCAAAGGCTCCTACGTAAATTAAGCTGTCATGGGATAAAAGGGAAGGTCCTTTCATGGATTGAGAACTGGTTAAAGGACAGGGAACAAAGGGTAGGAATTAATGGTAAATTCTCAGAATGGAGAGAGGTAACTAGTGGTGTTCCCCAAGGGTCAGTCCTAGGACCAATCCTATTCAATTTATTCATAAATGATCTGGAGAAAGGGGTAAACAGTGAGGTGGCAAAGTTTGCAGATGATACTAAACTACTCAAGATAGTTAAGACCAAAGCAGATTGTGAAGAACTTCAAAAAGATCTCACAAAACTAAGTGATTGGGCAACAAAATGGCAAATGAAATTTAATGTGGATAAATGTAAAGTAATGCACATTGGAAAAAATAACCCCAACTATACATACAACATGATGGGGGCTAATTTAGCTACAACGAGTCAGGAAAAAGATCTTGGCGTCATTGTGGATAGTTCTCTAAAGATGTCCACGCAGTGTGCAGAGGCGGTCAAAAAAGCAAACAGGATGTTAGGAATCATTAAAAAGGGGATAGAGAATAAGACAGAGAATATATTATTGCCCTTATATAAATCCATGGTACGCCCACATCTCGAATACTGTGTACAGATGTGGTCTCCTCACCTCAAAAAGGATATTCTAGCACTAGAAAAGGTTCAGAAAAGGGCAACTAAAATGATTAGGGGTTTAGAGAGGGTCCCATACGAGGAGAGATTAGAGAGGCTGGGACTCTTCGGCTTGGAAAAGAGAAGACTAAGGGGGGACATGATAGAGGTATATAAAATCATGAGTGATGTTGAGAAAGTGGATAAGGAAAAGTTATTTACTTATTCCCATAATACAAGAACTAGGGGTCACCAAATGAAATTAATAGGCAGCAGGTTTAAAACAAATAAAAGGAAGTTCTTCTTCACGCAGCGCACAGTCAACTTGTGGAACTCCTTACCTGAGGAGGTTGTGAAGGCTAGGACTATAACAATGTTTAAAAGGGGACTGGATAAATTCATGGTGGCTAAGTCCATAAATGGCTATTAGCCAGGATGGGTAAGAATGGTGTCCCTAGCCTCTGTTCGTCAGAGGATGGAGATGGATGGCAGGAGAGAGATCACTTGATCATTGCCTGTTAGGTTCACTCCCTCTGGGGCACCTGGCATTGGCCACTGTCGGTAGACAGATGCTGGGCTAGATGGACCTTTGGTCTGACCCGGTACGGCTTTTCTTATGTTCTTATGTTATTGAAACGGAACCCCTAGATACTGAACCCGGCCCTTGTTGCTGCCAACTCAGATGGGCAGAAGGGTTACACAATGAAGAACTGGCTCAGGGAACCTGATAGTCCATTGCCTTCCACCTCATGTCATCATTTACACCTGTGCAAAGTGGTGCAAATCACAATGGCGGTATTTTCTGCTCACTTTCCACAAGTGTAAAATGAGTATGCACCAGCAAATCATACGGTCACATAACCAATTTTAATCACAGAATCATAAAAATGTTGGGCTGGAAGAGACCTCGAGAAGTCATCAAGTCCAGCAAGCTGTGCTGTGGCAGAACTAAGTAAATCTAGACCATCCCTGACAGATGTTTGTTCGACTTGTTATTAAAAGCTTCCAGTGATGGGGACTCCACAACCTCTCTTGGAAGCTTGTTCCTTGGCTTAACTACCCTTAAATTAGAAAGGTTTTCCTAATATCTAACCTAAATCTCCCTTCCTGCAGATTAAGCCCATTACTTCTTATCCTACCTTCAATGGACATGGAGAACAATTGATCACCATCCTCTTTATTATAGCCCTTAACATATTGGAAGACTGTTATCAGGTTGCTCCTCAACCTTCTTTTCTTAAGACTAAATATGCACAGTTTTTCCAACCTTTCCTCAGAGGTCAGGTTTTCTAAACCTTTTATCATTTTTGTTGCTCTCCTCTGAACTCTTTCCAATTTGTCCACATCCTTCCTAAATTGTAGTGCCCAGAATTGGACACAGGACTCCAGCTGGAGCCTCCCTAGTGCCAAGTAGAGCGGGATAACTACCTCCTGTGTCTTACATACAACACTCATGTTAATGCACCCCAGAATCATGTTAGCTTTAATGATTACTGTGATAAATGAAGGGGGGAGTAGCTCCCTTTTATGGACACCCAGCCAGCCAGTTAGCTATAATGTCCCTCTTGGTGGCTGTTCTCTGCTTGCTTTACCTGTAAAGGGTTAACAAAGTTCCCCAGGTAAAGGAAAAGGAGTGGGCACCTAACCAAAAGAGCCAATGGGAGGGCTAGAACTTTTTTAAATGAAAAAAAAACAACTTCCCCTTTGTCAGTTGTTCTCCGGAGAAGGAGACACAGAGCAGCAACGCTATAAGCAGGAATGCTGTGTAAGGCTTGAACCAGGTATGAAAATTCATCTTCCATACCTAGAAGAAATCATTGGACAGGGAATGTTTAAATAGACGCAATCAGGTTTATTTATTTATTTTGGCTTGTGGATCTCCTCTGTGCTAAACCCCAGGTGTTTTTGTTTGCTTGTAACTTTTAAGCTGGACCCCAAAGCTATTCTTGGTACTTAATTTTTGGAATTGCTCTTTTAAAATCTAACAAAAGCCTAAGTTCCAGATGTATTTTCTTCCTTTTTGTTTCTAATAAAATTTACCTTTTTTAAGAACAGGATTGGATTTTGGTGTCCTAAGAGGTTTGTGAATGTTGTTTGATTAGCTGGTAGCAACAGCTAATTTCCTTTATTTTCTTTCTCAGCTCTTCCCCGTAGGGGAGGTGAAAGGGCTTGAGGGTACCCATCACTAATCTCATTGTTGCCAATGTATGATCTCTAGACACAGGATGATGATGAAGTGGCATGATGGCTAAAGGCCAACTCTCTTGATTACTAAGCAAAATTCATGATTTCTTAGTTCCTTTTTGCTATTACTACTTCATTGCCCAATATTTTCAACAAGTTATTCTGTGATGTTCCACTATGCAGGGGGTAGGACTTACTAAAAGAGGTGGATATTTATCAACTCCTGAAATGATATGTAGCACTTTTCAAAATGTACTATTCAGGGAGATGGCAAGGCTCAGGGTATTAGAAATGGAATACAAAGACTTTGATCTCTAGGGTCAGAGGAGAAGATTGCTCTTGTACTTAAGGCCTGGACTTTGACTCAGGAGATCAAGGCTCAGTTCTTGGCTCTGCCATAGATTTCATTGGACAAATTGTTTAATTTTTCTGCGCCTCAATTCCCTATCTGTAAAATGAGAATAATAATTCTTTTTTTCACCTCCTTTATCTATCTTTTCTATTTAGATTGTAAATTCTTTGGGGGACAGACTGCCTCATACCATGTGCAGAATAATATTAATAACAACAACATAGTCATGCCATATGCTCTAATCCAGACCAGTGGCCATCTGATATGAGTGTATTTGACCTGTCTTAAAGGAGTTACTGCCTTATTAAATTTCCCCATAGACAGGTGCATACATCATGACTGGCACTTTTTCTGCACTATCAACAGAAAGGCTAAACACTCATTTAGCCTCTTATGTTCTACGAGTGCTCTCTAAATGAAAGGTTTGTATATATGTAAATAGTGAATACATATGGTACTAGTAGATGGCGTGCAAGAATATGTAGGCACTGCAAATGGCTTCTTCTGTCCACACCTTTACATGGAGCGCTTATCATATTACTCTTAAAAGTTATCAGTGTTAAAGTGCAGGATAGATACACTTGCAGCAACACTGTCCCTGCTGTGGATAAGAGATTTTAATATCCAAGGCTGCCAGTCTAGTACATTCTGTGCAAGTTAAATTCACTTATCCTTTTTAAACATAGTGCCAAATTTGGGAAAACTGAATAAGTAATAAATGTATATCCGTGAAAATAGACTCATTGTCAAGCTAGCAGAATGTACAAGCTCAGCTCCTGCTGTCAAATGGAGTGTTGCACGAAAGCCAACCAGAATTTTTTCTATTTTAAAACAGATGTTTAACCTGTTCCAAAACTGCTGAACAAGACCATTTAAATAAAAGCAAATAAGATGGCTGATGAGACTTCTTGAACAACAAAAAGCCACATGCAAATAAGGGAGCATCAAAAATTATTTATTCATTATCTATTTAGATATATGAATAATTAAGAGGAGAAAGTGCCTATCCTTTGCTCGAGGGGCCTTTTATATCAATTTACATAATATAATATATATTCAGCAGCTTATCCCCCATGCACAGTAGAATAACCAGCCACATGAATTGACTTAACGAACCCAATTCCGCTGAGCATTTCAACCCTCAGACACATCCTCCAACCTTAAAGCCTTAGAAAATAGAAGAGCTGTCCAGTGTTTCCTGAAGGTCCATCAGTTCAGGCTACATCCGGAGGAAGGACTGAGCTCCTACGTCAAGGTGCCCTCATGGAGAACGCTCTGCTAGAAGACCCTTCTTTCTTTTCTAAATCAAGGAAGCTCTAGCTAGAATTCTTCCACTGATTGCAGATGTGGAAGTCTGTCCCAGGAAAAGAGGCAGTCTCTCAAATTAGTAGATGCCAGGTCATTTAGGGCTTTAGATATCAAAGTCTACTTGGGAACCCACAGGCAGTGAATGCAGATCACAGAGCACTTGATGTAATTCCCACATGGCCAGGACAAACCTCATTCTGCATCAAACTCAGTTTCTAAAGAGAGTTACTATATAGCACATGTAACAATGTAATTTTAACCTTACAAAGGCATGAATTATGGTAGCAAACCTCCATCTCAAATAATTGTCAGTCTCCTGGCAAGGTGAAAATCATATAATGCGGTCTTGGACACTGCTGCTACCTGACCATCCAGCAGCAGCCGATGAACTAATCAGAATCCCTAAACTGAAAACTCAATTGACAGATGGCAAACACACACCCTAACCCAACAGGGACAATATAATCCTCAGCATATCTGCCAGTTGCTCTCCCTAGCCCACCAACATCACACCAGGCTTATCCAAATTGAACTGCACCCAGTTAGTGCTTGTCCATGCCCCAATCTTAAACAGGATACTTGATTGCATGCACTGGCCTGAGAGTGAAAGAGACATAAAGCTGGGTATCACCCATGCCTTTTCACTATCCCTGTTAATGGTCCCATTTACATACTGAACTAAGGGGAGAAAAGCTGGTGCCCTGTGGAACCCCACTAGACAGTGCCCTTGGGGAGGAAGACCAATAACCCCAAACTGCCCTGGGATTTTTCAGTCAGAAAAGAAAATAACTAAACCATTCAAGACAAGCCTGGCTGGGTCCTACTAGAGTCAGCTGATGAGTCAATAATACCTCATGATCAATAGAATTCAAAGGCAACTGGTAGAGTTAATAACAACATCAGAAGTCCCTGATCTTTTCACATCGCAGTCTCTGTGCCATGGGAGTGGGTGTTAGATAGAGGGAAGATGAAAAAGAAAGTGAATGTAGATTGAAAAATGAAAAGATCTTATGGGTTGCTTTTGAAGTATGGTTATGGTGTAGTAGTGATGGAGCAAATGCAATTTGAGAGGTAGGAACAGAACTCAGTAGGCAAGAACCAAAGACATCTACTCTGCATACATAAGAACGTGGTCAAGAGTAATGGGATGGTCCACACTGAAGGAGATTCCATGAAGCTGAAGAAAATAACAAAGAACTAGAAGACAATAAGAGTAACTAAGAGTTGCGTGGTGATATGTATGTCATGGCCAGAATGAACACTGAAATCTGTCGAGTATTGTTAATTCTTTTTGTTTATTTGAAATGTTAAAAATCCCTAAGATTTTCCCAGCATGTAAACTCTACATAATAATAGGGTATTTTTTATTCCTTATGTTACTATGTATGCGGGACATACTACTGAGAGTGTATGTGTATTAATTATGTCAATTACTATAAAAGGCATCTAGAGTTGGGGATAGATACTTTTTTATTTACAAACTTAAAGAAATGGTAATAATCAATAAATATATGTATTTTATATATAGTCTATACATTTACTATCTATATGGAAAAATCTTAGGGATATTTGACATTTCAAATAAATAAAAACAACTTCAAGTCCATGGTCCAGAGTATTGGAAAGTGATACCAAGCAGAGAAAATGTTGTATTACCTTGATTTTAACTCAACAGAGAGTGAAGGTCTCTAGAGCCAGATTCATCTATGTGTTTTAAGAATTTTTTGTGAGGCTAGAAGTCTTTAGAGTATTAATAGTTGTTGAGAACATACTTTCAGCAACATAAATATTCTGAATTTTACTGGCAAATGATGCCTAGCATAGGTTAACAGGATACATGAGTGCTGTTTCTGAATGCCTGTGGTTTAGAAGGTCTGATCATTATTTTTTTATTCCCTGAACAGTGTAAAATGTTAGCATGAGTCCAGAATAGCATTCAGATTGGGATGGCATCGCTAGTATTGTACTTTTAGGTCAGTGCACTTCTGAAGTATGTAGCTGGAATTGAAAAACTTACAGATAGTGCACAGTGGCTACAAATACCAAGGAATTCAAATCATTTTAGTGTGTAACTCATAGTCAAAATTATTATGCTTGAGCTTTCCCACTGGTAGGTTCTCCCAGACTTATAGAAACTATGCATACAGTTGCTATCCAGCGGAGAATAGCTGCCATATTGGTCATGTCTCTGGAAAAGCCATCTCTGTGGACTTGTTTCAGAAGAACAAGTTTTGATCTATATTTTAAGCAGCAGCTGCTCAGGCTGCTAAGAAGATGTATTCTGTTTTCTTTTGTGCAGGGATCCTTTAACCTCTGTTATCCACTGATGTGGGAGAGAAGAAGAAGCCTGACATTAAAATGTGTGTCTGCTGACTGTCTCTAGAGTAGGGAGTGAAAGAACTGAAATTAAAGCATACCTAGGTGTTGCTATATATATTACCTACTAGACTTCATCACAACACACAGACATCATTTGTCAGAAATACCAAGTATCTTTTTTTAGAAGCCATAGCTGCTTTTAAATTGAATTACTTTCCATTACAGCTTGCATGATAAAGGTGGAGCTGCTAAGGGCCTGACCCAGAGCCCATAAAAGTTTATAAAAGACTCCCATTGACTTCAATGTGCTTTGGGTCAGGCCCTCAAGCAGGGAGTCTCTTATTGAAAACGGCATGATAAACTTCAATACACAAATTGATTGTGGCATCTAAATGGAGATCTGTGGTATAATATTAATGATAGACTATATCTCTTTGGGATTGTTGAATCTCTACTAATTAAGGAGTTGGCGATGAGCCCTGCTATGTGTCTGCACAGGAGAGCAATGGGGAACAAGGAGCTGCCTTTAACCCCTGCATGGGCTACCCTCATCACCAGAACCTACTGGGAGGGTGTGGAGAGCAACTGTCTCCAGGTTGCTACACCACTTCCCATGCAGGAGGGAAAGAAGTGGGCATGTAGGGGTGGAACTCTGGTAGTAATAACAAACTGCATTTGGCTAACCTGGACAACATTTTGCAAATCAACTGGCCTTTCACGCTAGAAGGGTGGAAAGAAAGACATGGCTTCAAATGTAACTCACTAATGCTATGAATAAATTACCAAAATAAAATAAATTGCCTCCTATCCTGATCCTTCAGCACACAAGCAGTTATGGTGTAAACATTAGCATAATATGTTAGCTTAAAAACACTGCTTTTCAGACATTTCTAAGAGTGGTTGGGGGTTAGGTGTGTTTATTTTCCATATATTTACAATGCGGTTGCATAAAATTCCTACAGCAGATGGATGTGTTTCATTACAGAGCCAGTGGACTCTTGGTAGCTCAGGGTTCCAAATCCTGATCGTTTAAATGGAGAACAGAAACGGAATATGCAACTTTAAGGTTCAATTCCCTAGGCTAAGCAACTTGGGGATGAGAGGAAGAGACCTGAATTAAACTATACAATTATTTGGTCTGATAGCTAAGGTCTATAAATAATTGGGTGTATGTGTTCCTTTCATCTCTAAATGCCAGATATAATTCACTTGTACATGCCTTCAAAATCAACACAATTAGTCTTGGAGCAAGGGGACACCACACTTCTCCCCACCCCTTTTAAAACTCAGATGCAGAGGGAGAAGGAATAATTGATCAATTCAATAATTCTAAAGTTATTTCAAAGGCACAAAAGGCTCAAAAAAGGCAATGCTTTGGAGGCACTCTTTGCACAGAACTTTTGAAAGCTGCAATGTAGCCTGAAGCATAATAGTAAATCTTTGGAGGAAAATAAAACTATGTATGTTATACATAGTCTCTGTTGTGAAACCTCCAAGGAAATTTTGCACAATCTTTTTGTAGGGAAAACAATCAAATATCTGATAATATGGGTATTATCTCAGGCTTCAACTACACACACAGATGGAAATGTATATTGTGCCGTATTTTTCTTATTAACTATTTTAATTTTCCTGTAGTTTTCATGTGTCAGCGGGCATTCTTTCCTCAGAACCATTATAAAAAAAATCAATAGAAGCTACTTGTGTTACAGGTTTTGGCTAATCAGTAACTGTGGTTTGATCAGGAGAGAGAACTGTGTGAGGTGGAAAAGTTAAAAGGAAAATGCAGTACAGACTAAGAGCCCAGATTGGCCAGGCACTGAGGTCCCAATTTAGCAAAGCACTAATGTACTAAACTCCTAGAATTAGGGCCTGGTTGCTTTATGAGAAGTGCTGAGCATCCGCAATTCCTATTAACTTTACTAGCACTGAAGAATACAACATACCACACAGGATTTGGCCTTAAGGGCCCAATCATGCAAACTCTATTTACATAATTAATCTTTACACCTGTGGGACATTCGCTTGTCTTCTATTGATGACTTCAGGTGGCTACTGTAGTTCCAGTCTCTGTGCAGATGCATGGTGGGAGGGAGGAAGTAACCTTTTCTTCTTCTTTGTGGGGCTGATGAAAGGGCCAAAAGAAATCCAGACCTTTTGTTTGAGGGAGCACCTGGACCACTCCCTCCTACACCCCTTGACATGAGAAGTAAGAGGAGTCATGGCTCTGCATTCTCTACATATCAGCTAGCAGAGCTGATTGGCTGTGCTGGGGGTAGTTTGCTACTCCTCATGAAGGGATATACTGTAGCAGTGTGTAATTTCCCTAAGCAATGGGGATCTCCAGGAGTTTTCTGGAGCAGTGCAACTACATATCACCCATTCCTGTGGGCCAGGTGCTAGTTCAACAATCTAGCCCCAGTGATTAAGGACTACCATTGCAAGCGTGTGCAGGTTCAGACCCACTTTCTGTTTGATATTAAGCCTGGATGTGTGCAGAACTAATGTAACTATCTTAAGAAATGTGCCAATATATCCCTGTAGCTGTTCTTTGTCCTGTAACTTTAGAATTTAAAAGGAATAATGATTTCAACATTAAAAACTCATTATCTGAAGTTAAAGCAGCTAGGAAAGATCACTTATGCTTCACCAGAAAGAATAATTGATTTCCTTCATAGATTATCAATATTTACGACCAATTCACAGAATTTCTGGGGAGTTTTTGCACTGATCTTCCTTGTATCTCTAAATGTATTTGAGAGCATCACCTCCATAATCATTCAGCTGTGGGTTCTCCCAGTATGGATGAAATGAACAAACAAAAGTAGATGTCCCATTCTGAATGTGATCCAAAAGTGTGATTTAGATGTAAAGATGATTCGACACACCAGGAGCTCATTTACTTGCTCTTCAGTTCTTTGTTTTTTTTCACTCTCAAAAAAAGTGCAATCCCATTTGTTTTGTTGATGTTTGCTGTACTGCTGCAATTTCATCTCTCTCAGAAAAAAAAAATCCTGATAGGTGGAGCAAAAGTCATTAAGAAACTGAATGAGCAATAAGTCCCTGGAGAATGTGCATTTCACTAGTAACTTGAACTGTGTGATTGAAAAAGATTGAAATGGTCCATTAAATGTTGTTCATTATTGCAAAACCTTTCATTTTGAAGATCAGTAGACGTAATCACCACCAGCCCACTCCCACTGCACCCTTATCTATGTAACTCATTCTGCTTCACTTCTAGAAACAAGCAGTTAAGATTACACAGACCCATATTGTAGCAAAGTATGACTCTTGCTTGACATTGTCCGCTGTGCACCTGCCATTATTTTTCTGCTGCTAAAAATAAAAGTAGCATATTACACTTGTCATATCAAAACAAATAGTAGTAGTACTTAGCATGCTTTCAGTGCCTTTAAAACAAGTTCTATACATGATGATGCTATATTTTTGATTGTATGTGATATGGTTCATTAATTTGAAAAGCTGGTTTAATTATAATACATTATGCTAAAGTAGAGTTGCTTTAGCCTGTTAGAAAGAAGAGATATTGTGCAGTTACTAATACATAACTGTACATTTTCCCAATTCATGCAGTTTTCTGCACTCTAATTGGTTATGCATGTCTGATTTGCATGATTGCTATAGTATTATTACTCTAATATTCAAACATCATGCAAACTCCTTTATTCTGATTGGCTGACAGTCCTTTATTAATACTAGGATTAGGAAAATCACTGTATGAATATTTCTCATTAACCATTCTGAAAATATTCAAATCACTCCACTCTGGTTACCGTAGTGTCTCTGTTTTGATTGGCTTCTGTGCTCAGAATTTTCAAGCTGACAGCAATAAAGTTACCACCTCAGCTTCTCATTTCTTTTTGCTGAAGTAGGAAAAACTCCAACACAGAAGAAAACTGGGAATTTCCAGTCTAGCCAAAAAGCTTCTCTTCTCCTGCAGTCATGGAAACTGGTCTCCACATCCCTTCCAAGTGACTGAGAACCTAGAGAGTTCTGGGGTTAGAATTAAGCAAGAAGCGGAATTGGTGGGCACTCCATAGGTACTGCTGGTGGCATCAGATTTCAGCCTTGATGAACCAGAGGAACTTCCTACAGCTCTTCCTTTTCAGTAAATTACTACTCCACTGGCCCAGCTCCTCAAACCTCTTCCACAGTGCACTGTTTGTGCTTTGGTTATCTCACATTTGGATTGTTGTAAACTGTCTGTTGATAAGCCTTCGTGGCTCCTTTATCTTTGATTTATTATCTGTCTGGAAAGGATCAACAAGCTTGGTTTAGTCCTTAATTCAAAATTCCCCTGTTGTCCTGTTATTTAAGCATTTACAGTGGCTACCTGTTATCCAGAGAAGGAATTGGCTCTGATTCCTTACTTGCTATAACCTCAATACCCTGTGCAATTTTTAGGTAAAGGATATCTGGCCCCAAGCTAGTGTGCTGCCTTTCCATTTGGCTGTCATGCCAGCAATTCCTCTAGATCAGGCATTCTATAAAACATTTCTCTTTTCCATTTAGCTTTGATTTATACATTGTATGTGTCAAATACATTTTATGTAGCTTGTATGTTCTTTGTCTTTTTTATACTGAGATTATAGGATGCTCTAATGCAGAATATGTGAAGGGTGAATTAGGAATCAAAATATATTTTCTGAAATTAAAGATTTTTTATTCCTTAAAAATACAGTGAATTATAGTTAATTGCAAGAAAATACTGGTAAATAATGCAGCTGATCAAAACATATTCAAATTGTTTTGGAAATTTTTTTCGACCAGCTCAAATAATAAATTTCCAATACACAAATGTGGTGCTCTCAGTGAAATTGTGCAACCCCAATACAGTCAGTAATACCCACAAATCACCTCCCTTCTTCCAAGGGCCCAAATGGACTTGAGGAAATGACACACATTTCCTTCTCCTTTTTGGAGTTTGGGCATGCTTTGGAATGCTTCTAATGAGAAATGCACAAGCGGAAAGGAGGGCAGAATTTGGCTTGCTAACTTTATTAAAATATATGCTTGACAGGACCTTGATTTTGTTGGGCCTCTTCTTTTTTATTATTTTATTTCATTACTATTTTTTCAATATATCACTGATATATTCATTGTGAGCCTGCTCTTGCTTCAACTGAGGTCATTGGCAAAATTCCCATTAACTGCAATGATGCAAGATCAAGCCCTGAGAGAATAAGAAAACAAGAAAGCTTTTCAGCATCTATACGAATCTCCTCTAATCTCTAGTAAGAAATAAGTGGGTTTATTTGTTGTGGTCTAAACTCCCAGATTCCTAAGGGTAATAATTTACTAAAAAAATTTCTTGTTATGCAAGTGTAAGGAAATTAAACAAGTAATTACCTCAAGTAACCGTTTTCCAGTTCACATAGCACTAGACACAGTGCACGTTTGTTTAACTTTTTATTATGAGACCATTAACTATACCACAACTGTTGTCTAAGGACTCTATTCATTATTTGTTTGACGCAAGGAGACCTTTATTTTTACAGATTCTTTTTTATGGCAAGGTCAGTTCATAGTCTGTTGTATTCATCAGAAAGAACATTGGAACGAATCATTTGTGTTCCATTGTCTTAGCTGTTTTGTATAACAGACTGTTCATACATGGATTTCAAATGGAAGGAAAGCATGTCATCTCCTTTTGAAGACATCAGGTAAGTTCAAAACAATATGAAGAGGACCGTTCATAAGCCATTCATCAACACAGATGTCTTGATGAAGGCTGAAAAGTTATTGTCTAATGCAGAAAAAAACAAAAGTGCATTAAAATGAACTTCAAGGAGTAGTACTTCAATTATTTAAAATATATGAATGTTTGCTCTTAAGCTTTTGACAACCGAGGAGTGCTTTTCATTAACAGAGAGTAAATCAAAAGAGAAACAGCATCTACGAGCACTTGGATACTACAGGGACGGGTGCTACAGAAAATTCTGATTACAGGAAGAGAAAGCAGCACATAAAATGATGAGACATCTGTAGACGTTTAGCTAGTGTAACTACACTGGCAATATTTACTAAGGTAAGATAACATTTCCAGAACTCACAGTCCTCAATCTTCAGGGCAGAAAATAATTATCAGCTAGGGTCCAGAAGAAATTACTCCCTATATACTTGTTCATCCTCCTATTCCAAGCTCAACTGGATTTCTACATTCTGTCCCTACCCAAAGATAACATTGAGCCTGATCAAAAGTTCATTGAAGTCAGTGGAAAAACACCCATTGATGTCAATGGGCTTTGGATCAAGCCGATTGTCTGCTAATAATACAAAGTAAAGGATGATGATTTAAAGTTATTTGCTCAGCTGATGCTTCCTATACCCACATCAATCCTATGTATGCTGTTCCAGAATAGATCCTAGAAAAAGTACCTGTGCAATAAATGTTGGGTTCATTTATTTTAGTCACATGTACCTACCAGCAGTAGCTTAACTGCTGTTGCCGGAATGACATCCATAATTTATTCCCATTATGAATTTCTGCTTTTGGGTGAAGTATAAAGAATTGACTTAGTAGGTTTATAAACTGCTGGATACAGGTGAGGATTAAATTCCTGCAGGCTGAACTAGCAACATTAGTCCTTTGAATGACCTACATTTTTAATTCGGTATGAAACTACTTCAATCTAGGTAGTGAAACTAATGAGGCTGCCACAACTGTGCAAAGCAATAATCAACAGCTACTTTATTGTTGTAGAGTGCATTAAGTCTGTGCATGAGGTGAACTGAGACAAGTTTTCTTGTTTCAGAAATAAAAATCTGATGTGTGTTCATACTGTTTCTCTGAAAACGAATATTTCCAGGCTACGTGATGACTAGAAAAGGTCCAAGATCATTAGTTATTTTCAAATAAATGTGAATAAACAAAAAAAACCACTCTGTACAATATGTGCAAAGAGAAATTTGGAGGTGGAGTATATTTCTACCCCAGAGTATTTACTTTTTATGATTTAACTAACAATAGCAGCAAAAAAACAGATGTGTGTTTAATCTATGAAAATAAGCACATCATGCAGTGATAAAGGTGCCACTCTAACACACTAAGGGCGCTAACTTGTAGGGAGATAAGACGTGTACTTCTGCAGTATTTTCTGTAGCAGGATACTACTTGTTGACCATTTCCGATGAGCAAGCAGGCTGCACAGTGTTGTTATGGGCCTGAATGTCTTCCAGCTACTACCTGTGAATCAACAAAGAGAAGCTTGCTGTAGACCAGGGGTTGGCAACCTATGGCACGTGTGCCAAAGACGGCACGCGTGCCGATTTTTAATGGCACGCGCAGCAGTGTGCCATTAAAAATCCTGCCCAGCCCGGCTCGGCCCGCTCTTCTCCGCCCCCCACCCCCGCCCCCTCCCCCTCCCGCGGGGCCTGGGGGAAAGGGGCAGGGGGCAGAAGCTGGGTCCTGCTGGCTCCTGCCAGCTCCCCTGCCTCTTCCGGCAGTGTGCTGGGTTCCTGCCCCTCCTCCGGCTCTCCGTCAGTCCCTCCCTCCCTGCAGCCGATCAGCTGATGGCCCTTGTGAAGGAGGGGGTCAGGAAGGAGCAGAGTCAGCCTGCTCTGCTCCCGTCAGAGGCAGAGAAGAAGTGGGGGCAGGGCCTTGGGGAAGGGGGGTGGTGGAATGGGGGCATATCCCCTTCCAGCCCCCTGCCCTGATGCTCCCGTCACACCCCCTCTGCCCTGACACCTCCTCACACACACCCAGCCCTCTACCCTGAGACCTGTGCCCCACTCACGCCCAGACTCATCCCCTGAGCCCCCCCTCACACACACCCAGCCCTCTGCCTTGAGCCCTGCTCCCCACACACACCCCAGACCCGTGCCCTGAGCCCTGCACACCCCCTAGGTCCCTGCCCTGAGCCCTGTATCCCCCTCACACCCCCCCAGCCCTCTGCTTGACTCCTTCACCCCCCCCTCGACCCCAGCCCTGACTCTGGTACCCCCACACATACCCAGCCCCCCCACAGCCCATGCCCTGACACCTGCACCCCCCTCACATGCCCCCAGCCCTAACTTGCACCCCCCCACATACCCGNTATGTGGGCAGGGCTGGGACCCCAGACCGGCAGCGGGCTGAGTGGGTCCGGCAGCCGGGATACTGGCTGGCAGGAGCCGGCGGATGGAACCCCTGAGCGGAAGTGGGCTGAGCCGCTCAGCCCACTGCTGGTCTGGGGTCCTGGCTGCCGGCCCTGCCCAGCCCGCTGCTGGTCTGGGGTTCTGGCTGCCGTACCCTTGCCAGCCGGGGTCCCGGCCACAGGCCCCACTCAGCCCGCTGCCGGCCTAGGTGAACAGAACCCCAGACCAGCAGCGGGCTGAGCAGGCTGGCGGCGTAAGATCAACATTTTAATTTAATTTTAAATGAAGCTTCTTAAACATTTTGAAAACCTTGTTTATTTTACAATACAACACTAGTTTAGTTATATAATATATAGACTTATAGAGAGAGACCTTCTACAAAACATTAAAATGTATTACCGGCAGCGAAACCTTCAATTAAAGTGAATAAATGAAGACTCGGCACACCACTTCTAAAAGGTTGCCGACCCCTGCTGTAGACAGAAGGTTTGTGTTAGATCTCAAAGCCAGTTACACCTTATGCTGGACATACAGAGCTCAATCATGCATTTTCACAACCCCACACTAGAGGTGATGTGGAGCCCACCCAGCTCCGAGGGATGAGCCAGATACTTTTTTCTCCACACCACACAACATCAAAAGGGACCTTGCAGTTTATGATTGCCAAGATGCTCAGCAGTAGGGGCACAGAACTGCCTGCCTTACCAACACCAAAACCAACACCTGTTCTCCTTCTGGAGAATGGACACCAGACTGGTTTGCTGATTGCATGCTAATTATGTTAACACCCGTAAAACTGACCTTCCCACCAGGCTCTTTGCAGCTCCTCCACTTCAATCCAAAAGAACAGATTAAAGAATATTTAGATATTTCAATGTATTAAATCAGCAGACCCTGATGAAATTCATCTTTCTGTATTTAAGGAACTAGTTGAAGCAATCTCAGAACAGTTAGCTATTTCTTTGAAAACTCATGGAGGAAGGGGGAGGTACCAGAGGACTGACGAAGACCAGTCAGCCCAACTTCAATACAAAAATACTGGAACAAATTATTAAACAAGCACCTAGAGGATAATAGAGACATAAGTAATAGCCAGCATCGATTTATCATAAACTAACCTTGCCAGACCAACCTAATTTCCTTCTTTGACAGGGTTACTGGCCTAGTGGATGGGAGGAAGCTGTAAATGTGATATGTTCTGATTAGAGTAAGACTTCTAACACAGTTCCACATGATATGCTTATAAGCAAACTAGGGAAATGTGGTCTAAATGGAATTACTATACATCAGGTTCAAAAATACCATACTCAAACAGTAGTTACCAACGGTTCACTGTCAAACTGGGGGCATGTATCTAGTGGGGTGCCACCAGGCTCTGTCCTGGGTCCAGTACTATTCAATATTTTCATTAATGACTTGGCTAGTGGAGTGGAGGTTTATAATTGCTTTTAAATTTGTGATTGACACCAAGCTGGGAGGGGTTGCTACAACTTTGGAAGCCAGCATTAGCATTCAGAATGATCTTGATAAACTGTAGAACTGGTGTGAAATCAACAAGATGAAATTCAGTAAAGACAATTGCAAAGTACTACACTTAGTAAGAAAAACATCAAATGCACAATTACAAAATGGGGAATAATTGTTTAGGCAGTAGTACAGCTTAAAAGGATCTGTGGGTTTTAGTGGAGCACAAATTGTATGAGTCAACGTTGTGATGCAAGTGTGAAAAAGGCTAATATTCTGGGGTATATTAACAGGCATGTCCTGTTGAAGACACGGGAGATAACTGTGCTGCTCTAGCCGGAATACTATGTCCAGGTCTGGGTGCCACACTTTAAGAAAGATGTGGACAACTTGGAGAGAGTCCAGAGGACAGCAACAAAAATGATGAAAGACTTAGAAAACCTGATCTATGAGGAAAGGTTAAAAAAACTGGGTATGTTTAGTCTTGAGAAAAGAAGACTGATGAGGGAGGGGACAACAGTCTTCAAATATGTTAACAGTCATTATAAAGAGAACAGTGATTGTGCTCCATTTCCACTGAAAATAGAACAAGATGTAATGGGCTTAATCCACAGCAAGGGAGTTTTAGTTTAAATATCAGGAAAAACTTTCTAACTATAAGGATAGTTAAGCACTGGAATAGGCTTCCAAAGGAGGTTGGACAAACACCTGTCATAGATGGTCTATGTATGCTTAGTCCTGCCTCAGTGCAGGGGGCTGGATTACATGACCTCTTGAGGTCTCTTCCAGCCCTACATTTCCATGATAATACCCTCGCTTTCCCATCTCTATACCACAACACTCTACATATACACTTCATATTTTTATTTTTAAGGATGTGATTTTGATCACTCCCTTGTAACCATTGAGTCACATACCAGGCATGCTCTCCACAGCTCAAGGAGCCTACTTCACCAGATATTTACAGAGAACTAAATTGGAAGCTAGATACAGATCTGGGAATACTGATTGGTGAAAAAAAAAGGTGTTTTGATGAAAAAATATTGGCGGACAATTCCAACCTCTTGGTTCAATACTTCTGTTGCTAGATAAACGACACCCACATACGCGTATAAGCAGTGCTTAATTTATGCCAGGGCTGAGCCCCGGCACCTCTAGACTTGACAGTTCATTACTCCAGCACGTCTGGGTTTGCCATGTCAGTTATGAAAGTAAAAAAAAATGCTTGAGCCCTGGCACCTAATTGCTTGAACCCCAGCTCCTCTTTCATTACAAATTAAGCACTGCATATAAGTAAGTCAAGGATGTAGGGTTAAATCTGGCCTACAATGGATAGAGCTTTTCCTTGTTCATGGCAAAAAGTTCCAAAAGATTTACAAGGAGCAGGAATGGTTCCTTAATTTGTAGTTTCTTTTCCAAAATAATTGTGATCAATTGGACTAAATTCCAGTGTTTTCTTCACCAAGGTCTCTTTGAATAATGGTTACTCTCCCCACATCTTCCTTCTTCTGAGGAGTCTCCATATAGTTCCACTGTTCCTCAGTCCAACAAAGGTCTTGGGAGGGTGTCAGGAAATGGCCTGTTTGGAGCATAGTTTCACTAAATGACAAGGGCAGTAGCACTTGATAAAAAACCCTAGAAATTGCTTGCTAAGCTTTATGGGTGTCACCTAAGAAGACAGATGATAGAGCGCAGATACTCAGAGTTTATATATCACACTGGTTTTCATAGATTCCATGCCCAGCAGGGACCATTGTGATCATCTAGTCTGACCTCCTGTATAATACAAGCCATAGAACGTCCCCAAAATAATTCCTAGAGCAGATCTTTTAGAAAAACATCCAGTCATGACTTTAAAATTTTCAGTGATGAATAATCCACCACAACAGTTGGTAAATTGTTCCAATGGTTAATTACTCTCACCATTAACAATTTATGCCTTATTTCCAATCTGAATTTGTCTAGCTTCAACTTCCAGCAAACTGGATCGTGTTATACCTTTTTCTGCAAGACTGAAGATCCCATTATTAAATATTTTGTTCCTTGTGGAGATACTTATAGACCGTAATCACCCTTTAACCTTTTCTTTGCTAAGTTAAATAGATTGATCTCCTTGAGTCTATGACTATAAGGCATGTTTTCTAATCATTTAATCTTTTTTGTGGCTCTTCTCTGAATCCTCTCCAATTTATAAACATCCTTTTGTAAATTGTGAGCACCCAAACTGGACACAGTATTCCAGCAGCAGTCACACCAGTGCCAAATATAGAGGTAAAATAACCTCTCTACTGCTAATTGAGATTCTCCTGTTTATGTGTCCTAGGATGGCATTAGCTCTTCTCGCCATAATGTCACACTGGGAGCTCAAGTTCGGCTGAATATACACCACAACCCCAAAATCTTTATTACAGTCACTGCTTCCCAGGTAGAGTCCCCCATCCTGTAAGTATGGCCTACATTCTTCTTTCCTAGATGTATACATTTACATTTAGCCATATTAAAAAACATGTTGTTTACTTGTACCCAGTTTACCAAAGGATAATCACTCTGAATCAGTGACCTGTCCTCTTCATTATTTAGCACTCCCCCAAATTTTGTGTCATCTGCAAATTTTATCATTGATGATTTTATGTTTTCTTCCAGGTCATTGATAAAAATGTTAAAGAGCGTAGGGCCAAGAGCCGATCCCTGTGGGCCCCTATTAGAAACAGACCCATTCAATGACAATTCCCTGTTTACAATTACATTTTGAGATCTATCAGTTAGCCTGTTTTTAATCAATATAATGTGTGCCATATTTGTTTTACATCATTCTAATTTTTTAATCAAAATCTTGTGCAGTACTAAATCATATGCCTTACAGAAGTCTAAGTATATTACATCAACACTATTACCTTTATCAACCAACCTTAAAATCTCACCAAAAAAAGATATCAAGTTAGTTTGACAGGATTTATTTTCCATTAACCCATGCTGATTTGCATTAATTACATTGCCTTCTTTTAATTGTTTATTATTCGAGTCCCGTATCAGCTGCTCCATTATCTTGTCCAGGATCAATGTCAGGCTAACAGGCCATAATTACCCAGGTCATCCCATTTACCATTTTTAAAAATTGGTACAACATTAGCCTTCTTCCAGTCTCCTGGAACTTCCACAGTGCTCCAAGACTTATGAAAATTAACAGTAACAGTCCAGAGAGCTTATCAGCCAGCTTTATTAGAACTCTTGAAGGCTTGCTGATTTTAAAATGTCTATCTTTAGTAGCTTCAGTTTAACATCCTTCAGAGATACTAGTGGTATGGAAAGAGTGTGACCATCATCATATGAATGAGACTATATCATCTGTTTTTTCCCCAAATATAGAACAGAAAGATTTATTGAATATTTCTGCCTTTTCTGTATTATTACTGATAATGCTATCATTTCCATCTATAAATGGACCAAAACAATTGTTAGGATTCTTTTTTTTTTTCTAATATATTTTTAAAACTTATTATTATCCTTAACTCTGCTGGCCATAGTTTTTGCCTTGTTTGTTTTTGCTTCCTTTCTCAATTTTCTACAATTCCTGACTTCTGATTTATATTCATTACTGTCAGCTTCCTCTTTCTTCCATTTGTTATATATATTATATTTTTATAGCTGCCTTCACTTCTCCTTTAAACCAGGTTAGTTTTTTAACCAGTGGGGCTTGATTTCTCAGTTGTGGGATTGTGGCTTTTTGGGGAATCTAGTAAGGAGTTCTTAAATGATCCTAGTTATCATTCACATTTTTTCTGATTAAATTCTTCCTCCCAAGTGATTTGGTTCATAATTGTTTTCAGCTTTATGAAACTGGCCCTATTAAAACACCAAGCATATATATTATTAGTCTGGACTTTATTGCGCTTGCACATTACAAATGTGATCAAGTTATAATCACTGGTACCTAAGCTACCATTAGTTTTTAGTTGTGTGATCAGTTCTTTATCTGTCAAGACATGTTCTAATAAAGAATTCCCCCATGTTGGCTAAAACATTTTTTTGTGTTAGGAAATTGTCATCTATAATGTTTAGAAATTCCAAGGAACTTTTAGTACTTGCAGCATGAGGCCGCTAGCATATGTACTCAAATTGAAATCCCCCACAATCACACAGGGTTTTTTTTCCCTACACATTATCAATAGGTGCAAAAGGAGCCCATCATCCTGTTCCCTAGCGTGATTTGGTGTCCTGTAGCAGACACCAGCTCATACCCCATTTTGTGCTTTATCTCTTAGGGCATTAACCATAAGCATTCAAGATCATTTTCTTCCAAGTTATCAGTGACTTGGAAACAGGTTATGCCATTTTTGACATAGGGTTCTATTCCTCCTCTCCTTTTGCCCACTCGATCCGTCCTAAATAAGTTATAATAATTGATTTTAACATTCCAGTTGTGCAAATCATCCAACCAGGTTTCAATAATACCAACTAAACTGAATTTATGCTCATAAATGAGTGATTCCAATTCCTCTTGTTTGTTACCAAGGCTCCCAGTATTGGTGTATAGGCAATTCAAAAATTTCTTCTCTTCATGTCCTTTGGTTTCTTGATTAATTTTTTTCTCAACATCTCGATTTTGTGCTGAGTGCTCATATCTTCCCTCTTTTTACCCTCCCCTTTTGCTATTAGTTTAAAGCCCTCCTGACTGTTCTAGCCAACCTGTCCCTAAAGAGACTGGTTCCCCTTTTACTGAGGTGGAGGCCACTCAAACTATACAGCCTTCTCTCTCCACAGAAGGTGGACCAATATTCCACTAAACCAAAACTCTCCATCCTACATCATTTACCTAGCCAGCGGTTCACTTCCAGAATCTTCTGCTTTCTGTCTTCCTTCACTCATGGGACAGGAAGGATCTCAGAGAACATCACTTGGACATCCTTCTTCTTCAGTACACTTCTGAATTCCTTGAAGTCATTTATTATCAGTGAGCTATCTCATGACGCAGGGTCATTAGTGCCAATACGAATCATCATGAATGGATCCTTGCCAGTCAACTTCAGAAGCCTATCTAGTCTTAGACTGACATCTCATGTCTTAGGTTCAGGAAGGCAGCATGCTGTCCTGTTGTCCGCCTGTCTCAGGCAGAATGTTCTTTTGAATCTTCAGAGTATTGAATCTCCAATAAGGATCATCAGTCTTCCTTGGACAGTTGTAGAACTCTTTGCAGACAAGCTTGATTTTCTTACATGTTGGGCCGAGCTGCCATCCACATGTGTTCCACACAACTCTCCATTCCCTTAGACTTGCTGGATCCTGAGAGGTATCTTCCATAGTTTCCATGCTGAGGACCTTGTATCGATTTGAAACTTCTAGCTGGGAGGAATTCCTCCTGCTTCTCTTCTCTCCAGTGGCCACAGCCTGCCTATTCTCATCTGTCTCCAGCCGCGTAGAATGACAGAGTGACCTCTTGCCTCTGGAGATTACAAACTGCCAGGCCTCCTCTCTGACTTCCTCTCTCTCCAGTTCCTTGAACCTGAGATAGTGGTGTTTCCCTCAACTTCCCCCTCCAATCCAAGAATCTTTTCCTCCAGCACAACCACCAACTTGCACTTCATGCACAGGAAATCCCTTCTGGCTTCAGGCAGGAAAGGGAACATGGCACATTCATTCCTGGGGATGGCATAAAAATGAGATGACAAATAGTAGAACCAACAACCCAGGGTCCCCACAAGACTCCAGGTAAAATATGGAAACGGGGCAGCATCTAGCTCACCCAAAATCACATGAAGCATATTCTCAGGGACTCAGTGGATGGGCAGCTGAGGGCTGGGGATATCTGCAAGGCAGGTTGTGTGAATTGCAAGCTCAGGTCTCCCAAATTTTAGTGTTCCTAGTTACACTAGTTCATCTCCAGGATGCATCTGTCTCTGCCTGGGCTCCTACCCTTGACCAGAACGATCAAAGAGAACACTACCTATGCCCCCAACTCCTTCATCCTTACTCCCAGAGCCCTGTAGTCACTTCTGCTCTGCTCAGGGTCATATATCGCAGTATCATTTCTTCCCACATAGGTGAGTAGCATGGGGTAGTAGTCAGAGGGCTGGATGATCCTCGACAATCCCTCCATAATGTCTCGGATATGGGCTCCTGTCAGGCAGCATAACTCCCAGGATGCCATGTCAGGCTGCCAGATCGGTGCCTCTGTCCCCCTCAGAAGAGAGTGACCAACCACCAGCCACCACTCCCTTTGTTTCCTCCTGGGAGTGGTGGCTGCGATCCTCCCAGCCTTAGGGGTACATAGCTTCTCCTCCTCCACCTTTGCGGGCGATTCCTCATTGTTCGTTGCCAGGGCAGCATAATGATTCTTCATCACTGTGGTGGGTGAGTTGGGAGTAGCAGTAGAGCACTGCCTGCTGCCAGAAATAACCAGCAGCCAGTGTCCTCCCTGTGACCAAGACATATGCTCCTCCCACACCCTCTCTTCTGCTGAAGAGTGGACACTTAATCAGGTGCTGGTCCATTTGGTCTCATTGGCACCTGGCTGAGGCATTGGCTAACCTTTTGTCTCTGGGGAACTTGCCTGAGACTGCCTGCCAGAACATGTTGGAACATGTCTTGGTAACATTATACAGTGGAATCTTAGATCTTTACATATAATGTTGCCACACATTTTGCCAGGACAATAATGATTAGCAAATCAGGAGTTTTTGAACTCCCTTACATAGTGTGCTTTGTACAAAATGTACATAATCTTGTAAAAGGGGTGAACATAGCGGTACAGTCTGTCACACCCTCCCACTCAGGTGGGTCTGGAGTTGGAATAGCCTTGGCACCACCGCCTCTAACATGCTGGGCAGGTCAGCTGAGCAGTTGCAGAGGGGAAGTAAATTGCTACTGGTATAGACTGGCCTATAGTAGTAGCTGTTTAATTCCTCCCTTGGAGCAATGTGAGGGGCTGTAGGAATCACAAATCCCTCCTTATTTTGCCCTGGTGACAGCAAAGCTACATGCTGCGCAAACAACTTTTAAAAATGCCGAATAAAAAAATGCTTACTAAAGAAATGGGAACAGATCCTTATCTGGCAGAGCTACACCAGCTGAGGTACTGGCTCATACTGCATACATGGAAAAAGGGAAGCTCAGCTGTATCTTAGACAGTTTAAAAAATCTTGAATCGGTGTTCCTACAAGATATATATTGTGAATCAACATAAAGCTACTAAACCACTACACCACACCCATGAAAAACAACTCAGGGCTGCAAGCCTAACACACATTTGCATTGCAAAAGTGCCACCAATGTATCTCATGGAAGTAGCTGAAGGCATGTAAACATTCTGACTCAATTCTGTGTCTGTAATAATTATTGAGCCATACTGGTTTTCAATCATGGAACTATTTAAACAGAAAAAGTTCTTCCTGTCTTAAACTATTAAAGCAAGAAAAGCCAACATGCCGTATGAACGGGCACTGCAAGATGGTGAGCAGGGCCGGCGCTCCCATTAGGCGACCTAGGCGGTCGCCTAGGGCACTGCTATTTTGGGGGCGCCTGCGCCCCCGCCGCCCGTAAAATTTGGGGGCGGGACCTTCCGCCGCCGCTGTTGGGGGCGGGATTTCGGGGGCGGGACCTTCCGCCGCCTAGGGCGCCGGCAAAGCTGGCGCCGCTACTGATGGTGAGTTACTATATGTTAACCACAACTGAAAGCGCTCACCATTGTACAACATTTGCACACATTGACAAACTTATTAAAAGTTAGATCAAAGTGAATATTGCAGTACAAATTTTAAGAATATTCATTCAAATTCACAAGTGATTTTCAGTTTGACCGTGTTCTCAGACCTTTCTCATTCACTTTCTGCAAACATTCAGTGCCTGTGGTTTGTTAGCACGAATGTTCGTGAGTAATTTTTAAGCTAGGATGCCCAAATATTTGCTGAAACAATATTCAAATTGTACATTTGGTTACATTTTTCACAATCAATGCTGTATTGCTAACCAATCTAGGAACAAAAACAATATTGTGTGATTTTATTGAAACTAATCAACATAATGAACAGAATATTCACAATGAACTTTTTGTGATCCATTTCCAGAGCAAAATTATTCTCTAAAGAAATGTGTGAGTCATGATTAACAAAGTTGAAAAAATCACAATCTATTCAAAGACAACTATTGGCTCAACTTTACTAAATATTAGTTATCATTTCTTCCAAAATCTTTCTATATATCAGACATACGTGCTTCAACCTACACTTTTTGGGTACTAAACAGATTTGATTGTATAGGATCATTGGGTATTTTGTTAGTACAGCACAGTCATGTAGCTTAGAAGGCTGAGAATTTCAGCCTCCTGCTGTCTGGCAATTACAGTGTATATGTTATAGAGCCAATTTTTAAAAGATGGCTGAGAATCAATATAAAAGTGGAAATGTAGGACAGCAATAAAATAAGTTTCCAAGAAAGCTTGTAGTCTGCAAGAAGTCTGTGACTTGCTTAACATAACATAGAGGGTTGGAGAAGAAATAAATCAGCCAAACAGCTTGGCTATACAGATTTATAAGCTATTTCTAAGTTATATGTGGTTTGTTCCCTTTCTCTTTGTCACCCATTATCTAAGGGTACTAAGTCTTCCTAATTAAAGGGATGATCCTTTAACTGTGAAATCTATATTCTATTATTTTCTCTATTTATTACACAACCTGTCTATTTTAAACATGATGCTGAGCTTCACTCCAGGATGATTATTAGTTTTATCAAGGGAACTATAGCAGCTCTCCCTACAAAGTAAACTGGTTAGATGAAATTAAATTACCACTGTAGAGGAGGATAAATAGGTTTCTTAACACAAAAACTGATTGAAAAAAAGGTAAGAAAAATATTAACGTGGGGAAGAAAAGTAAATCATAGTATAATTTTCTCTGTATCTTGATTTCCTGCCTCTCCCCCACCCCTTCAGGGCATGTCCATTTTTGGTCAAACCTAAAAACAAATATAGATGTTTTGTTTAATAAGATGCAGGTACCTCTCAAGTGAACCTTCTTACTAATGATCTGAAATACTTTCCTGGAACTTGCTGAGGGCTCCATTGTTCTGCTAGGGCACTGGCCCATATTCAGGAGGTGTTGTGGCCCTGTTCCTTCCCCCAGACTTTTCAGAGAGGCTAACAACACCAGCAGCACTAGCTGGGAGCCATTCTTGCTCTCAGGGCAGCGTGGACTGTGACTGTGACTGAATGTGGTAGATACAAATGGGAGATTCTTATTCCTGTCACCCTGTTCTACCTCATGAGGGAAAAGGATAATGTGCATCTTAGTTTAGGATTTTAAATAGAGATGAGAATCACATCCCAGCACAGCAATATGGTGGGTATTCTTCTATTATCTGCATCTCTGCCTTTTCCAACAGGGATCTACCAGCAAGGTACCTGCATATAAGCAATAATAATGTGCCATTCATTTTTTTTCATCAAGGGAATAATGATCTCCCAATTTAATCCATCCATAGAGTGATGGAAATCTAAAACATAGAGTGGAAACAATGCTAATTGACAATGTGCGTTTCCTTTATTTGCCCACTTCAGCAACATACATCACTACAACCAACCTGACCACATTGTAGTAAATGGGACTGAATAAAAGAATGTCTTTCTTCTTCAGTTCCTTCTTTCCTCCTTCTATTATACCCTAACACAGGTTGTGGTAGAAACCCCAAATAAGTCATACCCATTGCTTAAGGAAACCCTTGATATATTTTTTTTCATTTACTAGAGGTGATGAGATAAATGGCGATAGACTGGAACCCCATAGCCACAAACCCAGAGGCAGGGTGAGCCCTATCAAGGAAATTTTGGCCTTAGCTGCTCAGTGGGAGAACAAAATGCTCTCTCCTGTATAACACAGAGCATAGAACTTCCCCAAAATAATTCCTAGAGCATATCGCTAAAACAAAAAATCCAACTTTGATTTAAAATTTGTCAGCAATGTCTCCATCCACCAGGACCTTTGGTAAATTGTTCCAGTAGTTAATTACTCTCACCATTAAAAATATACACTTTATTTCCAGCCTGAATTTATCTAGCTTCATCCCTTGCCCCCTTACAAACCCTACCCACCCCCCACACGCCCCTACACCACCAACATACCCCTCATCCCCCAAACCCCAACATACACTGCTACATAGCCCTCCACACACACATAGTCCTACACACCCCTCACCTCCACACACACACATGCTACACTCTCCTCGTCCCCCCTATACACACCCTTCTTGTCCCCCCACACAGACACCCTGCACATCCCTCACACACATAACCCAGACATACACACCTCTCTCTCTCACACACACACACACAACTTGTTTGGGGGGGAGGAAGGGGTGACCACCTCCCTTGTACACAGCCCTCATCTGTCCTCCACCCCATTTTGTTCTTGGGAAATTTTGGGTTTGCCCAAGGACAAAAATGTAGTGCTGAGTAGCGTTTGTATCCTTCTCAATTCAAAGAAAATTTAAAGGGAACATTGCCTGGTGGGTTGGTGCTAGCTCCTCTCATAGCTTCACAAAGTCTGTTTCCTTTTGCTGAAGTTCTGCAGTTACTACTGGTTGTCCAACCATACCAGGCTAGTTGTCCTGTACCAAAAGCAACAGTAAACCAAGGGGATTCTGTGGCAATAGTGGCATTCATCATACATATCCAGTCTGCCTAAAGGAATTATCCTCGCCCACCAAGGGAGGTGGTCACCCCTCCCCCCCCAAAACAAGTTGTGTGTGTGTGTGAGAGAGAGAGGTGTGTATGTCTGGGTTATGTGTGTGAGGGATGTGCAGGGTGTCTGTGTGGGGGGACAAGAGAGTGAGACCAGTGATTGGATTTTCTAAAGCACAGCATAAATGATTGGGTGCTCCTTCTTCTCACAAGTCTTATTGACCTGCCAAGTTGTCTCCATGAAGATTAAAAGTTCATTGTTTCTCATATAATTTAATATTGGCTCCATGATGCTTCAGCCTAGATATTATCATGTCATATTTTGTAACGCAAAGATCTAATGGACTTAAGGACAGTGTTTGCAATGTTGTTGTAGCCATGTTGACATTAGAGAACATTAGAGAAACAAGTTGGGTGAGGTAATATATTTTATTTGACCAACTTCTGTTGATGAAATGACAAGTTTTTGAGCTACATAGAGCTCTTCTTCCGGTCTGGGAAAGGTATTGTGAGTGTCACAGCTAAATACAAGGTGAAACAGATTGTTTAGCATAAGTAGTTAACACATATACTGAGGGACCATTCAAGGTGAAGTGGCCCATTAGCATCCCTGCAGTCATAGGACAAAAAAGAGGGGTTAATGGATTACAAATTCCTGTAATAAATCTTAAATCCAGTGTCTTTATTAAGACCATGATTTTTTAGTGTCTAGCAAAGTTATGCATTTAAACTCCCAGGCTTGTCTTCTGAAGGTGTTGTGAGGGTTTCCTTTGAGGATAAGCGCTGAAAGGTCAGATATGGAGTGATTTTTTTTTGTGACAAATGTTCACCCATAGGTGATATGGTGTTTTTGTCTTTTATCATTTTTCTGTGTGAGTTCATTCGAAAGCATAGTGATTGTCTGGTTTCCCCCACATAGTTGTTGTTCAGGCATTTGGTGCACTGGATGAGGTACACCTCATGTTGTGATAGGCATGTGTAGGATCCATGGCTTTTGAAAGGTGTGTTGTGGGGGGTATTGATCATTGTAGCAGTGAAGATATTTTTTGAGGAAAACAGACACTTTCTATGAAAAATTTTGTTTAAGCAAAACCCCAATTTTCTATGGAAAAGAGGTTTAATGGGAAAAGTTCAGCCATCCTTATGGCCTAACTTCATTCTGAATATTGCTAAAATGTCATATCAATTGCACTGCAGATGTGTGAAATTCCATTTTAATAGGCTCATAACAGCAAATCAGAACTACTGCAAACTCAAAGGCACTGATGCTCAGTGAAGACTGTTTTCATGCCAAATTTCAGCTTTCTACAGACAGCTGCTTTGGAGCTAGACCTGTTAAATATATTGTCACCGCAAAATATATATATATTTTAGAACACGGAAAAAATATCTTTTCACTCTCCTTGTACCCCAAAATGGCTGGATTTTTTAGGTCTGATTTCCCAAAATTATTCACATTCAGGCGCACACCAAACCAGGAAAATTTCAGCATGAAAGATGAAGATTTCAAAAAATTAAGCGCTACTGCAAATGAATGGTTAGAAAAGAAACACCAGGACAACCTTAACTATAGATGTCATAGATCCATAGATTTTAAACCAGAAGAGACCACTGTGATGATCTAGTCTGATTTTCATAACACAGGCCATAGAAATTCATTCACTAATTCCTGAATTGAGCTTAATAGCTTGAGTACTAGTTCTCCAGCTAAAATAATAAGGATTAATAAACTGGGGCTAAATTGTGCCACTGGTTTTTAAGGAAAACTCCTCATTCCTTTTAAATGGGTGCTCTGCTTTAAAACACATAGCCCAATATGGCTCTGAGTAAGTAATATTGTTCATGGTTGCTTAAAATGGTCCTAACTAAAACTATCATGTAGGTAGCAGCAAATCTAATAATGGCAAATGGTCAGGAACAAATCCTGCCATGCTAAATAAATTGTCATCTCAATGTTGGTAGGCAGTGGACTGAAACAAAACTTTATACTTGCATTTGATTTAGAGAGCTAGTTCTCTTTCCACACCATTTGTTGATACTAAATACAGTTTACCTCCCAGTACTGATGGTTAACACTGGGATCATGACCATGTGGACAGAATCCAAGACCTCATTCACTATAATGGAACGCACAGCATGATTGGTTGTTGAGTTGAGCTGTACTCATTACCTTTTCTCATTCACTTTCTGTTTTCTAGTCAATGCTTTTGCAAACTGATCACAAACATATTTTTAGCTTTGCATTTTATTTTAATGGTTGATGAGTATTATTGTAGCTGCTACTAGAAAAGACATCCTAGATCAAAGGAAGCTTCTGGTGCTCTACCACCTACATAGAGTTTATTGGAAATTGTTGTGATGAAACAAATTGTGATTTACAAGTAAGTTCTTTGAAGCTTTAACTATATAAAACCCATCTGATGTGGCTCACATAAATCTTAACATAATTAATTAATGTTTGCAACATGCCTTGAAGATAAATGGAAACTTCTAAGTGCTAAGTAGTATTTTTAGTAATCTGTTCTTTACCATAGTAAAGAACAGAATTATCCAACACATAAAAGTAATCTGTTCTTTACCATAGTAAAGAACAGAATTATCCAACACATAAATGAACACAATATATTGGGGAAGAGTCAACATGGCTTCTGTAAAGGGAAATCATGCCTCACCAAACTATTAGAATTCTCAGAAGGTGTCAACAAACACATGGACAAGAGTAATCCAGTTGAAATACAGTACTTGGCCTTTCAAAAAGCCTTTGACAAGGTCCGACACCAAAGTCTCTTAAGCAAAGTAAGCAGTCATGGGATAAGAGGGAAGGTTTTCACATGGGTCAGTCACTGGTTAAAAGATAGAAAACAAAGGGTAAGAATAAATGGACAGTTTTCACAATGGAGAGAGGTAAATAGCAGGGTCCCTCAATGATCTATACTGGGACCAGTGCTGTTCACCATATTCATAAATGATCTGGAAAAGGGGATGAACAGTGAGGTGGCAAAGTTTGTAGATGATACAAAATTACTCTAGATAGTTAAGTCCCAAGCTGGCTGCGAAGAGTTACAAAAGGATTTCACAAAACTAGGTGACTGGGCAACACATTGGCAGATTAAATTAAATGTTGATAAATGCAAAGTAATGCACATTGGAAAACATAATCTCACTTATACATACAAAATGATGGGGTCTAAATTAGCTGTTAGCACTCAAGAAAGAGATCTTGGAGTCATTGTGGATAGTTCTCTGAAAACAGCCACTCAATGTGCAGTGGCAGCCAAAAAATCTAACAGAATGTTAGGAAAGGGATAGATAATGAGACAAAATATCATAATACCACTATATAAATCCATGGTATGCCCACACCTTGAATACTTCATGTAATTTTGGTCACCCCATCTAAAAAAAACACATATTAGAATTGGAAAAAGTACAGAGAAGGGCAACAAAAATTAATAGGTGTATGGAACAGCTTCCATATGAGGAGAGATTAAAAAGGCTGAGACTGTTCAGCTTGGAAAAGAGATGACTAAGGGAGGGATATGACAGAGGTCTATAAAATCATGAATGGTGTGGAGAAAGTGAATAGGGACGTGTTATTTACCCCTTCACATAAAATATGAACCACGGGTAACGCAATGAAATTAATAGGCAGCAGGTTTAAAACAAACAAAAGGAAGTACTTCTTCACATAATGTACAGTCAACCTGTGGAACTTGTTGCTAAGGGATGTAATGAAAGCCAAAAGTGTAACTGGGTTCAAAAAAGGAATTAGATAAATTCATAGAAGATAGGTCCATCAGTGGCTATTAGTCAAGATGGCCATGGATACAACCACATGCTCTGAGTGTCCCTAAGCCTCTGACTGCCAGCAGCTAGGACTCGATGACAGGGGATGGATGACTCAATAATTTCCCTGTTCTCTTCATTGCCTCTGAAGCACCTGGAATTGGCCACTGTTGGAAGACAGGATACTGGGCTAGATGGACCTTTGGTCTGGGAGGGGGAGCGGGGAGAAGAGCAGAATGCCAGCAGCTCCTCCAGCAGCTGTACCGCCCCCAGCCCTGTCCTCCGGCAGGGCTGCTGCTGTAGTACACAGACAGAGGACGGAGACGCAGCTCCATGAAGGGCAGGGGGTGGGGCTCTCCCAAGAACCGCAGTGGGGAAAGGACCAGAATGCCGGCAGCTCCTCTGGCGCAGCTGTTGTACAGACAGAGAATAAGCAGCTCTGTGGAAGGGCAGGGGTCGGGGCTGAGGATGGTACAGCCGTGCCAGAGGAGCTCACCGCAGGGTTGCCAAGCCAGCTCCTTTCAGCTGGCTAAATTCACAATCCCAGCATCAGGATTCGAACTCTCAGCCTCCAGAAAGCTAAAGCATTTCCACTAGGTAGCTCTGCAACAAATTTCACTCTAAACCTACCTAACTAAACTTCAGTCAGTGCAGATTAGACCACAGCGAATTACTCTTACGGTGCTGCCTGCTGCTGCGCTTAAAGCATTTTTAAACAACCTCACTCAGAAAGCAACAAGATAGCTGGGAGCGGCAGCCCCACATTCTGCTCCTTTTGCCACTGGGGTTCCCGTGAGAGCCCTGCGGTTGAGTACAGGGATAGATGGTAACTGACTGGGGGATTGGGTCAGCAGTTACCATGTGGGGACGACGATATCATCAATTGACAATAATCCTTTGGTGCCCGTATTGTTTTAGACTTGCAAGAGTCCCTTCCCCTGGTGTATTAAAAATGCAAATCTAGTTGTTATCAGAACCTATATATAAGTATATTCTTTATAAGTTTATAGACAACTCTGGTTGCTATGTTTACACAACTTTTTTACAGCTATACAGTTAATCAAATCGAATCCATTATTTAGGTGTGTCGTGTGTGCCTTTATATGGAGCAAGCGTGACACAGCCTACATTATCTGTGTCATCTGTGTGTGTGTAAGTTACACTTGATTTAGAATCCTCATTGTCATGGTAACGCATCTATGCCGCTGTTGCATGGCGTGAAAATAAAGAATATGGGCAGGTAGTGAAATTGAAGATGGTTAAATTGAGAAACCAAATTTAGCTAGCTAGTTAGGTTTTTATTAAGTGGTTAATAAGGGTCAATCACAATGTCAGTGCAACAAACATTAATACAAATGTTCAAGCATTAAGCAGAGGACGGATATGGAGAAAGTAGGGCCTCTAAAAAAATGACAAATGAGTCACTGACACCGCACAAAGACACAGAAAGACCAAATCTACAGCCTTAGGAGGGCGAGAGGTCTGCTGAATCGCACGGTAACCCTACTGATGAAAAACAATACCCAACTATGTGGTTGAGGATTCAATTTGATGAATTCAAAAGGAAAAATGATTGGCTGTTTGCTTCCAGTGGAAAGCTGGGGACTAGAACATGTAGACACATTTCCAATTTCAAACTTTTCTCTGCTCGAGGCGTGAATATCGCTTCTCAATGAGCTGAATGTCAGATTTCATCTTTTGGGAAAAATAAAGAAACAGCTCATATCACTTCGAAAAAAAATTAACGAACACAAAAATTCAGCTGCTCATACTGAAGCTACAAAAATTCTAGAAACAGCTAAGAAAGATATTCTGATAACATCAATGCAAAAAGTAAAGAAGCAGCATTTGAAACCACTGCTCATGTGTTCAGGACAGCTTACTACGTCGCAAAGATGAATTGGCCATATACTGACCATGAGAGCTTGATTGACCTGCAACAAGTGAATGGGGTTGAGATGGGGCAATTGCTTCAAAGCAGAACTGTCTGCGATGATATCATAGAGCATGTCTCTGCAGAAATGAAGACAAAAATTGTCTCAGAGATAATTGAGACCAAATCCAAGATCATTATGCTAGTTGACGAATCTACTACTCTTGCTCAAAAATCTACTTTTATAATTTTTTTAAAAGCCAGTGTTGACAGTGTAATGAATCCAGTAGCATTTCCTTTGGATTTGACTGAGTTAGACAATGCATCGGCTGAGAACATAAAGCGAGACATAATTAAATGTTTACTACGCTATGGATTCATTATGGAATTACTGGCTGTATTTTAAAGAATCCTTATTGAGGTTGCAGGAACAAATTATCCTGATGTGTAGAAAGAATAGTAAATATGGTAGGCGACCAGCTTGGCTTAACAGTGAAATCCTTGCTGATCTTAAACGCAAAAAAGAAGCTTACAAGGAGTGGAAGATTGGACAAATGACCAGGGAGGAGTATAAAAATATTGCTCAGGTATGCAGGAGTGAAATCAGGAAGGCCAAATCACACTTGGAGTTGCAGCTAGCAAGGGATGTTAAGAGTAACAAGAAGGGTTTCTTCAGGTATGTTAGCAACAAGAAGAAAGTCAAGGAAAGTATGGGCCCCTGACTGAATGATGGAGGCAACCTAGTGACAGAGGATGTGGAAAAAGCTAATGTACTCAATGTTTTTTTTGCCTCGGTCTTCACGAACAAGGTCAGCTCCCAGACTGCTGCACTGAGCAGCACAGCATGGAGAGGAGGTGACCAGCCCTCTGTGGAGAAAGAAGTGGTTAAGGACTATTTAGAAAAGCTGGACAAGCACAAGTCCATGGGGCCGGATGCAAGTCATCCGAGGGTGCTGAGGGAGTTGGCTGATGTGATATGCAGAGCCATTGGCCATTATCTTTGAAAACTCATGGCAATCCAGGGAGGTCCCGGATGATTGGAAAAAGGCTAATGTAGTGCCCATCTTTAAAAAAGGGAAGAAGGAGGATCTGGGGAACTACAGGCCAGTCAGCCTCACCTCAGTCCCTGGAAAAATCATGGAGCAGGTCCTCAATGAATCAATTCTGAAGCACTTAGACAAGAGGNACAGTGTGCCCTTGTTGCCAAGAAGGCTAACGGCATTTTGGGCTGTATAAGTAGGGGCATTGCCAGCAGATCGAGGGACGTGATCGTTCCCCTCTATTCGACATTGGTGAGGCCTCACCTGGAGTACTGTGTCCAGTTTTGGGCCCCACACTACAAGAAGGATGTGGAAAAATTGGAAAGAGTCCAGCGGAGGGCAACAAAAATGATTAGGGGGCTGGAGCACATGAGTTATGAGGAGAGGCTGAGGGAACTGGGATTGTTTAGTCTGCAGAAGAGAAGAATGAGGGGGGATTTGATAGCTGCTTTCAACTACCTGAAAGGGGGTTCCAAAGAGGATGGATCTAGACTGTTCTCAGTGGTAGCAGATGACAGAACAAGGAGTAATGGTCTCAAGTTGCAGTGGGGGAGGTTTAGGTTGGATATTAGGAAAAACGTTTTCACTAGGAGGCTGATGAAGCACTGGAATGGGTTACCTAGGGAGGTGGTGGAATCTCCTTCCTTAGAGGTTTTTAAGGTCAGGCTTGACAAAGCCCTGTCTGGGATGATTTAGTTGGGGATTGGTCCTGCTCTGAGCAGGGGGTTGGACTAGATGACCTCCTGAGGTCCCTTCCAACCCTGATATTCTATGATTCTGTGATTTTACTGACCGAGGTCTTTGTCAGTTTTTGCAGCGATGGTGCAAATGTCATGCTGGGAGTCAAAGCTGGGGTGGGCAAACTCCTACAGAAAGACTTCCCAAATCTCATTCTGTGGTATTGCCTTGACCATAGACTTGAACTGGCAGTTGAACAAGCACTGGATATTACTGGGGGCACAAATGATTTCAGGGCATTTTTGGACGGCTTATACTTGCTTTACAGTCAGTCACCAAAAAACGCCCGTGAGCTCAGCGCACATGCGAATGAGCTGCATGTCGTACTTAAAAATATCAGCAGTTTTCAGTGTACGATAGGTAGCTTGAACCTGAAGAGCTGTCAATGCAGTCTGGCAGACTTACCCAATATTAGCTTAAAATTTCAAGGAAGCCTCACAGGACCAATCAAGGGATAGAAGGGGATTAGTGAAATTCCAAGGTCTCCATTCAAAACTGTGTTTGGTCAAGATTGTGAAAAATCTATCATTAATGTTAGATGTCCTAACTGAGTTCAAGAATTTGTCTGACCTCTTACAAGACAGAGAACTGACGATCCCAAAAGCAGACAACCTGATGAAAATGTCTTTGCAGAGAATCGAGAGCCTACATAGAATCCCTGATTGCACACTGAACAGGCACAGCGAGCCGAAGAGGCTATGACATTCAAGAACACAAAGTTGACAGGCACCAGGAAAAGTCCCACAATTAATCCATCACAATTCATTCAGGCCGTTGTTGACAACATGAGGTTCAAGTTATTCACCACCACTGCTAACATGGCTAATCAAAGCACTGCTTACCACAACCTGATGGAGAATGTCTCTGTTTTGAAACCAGAAACATGGCCATAACATGCAGAAAATCTGCGGTTTGGAGAAACTGAAATTCATGCATTGTGTGAAACTCTGAAGGTCAGTCACCATGAAACACACCTGGGATTTCTGAAATACACATGTTGTTCAGGATGGATTGTTCCTGAGAAATTAAAGAAATTAATCCTCGCTGTAGACACTTTTGCAGCGAGTAATGCTGACTGTGAATAAGCATTATGAACAACATAATCACGGATAAACGGACTGCACTGACCACTCGTCTTATGGCAGATCTACTTTTTATTTCAATTGTTGGACCTCACTACACTGAGTGGAATCCTGCTGCATATGTTAAATCATGGCTGAGCAAGGGACGTCAGGCGGCCAATTCAACTGAGGGCATGGCACAACGAAAGCAAGCAAAGCAACAGGATCAGGCTTACTACACACTTACTGTGCAAGTGTCTTTGATTTAGTAAGGTTGCTGTCATAAATTTGAAAATTACTTTATTTAATTGACTAATTGAATTAGCTATTTGAATGACTATCAACTGATGTAACTAGTACTGTAGTTAGGTAGCTATCGAGACCCTGAGGTTTTTGTGTTGATGGTCATGGAACATGGCACAAGAACCTCCCTTAACCTTTTTCATACACACAGGGGTTAGCCACAATTACAGCCCAGGGTCCTCTCCTTGTTAGCATCCAATCTGGCTAAGCTGCACTTTCTGAAGGGGTGTCTCAGCAGCTGTGCTCCTCAGTAGCACTGGGACCAGGGGGTGCTGGTACAGTTTGGCTCTGCACTACTGCTAATTGAGACCTTTACTTGATAGGCTCAATCTTACCATTTGTTTGTACATTTCTTTCAGTTTTAATAATCTACAATATTATTAGTAATAGGCTAGAGATATTTTTATCAGGATACGTAAAGGTCATCCTACAGGAGAAGCAAACAAAACCTACTCCTTGGCAGTGAATTATCTGGGGGGAGTACAGGTCAGACAAATGAACTGTCTACCTCCTGCATTCCACTTCCTCTAATCATCAAGACAAGCAGCCTCCCCACCAGTATCCACAGAACTGTGACTGAAAAGACAAATGCAGCTTCTTCTCTGGTACAAATTTGGCCAGTTTCTGCAGTTTCTACAGTTTTGGAGGTTCAGGAAGGACATTAGTTTATGACCTGCAAATTTGACCCATGCCCCTCTTGGAGATATTAGATCCAATGTTGGTTAGGATTAGTGTTTCCCTGCGGTGGGAACACAACATACCATCTTCCCTCAAATAAATGGCAGTTAGGCTTCTGCTCAAGAAACCATTTCAATTTTGTCAGTTTTCACCCTGTCTCTAATCTTCCCATTTTAGGGACACTTGAGAAGGAAGTTGGTGGTTAGACAACTTTAAGGTAATCTGGAGCCTTCATATTTCCTTGATCCTTTGCAGATGGACTTATGAGTTGGATATGGTACAGAGACTGTTCTAGCCTCATTGATTGCTGATCTCTCCCTTGCAATGGACAAAGATCAGATGTCTGCTGACTTTCTCACATGAGTCCGCAGCCTTTGATACCTCTGGTAAGCAACATAGCCCTTGCTTGAGTGGTTTTGTTCTTTCCTCTCCAAATGTCAAAGTCTGTTCTCATTGAACTCAATAGCAAAACTCCTTTTGATTTCAATGGGAACAGGATTTGGCCCCCAGAGATCAGAGAATGTGATTTTGATCCATTGCTTATCTGTCTAGAGACAGTGCTCATGCATGTTCTGCCAGGCTGATTTTGATTGTCCCTCCTGTATGTCATGCTGAGGAAAATAATAAAACAATTTGGGCTTGTAGTTCTATCAAGATGCACATGGCACACACAGTTCTATGCCTCTTTTCCATCAAACCCAGATGGCGCAGCATCTTTGCTTTCCCAGTGCCTGGCGAAGAGCAATACTTAGATAAAGGCAAGCTGGCAGAAGCTTAGTTTGGATATAATTGAGGCACTGATGGTGTGTTAAGGGAAAGTGGAGTGATTGTCCTTCCTATCCTTCTTTCATTTAAGAAGTTTTCAATTTGGGATGCTGCTGGATCCTCAATGACATCTGGAAGTACAGGTGGCACCAGGGGCCCAAAGCGTCACTTTACAACTGCATCTGTTTAGACATATATTCTTAGAGCTAGATCTTACCACTATGATTCATGCCTTTGTGACTTCTAGACTTCATTACTGTAATGTGCACTGTTTGGGTCCACATTCAAAGACCACTCGGAAATTACAGTAGAAAGAATGCAGCTGCTCTCCTGCTTGGCAGAGTTAGTCATATACAGTATACTAGATCTCTACTCTGAAAACTACTCTGACTCCCTATTTGCTTCCAGGAGCAATTCAAAGTGTTGACTTTGAGCTATAAATTACTAAATAATTTGGGTCCTAGGTTCCTGAGAAATGTCTCTCAACCAGCAAGCTTGCCATGGCAGTTCATGTCAGCTGAAATGCTTGAGCTAACAGATCCAAGATTCAAACCACTGGGCAATGGTGGCTGTGCATTTTATGTGAACAACCCTCAACTCCAGAATTGGCTCCCGCAGCTGTTCTAACAGAGAAAACAACTCAAGTAGGAGACTATGGTCAACAGCCATGACACTCTCTGCTTGATACAAAATACAGCCGGACCTTACTGTGAGCCAGATCCTGCCATCCTTTCTGTTGTTGAATAATACTATACTCCAGGAGTAGTGGGAAGTATCTCATTGGAGCTACTCATGGAGTAAAGTATTACTCAACAAGTGTGAAAGTGGCAGAATCTGATTTTTTGGGTTCTATGCTGAGAAGTGAATACATGCATTTGTTGCTCTACCTCACGGGTGGCCAATCTGAGCCTGAGAAGGAGCCAGAATTTACCAATGTACATTGCCAAAGAGCCACAGTGATACGTCAGCAGCCCCACATCAGCTCCCCCACCAGCCCCTCCTGTCCAACGGCAGTCTTGCCGATCAACACCTCCCCTTCCCTCCCACCCGCCACGATCAGCTGTTTCCTGGTGCGCAGGAGGCTCTGGGGGAGAGGGGAGAGGGTGGAGGAGTGAGGGCATGGCAGGTGAGGGGGAAGGAGCAGGGCCCTTGGAAGAAGAGGTGGAGTGGGAGCAGGGCCTGGGGCAGAGCAGGGGTTTGAGCAGTGAGCACCCCCTGGCACATTGGAAAGTTAGCATCTGTAGCTCCAGCCCCGGCGTCAGCTAGGGTGACCAGATGAAAGAAAGAAAATATCGGGACACCGGGGGGAAAGGGGGCGGAAAAAAAAGCCAAGTGCTGTCGGCCGAGCAAAAAAAAAAAAATGCCGCAGGAGCAAAATATCGGGACAAAGAGCTAAAAATTGGGACGGTCCCGTCTATGCAAGGAGCCACGTATTAACCTCTGAAGAGGCACATGCAGCTCCGGAGCCACAGGTTAGCCACCCCTGCTCTACCTGGTCAAATTAAACCTGCTTACCTGTTCTTTATGTTCCTGAAATGTTTTGGATAAGAGCTATAATTAAAATTCTTTGGAAGGGAAAATATTTCATTCTTTTTCATATAGGCTAAAGGTACAAATAAAAGTTTAAATTCATGAAACTATATGTATCTCATCATGGAAAGGAGAAGTTTTGATTCCTTGGTCTCTACTTACTTAATTGGATTTTGCTGAGCATCTGAAATCAACTAGAATTTGATCAACTGAACATCCAGAGTCACTTCCAAAAGCATGCATAGCCCTGTGCGGATACAAATTTCTACCTGTGGATGTGGATAGCTGCAGGTAGAAATTGGTATCCGCTTCACCGCAGGGCTCTCCGGAACTGCAGCAGGGAGAGGAGCAGTACAGCAGTGAGCAGCCCCGCCGGAGGACAGGGCTCGAGGGGCGGGGCTGGGGGCGGTACAGCTGCAGGTGGAGCTGCAGGCGTTCTGCTCCTTTCCCCGCTGCCCTTCCCAGCAAGGAAAGGAGCAGAACCCCCATCCCCACCCCCCCAGTTCTTTTCTCCAGTGGGGCTGCTGCTGTACAGATGGAGACGCAGCTCCGTGGAAGGGCAGGGAGCAGGGCTGGGTATAAATATTATCTAGCCTGTCCAAACCCATACTTCAGAAGTATGGGTTTGGACAGGCTAGATGATATTTATGCTAAGGTGGCTGGCCTTGGCCTAGTCTTTGCTTGACATGGGGGTTGCCTTTCTGACTTGTCCTTATGTAAACTTGCTGAATGATTATTACAACTGCTGTGTAGGATAAAGGTGATGTTTTAAACACAGCATGTACTCAAGTTGGAGGATATTACATAGATCAGAGGAAATTATCAGGATAACAGATATACAGAATGTACTCCTAAAAGGCAATTAAAGAAAAACAGGAAAGTCCCTATACTGAGTAAGGGGAAATGGCCTAGTCAGCATGCATCGTCAGCGTGGGATCAATGAAAATAAACCAAATGGAAAAGAGATAATATGATAACATGAAAATAGTGTGGACAGTTATTTTTATGTAAACTGAAGTCTGCGCATACGTAGTGTATGAGTTACAGACGCCCCTCGGGATTACGCAAACCCGACTTATGCAAATCCGCATTTACGGAAAAAGTTCCATAAGCTAGAAATAGGAGGGTTTTGGTTTTATTTTTGTTTTGTTTTTTGCGAAATTGTCGGGTATACGTTTCCGACTTACGCAAAATTCAAGTTACTCAAGGCGTTCCGGAACGGAACGCTTGCGTAAGTCAGGGAGCATCTGTATATAAGACGCATAATGCTTAATGATGATTAGAAGAGAACTAATGAATATGTAATTAGTATGGGTATAAATATGTCAGAATGTGAGGGACTAAACAGAGCATCATAGGATAAAACCATCATGACCTGCCTATGCCCCAGGAGACTGTAACTGGTCGTTATCTTTTTCTGTTTCTCTGTCATTCATTGCTTTTATAGAATTGTAACGGCAAGGTATGCTTTTGGTTCAAATAAAGGTCTGGATTAATAGACCTGTGTGTCTTGGCTCAGTGTGTAAAAGACTTCACCTGGAACTGAATATAAATTTCACTGGAACCCAGAGAAGTTTTCAAAGGTTCAGATTAATACACAGGAGTCACTGTGCCTCACATCTGAGTCACAAATCCTTCTCTGCTTTGTCCTTACTCCAGGGTGGTGGTGGAGAGGAGAAAAGTAATTTGCCTGTGAGGTGTACCTCCCCCCCCCCGCGCCGCCACACACACACATCACCTACATTGGCCACTGTGGAGCCAAGACTTTGTCCATTCCCTATCTATCTGCCCTGGGGAGGGGGAAAGGATAGGCTTCTTACCAACTCTTACTGGTATGCCGTACCGACCTGACCAGCCTACTTTCACCCCTGCTTCTTACTCCCTCTTGCTCCCCTAAATGGGAGCATAGTCCAAGTCACAATACATAGTGAATAATTCCAACATTTTTCAGCCAATCATATAAACAATAGTCATAAGCACTAGAGCTCACCTAGACCAATGCAGAACAAGTCTGAAGTTTTTGGAGTAAGTTAGTTTTGAATTTATTGAAGGCTTCACTCCATAGATTTAGGGAGTTAGGATCATGTAGCTTAGCATCTGTGTCCTTTCCTGTTTCAGTTGCCAGTCTCCCAACATACATTACATTTTGCAACACGTTATAATCATTACTATCATAAATATAGCTTGCACCATTCATAATTCCACCAAAATAATTCCTATAGCATAGCTTTTAGAAAAAAACATCCAATCTTGATTTAAAAATTGTAAGTGATGGAGAATGCACCATGACCCTTGGTAAATTGTTCCAATGGTTAATTATCTTCACTGTTAACAATGTATGCCTTATTTCCAGTCTCAATTTGTCTAGCTTTATACTTTCAACTTCTGAAGCTAGACTTCTGTTACAGCTTTCTGTGCTAGACTAAAGATCCCATTATCAAATATTTGTTCCCCATGTAGGTACTTACAGACTGTAATCAGACTCCTTCAACTTCTCTTTGTTAAGCTACATAGATTGAGCTCCTTGAGTCTATCGCTGTAAGCCAAATTGCTCTGGTTGCCCATTTCCTCAGACAGAGAAATCTATCTCAAGACACTCCTACGCTATTGACACATTAAGCTCTGCTAGACCCATTAGTCCAGTTCAAAACATTTGCAAATTCTGCTGGAAAAGCCAACTTGTTTAAAATTTTCTCTGCACCCAGCCCTAAAAGCTCCCAGTAGCAGGTCCGGCTCCAGGGTTTTTGCCGCCCCAAGCAGCAAAAAAAAAAAAAAAAAAAAAGCCGCGATCGTGATCTGCTCTGCAGCCGCCACTTCAGTCTTCGGCAGCAATTCGGTGGCTGGTCCTTCGCTCTGAGAGGGAGCGAGGGACCCACCGCCAAATTGCCACCAAAGAGCCCCTCTCCCTTGGCTGCCCCAAGCACCGGCTTGCTGGGCTGGTGCCTGGAGCCGGCCCTGCCCAGTAGATACATTGCTACAAGAACCTTCACAGGATTTTTCCATCTCTCAGAGATACTGTAAGATGAATGATTAAGCACCCAAGAGTCTGTGGTGGAACATTACAGGTGTGAGTTAACATGTGCACACGAAATAATTTTTTTTTACTGTTAAGACTATAAAACATTTGAGAGTTAAGTTTGGTTTTGGAATCTTAACCTCAATTTCCTGATATTTAAACCTTCCGTTTTTCAAATTGCTACATTCTACTGAGTTTCTACTTGTTTTTAAGATATATAGTTTCAACTCTGGATCAACAGTATTTTTTTTGGGTGGGGGGGAGGGGATTTTACCTTGGGGGAATTTTTCATTAGGTCATTATAAAAATAATATACATTAATTATGTTATACCTTACATTAGATATATATTGATTCCTAAATATAAATGTAGTGTCTCTCTTTTTACTGGTGTTGATTTAAAAAGCTGTTCTTGTAGTGGACAGTGAATATCAGAGTTTAATGATGGATTCTTAATGCCACTTTGAGCAGATAAAGCTCTTCAAGATGCTACTTTATTCTTATTTACTTGGTGACAAAACCTGTATTAATTCATTATATGGGACTTTGATGTTGGGATGCTGTTATCTGTATAAATTGGCTTGAATATAAGATGTTTCTTCTCATTTGTCAATCTTGGTATTCAGTGCAACTCTATTTCTAAATTGTCTTAGTCCCCCAGGGAAATTTCATCACTTTCCATTCACATAACAGTTGTTTTTTAGCTGACAGAAATTTGATGAGTTTACTGTAGCAGCTTTGCTCAAATAACCTGTAAATAATGGGGATATACTGGTAGAAGTAGTTGAGATGGTTTTTAAAGGACTTTTAGTATTTACCTATTGTCTGACTGCAAAACATTAATGGGTTTCTTCATTTCATAAATTGGAAAAACCAATGATACATGTATAGAGCAGATGAGAGGACAGATGTGATGGGGCTTTGCATAGAAATTAAACCCCAGTGCCCTGTGATTGATGCATAGTTGATTCTGAATTTGTGATAGCTTCCATTTAAAACCAGCAATGTTGCCATGATAAATAAAGTTCATACCTTTTGCACCCAACACCTGATAAATGATATATTAGTTACAGCACTCAAATCCAATGTTCAACATTCTTAAATACTTCTTCCATCCCTCTGTCACATTTAAACATCTTCTGCCCTTAGAATTGGCTGATTAAACATAATTATTAACAAAATCTACCTGAACTGAGAAAGAATGTAAAGATATTTTCTAGTATCAAACACACTTTTACTTCATCTGTCAACCATATTTTGGTATCACTACCCTATTCAGTGTGTACTCTGATGTGATTGAAGAGACAAAATACTATACAAGGCTGATGAATGATCAGCCATTCCTCTCTAGTTAGCTGGTCATCACTCATGCAGTATTTATTGAAGTGGCAAAAGCTACTTTTGGAAGTGGAATAATTAAAGATCAGTAAATATCATTATTATAAACTCTGTGGCCAGGGATTTTGTAACATGCCAGAGATTTAGCAACATAATAAAAATGGGCATATATTTTGCCAGAAAGGATAATTTTTTTCAAACTACTGGTTGCAACCAATGAAACCATTTTGAGATATTTGAGGATAAAAAATTCAAATTTTTATTCTAAACATTTTTTTCTGTTATTTAATTTTAAATACAAAAAATTTGCATTTGCTTACAGGGAACTCCTCTCACACAGTGGTTTGGGGGATTTCATTAAGGTATACAATATCTTTATGTGCTAAACCATCATCTGTTGAAAATATTAAAATGCATACATATACAACTCTGTGTCCAATTAGGTGTCTGTCTGTGTTAGGTGTTTTTTTGAAAATGTGATCTTAAGGTAACAACAGAGGAAAACGATATAGGAAGCATTGTCTCTAGCAGTTCTATGATAGCACATTAGCCAATATACATCTAGTCAACAGACAATGTCTTCAGTCCTGGCAGGTTTGAGCCGACTTCCTCTGATTCGTTGACTTCAGTATCTCCTCTGATTTTATACAGTAGGCAGGACTAAAAATCATAAAAAGAGTAAATCATAGAATCATAGAACTGTAGGATTGGAAGGATCCTCAAGAGCTCATCTAGTCCAATCCTTTGCACTCGTGGCAGGACTAAGTATTATCAAGACCATTCCTGACAGGTATTTGTCTAAGCTGTTCTTAACAACCTCAAATGACGGAGATTCCACAACCTCCCTAGGCAATTTATTCCAGTGCTTAACTACCCTGACAGTTAGGAAGTTTTTCCTAATGTCCAACCTAAAACTCCCTTGCTGCAAGTTAAGCCCATTGCTTCTTGTCCTATCCTCAGAGGTCAAGGAGAACAATTTTTCTCCTTCCTCCTTGTAACAACCTTTTATGTACTTGAAAATTGTTATGTCCCCTCTCAGTCTTCTCTTCTCTGGATTAAACAAACCCGTTTTTTTCAACCTTTCCTCATAGGTCATGTTTTCTAGACCTTTAATCATTTTTGTTGCTCTCCTCTGGACTTTCTCCAATTTGTCTACATCTTTCCTGAAATGTGGTGCCCAGAACTGGACACAATACTCCAGTTGAGGCCTAATCAGCATGAAGTAGAGCAGAAGAATTACTTCTTGTGTCTTACTTAGAACACTGTTCACTTTTTTTGCAACAGTGTTAAACTGTTGACTCATATTTCATTTGTGATCCACTATAACCCCCAGATCCCTTTCTGCAGCACTCCTTCCTAGGCAGTCATTTCCCATTTTGTGTGTGTGTGCAATTAATTGTTCATTCCTAAGTGGAGTACTTTGCATTTGTCCTTATTGAATTTCATCCTATTTACTTCAGGCCATTTATCCAGTTTGTCCAAATCATTTTGAATTTTAATCATATTCTCCAAAGCACTTGCAACCCTTCCCAGCTTGTTATCATCTGTAAACTTTATCAGTGTTCTCTCTATGCCATTGGCTAAATCATTGATGAAGATATTGAACAGAACTGGACGCAGGACCGATCCCTGTGGGACCCCGCTTGATATGCCCTTCCAACTTCACTGTGAACCACAGATAACTACTCTCTGGGAATGGTTTTCCAAGCAGTTATGCACCACCCTTGTAGTAGCTCCAAAGGTTGTATTTCCCTAGTTTGTTTCTGAGAAGCTCATGTGAAACAGTATCAAAAACCTTACTAAAATCAAAATATATCATATCTACCACTTCCCCTCATCCACAAAGCTTGTTACCCTGTCAAAGAAAGCATTAAGTTGGTTTGACATGACTTGTTCTTGACAAATCCATATTGAGTGTTATTTATCGCCTTATTATCTTCTAGGTGTTTGCAAATACATTGCCTGGTTATTTGCTCATTATCTTTCTGGGTACTGAAGTTAAGCTGACTTGTCTGTAGTTCCCTGGGTTGTCTTTATTCCCCTTTTTATAGATTGGCACTATATTTGCCCTCTTCCAGTCCTGAGGAACCTCTCCGGTCTTCCATACATTTTTAAGATAATCGCTACTGGCTCAGATATCTCCTCAGTCAGCTCCTTGAGTATTCTAGGATGTCTTTCAACTTGAAGACATCTAACTTGTCTAAGTAATTTTTAACTTGTTCTTTCCCTGTTTTAGCCTCAGCTCCTACCTCATTTTCTCTGGAGTTCACTGTACTAGATATCCGATCGCTACTAAACTTTTTGGTGAAAACTGAAACAAAAAAATCATTTAGCACTTCTGCTATTTCCACATTTTCTGTTATTGTCTTTCCCCCTCATTGAGTCTTATCATTTTGTATTGGATCAGCATTTTTTTAATGATCTCCTACCTTCCTTGAAAACCTTCCTTCTTCCCTCTGATAATAAAATGTTCTGCTGCCTATTGGATCAGTGGCAGAACGAAGGGCTTCATCTTGAGCAAATGACTTTAATTCCCATTTTCTTCAATCAGTACTGGTACCTCCCATGACCGTGCCTCAAGAGATCTTGTCAGCCCACGCAGATTTACATTTACTAAAAAGTGCTCTTAAAGTGCAGTCCCACCTGCTGAAAAGTAGCTGTAGTCTTGTGACATCAGTCTCCCAATTATTTCCATGAGATCTGAGGTAGCATGGTCTAGGTATATTTACTCTGACCTCAGTGAAGGGGGATGGACTAGATGAACTCTTGAGGTCCCTTCCAGCCTTATATTTCTGTGATTCTATCATTACAAACTTCACAAAACATTATTAATAGTCACTGAGTATTTCACCATTCCTGAATGGAAAAGCACTATAGGAGAGCTAGGTATTAATTATCAACCCTCAGTATTACATTATGGGGATTTTTTTTTAACAAACAACCTTCACAACATACAAGAATTTTAAGCATAAAAAGGGCAAATCTAGTGTCTAAAATTTATCCCCATAACTTACCAATAAATCTTGACCCACAATGCAACTTCATACGTTTGGGTGTCAAATGTTTTGTTAAACCCTCTGCAGAATTCATGCATTTTAGGTGCTCAAATGTACTCATTCTCCTTTGATTATCCTTAAAATTCTCGCCGTGCATAAGAGCACTGTCTTCTAGGTCAGTGTTTCTCAAGCTTTTTGATACTTGGGACTGGCTTGCCGCCTCCCTAAACTGTGTCAAGAATGTTACCAGCTTTGCCCGTTACTTTGGGGTATGCTCATTTATTGGGGTTACTCTTCTGGGGGAGGGGGGTTCTGTACTTCTATCAATGTACTGCTTGTGTCTCTTGTGTTCTCATACAGAGCTCTACTTCTCCCTGCTGCAAGTTCCCTCCCAATGGAGCTATCCTGCAGGACCTAGGTTCCCCAGGGCTGGGTTCTTCCAGCTCTAGAATCAGACGAACACACACACTAATGAACAGAGCGCATCTGAGGGGACTGGGTTAATCAGCACTCCTAAGCTGACCCCTTATATGTCCCTGGACTCAGCAGGCTGAGTAGAACAGCACCTCCAGGCTGTCACCCTCATATGCCATGGGTACCACACCGGAATAGAGCACGCCTGAGCAGGCTGGGTCAAGCAGCACTTCCAAGCTGCCACCCTCATATGTCCCAGGTTCAGCACGTCTCTATCCCCACTTTCACATTACAATTGTTCTGGTCGTAACCCACTTAATGAGCAAACCCCACAGGATTTTTGGGCGTTGCAGAATTCTTTTAGTTTAGGTACGAGGAGAGTTGCTGCAGAGCGAATGAGAAAGCCAAAAAAAAACCCACAAGGGGGAGCGAGAGAGAGAGAAGCAACCAGCTTAATCATGAAAGTCATTTATTGCCAGATAATAACCATAGGGGAGCTAAACAAACAAAACAGTTATAATATTAAATCTAACTTAAACTTGATTATAAAAGCCAGGTTTAGAAAACTATAACTGATCACACAAGTCAGGGTCAGAAGGCTATGCTGAGAGAGAGAGAGAGAGAGAGCTGGGTTCTCACCACTCCATGAAGCTTGAACTGGTTGGGGTTCCCAGGTGGTGGTGGAAGCTGAGGGTCTGGAGTGCTGGAGACAGGCAGAGCCCCCAGCATGATCAGTCAGGAGAAGATGAAGTCCCAATGGAACTGATGCAGATTTTGGATCCAGGCATCAGAGCACTTACTTGAGCCTGGGTAGGGGGTTTTGTAGAGAAACAACAATGGATCAAGGGAGAACACTGGATTTGTTTATGTGTAAATAAGGGAGTATACCAAAGTTGTTTTGTTCAGGCTAGACAATGGGAGCTGATCATTCCTGGCTTTGGGCAGTGTTCCTTGGAGGGAGCTCACAATGCAATTAGGCAGCTTCACTACTTTGGATACCAATAAAGGATTTATTACTAGAATTGGTCTGGTAACTACTGAGCTGAGTGTGTGCAGGTGTGGGTTCATTAACATCTGGAGCAGAGATCCCCCATCAAGCAGTGCTTTCCTGCTTTTCTGGTCCCAGAGTTCAGTGCGGTTCTTGCCTTGGAATCTCTGTTCTCCATTCTGCATGCTAATGGAGATGCCTCCTTGTCCCATCTTCGATGCAAATGAGGCTAGGGAAGTTTCCTTACTCCTGTCATCCTTATCCCAGGGGTTTAGGTGTGTCTCCCACTGCCTTTTCATTGCTTTTTGTAAGTCTTTCTTCTGATCGGTTTTTGTTTAAGCAGAGGCTGGGGGGTGGGGGGAAAGGTCTTTCATGAGTTAAACAGGCTGGGTACTGCGCCCCGGTTCCCCAAGAACACAGAGCTGACAAGTAACAGGAAGATCTCAGGGACCGGCGCCAGTTCATGGATTGGTCATTGAGAAACACTGTTCTAAAGGATCATGATGTCTTGTACTCCTCAAGTGTTCTTGAGCTGCTCATTCATACCCTTAGGGATCACTCCAAGTGCTCCAATAATCACTGGGATTTTCTTTGTTCTAGTTTTACACGATCATTCCACTTTGTGGCAGAGTTCTTCATAGTTTGCAATCTTCTTTTTTTGTTCCTTTTTTAAGTTTCTGTCTACTGGTATGGCGATATCAGTTAACATGGTCTTGTTGTCTTTTCTTTAACTATGTCCATCCTGTTTGCCTACACTGTTCAGTCTGTGACAATTGCCAGATCCCATAAAATCTTAGGCTGTTCATTCTCTAGAGAGCTTTCAGTTTGGTGGTTGTAATATTGCATGGTTTGTTTAAATCTGTATTTGCCACAGAGGCTCCAATGCAGACACTTGGTGACCTCATTATGTCTGTTCAGATATTCTTTCCCAGCCAGGCTCCTGCAGGCGCTAAACACGTGCTCCACTGGCTCCTCCATTTTGGAACACTTTCTGCAGTTTGGGGAGCAATTCTGTTAGTAAATTTAGTTTTAAACGAGGTTAAGCCTTAAGGACTTCTCTTGTGCTCTCATAATGAGGCTCTCTATCTCCTTTTTGAGGTATCCTTCTACAAGACATGAGTCTCTTAATCTTTGATCACTAATGGGTTCGATCTCTCTCCACTGCTGCCCATGCATTGATTTCTGTGTAAATTTTTCAAGTCTTTCTTTGGTGTCTTGTTTTGTCCTTTCTTGGGCTGGAATGCATGCTCACCCATTGCTTGTTATTGTGACCAGATGATCTTTCACTCTGGCTGACTTCTCATATATTCTGATGTGAAATTCTTCATTGTCAATTGCTTCCTCCACAGGTAGCAGGCCTTCTCCTCCATCATATCACCTGATGTACATCCTGTCCACTTCTTGACTGATATTCATTACTCTATGCATCACCAGAAACTTTCTTGTTTGAATATCAATTTGTTTTCCCTCTTGATTCCATTTGACCACTCCAGTAGCGTACTATACTGCTGGTATCAACCACATATTAATGGCTCAAATCAACTTCTAGTTGAGTTTTGTCCTTCGGGTTACTCTTATTTGTCTGTACTATTATTTCTTCACTTCTTCTTTGACTTCCTTCTTTTTCTTTCTCTGTGTTTTTGCTGTTTCTCTCCTTCCAGTGCTGGAGTATTCATTTCCTCCGCCTCTCTCTTCCAGTTTCGCCAAAATCCAACGTTGGATTACTTCTTGATATGCACTACAAGTCCATTTCACTTTTTGTCGACAATGATCTCCAGTTTTCTTCGGTTGTTTGGACAGTTACATGATATCAATCTGGGGTGGCCCGTCACCACACAACACACACTGCCAGGCAAAGTGCATGCAGTCCAGCTAAGCTCTTCTGAGGCCTTCTTTATACCATTCATAATAAATTTCAATTTATCTGTGTCCTCCATACTCAGTCGGGTTGGCAGGCTATCCCCCGCTAAGTGTCAAACCTGTACTTCCAGGCCTTGGGGTTTAGTATTAATTATTAATTATTATTATTATTATTACATTTGATCAACTGTATCTCCACATATTATCCAACGTGATGGATATTTTAAAAATAATTTGTGCTTATATGACGTTTATTATCAGAGGACCTCAAGCCAATTTACAGATATGAGAGAATATACCTCACAGCCCTGCATCTCACTCAAATGAGGGGCTAACGGCCACATTTTCAAACTGTCCATTAATTGGGGTTGCCAGAATTAGCTATCCATTTGAAAATTTGGCCTCAAATGATTTGTTCCAAGGATATACAGGAAATCTGTAGTACAGACAATCCATGACAACTGCACATTAAGGGCCTGATTCTGCACTGCTGTTACTCTGTTGACTTCGGCAGAGTTACTCCTGAACTGCAGCAGGATGAAATTCAAATCAGGCCTGTTGCCTGTATCACTACTGTTCAATATGTATGTATTCTTTGGACCTTTTGCTGTAACAATTGTGTAACATACAACAGCTATTAGTCCACAGGTAAAATGACACATTTATTGGCTATGAGAATATAAGGGGAAAAAACTAAGATAAAAATAAATACTCTAATACAATATTTTGAACCTCTTTACACCATTGTCCTGGAATTGCATGAGATATATGTGTGCTGTATATATTGCCTTGTTTTATTTACGTGTTTTGGGCAATAAACAGTCCTTCAGACAGATGGTTGAATTAAGAAAGCTTTACCTTATGCAGTAAAATGAGGCTCTGGCCAGATGGACCTGTACATATCAGTGCCAGTATTGTACCTTATCCATATGGACTGCAAAATTTATGGCAGAAGTAATTATTTTCATATTCATACTTGAAAACAAGCTAATGCTTATTTGTATAGATCTACTATGCAACAAATAAACATGAAAATGCTGTTTCCTTGGATAGTTGTGAACAATACATTAATTTGTAATATCTAATTAATGTTTGAGTTCTTTAAAAGGTGATCAATGAAAAAGACTAAATCTTCCTGATAGTGCTGTCAAATGATTAAAAATAGTTAATCCCGATTAATCGTGAGATTACAAAAAATAGTCATGATTAATCGCAGTTTTAATCGCACTGTTAAACAATAATAGAATACCATTTATTTAAATATTTTTAATGTTGGGGAGGAAGTGTGTGTGTGTGTGTGTGTGTGTGTGTGTGTGTGTGTGTGTGTGTCTTGGGGGAGCACTGTCTCTTTGAGCAGAGCACTCAGGAGCCTGAACACTTTTTCAGCCAGCAACAGCTGCTGTTGGTAGCACTCACTCCTGAGGTAGCAGCAGCAACAGCTGACAGGCTCCCCCCAGTTCCCCAACCTCAGCTCAGCAGCGACCGAGTATGCAGGAGGGGGCCACATGAACATCAGCCCCTGACCCCCGCTCTGCACAGCATACAGGACGCAGTGTCCCGGTCCGGAGCCGCTTGGATGGGGCAGTTCCATGGTTGGGGGAGGAGACTGGAGCAGGGCAGCGGGAACAGTGGCACCCCTTCCAGACGCAAGCACCGGCGCCCCCCTGTGCACAGCACCCTGGTGTGCGATTAATGCTCATTTTTAAAAAAGCATTAATTTGTTTGGAGTTAATCATATGCGTTAACTGCGATTAATTGACAGCCCTAATTTTTATTTGTGATTACAAATATTTTCACTGTACAAGTCGAAGCATGAAGGGGCATACAAATATTTAGCATATCTGGCATATAAATACCTTGCAACACCAGCTACAACAGTGCCATGTGAATGCCTATTCTCACTTACAGATGACATTGTAACGAAGAAGTGGGCAGCATTATCTCCTGTAAATGTAAACAGATGTGTTTGTCTAAGCGATTGGCTGAACCAGAAGTAGGACTGAGTGGACTTGTAGGCTCTAAAGTTTTATATTGTTTTGTTTTTGAATGCAGTTATGTAACAAAAAATAATTCTACATTTGTAAGTTGCACTTTCACAATAAAGGGATTGCACTACAGTACTTGAATGAGGTGAATTGAAAAATACTATTTATCTTTTTTACAGTGCAAATATTTGTAATAAAAATAATAATATAAAGTGAGCACTGTACAGTTTGTATTCTGTGTTGTAATTAAAATCAATATATTTGAAAATGTAGAAAAACATCTGAAAATATTTATAATAAATGTAAATTTGTATTCTATTATTGTTTAACAGTGTGATTAAAATTGCAAATAATCACGACTAATTTTTTTAATCTAGTTAATTTGTTTTGCATTAATTGCATGAGTTAAATGCGATTTGTTGACTGCCCTACTTCCAAATGATGCCCTGAGTTGTGTATACATAAAGGGCACAGTTGAGTACACAGTTTGGGATTTCTATGTTTTGACATCTCAGGGCTCAGTTATGGCTTGTGCAAACAGACACTTTTATGATGCAGGATTATGGAAGGGTAGGAGCCAAGAATGGCTGGAGCCATTATGCCCACAGAAGCAGGTGGAATGTCTCCAGGCACTTAAGACACCTTTAGAAAACTACACTGTGTTCACCTCAACAGGGCCAGCCTCCGGGCACTAGCAGTTCACAGGGATAGTGGCACTATTATCATGGTCCCAAACACTTGTTTAACAGTGCACTGGGCTTTAAGGTGGCTGCCTGCCCTTCAATGCACCTATTACAGCCCTTGAACCCTTTAAAACTGGGAGCCATAGTTTCAAGCCACATATTTGCTACTAGGCATGTGCCCCACAAGAAATCACATGCAGGGCTTCCATCCTCTTAGGGTGTATGTCTACACTACAGGATTACTCCAATTTGACAGAATTCGATTTTTGGCAACAGATTGTATAAAGTCGAGTGCATGCAGCCACACTAAGCACATTAAGTCGGCGGTGTGCATCCATAGTACCGAGGCTAGCGTCGACTTCTGGAGTGTTGCACTGTGGGTAGCTATCCCATAGCTATCCCATAGTTCCCGCAGTCTCCCCTGCCCATTGTAATTCTGGGTTGAGATCCCAATGCCTGATGGGGCAAAAAACATTGTCGCGGGTGGTTCTGGGTACATGTTATCAGGCCCCCCTCTCCCTCCCTCCCTTCCTCCCTCCCTCCGTGAAAGCAACGGCAGACAACTGTTTCACGCCTTTTTTCCTGGGTTACCTGTGCAGACACCATACCACAGCAAGCATGGAGCCCGCTCAGCTCAACGCAGCAGTCATGAACATTGTAAACACCTCGTGCATTATCGTGCAGTTTATGCTGAACCAGAACCTGCAAAACCAGGCGAGGAGGAGGCGGCGACGGCAGCGCGGCGACGAGAGTGATGAGGACATGGACACAGAATTCTCTCAAACCGCGGGCCCCGGCGCTTTGGAGATCATGGTGTTAATGGGGCAGGTTCATGCCGTGGAATGCTGATTCTGGGCCCGGGAAACAAGCACAGACTGGTGGGACCGCATAGTGTTGCAGGTGTGGGACGATTCCCAGTGGCTGCGAAACTTTCGCATGCGTAAGGGCACTTTCATGGAACTTTGTGACTTGCTTTCCCCTGCCCTGAAGCGCCAGAATACCAAGATGAGAGCAGCCCTCACAGTTGAGAAGCGAGTGGCGATAGCCCTGTGGAAGCTTGCAACACCAGACAGCTACTGGTCAGTCGGGAATCAATTTGGAGTGGGCAAATCTACTGTGGGGGCTGCTGTGATGCAAGTAGCCAAAGCAATCGCTGAGCTGCTGCTACCAAAGGTAGTGACTCTGGGAAATGTGCAGGTCATAGTAGATGGCTTTACTGCAATAGGATTCCCTAACTGTGGTGGGGCGATAGATGGAACCCATATCCCTATCTTGGCACCGGAGCACCAGCGCAGCCAGTACATAAACCGCAAGGGGTACTTTTCAATGGTGCTGCAAGCACTGGTGGATCACAAGGGACGTTTCACCAACATCAACGTGGGATGGCCGGGAAGGGTTCATGACGCTCACGTCTTCAGGAACACTAATCTGTTTAAACAGCTGCAGCAAGGGATTTACTTCCCAGACCAGAAAATAACTGTTGGGGATGTTGAGATGCCTATAGTTATCCTTGGGACCCAGCCTACTACCCCTTAATGCCATGGCTCATGAAGCCATACACGGGCAGCCTGGACAGTAGTCAGGAGCTGTTCAACTATAGGCTGAGCAAGTGCAGAATGGTGGTAGAATGTGCATTTGGACGTTTAAAGGGTCACTGGCACACATTACTGACTCGCTCAGACCTCAGCCAAACCAATATTCCCATTGTTATTGCTGCTTGCTGTGTGCTCCACAATCTCTGTGAGAGTAAGGGGGAGACGTTTATGGCGGGGTGGGAGGTTGAGGCAAATCACCTGGCCACTGATTACGTGCAGCCAGACACCAGGGCGATTAGAAGAGCACACCAGGAAGCGCTGCGCATCAGAGAAGCTTTGAAAACCAGTTTCATGACTGGCCAGGCTACGGTGTGAGAGTTCTGTTTGTTTCTCCTTGATGAAAACCTGCCCCCTTGATTGACTCATTCCCTGTAAGCCACCCACCCTCCCCCCTTCGATCACAGCTTGTTTTCAAAGGAAATAAAGTCACTATCATTTCAAAACCATGTATTCTTTATTAATTGATTATAAAAATAGGGAGAGAACTGATAAGGTAGCCCAGGTGGAGTGTGGGAAGAGGGGAGGAGGGAAGGAAAAGGCCACGTCAAAACTTGTTGAATGACAGCCTTTTGCTTGGGCTGTCCACTGGGGTGGAGTGGCAGGGTGCACGGAGCCTCCCCCCCGCGTTCTTGGGCATCTGAGTGAGGAGTCTATGGAACTTGGGGAGGGGGGAGGGTGGTTAAACAGGGGCTGAAGCGGCACTCTGTGATCCTGCTGCCGTTCCTGAAGCTCCACCAGACGCCAGAGCATGTCCGTTTGATCCTGCAGTAGCCCCAGCATTGCATCCTGCCTCCTCTGATCTTCCTGCCACCACCTCTCATCTCAAGCGTCCCTCCTGTCCTCACGTTCGTCCCTCCTGTCCTCACGTTCATTGGCCGCTTTCCTGTACTGTGATACTGTGTCCTTCCACTCATTCAGATGAGCTCTTTCATTGCGGGTCGACTGCATGATCTCAGAGAACATTTCATCGCGCGTGCGTTTTTTTCACCGCCTTATCTGAAATAGCCTTCGGGACGGAGGAGGGAGGCAACAGAATTCGGCTTGCATGCGGCCATGGTAAGCCATTGTCTTTCGGCTTCTGCAACCTTCATAAAAGCAGCGCCCTCCTTTCCCATACCAAGCAAAGCCTGTTGAGTGCTGTGGTTTTCCTGTTAACGTGCAGCAGCAGAAACCAAACTAACCCCCCCCCATCCAATTCTCTGGGATGATCGCTTTACCCCTCCCCCCACCACGTGGCTGGTATCAGGGAAGATCCCTGCTAGCCAAACGCGAACAGCTCAGCACCAATTCCCCCCCCGCTTGGCTAACTGCAGGGAAGGATTTCTTTTCAGCCACAGGCAAACAGCCCAGTAGGAATGGCCACCTCTGTCCCCTTAATTAAATTCCCATATTTCAACCAGGTTACCATGAACGATATCACTCTCCTGAGGATAACACACCGAGATAAAGAACGGATGTTGCTTGAATGCCAGCAAACATCGGGACCATACGCTGCCAGGCTTTGTCATGCAATGATACGAGATTACTTACTACTAGCATAGCATGGTCAAGTGTCCTACCATGGAGGACGGAATAAGGCTGCCCTGCCCAGAAACCTTCTGCAAAGGCTTTTGGAGTACCTCCAGGAGAGCTTCATGGAGATGTCCCTGGAGGATTTCCGCTCCATCCCCAGACACGTTAACAGACTTTTCCAGTAGCTGTACTGGCCGCGAATGCATCCCAAGTCCTCAGGGCAAATTAATCATTAAAAAACGCTTGCTTTTAAACCATGTTTTATATTTACAAAGGTACACTCACCAGAGGTCCCTTCTATGGCTTTATGGTCCGGGATACCGCCTTGGGAGGGTTGGGAGGCTACTTCAGTCAGGCTGAGAAAAAGATCCTGGCTGTTGGGGAGAACGGTGTGCTGTGTGCTCTCCGCAAGTTCGTCGTCCTCCTCCTCCTCATCTTCCCCATCCGCAAAATCCTCAGGCATGGCTGATAGTAACCCCTCATCAGAATCCACGGTCAGGGGTGGGGAAGTGGTGACGGCCCCCCCTAGAATTGCATGCAACTCAGCGTAGAAGTGGCATGTCTGTGGCTCTGCCCCGGAACGTCCATTTGCTTCTTTGGTTTTCTGGTACGCTTGTCTGAGCTCCTTAACTTTCACGCGGCACTGATATGAGTCCCTATTGTGGCCTCTCTCCATCATGCCTTTGGAGATTTTTTTCAAATGTTTTGGCATTTCGTCTTTTGGAACGTAGTTCTGCTAACACGGAATCCTCTCCCCATACAGCGATCAGATCCAGTACTGCCCATACGGTCCATGCTGGAGCTCTTTTTCGATTCTCAGACTGCATGGTTACCTGTGCTGATGAGCTCTGCATGGTCACCTGTGCTGATCAGCTCGCGACGCTGGGCAAACAGGAAATGAAATTCAAAAGTTCGCAGGGCTTTTCCTGTCTACCTGGCCAGTGCATCCAAGTTCAGATTGCTGTCCAGAGCGGTCACAATGATGCACTGTGGGATAGCTCCCGGAGGCCAATACCGTCGAATTGCGTCCACACTAACCCTAATTCGAACCGGCAATGTCGATTTCAGTGCTACTCCCCTCGTCGGGGAGGAGTACAGAAATTGATTTTAAGAGCCCTTTATGTCGAAGTAAATGGCTTCGTTGTGTGGACGGGTGCAGGGTTAATTCGATTTAACGCTGCTAAATTTGACCTAAACTCATAGTGTAGACCAGGCCTTAGAGATGGGAGACAGAAGAGATCCAGGGTCAAGTAAGGACCAGAGAGGGGAATCGCTCCACACTTCTCAGATGACAGGCCTGATTGGAGGATACCTGTAGGGAGGAAGAAACAGCTTGGGGGATGGAAGGGGTTCAGCTGGGAAGCTTTGGAGACAAGAGCCTGACGAGCATTGAGAGTATTTTATGCCAGTTAGGAGCATGATTTCACCTTTCCCAGCTAACGGATGAGCCCCACCTGCTTACACTCCCGTTCATGATGATTTTGGAATGTATCGCACCACCGGTCATGTTAGCTCCCTTTTATGCGCAGGCAGCATTTGCTTCAATAATGTGGCTGACACTTGTTCAGGTGCAGTAGGAGGAAAAGGTTTCCCTATACCCTCTCCCCAATGCTCTTAAGTAGGGGCAGTCCAAATTTGGCCCCAAAAGCACAAAGCCCACTGTACATATACAGGAGAGTGAAAAAACAAGTTTACAAGTCTGAATCCATTTGATCCATATGCAAAGGTGCTTAGTTCATAGTTCAAATTATGCACCAAAACTTAAGCCAGGTCTTTGAATATTTAAGAAGGGCAGGGAATGGTGTCTAATGGTTAAAGGATGTGACAGTGAGATGCAGGCTGCCAGGGTCCATTCCTAGCTATGCTACTGAGTCAATGTGTCAATTGAAGAGTGTCATTTAAACCAATCTGTGTCTCCATTTACCTATCTGTAAAATGGATATGATACCAATATCACCATAGGGGGATATAGACTCTAAAATAAAGGACAATAACGGACAGTGAGCTCCTCTGAAATAAGGGATCCATTCAGGGACATTACTTTCCCATCATTATATTCTCCATTGCCCACCAAATCATAGATTTAGAAGGGACCGCAAGGGTCATCTAGTCTAACCCCATGCCAAGTTTCAGGATTTGTTGGGTCTAAACCATGCAGGACAGATGGCTATCCATCTCCTTTTGAAAACCTGCAATGCAGAAGAGTCCATAACCTCCCTAGACTAGAAATATCCCCATTTTCTCCTCCTTGTCCCTGCATTACAGCCATTGCTCATACAACTTACAGTGTCCTACAAAATGTGGTGGTACTCTTTTAAGAGGTAGACTCATGAGGGGTTGTAAGGTTTAATTAATATTTGTTAAGTAGTTTGAGATCCTTTGATTGAAGGTACTATGTAAGTGCAAAGTGGTTTTATAATGAGTTACTGGAAAGCACTCTCTGTAGCACTTTGCTCTTGAATTTGCATAAACTAAACAACTGAGAGATGTCTGTGTGATTGTGAACATATTTAAAATGTTTTTATTTCCTTTGTTTTCAACAGTCACCCACGAAAATCCCACATTAATATTGACAAAAATACATACAAATTCAAAACTGATCAAATTATCAAAAATGATTGAGAGAGTAAAACAATATAGAATAATAGAAATTCTCCCAAACAAAATCATATATCAGAGTATTCCATGCTAACAGAGCATACTGGAAAATGATTAGTTTTGAATACTTTTGGAGGGACAACCATTTCTGAGATATGTTTGTGGCAAAATATAACTACCGGTAATATCTTTAAAAATACCTTTAAAAACAACTTTTCCCTAATACAGTTCTAATTTGGTTCTTGACTACCAAACCCATTGTTTGGTGGCTGAATGTAAAGGAAATAGCAGCTGTCAGAAGTTGTTTACATATGGCATATTAGAGCACAGTAGAGAACCTCTAGCTGAATGAGCAACAGGGTGGTGATCAATGTGAAACTCTAATACAAATCTTTTCCTTGATTATATCTTTTAAAAATTTGAATTCCTGAATTCTTGCCCAACATGAACTGTAATTTCCATCTTAATTAGTCTACTAACTTGTCTGTGTTGTCTCTCAACTTCATGCATGTTAAGTTGGTCCAATAAAAGATATTATCTTACCTACCTTGTCTCTCTGCATGTTTAAAGGAAGTTAGGCTTCATATTCAGATGACAAGAATATGGTTCCATTCCAGCTGAGCACTCCTATTCAGGACAGCACTTAAGCACATACTGAAAATATGTGCTTAGTCCCTCTGAAGTCAAGGCCTCATCTTATCAACCCCCAGGGGTCATAGTTAACAGGATGAGAAAGGCTGATGAATACACAAAGCATGGTTGGTAGTTTTAGTAGTTGGAAGATTCTGTTGCCTTTGAGTAATAAAATAGCTACACATGGAGTATTTTCCCACCCAACTGTGTTTATCACAAAGGGATGCCTTCAGTTTTCATTCTATGTTTAAAAGTCTAACTTATATAGTTACAAGTTAGCTATTAAAAAGTCTTATCAGCCTGCTTGTTTATGACAACCAACTTCATACAAAGTTACCCGTCAGTGGTGTTATTCCTTCAAGCTATTATTTTTAGCTCTATACAAAATATCCGTATACCGTATAAACTCGTTCATAAGCCGAATTTTTTTTAGTTAAAAAGGGAAGCACCAGAGAAGGGGGTCGGCTTATGAACAGGTATAGAGAGAGAGAGGTGGGACACAGCCCCTCCCCCCAACAGAGGGAGCAAGGAGAGGCAGCAGAGCCAGCAGAGACAGAAGGGAAGAGGCGGGGCCAGAGTCTCTCCGCTTCTGGCCACGCTGCTCCCCCAGCCTCCGAAGCAGCTGCAGCTCCAGGGCTGGCAGGCTGCAGCCATGCCGCTCAGCCCCGCCCCCCCAGAGCAGGCTGTGGCCGCGCCGCCCGGCCCGCCAGAGTATGCTGAGGCTGTGCCACCCGGCCCAGCCCATTGGAACTGATCTGGCTGTCTCTGACCTGGCTGGTGCCGCCCGGTCTGGCCCGCCAGAGCAGGCTGCGGCAGCGCTGCCCAGCCTGCCGGAGCAGCTCCAGCCAGGTCAGAGACATCCTCCCCTGGCCCTCTCCAGATAAGGTGGGAAGGGATGGGATGGGGAGAGTGTGGGGGTCCCAGGCTAGGGGTGGGGTCATGTGGGGGGTGGTCACAGGGGTTACTCCCCTGACTCCCAGCATCTCCCCCCAAAAAATTTCCCCACCAGTTGCTGTCCTGGACCGTCAGGGTAAGCAGCTGGCGCGCCGGGACACTTTATTTACTTAGGTTTACCTCCGTGCCTGCGGACGCTCAAGGTAAACAAACCATCTCGGCCCACCAGCGGCTCATCCTGATGGCCCGGGAGCCAATGTTTGCTGACCCCTGAATTATAGGGTCGGCTTATGAACGGGTTATAAACATTTTCCATTTTCACTTATCCATCTTGGGGGGGTCGGCTTATAAACGAATCAGCTTATGATCAAGTATATACGGTAATTCCTTTTACTCAACTCCCTTTTAAGAGATGTTTGCTACTGTACATTAAAAATCAGTGCCATTTACTGCACAAGAGGTATAGGAGAATGGCATGGTCTTCATTTTGGCACAGAGAAGGCTTTATAGCAGTTTGGTATTTTGAGTGTCTATCCAACCGTATCACAATTGTTTTGTACTTTAGGAGAAATAAACTGCACTTCAAGCCTAATGACAACCCGCTTTAAGGACAATTAAAATCCATTGTACTTGCTCTTATCGCTAAAAGAACTCAAATTAATTGGGAACAAAATCTTCTATGCTACAGCATAGCATTATGTGAAAGGGAAGAGTGATCTAACTGGATAGAGGCTGTGCTCTAGCCAATGGTCAGTGTGCTGCAGTAACTACCAGGTAGGGGAGTGCATATTATACAGAAACCACTGTGTGCGCAAGCATGTGAGAGAGAAAGAGAATGAACATCTGTCCACATAGGCAGAAGGTTTAAATTAATAGAACATTTGGTTCGATGAAATATCAATTTAGTAGTTTATTATAATCTCCATAAAAATAAAGATGTGTTTTGTCTGTTCTGGGCATACTTTAGTTTGTGGCAATCTGCAATAATTGTCTTATGCTTAAAAACATAATATTCTGGGAAGAGCTTTCTCATACAATTTCCCTGCTATTTTGTAATGCTATGATACTCTTTGCGACTTACAATGATCAGAACTAGAGATGTGCATAAAACATGTTGGGAAAGTTTGGTATGATCTGTTATTTTTATAGTTTATATTTGTGAGGACTTTTTGAGAGCTATCTTGGTGAGAATTAAAGGAATAAAAGAAACTGGATTTCACCTCTGGACGAGTTTGTTCATGATATACAGAAGTTACAATAATTAGGATTGCATATGCTTTTTGTGGAGATATGTGATTATCTGTGGGTAATGTTAAAGTATCTCCACCAAGGCTGAAAATTTAGAAATCTGGAGATTTTATGCATACATCTTGATGTCCTCATCTGCATATTTGGTTAATACATATCACTTTATTTACACAAATGGCTGCAGATATCCTGATAACTAGTCCGACAAGGCTGCAGAACAAAATGAGCTTCATGAACAGAGGAATTGCTATGCTCTTGATTAGCTCTGGATTTACCCTGAACTACCATCTAAGTAACTCTGGTGACTCCCTGAGGCTGCTCCTGGTCCTGGGCTGGATGAAAGCTGTGGTTGGGTTGCTGGCCCTGAACTGGGAAGAGGACCTGACAGCTTCCAATCAGTAGCCAAGGGATAATCTGGGTGTGCTGCTGACCCTTAATGAATGCCTAGCTTTCACTACACCCTGCCCCTTGACTCCCTAGTTGGTTACTGCTCCATGCCCCCATGGCTAGGGTTAGATGGCTAGAATGACAGTCATTCTAGCCACAGCTCCAGGTCTATGCCCATTGGGTGGGTTTCGGGACTATGCTCTAAACTATTTCTCTATGGTTAGAGTCGTCTACCAACAGGGATCCTGCACTGAGCAATCCTACACATAAAAATGCAGCCTACAGCATCTCCTCAGTTCTCTACATCAGCAGATTTAAGGGACTAGGAAGGAGCAATTCAGAGAGCAGCTAAACACAGGCTCCTCACATCTCAACAGGAGACTGACCAGGCCTGGGTGCAGATCTGTGCCACAGCCAGATTGTATGACAATGCTACATCACCATCTCTCTGATATTCAGGTTAATACACGGGGTACTAGAGAGGGGAGCCCAATCACAGAGAGCTCAGTGGTAGTAATGTTCTGGCAAAGGTCCCAACTCCTGGGAACCAGCAAGCGACCGATCAGCTAGGTTGTGCACTTCAAATCTTCTCTGCTCTATGAACGTATTAGAGCTGGTGGGGAAATTGGGGGCGGGGGTGGCCTAGTCCATTGAAAAGTTAGATTTTTCAGCAAAAAAAAAAAAATTTCAGCTGAGAACCGATGCTTTGAAATAGGAAAAGCCTCATGCAAGTTGTAGTGTGGGTTATTTATGCCCCATTTCTCCTCTAGGAGATGAGCTTCCTCGACAGACTACATTTCCTGTGGTGCACCATGGTCTCCTCCCTGGCTGAGCTGCTGTAGTGCCTCATGGGACTCCACATCAACCCCATCCCCACTCCTTTCCTGTCATTCACACACCTCCCAATACTCCCTGTGTGATAATGTACAGGGAACCCCTAAAAAACTGTGCCCACAGCATGGCACTACTTCTGTCCCCATCCTTTCCCATGGCACAAGCCACACACAGCAGAACCACATTAGTTTCACTACATCTGGGGACCTCTGCCTCTATAGAAAGGGGAGAAGACTCCAAAGCAAAGAAGAGTAGAAGTCCCAAATTGCTCCTATGCATTTCCATGGACTTTCACGCCACTCAGAATGGAGCTTTACTCTGTTTATAGGGAAGTTTTGCTAGAGTTCTGTGGCTGAAATCTCTGTGTTCATATATCAGAGGGGTAGCTGTGTTAGTCTGGATCTGCAAAAAACAACAGAGAGTCCTGTGGCACCTTTAAGACTAACAGATGTATTGGAGCATAAGCTTTCGTGGGTGAATACCCACTTCATCAGACGCATGTAATGGAAATTTCCAGAGGCAGGTATAAATATGCAGGCAAGAATCAGTCTGGAGATAACGAGGTTAGTTCAATCAGGGAGGGTGAGGTCCTCTGCTAGCAGTTGAGGTGTGAACACCAAGGGAGGAGAAACTGCTTTTGTAGTTGGCTAGCCATTCACAGTCTTTGTTTAATCCTGATCTGATGGTGTCAAATTTGCAAATGAACTGAAGTTCAGCAGTTTCTCTTTGGAGTCTGGTCCTGAAGTTCTTTTGCTGTAAGATGGCTACCTTTACATCTGCTATTGTGTGGCCAGGGAGGTTGAAGTGTTCTCCTACAGGTTTTTGTATATTGCCATTCCTGATATCTGACTTGCGTCCATTTATCCTTTTTCGTAGTGATTGTCCAGTTTGGCCAATGTACATAGCAGAGGGGCATTGCTGGCACATGATGGCATATATAACATTGGTGGACGTGCAGGTGAATGAACCGGTGATATTGTAGCTGATCTGGTTAGGTCCTGTGATGGTGTTGCTGGTGTAGATATGTGGGCAGAGTTGGCATCGAGGTTTGTTGCATGGATTGGTTCCTGGGTTAGAGTTGTTATGGTGCGGTGTGTGGTTGCTGGTGAGAATGTGTTTAAGGTTGGCGAGTTGTCTGTGGGCGAGGACTGGCCTGCCTTCCAAGGTCTGTGAAAGCGAGGGATCATTGTCCAGGATGGGTTGTAGATCACTGATGATGCGTTGGAGAGGTTTAAGCTGAGGACTGTAGGTGATGGCCAGTGGAGTTCTGTTGGTTTCTTTCTTGGGCTTGTCTTGTAGCAGGAGGCTTCTGGGTACACGTCTGGCTCTGTTGATTTGTTTTCTTATTTCCTTGTGTGGATATCATAGTTTTGAGAATGCTTGGTGAAGGTCTTGTAGGTGTTGGTCTCTGTCTGAGGGGTTGGAGCAGATGTGGTTGTACCTCAGTGCTTGGCTGTAGACGATGGACGGTGTGGTGTGTCCGCGGTGGAAGCTGGAGGCATGAAGGTAGGCATAGTGGTCGGTGGGTTTTTGGTATAGGGTGGTGTTAATGTGACCATCACTTATTTGTACTGTGGTGTCTAGGAAGTGGACTTCCCGTGTAGATTGGTCCAGGCTGAGGTTGATGGTGAGGTGGAAGCTGTTGAAATCGTGGTGGAATTCTTCCAGAGCCTCCTTCCCATGGGTCCAGATGATGAAGATGTCATCAGTGTAGCGTAGGTAGAGAAGGAGAGTGAGTGGATGAGAGCTGAGGAAGCATTGTTCCAGGTCAGCCATAAAAATGTTGGCATATTGTGGGGCCATGCAGGTGCTACTGGTCTGGAGGTATATATTGTCACCAAATTTGAAATAATTGTGCGTGAGGATAAAGTCACAGAGCTCAGCAAAAAGTTGTGCTGTGTCATCATCAGGGATACTGTTCCTGACAGCCTGTATTCCATCTGTGTGCGGGATGTTAGTGTAGAGAGCCTCCACATCCATGGTGGCTAGGATGGTGTTTTCTGGGAGATTACCAATGCATTATACTTCTCTCAGGAAATCAGTGGTGTCACGGAGATAGCTGGGAGTGCTGGTGGCATAGGGTCTGAGCAGAGAGTCCACATATCCGGATAGACCTTCAGTGAGTGTGCCAATTCCAGAGATGATGGGGCGTCCAGGATTTCCAGGTTTGTGGATCTTGGGTAGTAGATAGAATAACCCCGGTCGGGGCTCTAAGGGTATGTTGATTTGTTCCTGTGTTAGTGTAGGGAGTGTCCTGAGTAGATGGTGCAGTTTCTTAGTATATTCCTCAGTAGGATCTGAGGAAAGTGGCCTGTAGAATTTGGTATTGGAGAGTTGTCTGGCAGCCTCCTTCTGGTATTCAGACCTGTGTTCATAAACACTTCAGCAACAGCTGTTGCTCCAGCTAAGGAAATGAAAAGGAGATGGCTGCCAATGTTCCCCTGGCTGATGAGAGTGAAAAAAAGGGGCAGTATGAAGGCTCTTCCAAATACGAAGAAACATATAATGAAGTCTTTGCACACAAACAATTAATCCACTATAATAAGTAGTTTGTATGTCATTACTTTGACTAGAAAGATCACTGATATAATACACAAATGATTAACAACAATATATAGCATATTGGTCTTTCCAGCCAATAATTGTTATCATATAAGACAAGCATTAAGGAGGTCTAACCCAAAGGAAGAATTTAGCAGGGGTCCCTTCTCCCAAAGATCTTCATTACAGTAATTTGACTTCCCAGGTCTCATACCATCTTATGGGAAGCTCATTCACATGGCACCAATCTTCTTCCTTTACACTTTGGAAGGTATCTATTGTCATCTGGATGTTCTAGGATGTATATAGCATGGCCTGACCTGACAGATCCTTGCCAAAGCCACTCAATACTGGCACCTGATCTTCCACTCAGCCATTTCCTCAACCAGAATGCTTGGCGTTCCCACCTTACCAACCTCTTTCTTTGGGTCCACCAGCCTCCTCTTCCATTTGATCCTTAATTCTCACCCTTGGTCCCAGTATGTTGCATGCAGCTATTTGTGATTGCTAGGATTTTGTTTTCTGACTGCTGCAGCATTACACGTCTAGGAGTCTGTCGAAGGCAACTGGCTGCCATTTGTGTTCATTTGGGGTTCAATGTGTTGTAGCTATGTATTACCGATATTTTTATTTTTCCTCTTGTAAGAAAAACATCTTCCTTTTTCAATAAACTGTTTCCCTATGTCGACTGTCTACCTCAAGCAGCCATAGTACTTCAGAGAGATTTATATTATTGGCGAAGAGAGTTTAATGTATAGCGAAAAAGGGGAACCTTTCATTTTTCTGGTACGTTCTCTTTCCCATTTCATGAAAGTGTGAGGGAGACCTCTGCAAATGGAGCATGCCTTTTTAATAAGTAGAACTCTAGTGTTCATTTTCAACAGTTGCATTTTTACAATACATTATTTCAGACACTTAAAATCCTGTTTGCTGATGGTTTTATTTTTGGTGGGTTGCTGGGGGGAAGGGGTTGTTTGTTTATTTGTATATGAGGTTGCAATTTTCACCATAAATAGCACTTATTTTATACCTATACTAGTCTTCATTAAATAGATTTTTCTAACATTTTAAAATCCTTCTTGGTCAAAGAGCACATTAAAATAGCAATAGCAGAAAACTTGATCTATGGCGACACTAGCCTGTTAATATATAGTTGTAGTAAATACTGTATTTAGCCTGAAAATAATTTGGAGGGAGATGAGATAGAAAGCAATTAAAACAATACTGAGGGGGAAAAAAACTTGAACACATTTCATATTGCTGCTACATGAAGGATGTTGAGTGCAGCTGAGTCCTGGTATCATAAAGGTGTTGGAGCTGTTCATGGCAGCAGTTTCTGAATTCTTTTAATTATTAAAAATTATGCCAGAAAACCTTAAAACTGGAAATGCATTAGTTCATAAGAAATTGAGCAGTTGGTTTTATTACTTGTTTTTCTTGTTAGAAAAGAAGCTTTTAAAACTACTTGCAGTGTTAATTGCACATTTCTTTCCTGTCTTGCAGAGAATGACATAAAATCACTGATGTGTTTGTTTTCATTTCCAAAACCTAATGTAAAAAAATAAAACCTACTTAGCATGAACTTCAGTACTTCTTACCATAGAAACCTTTTATTATTACATTATGATAAATGTCCTTCCATAAGGAAAAAACTATAAAGAAGATGAAAGAAAATATCCATACACTTGTTATTCTAAAATATTTACTGCAGGGTTGGATGGAATCTTAGCTTCCCTGAGCTGTGAGGGGAAATAATATATGTGCTAACTTCCAAGTATATAACAGCATGAATGAATCACTATAATCACAATTTTTTCCATTCACTAAAAACTGAGATAAGTCATTGATTGACCCCCATTGGCCAAATACACAGCAATGATGGTTAAAAATAGTATAAATATTGCAGAAAGATTTTGTCTTTTTGGAAAAAAAGATTGCAGAAATCTATCCCTATTCCAAGATGTAGCTTGGTCATATTGCAGAGAGGAAATTATATTAATTTTAGTGGTCACCCTCTCCTGTGGTCTGGAGAAACAGCCTTCATTCACTGGTTATATATACAGTTACAGTCGATGTTAGGGAAACTGAATATCTGCTAGAAAGACATTTTGACTCACCTTTTATTCTTTTGACTTTTTAAAAAAGCCTCATGAGACTATGTCTCCATATCCAAAAACTATCATTACTGTAATTATGAAACTCTAATCAGATCTGGGTTTTGACTAGCCCTGTGACGGTACACAAGGAGATTTGGGGGGGGTGGGGGGGGGAGGAAGAGGGCACAAGAAACCTTCGCCTACTTGCACTCTGGTCCACATACCTGTCACAATCCCTGTGCTTGCACTCACTGAGCACTGGTCTTTCCCAAAGAGAGGGGGGTTAAGAGCAGGGACATAGACCAGACCGCTCTATTCCATTCTATATAGCTTCTGATACCATGCTCAACCCCATGGGCAGTGGGTCACATAGGCTGGGGTTGGCTGTGCCTCCCCAAACAGCAAGGCATGCCCCCGACCTGCTCCCTGTCTACGGTGGCTCCAGTCCTGCTCCAGCCCCCCAGTGCTCTGGGGCTGCGCGCTGCCCGCCTTCCCGGCACTCCAGAGCTGGGGCAGTGGCAGCCGTGTGCCGCCCGCCCTCTGGAGCTCAGGAGGCTGGGGCTGCGCACTGCCCGCCTCACATGCTCTGGGGCTGGGAGGACTGTGGCCACCCGTCCTCCCATACTCCAGGGCTGGGGAAACTGGGGCTGTGCACCGCCCACCTTCCCAGCACTCAAGGGCCGAGGAGGCTGGGGCTTCGCGCTCCCCGCCCTCCCGTGCTCAGGGCTGGGGAGGCTGGGGCCATGTGCTGCCCCCACTCCGGGGCTGGGGGGACTGCAGCCATGTGCTGCCTGCCTTCCTGGTGCTCGCGGGCTGGGGAGGCTGGGGCCACCCGCCACCCCAGCACTCCGGGACTGTGGGGGGCTAGCCTGAAGCAGAACCTGGCCAGTGGCTGGGGGGGGCGGGCTGGGTTCTGGCTGGGGCAGAAGGGACGGGGCCTCAGGCGGAAGGGGCAGGGCTGGGGCTAGCCTCCCACAGCTGGCGGAACCGCACCACCCATGCTCATCACCATAGTATCTGAGCACCTTCCAGTAATGTATTAAACAATAGGACTAACATCAGTCATGTGTTGTTTGTTCTCTCATAGAATCATAGAAGATTAGGGTTGGAAGAGATCTCAGGAGGTCATCTAGTCCAACCCCCTGCTCAAAGCAGGACCAACACCAACTAAATCATCCCAGCCAGGGCTTTGTCAAGCCGGGCCTTAAAAATCTCTAAGGATGGAGATTCCACCACCTCCCTAGGTAACCCATTCCAGTGCTTCACCATCCTACTAGTGAAATAGTGTTTCCTAATATCCAACCTAGACCTTCCCCACTGCAACTTGAGACCATTGCTCCTTGTTCTGTCATCTGCCACCACTGAGAACAGCCTAGCTCCATCCTCTTTGTAACCCGCCTTCAGGTAGTTGAAGGCTGCTATCAAATCCCACCTCACTCTTCTCTTCTGCAGACTAAACAAGCCCAGTTCCTTCAGCCTCTCCTCGTAAGTCATGTGCCCCTGTTAATTACAATCCTGCCAAATGTTTGGGGAAGGCACACACCCAGTTGGATTTTAGGANGTGGGGGGGGGAGGAAGAGGGCACAAGAAACCTTCGCCTACTTGCACTCTGGTCCACATACCTGTCACAATCCCTGTGCTTGCACTCACTGAGCACTGGTCTTTCCCAAAGAGAGGGGGGTTAAGAGCAGGGACATAGACCAGACCGCTCTATTCCATTCTATATAGCTTCTGATACCATGCTCAACCCCATGGGCAGTGGGTCACATAGGCTGGGGTTGGCTGTGCCTCCCCAAACAGCAAGGCATGCCCCCGACCTGCTCCCTGTCTACGGTGGCTCCAGTCCTGCTCCAGCCCCCCAGTGCTCTGGGGCTGCGCGCTGCCCGCCTTCCCGGCACTCCAGAGCTGGGGCAGTGGCAGCCGTGTGCCGCCCGCCCTCTGGAGCTCAGGAGGCTGGGGCTGCGCACTGCCCGCCTCACATGCTCTGGGGCTGGGAGGACTGTGGCCACCCGTCCTCCCATACTCCAGGGCTGGGGAAACTGGGGCTGTGCACCGCCCACCTTCCCAGCACTCAAGGGCCGAGGAGGCTGGGGCTTCGCGCTCCCCGCCCTCCCGTGCTCAGGGCTGGGGAGGCTGGGGCCATGTGCTGCCCCCACTCCGGGGCTGGGGGGACTGCAGCCATGTGCTGCCTGCCTTCCTGGTGCTCGCGGGCTGGGGAGGCTGGGGCCACCCGCCACCCCAGCACTCCGGGACTGTGGGGGGCTAGCCTGAAGCAGAACCTGGCCAGTGGCTGGGGGGGGCGGGCTGGGTTCTGGCTGGGGCAGAAGGGACGGGGCCTCAGGCGGAAGGGGCAGGGCTGGGGCTAGCCTCCCACAGCTGGCGGAACCGCACCACCCATGCTCATCACCATAGTATCTGAGCACCTTCCAGTAATGTATTAAACAATAGGACTAACATCAGTCATGTGTTGTTTGTTCNCTCCAGCCCCCCAGTGCTCTGGGGCTGCGCGCTGCCCGCCTTCCCGGCACTCCAGAGCTGGGGCGGTGGCAGCCGTGTGCCGCCCGCCCTCTGGAGCTCAGGAGGCTGGGGCTGCGCACTGCCCGCCTCACATGCTCTGGGGCTGGGAGGACTGTGGCCACCCGTCCTCCCATACTCCAGGGCTGGGGAAACTGGGGCTGTGCACCGCCCACCTTCCCAGCACTCAAGGGCCGAGGAGGCTGGGGCTTCGCGCTCCCCGCCCTCCCGTGCTCAGGGCTGGGGAGGCTGGGGCCATGTGCTGCCCCCACTCCGGGGCTGGGGGGACTGCAGCCATGTGCTGCCTGCCTTCCTGGTGCTCGCGGGCTGGGGAGGCTGGGGCCACCCGCCACCCCAGCACTCCGGGACTGTGGGGGGCTAGCCTGAAGCAGAACCTGGCCAGTGGCTGGGGGGGGCGGGCTGGGTTCTGGCTGGGGCAGAAGGGACGGGGCCTCAGGCGGAAGGGGCAGGGCTGGGGCTAGCCTCCCACAGCTGGCGGAACCGCACCACCCATGCTCATCACCATAGTATCTGAGCACCTTCCAGTAATGTATTAAACAATAGGACTAACATCAGTCATGTGTTGTTTGTTCTCTCATAGAATCATAGAAGATTAGGGTTGGAAGAGATCTCAGGAGGTCATCTAGTCCAACCCCCTGCTCAAAGCAGGACCAACACCAACTAAATCATCCCAGCCAGGGCTTTGTCAAGCCGGGCCTTAAAAATCTCTAAGGATGGAGATTCCACCACCTCCCTAGGTAACCCATTCCAGTGCTTCACCATCCTACTAGTGAAATAGTGTTTCCTAATATCCAACCTAGACCTTCCCCACTGCAACTTGAGACCATTGCTCCTTGTTCTGTCATCTGCCACCACTGAGAACAGCCTAGCTCCATCCTCTTTGTAACCCGCCTTCAGGTAGTTGAAGGCTGCTATCAAATCCCACCTCACTCTTCTCTTCTGCAGACTAAACAAGCCCAGTTCCTTCAGCCTCTCCTCGTAAGTCATGTGCCCCTGTTAATTACAATCCTGCCAAATGTTTGGGGAAGGCACACACCCAGTTGGATTTTAGGACATTGTTTATTAGGTGGCCATCTTGGTCTGGATAAGAACAAGGTGACCTCCATGTTGTGACAGTTTCTTGTTCCCCTATTCTGGGAAAAAGGCGGGAAAGTAAAAAGAGTGGGAATCAGTTGTTGCTAAGTAACCGGTTTCTATATAAACAAACAAAGGGAGGGGCTCTTGAGTGCTGGAATCTTTGGGGGTTGGGTGTCTAAAAGCTTTTTCTCTGTTGTGTGGTACACCTTCCACATTGGTTACTGGCCTGCAGTAGCCACTCACTGAACAAAGTTGTCATCTTGGGGTTTATTAGTTATTTTCCTTTGGGAAGCAGATGTGTACTCTTGGACTAGATCCGGTTAGTTAGATCTGACACTCACCCATAGACGACGCAGCGAGGGATAGGGTGGGTCTGAGATAGCGTTACTTACCTGTCTTCGACACCTGTGATCCACCGTTGGTGTCCATCGCTGATCACACCAGTCTGGATTCTGCAGCCTCGCCACCAGCAGTACCGGAAGGAGGTAGAAAAACATCTTTGCTTATTGAATGTGTGTGTGCATGTGTATGCTTATATTCCAAATCTCAATCCATCTCCCGCCCCTTCCTTCCTTCTCCTTTAGTAAATAAATTGTTGTTGTGAGTCCATATCCGTGTGGTGGTTTCTTTTATTCCAGCTCTGATAGATTGGCTTGAGGTGGGACCCAGAGGGAGGTATACTGAAAGGCTCCCTGAAGTCTTCTGGTCAGATAGGGTCCCTAAAAATCCTTACATCCTTACGTTGCCCTCTGCTGAACGCTCTCTAATTTGTCCCCATCCTTTCTGTAGTGGGGGTCCCAAAACTGGACACAATACTCCAGATGTGGCCTCACCAGTGCCAAATAGAGGGGAATAATCACTTCCCTTGATCTGCTGGCAATTCTCCTACTAATGCAGCTCAATATGCAGTTAGCCTTCTTGGCAACAAGGGCACACTGCTGACTCATATCTAGCTTCTCATCCACTGTAATCCCCAGGTCCTTTTCTGCAGAACTGCTGCTTAGCCAGTTGGTCCCCAGCCTGTAGAGGTGCATGGGATTCTTCCATCCTCAGTGGAGGGCTCTGCACTTGTCCTTGTTGAACCTCATCAGATTTCTTTTGGCCCAATCCTCTAATTTGTCTGCGTCCCTCTGTATCCTATCCCTACCCTCCAGCGTATCTACCGCTCCCCCCGCTTAGTGTCATCTGCAAACTTGTTGAGGGTGCACTCCATCCCATCATCCAGATCATTAATAAAGTTGTTGAACAAAACCGGCCCCAGGACCAACTCCTGGGGCATACCGGCTGCCAACTAGACATCAAGCCGTTGATCACTACCCGTTGACCCTGACAATCTAGCCAGCTTTCTATCCACCTTATAGTCCATTCATCCAGTCCATACTTTTTTAGCATGCTGGCAAGAATACTGTGAGCCACTTATCTCATCATAGAAGAACACAGAGCCACTTATCTCATCATAGAAGGCAATCAGATTGGTCAGGCATGACTTGCCCTTAGTGACTCCATGTTGACTGTTCCTGATCACCTTCCTCTCCTCCAAGTACTTCAAAATGGTTTCCTTGAGGACCTGCTCCATGATTTTTCCAGGGACTGAGGTGAGGCTTACCGGTCTTTAGTTCCCCGGGTTCTCTTTCTTTCCTTTTTTAAAGATGGGCACTATATTTGCCTTTTTCCAATCATCTGGGACTTCCCCCAATCGCCATGAGTTTTCAAAGATAATGGCCAATGGCTCTGCAAGCACATCAGCCAATTCCCTCAGCACCCTTGGATGCATTAGATCTGGATCCATGGACTTGGCACGTCCAGCTTTTCTAAATAGTCCTTAACCTGTTCTTTTACCACTGAGGGCTGCTCACCTCCTCCCCATACTGTGTTGCCCAGGACAGCAGTGTGGGAGTTAACCTTGTCTGTGAAGACCGAGGCAAAAAAAGCATTGAGTACTTCAGCTTTTTCCACATCATCTGTCACTAGGTCATCCTCTCTCCAGAAGAATTATGTGCAGAGGACAGTCTTGTTTTGATAGTTTGTTTTGTTTTTTAATATACATGTTGCTATGTATGTACGTTAGAGAATGCAAGGTCAAAGAAGCACGCCTTGCAATTGGAGCAGAAAGTGGTGAGATTTGTGATAGTCCTTTGTTCCTGGTGGAGTTCATTCTACTGTCTCGGGCCAACCCCTAAGAAAGTTGGGTCTCTTGTTTTGCCTTTATTGTACAGAGTTCTACTGTTCCACAGTAGTGAAGTTGTCAACCACAATCTTCATCCTGGAGCTTTACATGATTTTTTAGATACCCTGGGCCCAGGCCACAGAGCACCTTACAGATAAGAACCAAGATCTTGATTCAATATTCTATGGGAAAACAGTGTAGGGAGCAGAGGACAAATGTGATATGCTCATGGTAGTCTGTGTTGCTGAGGAGACGTGCTGCAGCATTGTGCACCAGCTGGAGTTTTCCAAGTGCTGAAGGCGTCATCTCCAGGTATATCACATTGCTGTAGTCCAGCCAACAGGTGACAAATGTGTGAATAACTACGGCTAGGTCATCATCCACCAGGATAGGACAGAGTTTCCTAGCTAAGCAGAGCCTGGTGCAGAAGAAGAGCACACTCTCTCTTCAAAGGAGGTAGAAGCTCCACATGTGATCCTCACAGCAGACATCCCATGTGTCTGTGTAAAAGTCAAAGACGATGCATCTTTTTTTTGGTAACTTTTTCACACCCACATTTTTAAGGAACAAACAATAGAATTGACTCCCTCTCCCCTCCTTTGCCTTGTCTAGCCTTCCCTTTCTGTTTCCAATTCTTAACACTCTGTATCACCCTCACTGCTCCCTTGTGTGGCTCTCTCTGCCCTTCCCCATTGTGATGCCCCCAGGAGTGTTTTATTCTTTTCCCCCAACAAGCTAAACACTATCTAGAATACTCAGAAGCCCATTCCACAGCCTGATACCACCAAGGGTACTTCCTGAAGTGGCTGTGGGCTTCAGCTGAGGGGACCAAAATCTCCAGCATAGAGCTGTGAATTAGCTCCCTGCACTGCAGCACAGGCAACTCATGAGAGCAGACTCATTTTTATTCTCCCTTCTCTCCTCCTCCCTTTCTCCCCTCCCCCCCGTCCCACAGCTTCTTTCACTCCACCTTGTTCTTTCCTTTCATCTTGCTGTTTCAGGCGTGATTTTGCTCAGTCTCTTTCTAACAACGTTCATTACTTTTTTCATTCTTCATTTCTCTCTTTCCTTCTCATCAGGCTCTTAGGGAGAATCGGAAAGGAAAATGTGTCTCTCTCCTCCATCTCAATCTCTTAATCCCTTGCTCCTCCTGATCCTTCCCCTCCTTTTTCCATCCTTCCTTTCCCTAGTGCTTTCTCTCTTACTCTGCCTTCCAGCATCTGCTGTGACCCTTTTCTTACATTTCATCCCTGTATTTTCACTAATATTTTACTAAACAGAGGGAGACATGTAACTTCTGTAGCAACTTTATGAAGTGCTAGGTCTGGGGTTAGAACCCATCTGTCATCAGGAAGCAGAGGTGTTTGCAGTAGGAGTTATATGGGACTAATATCTCTGACTATGTCTACACTGGGAACTATAAATTGTTATTTCCATCTCATGTAGACATACTTTTGCTAGCTCTCATTGAGAAGAGTAGCCAGGGTAGTATGGGCAGCAGGAACGGCAGCACAGGCAGTTGTGCCAAGTATATACACATGACATTCAGGCAGGTTTGTATTGGGCACAGCCTGTGCCTCTGCTCACCGCTGCCCATCCTACCTCAGCTGCACTACTACTTTTAGCATGCTAGCTTGATGAGAGCTTGTGCAAATATGTGTGCGTGTGCTGGGAATCACATCCTCAGCTGCAAGTGTAGACATAGCCTGTATGAGATGGGGAGCAGGAAATGAAAAAGATGGAGGGGGAGCATCTTGAAGGTTTACAAAGATTTTGTTATTCACTAAAATTCACACTCCATTTATGAGTCCAAGTGGACTAATCCTATGATAAGGAGATTCCATTTAAACTGTAAGAAGAGATTTCCCTTTGAAAGTGATAGTGTCTGAAGAGCATCCAGAAATCAAACAGCCATTCACATACCAGTTACATCAATGAGCAGTTCTGCTCAGAAAAGTGACTGTTTGAAAATGGCACCTTCTTATTATTCACTTCTGTTCCCTGCTGGTATTCATGGTCACATCTGCCCATTGTAGTGGCAAACTATATTTTTACTACTTTTGGTCCTTTAGCCTTGCGGATCAAACATATCTGAGAGAGAGACGGAGCTGCATCCTATTCCTTCTTGTGAATCATTAAAACAATTGTTTACTAAGGGCCAGTCATTTACAGATGTGCAAGCCTATTGAAGGCAGTGGTGTTCACATATGTCAGTGACAGCAGAACTTAAAGAGAATGGGGTTGTACCAGAAGGCATAACTTTCCCAGCAGAAAGTTTGCTACAGCTGATGATGGGCAAGAAGTAAAGTACCTGCTTAGTTTGCAGGGCTGACAGAAAAACGCTTACTTTTATGAACTGAGCACATTTGATCTGGAATCATTGTGAACCAAACATAGATCCCCACAAAGCCAGTTTTACAGTCAATTTTCAGTGTAGAGCTGCCCTTTAAAGAGAAAATAGAGACAGTTCTAGTACTGGCTAAGTCACAAACCTGAAATGACTTGTTCTGCCACAAATTTTTCTGTCCCACATTGGAGAATAGCAAAATGCCATCATTTTAATTTCCATTGCAATGAACCCCTCAAATACTTACATTTCCATTCTCAGAAAGCTGCCAAGAACAGAAAAATACTACCTAATTAATGCAGAGTTTTCTGTTCCTTTTAAATATGCTGTCATTGTTTTATAGCATAATAACAGTTTAATATACACTGTTACTTGTCAAAAGTACAGACAATATATAAACACTGAAAACAAAATTGCATGTGTCAAATCAGAAGGAAAAATGTCAGTTGTTCAAAAGTGAACGAATACTTCATAGAAATATGGAATGTTCTGCTCCAGTAGGTTTTGTTACCAAAACATAATTTGACTTTGGAGTGCTGGAACAAGAATTTGTATGTCCATTAGGATAAAGAGAAAATAGTATGGGCTACATGCTTGATTACTACAGGAGTCACCTAGTTAAGTGCCAATGCTGTACAAGGTCCTGCTGTTAAACATTTATATTGCAGTGGCACACAAATGTCCCAATCAGGCTGGGACTCCATTGTCCTGGGTGCCTGAGCTCCAGCCATTCTTTCCCCTGTATAGAAGGGAAGGGGGATACTGCTCCCAGAAGAGTCTATAGACAAGTAAGCATTTGGAACTCATAGAATGGTAGGACTAGAAGGGACCTCGAGGGGTCATCTAGTCCAGTCCCCTGCACCCAAGGTAGGACTAGATATTATCTAGACCATCCCTGACAGGTGTTTGTCTTACCTGATCTTAAAAATCTCCAATGATGGAGATTTCACAACCTTCCTGGGCAATTTATTCCAGCGCTTAACCACCCTGGCATTTAGGAAGTTTTTCCTAATGTCCAACCTAAACCTCTCTTGCTGCAAGGTAAGCCCATTGCTTCTTATCCAAACCTCAGATGTTAAGGAGAACAATTTTTCTCCCTCCTCCTTGTAACAGCCTTTTATGTACTTGAAAACTGTTATGTCCCCTCTCAGTCTTCTCTTCTCCAGACTAAACAAACCCATTTTTTTCAATCTTCCCTCATAAATCATGTTTTCTAGACCTTTAATCATTTTTATTGTTCTTCTCTGGACTTTCTCCAATTTTCCACATCTTTCCTGAAACATTGCACCCAGAACTGGAGACAATACTCCAGTTGAGGCCCAATCAGTGTGGAGTAGAGCTAGGGCTGCCAGGTGTCTGGTTTTCAATCGGAACACCTGGTCGAAAGGGGACCCTGGTGTCTCCGGTCAGCGCGTGGGCTAAGGCAGGAAGCAGCGGCATGTCCCCACTCCAGCTCCTAGGCGTAGGGGCAGCCAGGGGCTCTGTGTGCTGCCCCCGCTCCAAGCGCCAGCTCCGCGGCTCCCATTGGCTGGGAACCGCTGCCAATGGGAGCTGTGGGGGAGGTGCCTGTAGATGGGGCAGCGTGCAGAGCCACCTGGCTGTGCCTCCATGTAGGAGCCAGAGGGGGGATGTGCCGCTGCTTCTGGGAGCTGCCTGAGGTAAGTGCCGCCCAGAGCCTGCACCCCTGATCCCCTCCCATGCCCCAACCCCCTGCCCCAGTCCCCAGGCTTTTGCGAACAGGGGCTGCTAACAGGGAGTTTCGCAAGGGAGTTCTCCAGGTGAAGGAGGAGCTAATACAGCATCTGTGGGGTAAGTGACTGTCTGTAGTGTGTGTTTGTTTGTGATTGGGGGTTACTTGCTGTGTGCTGAGCTTGTGTTTGTCAGTCTGTTTGTTTGTTTGGTTGTTTGAGGGACCGTGTGCTCTGGCTGGCAGTTGGAGGCAGGTCTGAAAGGTCGAAGCCTCTGGTAATTGGCTGAGCCTTAATCAGTGGGCGGGGCATTCACTCAGGCCAGGGCTTTATAAAGCCGCGCACAAGCGACCAGGGAGCTTTGCGAACAGGGGCTGCTAACAGGGAGTTTCGCAAGGGAGTTTAGAAGGGGAGTGGGAAGGGAGTGGGAGCCCCTCGCCGGTCGTAACCCCTTCCACGTGCCCCCCCCCCAGAACCTTTTTGCGAACAGGGGCTGCTAACAGGGAGTTTCGTAAGGATTGTTTGATTGCTTGTTTGATCAGTTTGCTTTGGGAGTGCTTTGTTCCAGCTGGGCCTGACTGTTATAAAAAGACAGTCAGCTGCGAACCAGCTGAGCAGCGAACAGCAGAGAGGCAAACAGAAGGAGTTTGCCTGGAGAGAGCCCCTAGAAGGAAGAGACCATGGATGCTGAGCAAACAGCTGTTGTGACCTGCACAGGATGCGCCATGTTCGTCTTCCTTCCACAGGATAGAAGTGACTATACCTGTACAAAGTGCAAGCTGATCTCCATCTTGGAAGAGAAGATTCAAGGTCTGGAGAAACGGATATCAACCCTGCGTTCCATAAAAGAAAATGAGGATTTCCTGGATAGACATCAGGATCAGCTTCAGCGGGCACTATGTTCTGAAGATTCAGAGCAGGCTACGCAGCGGGGACAGAAGGCCAGCGAGGATAACTGGCGGCATGTGACTTCCAGAAGAGGAAAGGGTACCAGAAACATCCATGTACCAGAAACACAGATACAGGTGAGCAACCGTTTTCATGTTCTCTCTGCAGGTACTAGTGCAGAGTGTGGAGTGGAAGATACGTCTGAGGGAACAGAGCAGAAGGAGACTCCACTGATTGGAAGGCATGAGATGCGCCGTCCTAGGGATGGGGGTTCCACGACCACCACTCCCAGGAGGAGGAGGAGGGTGGTGGTGGTCGGGGACTCTCTCCTCAGGGGGACTGAGTCATCTATCTGCCGCCCTGACCGGGAAAACCGAGAGGTGTGCTGCTTGCCAGGGGCTAGGATTCAAGATGTGACGGAGAGACTGCCGAGACTCATCAAGCCCTCGGATCGCTACCCCTTCCTGCTTCTCCACGTGGGCACCAATGATACTGCCAAGAACGACCTTGAGCGTATCACTGCAGACTACGTGGCTCTGGGAAGAAGGATAAAGGAGTTTGAGGCGCAAGTGGTGTTCTCGTCTATTCTCCCTGTGGCAGGAAAAGGCCAGCGTAGAGACCGTCGAATCGTGGAAGTCAACGAATGGCTACGCAGATGGTGTCGGAGAGAAGGGTTTGGATTCTTCGACAATGGGATGGTCTTCCAAGAAGAAGGATTGCTTGGTAGAGACGGGCTCCACCTCACGAAGAGAGGGAAGAGCATCTTTGCAAGCAGGCTGGCTAACCTAGTGAGGAGGGCTTTAAACTAGGTTCACCGGGGGAAGGAGACCAAAGCCCTGAGGTAAGTGGGAAAGTGGGATACTGGGAGGAAGCACAAGCAGGAGACCGCAAGAGGGGAGGACTCCTGTCTCAGACCGAGAAAGCGGGACAATCAGCGAGTTATCTCAAGTGCCTATACACAAATGCAAGAAGCCTGGGGAACAAGCAGGGAGAACTAGAAGTCCTGGCACAGTCAGGGAATTATGATGTAATTGGAATAACAGAGACTTGGTGGGATAACTCACATGATTGGAGTACTGTCATGGATGGATATAAACTGTTCAGGAAAGACAGGCAGGGCAGAAAAGGTGGGGGAGTTGCTTTGTATGTAAGAGAGCAGTATGACTGCTCAGAGCTCCAGTACGAAACTGCAGAAAAACCTGAGTGTCTCTGGATTAAATTTAGAAGTATGAACAACAAGGGTAATGTCGTGGTGGGAGTCTGCTACAGACCCCCAGACCAGGGGGATGAGGTGGACGAGGCTTTCTTCCAGCAACTAACAGAAATTGCTAGATCACAGGCCCTGGTTCTCATGGGTGACTTTAATCACCCTGATATCTGCTGGGAGAGCAATACAGCAGCTCACAGACAATCCAGGAAGTTTCTGGAAAGTGTAGGGGACAACTTCCTGGTGCAAGTGCTGGAGGAACCAACTAGGGGAAAAGCTTTTCTTGACCTGCTGCTCACAAACAGGGAAGAAATAGTAGAGGAAGCAATAGTGGATGGGAACCTGGGAGGCAGTGACCATGAGATGGTCGAGTTCAGGATCCTGATACAAGGAAGAAAGGAGAGCAGTAGAACAGAGACCCTGGACTTTAGAAAAGCAGACTTTGACTCCCTCAGGGAACTGATGGGCAAGGTCCCCTGGGAGAATAACATGAGGGGGAAAGGAGTAGAGGAAAGCTGGCTGTATTTTAAAGAAACCTTATTGAGGTTGCAGGAACAAACCATCCCCATGTGTAGGAAGAAAAGTAAATATGGCAGGCGACCAGCTTGGCTTAACAGTGAAATCCTTGCTCGTCTTAAACACAAAAAAACAGCTTACAAGAAGTGGAAGATTGAACAAATAACCAGGGAGGAGTATAAAAGTATTGCTCAGGCATGCAGGTGTGAAATTAGGAAGGCCAAATCACACTTGGAGTTGCAGCTAGCCGGAGATGTTAGGAGTAACAAGAAGGGTTTCTTTAGGTATGTTAGCAACAAGAAGAAAGTCAAGGAAAGTGTGGGCCCCTTGCTGAATGAGGGAGGGAACCTAGTGACAGAGGATGTGGAGAAAGCTAGTGTACTAAATGCTTTTTTTGCCTCTGTCTTCACAGACAAGGTCAGCTCCCAGACAGCTGCACTCTGCAGCACGGTATGGGGAGGAGGTGACCAGCTCTCTGTGGAGAAAGTAGTAGTTCGGGACTATTTAGGAAAGCTGGACGAGCACAAGTCCATGGGGCCGGATGCGCTGCATCCGAGGGTGCTAAAGGAGTTGGCCGATGAGATTGCGGAGCCATTGGCCATTATCTTTGAAAAATCATGGCGATCGGGGGAGGTCCCGGACGACTGGAAAAAAGCTAATGTAGTGCCCATCTTTAAGAAAGGGAAGAAGGAAGATCCAGGGAACTACAGGCCAGTTAGTCTCACCTCAGTCCCTGGAAAAATCATGGAACAGGTCCTCAAGGAATCAATCCTGAACCACTTAAAGGAGGGGAAAGTGATCAGGAACAGTCAGCATGGATTCACCAAGGGCAAGTCATGCCTGACTAACCTAATTGCCTTCTATGATAAGATAACCGGCTCTGTGGATGAGGGGAAAGCAGTGGATGTGCTATTTCTGGACTTTAGCAAAGCTTTTGATACAGTCTCCCACAGTATTCTTGCCAGCAAGTTAAAGAAGTATGGGCTGGATGAATGGACGGTAAGGTGGATAGAAAACTGGCTAGATGGTCGGGCTCAACGGGTAGTGATCAATGGTTCCTTGTCTAGTTGGCAGCCGGTATCAAGTGGAGTGCCCCAAGGGTCGGTGCTGGGGCCGGTTTTATTCAATATCTTCATTAACGATCTGGAAGATGGTGTGGACTGCACCCTTAGCAAGTTTGCAGATGACACTAAACTGGGAGGAGTGGTTGATACGCTGGAGGGTAGGGATAGGATACAGAGGGACCTAGACAAATTAGAGGATTGGGCCAAAAGAAATATGATGAGGTTCAACAAGGACAAGTGCAGAGTCCTGCATTTAGGACGAAAGAATCCCATGCACTGCTATAGACTAGGGACCGAATGGCTGGGCAGCAGTTCTGCAGAAAAGGACCTAGGGGTTACGGTGGACGAAAAGCTGAATATGAGTCAACAGTGTGCCCTTGTTGCCAAGAAGGCTAATGGCATTTTGGGTTGTATAAGTAGGGGCATTTCCAGCAGATCGAGGGATGTGATCATTCCCCTCTACTCAGCACTGGTGAGGCCTCATTTGGAGTACTGTGTCCAGTTTTGGGCCCCACACTACAAGAAGGATGTGGATAAATTGGAGAGAGTCCAGCGGAGGGCAACAAAAATGATTAGGGGGCTGGAGCACATGACTTACGAGGAGAGGCTGAGGGAACTGGGATTGTTTAGTCTGCAGAAGAGAAGAATGAGGGGCGATTTGATAGCTGCTTTCAACTACCTGAAAGGGGGTTCCAAAGAGGATGGATCTAGACTGTTCTCAGTGATAGAAGATGACAGAACAAGGAGTAATGGTCTCAAGTTGCAGAGGGGGAGGTTTAGGTTGGACATTAGGAAAAACTTTTTCACTAGTAGGGTGGTGAAGAACTGGAATGGGTTACCTAGGGAGGTAGTGGAATCTCCTTCCTTAGAGGTTTTTAAGGTCAGGCTTGACAAAGCCCTGGCTGGGCTGATTTAGTTGGGTTTGGTCCTGCTTTGAGCAGGGGGTTGGACTAGATGACCTCCTGAGGTCCCTTCCAACCCTGAGATTCTATGATTCTATGATCCCCCTCCTGCCCTCCAAACCCCTCCTCCCAGCCCGGAGCTCCTCCTTCTGGCCCAAACCTGGTGGCGAAAAAAAATGAAGTATTCATCCCAAGATGGGGAATGCCCTATTAAGAATTGCTTAATCTTTCCCAGTTTTTGCAATCAAAGTCATATCTTATATTTAGGGCAGGGAACATCTATTTGTTGTGTTTGTATTGTCCCTAGTACAATGGCTAATCATCATCATCATCTTCTTCTTCATCATCTCAGGATCTGAAGTTACCCAAGAAACAAAAACTAAACATACAGTGCAGAGAGCAGTTTAGTCAGTTCAGACAATAATGTGCACTGCAACATGCAGCTGCTGGAGCCCTATCCCCCAGAGACAGGCCTAAATGCTACTGGACTATTACTGCTCATGTCACAGTGCCTCATGATGTGGAATGCTGTCTGCTTTGTGATCACTGAGAACTCTATCATAACAACAGCTTGAATACCTTGACTAATATAGATTCCTCACCCCCCCTCCCCCGCCCCGGTCATCACAGCCTTCAATGGGTCATAGCATAGATTTCATCCACCCCTTCCTGCTTAACAGGAAGTCTCCATTTATTACTTTTCTGATTTTCTCTACAGACATGTGCCCCATTCTGGCCATAGAGTTTAAGGCCAAAAGGGACCACCAGATCATCTAATCCAGTGGTGGGCAACCTGCGGCCCATCAGGGTAATCTGATTGCGGGCCGCAAGACATTTTGCTGACGTTGACCATCCACAGGCATGGCCCGCTGCAGCTCCCAGTGGCCGCAGTTCGCCATTCCCAGCCAATGGGAATTGCAGGAAGCAGCGGCCAGCACGCCCCTGTGGCCCGCCACTTCCCGCAGCTCCCATGGTGAACCGCGGCTACTGGGAGCTGCAGGGGGCCATGCCTGCAGATGGTCAACGTCAGCAAAATGTCCTGTGGCCTGCAGTCTTACTCTCATGGGCCGCATGTGGCCCACGGGCCACAGGTTGCCCACCACTGATCTAGTCTGACCTCCTGCATATCACAGGGCACCTGCATCACCCAGCACCCTTACACTAAACCCAACCCCTAAAATTGGATCAAAGTATTAGTGCCCACAGAAGACTTAACTATTAAGTGCCTGTAATACAGCTGCTGCCTACTGCCTTTCAAGTGCCTCCTCATAGCTAGGGTTGGCTTTGTGGCTGTCCTGTCTCTATTTCCCCTTCACCCAGACCCCTTTAAGGACTCAGTCCCCAGTGACGTTCTAAGCTCCAACCCTTTAATTCACTCTTCACCAGTTCTCCTCAGGCTAGCAACAGAGTTCATCCAAAAAAGCAGAACTGAAAAGTCCAAAACAAAGAAAAGTTTTTCAGCTCATCTTCCCTTCATTAACTCCCACTCACAGGCTTTATCTAGCTAGGGCTCTGCAGAAGCCAAACTTATTCCTCTTATCTGCACCTTCCACCAGTCTCCTGAACTTTCTTACTGCCTCTGTGGCATTCTCAGCTACATCACGCCCCTGCAGCCTTTTATATAGGAATCACCTGATTCCTCTCAGGTGTGGCTCATCTTGTAATCAAGGCTGACTCAGCCTCAGGTTCCTCCAGCCCACAGGCAAGCCACCCTGTTACAGTGCCAGGGAGCGAACAGAAAGGAATGAGGTGCACCAATGCCCAAGTTCCCCCCCGTCCCTCGGTGCAATGGCAGGGAAATGATTAAGTGAGCTAATCCTATCAAGTGATCCACACCCACACATTGCAGAGGCTGGTGAAAAACTCTCTAGGTTACTGCCAGTCTGACCTAGTGGAAAATTCCATCCTGCCCCCACATGGGGCAATTAGTTAAACCCTAAGCATGTGAGCAAGAACCAGACAGCTAAACACCTCTTAGCAATAATGCCCGGTGCCATCTCAGAGCATCAGCCCACCCTTTACAGTGTCCAATCTCCAACTGTGCCCATCCCTGATGCTTCAGAGGAGGATTAAAAAAACACAATGCATTGGGAGGGGGATCACCTCCTGACCCCTGTAGGTGGCTGGCTGAAGCCCTGAAGCATGAGCTTTTAGGAACACAAGACATAAACTGGAAGTGAGTCCCAAGCCTGTTGAGCCCTCCCCCTACCATCGCAAGTAACCCCATCACACTATTACATTCATAAACTTGTCCAACTGTCTCTTAAAACTAATTAAGTTGTTTGCCCCCATAACTCCTATTGGGAGCTTACTGCTTCCACCACCTCTGAATGACTTCTCAAACGGAGGCAGCTTTACTTGAACTGGCCTGTTAATGAAGTGCAGTTGTCTCCTGGGTGGATGGTGATAGCTTTTGAAAAGCTCTTTGCAACACTGCACAATAATACAGGGAAGAAAATTGAATATAGCTCAATCAGCTGCAAGTATAGAGGGGGGTTAGCTAGGTAGAATGTAATTGCCTTATTAGGCTCAGGACATCATGCCTAACACCCCTGCCATTGCTTCAATAGCTAGTCCTGATTTACAGTGATGCGACAGAGGTCAGAATCAAACCTGCCATGAGTTAATTTTCACATGTCCTATGGCCTAAATTTTAGGGAGCCCAACTTGAAACACTGCAAAGGAGCCTAATTTTCAGTGAATGGGTGCTCAGCACTTTCAGAAAATCAGACAAGTCAGACAAGCCTCAAGTTGGGCACACAATAATTAGGGAACCAAAAATCCCCAGTCAGTTTTGAAAAGCTTAGCCTGTATAGTATTCAAGAAGAGGGAGTTTTATCCAGCTCATTCCTTCCTCCTCAACCAGCACCTCAAAAGTAGTACATATTGGTCAAAAAGTGGGGAGAAACAGGAGAGCTATAATGCTATCATGAAGATTAAACACAGCAAATGCAATTACTAATAAAAACAAAGCAAAAGAACTGTTACTACAGGCAAAACAGTAGCAAAGACAAGAAGTTCCCATTGGCTAAATATTATGTAACTAGAAAAAGTCAAAGATTATGATATTTATGGAAAAATAGTAAAATGTATACTGCATCTTAACTAATTCATGTATTATGCTATTTTACAGGTACAGGCCAGTTTACAATGTTCGACAGTTATACTCTCAGGCCTGGTCTACACTACGGGGTTAGGTCGAATTTAGCCACGTTAGGTCGATTTTAAAATGAATGCATCTACACAACCAACTCCGTTCCGTCGACCTAAAGGGCTCTTAAAATCGACATCTGTACTCCTCCCCGGTGAGGTGAGTAGCACTAAAATCGACCTTGCTGGGTCGAATTTGGGGTAGTGCAGACACAATTTGACAGTATTGGCCTCCGGGAGCTATCCCAGAGTGCTCCAATGTGACTGCTCTGGACAGCACTTTGAACTCCGATGCACTAGCCAGGTACACAGGAAAAGCCCCAGGAAATTTTGAATTTAATTTCCTGTTTGGTCAGCGTGGCGAGCTCAGCAGCATAGGTGATCATGCAGTCCCCCCAGAATCGCAAACGAGCTCCAGCATGGACCGAAAGGGAGACACTGGATCTGATTGCTGTATGGGGAGAAGACTCTGTGCAGGCCGAATTCCAATCAAAAAGAAGAAATGCTAATATATATGCCAAAATCGCACAGGGCATGGTGGACAGAGGCTACAACAGGGACACACAGCAGTACTGTGTGAAAGTTAAGGAGCTCAGGCAAGCCTACCAAAAGACAAAGGAAGCAAATGGTTGCTCCATGTCAGAGCCCCATACATGCTGCTTCTATGATCAGCTGCATGGCATTCTGGGGGGGAACCTACCACTACCCCACCACTGTCCGTGGACACCTGTAAGGGGGGAGTCTCACACAACAGGGAGGAGGATTTTGTGGATGAGGAAGAGGAGGAGGAGGAGGAGAATGCGCAGCTGGCAAGCGGTGAATCCATTCTCCCCGGCAGCCAGGATCTTTTCATCACCCTGGAACCAATACCCTCCCAAGGCAGGATCCCCAACCCTGAAGCTGGAGAAGGCACCTCTGGTGAGTGCACATTTATAACTCCAGTACAGGGTTTAAAAGCAATAGTGTTTAATGTTTGATTTGCCCTGAAGAATTGGGATGCATTCGCGGCCAGTACAGCTACTAGAAAAGTCTGTTAACGTGTCTGGGGAGGGAGCAGGAATCCTCCAGGGACATCTCCATGAAGCTCTCCTGGAGGTACTCTGAAAGCCTTTGCAGAAGGTTTCTGGGGAGGGCTGCCTTATTTCGTCCTCCACGGTAGGACACTTTACCACATCAAGCCAGTAGCAAGTAGTCTGGAATCATTGCAGCGCAAAGCATGGCAGCGAATGGTCCTGGGTTTTGGTTGCATTCAAGCAGCATTTGGTCTATATCTTTCTGTGTTAGCCTCAGGAGAGTGATACCATTCATGGTCACCTGGTTGAAATAGGGGAATTTTTGTAAGGGAGCAGTAAAAGGACCCCGTTCATGCTGGGCTGTTTGCGCTTGGCTAAAAGGGATCATCTTGGAGAATAGCCACGCGGAGCGGTGGGGGGACGTGTGTGCTGCACATCCAGCCGAAAAAAGCAGCCCCTCCTTTTAAATGTGAAACCCAACCGACATTGCTTGCTATGGGAAAGGAGGGTGCTGCAGTTTGAAACCATTCCCACATGTTATGAAGGTGTAAGAAGCCAACCCCACGTACTCATTGGCTTACCATGGCTGCCTGGAAACTGAATTCTGTTGCCCAGCCGTGTGTGATGTGTCACCACACTGGCAGGCGCTCAATATAAAAGGCAAAATGCAACCTTCTACCTAAAGCACAAGTGCTGTCTGCTGTGAATTGCTTGATTCACTGTGAAAGAGTCTCCCTTTTGTTCTCAGAAATGTATCATCTTAAATTTTACTCTCCCTTTTTATCCCTCCGCAGGTGTAAATGTTTCTATGCTCCCCTATCATCTCCGTCCCAGAGGTTATTGCAGATTAGAAGGTGAAAATTAGAAGGCTAATTTTCCAAGATCATGCAGTCCTCCCGCACTGATAGGACACAGCTTAATGCATGGAGGCATTCAGTGGCAGAGGCCAGGAAAGCATTAAGTGAGTGCAATGAGCAGAGCCAGGAGGCGATGCTGAGCCTAATGGGGGAGCAAACGGACATGATGAGGCATCTGGTGGAGCTGCAGGAAAGCCAACAAAAGCACAGACCCCCTTCCCCCTCCCCCCGCATCCACTGTATAACCACCTGCCCTCCTTCCCAAGTTCCATATCCTCCTCACCCAGATGCCCAAGAACACGGGGGGGAGGCTCCAGGCACCCAGCCACTCCACTCCAGAGGATGGCCCAAGCAACAGAAGGCTGTCATTCAAACAGTTTTGATTTGTAGTGTGGCTACAATAAGCAATGTGGCCTTGTCATTCACTCCTCCCCCACCCCACCCCACCCGGGCTACCTTGTCAGTTATCTCACTTTTTTTGTAATTAATAAAGAAAGAATGCAAAGGGGGTGGATTTGCATCAAGGAGAAACACACACAACTGTCACACCGTAGCCTGGCCAGTCATGAAACTGGTTTTCAAAGCCTCTTTGATGCACAGCGCACCTAGCTGTGCTCTTCTAATTGCTGCTCAAAATCGGCCACCAGGCGATTTGCCCCAACCTCCCACCCCACCATAAATGTCTCCCCCTTACTCTCACAGATATTATGGAGAACACAGCAAGCAGCAATAACAATGGGAATGTTGGTTGCGCTGAGGTCTAACCTAGTCAGCAAACAGCACCAGCGAGCTTTTAAACGTCCAATCCCTCAGAGAGAGACAAACACCTACAAGATTTTTATCAAGCATTCTTAAAACTACAATACCCACCTGGGAAATTGAGGAAACAGATTGACAGAGCGAGACGGGTACCCACAAATCACCTACTACAGGACAGGCCCAACAAGGAAAATAACAGAACACTACTGGCCATCACGTACAGCCCCCAGCTAAAACCTCTCCAGCGCATTATCAACGATCTACAACCTATCCTGGAAAACGATCCCTCACTCTCACAGACCTTGGGAGGCAGGCCAGTCCTCGTTTACAGACAACCCCCCAACCTGAAGCAAATACTCACCAGCAACTACACACCACGCCACAGAAACACAACCCAGGAACCAATCCCTGTAGCAAACCTCGTTGCCTACTCTGTCCCCATATCTACTCTAGCAACACCATCAGAGGACGCAACCACATCAGCTACACCATCAAGGGCTCATTCACCTGCATGTCTACTAATGTTATATATGCCATCATGTGCCAGCAATGCCCCTCTGCCATGTACATTGGCCATACTGGACAGTCCCTATGTAAAAATATAAATGGACACAAATCGGACATCAGGAATGGTAACATACAAAAGCCAGTATGTGAACACTTCAATCTCCCTGGACATTCTATAACAGATTTAAAAGTAACTATTCTTGAACAAAAAAACTTCAGAAACAAACTTCAAAGAGAAACAGCAGAACTAAAATTCATTTGCAAATTTAACACCATTAATTTGGGCTTGAATAGGGACTGGGAGTGGCTGGCTCATTACAGAAGCAGCTTTGCCTCTCCTGGAATTGACACCGCCTCATCTATTATTGGGAGTGGACTACGTCCACCCTGATCGAATTGGCCCTGTCAACACTGGTTCTCCACTTGTGAGGTACTCCCTTTTCTTCATGTGTCATTATATAATGCCTGCATCTGTAACTTTCACTCCATGCATCTGAATAAGTGAGGTTTTTTACCCACGAAAGCTTATGCCCAAATAAATCTGTTAGTCTTTAAGGTGCCACCGGACTCCTTGTTGTTTCCAAGACATATAGGTTCACCCAAGAAATAAATCCCCCAAGATACACATGCCCTTTGAAACACAGCTCACAAGTGGTGTTTCAGTTAGATGAGCAGCCATCCTTTCCTTCTTGGAAACCAGGGCTCCATTCACTTATAGAACATCTCATCCATGAACAGGTGCTGACCAAAATGGTGCTCATGATTCAGCCGGCAGCATGTTTCCCTCCAAGTCAGTGCTCGGGCACTGCCCCAGCGTTATGTTTTGGGCCACTTTTCCACTGAAGGTGCCATCTTTCAGATGAGATTCTTTCCGCTAGTGGGCTTATGCTTGACTCCGAAATCATCCACTTCTTTTTCTGTCCAGATGTTATTTATCTGATAAGCAATTTCCTCACATTTCTGTGCTATCTTCTTGATAAATCACAGGAAAATAAAAATAAGCAACGGCTAGAACCCTAAACAAGCAATTTTAAATAATGATCTATTTTGTGTGGACTCTGTATAAACTCTTTGCAGCACTCTGCCTGAACAGGCTTGCAAAATTACCCAGCTAGCATTTCCCAGTACACTGAGATGGTGCCAAAGATACCATTAAAGCTGTCTTTCTTTGTTGTCTCACCATGAAGTTTTCTCCACCTTTTGTCTGGCTCCTTTCTCCTTAACTTGGAAATACTCACAAGAAAATCCCAGTTTCACACAAAAGCCTAGCCACAGGGAATGAAACCAGAACTGAAAATTGTCTGCCAGCAAACCACGATTGGAATGTAGAGAGGATCACTGCCAAAACCAAGAAGGCAAAATTGTCCCTGCCAATGGTTGCTGGATCAAAGATAATTACTAAAGTCCAAAGACTGGGTTGTATCAAAGGATCAATCCACTTTCCAAGCTCTTATATCTGGAACAAAGGCCAATTGGAAAAGGCCAATATGGAGATCAAAGGAAATCCCCAGGCCCAGATGGCAACAGTGTGACACTGCCTAGGGGAAGTCACAAGATCAGAAATGATTATCAAGTTCTAACTGCTTAGAACAAAGGATTCATCTGCAATAGAAATTGTCAGTAATCAACACCTCTCAGTAAAGAGCTCTTAACAGTTTAGTGACAGAGTCCCCAAAGCCTTGCACCTTTTATTTTTTCTCTTGTGTGGTGAGTGTAATTAGAATGGCAACATTTTACACCCACTCTGCACACAGAGGCGGCTCTATGTATTTTGCCGCCCCAAGCACGGCAGTCAGACGGCTTTCGGCGGCGCGCCTGCGGGAGGTCCGCTGGTCCCGCGGCTTCGGCGTACCCGCTGCCAAATTGCCGCCGAAGCTGCGTGACCGGCGGACCTCCCGCAGGCATGCCACCGAAGGCTCCCTGACTGCTGCCCTCACAGTGACCGGCAGGCCGCCCCCCTCGGCTTGCCGCCCCAGGCACGCGCTTGGTGCACTGGTGCCTGGAGCCGCCCCTGTCTGCACAAGTGACCACACACGGGGCAAAGCAGTTGAGACTCAAGCCCTTAGGGCTCCATTGTAAGGCATGGCACTGTGCTGGGGGTAGTGTCTCTCTGCACCTCCGCTGGCATGCTCCAGGAGGAATTCTCCTAGAGACAGGATTCCACCCTGATCTCACTTCCCAAGCATGTCAGAATACTGCTTCACCATTTCAGGGGGTACTGCATGCTGCTCCTTGCACGGACAGTGTTTAAGTGTGGTGGGGCCATTGGCCTACCTCCTTGTCCCCCTGTTTGGTGTGAAGAACACAGGGATTGCACTTGTGCCCCACTTCAGCACAGGGGAAGGATGGGGGTGTTCCTTGTGTCCTCCTTCCCCTCATTCAGTGCTGAGACCAGCAAGACACTGCCCTTACTGATTGTAAAATAAATGGTGTAATTCCATGAACACCTAATGCTTAGCAGCTTCAGGGTCACAGCTATTTCTGCTCTGTGTTTCTCCTATCCTTTTCCCTTTGCCTTCCCCACCTTGGTTTGTGCATTTCTCCCCCTTCCTTCTCTTTGTGTTTCTCTTTTTCCATCTCCACGTCCTTTTTAATTTTTCTGTTGGTCTTTTTTCCTTCTCTCCCTTCCCGTCATCTCTCTCTCTCTCTCTCTCTCTCTTTTCCTCTCTTTTTATTTTATCACTCTTCTGCTCTCTGGCTTTTTGGCACATTCCCTCCCTTTGTAAGTCTTCTATTTTCATACCTATTTTAACTTTTGTGCCTCCTCCACCTACTTCTTTGGCCCCTACCAGACAGTGGAAGTACTTTTCTCCAGCTCTCTGTGAGACCATGAATCTTTGCACAATCCCAGTTAGTTTCTCTTTCCCTGTGTACAAAGAAGCTAATCCTAGCCACTTTCCCTCTTGGATGAAAAGAGAAAAACTCAGATCACCCATTCCTAGTCCATTTCCTTTAGCAGAAGGCTCAGTGTGCCCAGCGCTGGAAAGCTACATCAGCTGCTGCTGGCACTGCTGAATCTTACATTTATGTGAGGACTGAATGAGTCTGCTAATCATGCCAGCAGTCTGACACCCATGTCCTGTACTAAGGAAAGCTGTAACTCTAAAAACCAGTTTTAAACATGGCTCTTAGGTGTTTGTTGTTCGAACAAGTCTGAAAGGCATTCATATCTTGCTGTGTTGGAGTGCTATGTTATAGTACTAAGCATTCAGAGCAGCGGATAATGATGCTGCTGCAGCGCATCTACAACAAGCCATGGGACAGGCTGAGAAGACAACTCATGGGCTACCCTTTAATGCCACCCTCCCACTACTTTCACCTTTGTTTCATGTGAGAACAAACATTTTCCCATACAAGAACCCAAGGGCAAAGAAGGGTGCTCTGGGTAGGAGAAGCTGAATTAGTAGCACATTCTCTTCATAGAAGTTTGATCATATTGACATATTCTCCCTGGATCCATCTATAAACCTTTTCTAGTAAATCCTTGAGTATCCATTCATCCCTGTGAGTGAAAGCAAGACAGCTGGTGTACACGTAGCAAACTGCTAAACACCAGAAGATCAGAGACACCACAACATAAGTCCTTCATCAACTTAAATTTTCAGTAGTGACTGGTAGTGTTGGGTGCCTCGGTTTTGAGACACCTTAAAGGAGCCTATTTTTCAGTGAGAGGGGTGAGGGACTCACCGGTTTCTGAAAATCAGCCCCCTTGAAGACGGTCCAGTTTTGCACCCCAAAATTGAGGCACCCCAAATCACTAGTCACTTTGCCCAACTGCACTTTGTGGGGGGGAAGAACACAAAGTTGGAAGAGTAATGTTGGAGAACAGGCTTATGATGCTCTTGCTTGGGTTCCATGGCATCCTGACCCCTCTGAAGTTAATGGGAGTTTTGCCATTGACTTAAATGGGGCCAGGATTTAACTCTATGGATATTCATTTTTGGAGCCTGCACCTGGCCTACCATGATGGATCCAATGGCCATACAAGCAAACATCTGTAGGGTAAGAGCCACTGAGCATTACGGTGCAGAGAGCACTCAAACTTGTATGGGCTGTGCTGTAATGTTAGGGGTATTATTGGCAATTATAATCAATTATTTGTAATACAGTAGGATAATCTATATGATCAAGATCAGGGCCCCATTATGCTTTTTGTTGTACAAACACATAGACAGACACAGTCCCTGCTCCAAAGAGCTCATTTGAAGCATGACCCAAGTGAATATGACAATTAAAAAGAGAGAAGGGGTTAAGAGAAGATGGTTACCTATGTAGCTATCATATAATTTAATGTTTCTTAATGGTTCCAAAACTAATAAAGATTTTAGGTTTTTTTAATTAATTAACTAAAATTAGCTGCCTCTGATGTCCACACAACCTAGCCATCATTGATTGGCTGATACATCATTTACTTACAGTCTGAATCCAGTCCTTCAAACACTTGCTATTGGAGGGTAATGACTATTACTGAGATTAGCTGTATTAACTTCAGTGCGAATACTCATGACAATAAGTGTTAAAAACCCCAATCCTGCAAAGACTTACATACTTAACTTCATACACTAGTTTACTCATGTTAAAGTTAAGTACACGTGCAGATTTTTGCAGGATTAACCCCTAATCCAGTAGTACGTGTTTGCAGGATTGGGCCCCATGAATACTATTTATGCAAGAATCCTTAACTACAATAATGCTGACAAATTTACTATGTTTTTTCCTCATTTTCATTTTATTCCTTTATTGCCTCTGTAGTTTTCTGTTTTATTTAGAGTCCTTCTGCAATGTGTACCTAGTGTCATTAAAATTATATATGTATATAAAAAGCCTACCAGCTCATTTTGAGAACCAGCGCAGTTATTGCACCTCTCAAGACTGCAGCCAAGCTCATTTATATTGTTGATGCATTCTCCAGCCAAGTATGCACTCTTCTGCCCACTGGGCTAAGGAGAGAAATTCTCTCTCTCTCTCCCTCTCCACAGTAGCTGAAGTGACAGAATTGCCGCCTCCCACACTTACTTTAGTGCTTTCTCTTGCCAAGTCTGTATATTTCCTCCTACATTACACCTGCTTTTTAATCTTCTCACCACTGGCCTGGGAAACTAGTGCTTCTCTAGTCTGAGAATGACACAGGTGACAAATTAAATGACCTTGCCCTACTGCTCCCTGAACTTCATCAACGTTAAGGAACTCTAGTGGTGTGGTCTGCTGGAAGCAATTGCACAGTTCTGGACTGCAATGTAAAGGACACTATACAATTTTGTAACCGTTTTAAGGCAATATTACAACCCAATTATATTTCTTTTGCTGTCAATTACTTTCACATCACCACTTTGTTATAGTGTCTGGCCCTGGGGCCCTATAATGTTTCTATGATTATTTGGTAAGCTTTTCTGAAAATAGTAAATCTTCTAAAAATTCTGCCATCTCACCTGGATTAGCCCAGTGCCATCAATGAGCCTTCGCTTTAGTATCTTGTAGCCACTCTGATGGACTAAAATGATGTGGTTGCCTTTCCCCTGCCAATATAATGTTTTCAGCACTAAGTAGAGGATCATTCTGAATGTTCAGTTCTAGTTTGCTTCCATCCTTATATGTTTTGGTGCACCACCATAGGTATAATTTTAAAATGTAGGGTTTTTTTCTACCATCCCATTTCTATTGCTGCAGGGAATGACTGCGGACTGATTCCATTATGACAATAGTATGTGACCAGTAAGGACAAATATTGAGTTTTAGGGAAGCTGGCTTGTGAGCAACAGCAGCATCTAGTGGCTGAGGGCTGCATAAGTGCATGGTTCATTAGTGATGCTCCACCAATTAGATATATTTCCATAGGGAGAGGCAAGGTTTGGACATAACACATATTTCTGCAGCAAGATACTAATTACAGTACAGCCCCTTTGCTTTCACAGTGTGCTCCGCAATGTGAAAGTAGGCAAAAAGCCTGTTCTCATCACTAGTAAACATGTAAACATCACATGCAAACAATGAATACAAAATTTAATTTACAATAGTGCTGCTCATCCTGTATTTCTCACCCAAAGAGTAAATCAGATAAATATGGGGTAGATTCTTCCATCCCTTGCATAAGTGTTATGCTCAGGTAGAACAATTGATTTCAACAGAATTATTGTTGATTTACACCAGCATGCCAAGACAGCCAGGTCCATGCTATATCAATATATAAATGCAAGAGCTTGAAAGTTGCAGACAGCCTAAAACATCTCAGAGGTCTTGAAAAGTGTGAATATTCAGAGGTGCCTAATAAGAAATAATGATTTGTGAGCACTTGTCTCATATGGCAGCAATGTTAGAAGCGGTGAAAAACTTATCTCTGGAAATACATGACATGAAATAATTACTACAGCTATATTCTCTCTGGATAAATTTTGGCAAATCCAAGTAGTAGAAAACTGTGCATACAAGGCAATACACTTGTGTATAACTGCTGTTTAAGTGGACTGCAGAGAATGCAGTTAACGTTGCCACCTACGAGTAAATTACATAAAACCCCATATTACTTCCACCACAAGATTTAATACACCATGTACTATGAACTAAGCCATTTACATCAGTGATTTTGGGTGTGAAAGAAATAATGTGTTTGGGATCAAGTATAGGGATAATGGGAAGAACACTCTTCCTTCTTCCAAAAACTATTTTGTTATAGCTCCTCTGACATGAAAGGCTAAAAACATGCAATGATCCTAGGCATGATATAGAATTCCCTGCTTGAAGAGCTTCAGAAAACTATTAGGGGAACATACCAAACCAGCACTAAAGAAAGAAGAATGACTACATAGTCACACAGTCTATAATATAATCTCAATAATCAACACCTGAAACTTGAACAGAAACTGGCATGAGGTAAACAAGGAGTATTTATTCCCTTTGCCTGAGTGAGAGATTCTCAACAGCTTCTTTTAAGTTAGTCCAAGGTATTTATTTATTTTAGTTTATTCCTTGTCTGCCAGACTAACATGAGCACCTTTTCTATGGCATCAATGGGAGTTTGGGTGTGCAAGAAATGTAGACGTGGACCCTGATAGGGAATGTTAAATACCCATAAGTCAGATTTGAACTCATAATAATTCTATTTATAATGGGGTAAAAAACCATGAGTTTTCTCAAAACTCCCGTGTCATTCTCTTTGCTTTTAGTGAGCCAAAAGCTCACTTGTGACTAGAGGTGGGGGGGAAATTTTGGCCCCAATTTTTTTTTCAGAGAAAAACAGATTTGGCAACACAAACATTTCACCAATCTGTGTCAGTTTCCTGTAATAGGGGCCCTCACCCCTGAAGTGCCCCCGGCATCCCAGTGTAGCGCTGCCATTGCATCCCTGCCTGAGTTTCCCCAAATCAAGGTTTTAATAGAATCATAGAACCATAGAGTTAGAAGGGACCACAAGATGCAGGATTTGTTGTGTCTAAAATATATCCACTGAAGCTTGTATATTGAACAGCATCCCATCAGGGATCCAGTTTATTCAACCCCAAAGGCAGAACATCACACAAATAGGCCTCCCCTTCAGCATCTCTGGCTGGGAAGAGGTGGGGGTTCAGTCAACCGCAGTCTGTAAAGCCAGTCATGGCAGCGAGTACAATAGGCCAGGGGAGGCTAACAGGATGCGGCACAGCTCCCTTTGGAAGTGTGCCACCGGCCTGCTGTCTTTGGAGTGCCACCGCCGAAAGAGAGCCCTGGCTGTGGCCCCACCCACACTCCGCCACAAGGCCCCACTCTTGTGTCCTGCTCTTACCCTGACTCCCGGGCGACCGCTCACATTTCTTTGCCCCCTGAGAGGCAGAGAGACGAAGGTGGCGGACAACGGGACCCCTCGGAGGGGGGAGGGAGGCAGAGAAAGGTGCAGGTGGGGTGGGGGGAGAAAGGATTTTAAAATTTCTGAGAGAATCCAATATGTTTTGTTTCAACATTTTTTAAACAAAATGCTTCAATTTTTTTTTTATTCAGAACAACTTACCATTTCAAAAAGTACAGGAATTTTAAAGAACAAAACAAAACTATTTTAAAATGGTCAAAATTGAAAGAAATGTATTGATTTTTTTCAAAACAAAACATTTTGTTCTGTCTGAAAGAACTTTTTTCTTTTTTACTTCTCATCTGCTGAAAATTTCAAAAAACTTCATTTTTGGTTCAACCCAAAGCAAATTATTTAAATTTTTTTCAGAATTGCCAGCAAACTGAAAAATCCATGATTCACATAACCAAGAAGTCATAGACAGAGCTTTGTTTGGTACATTCAAAATTAATTAAATATCTTTCTATCTAAGGCAGTGATTCTCAAACTAGGGCTGCCGCTTGTTCAGGGAAAGCCCCTGGAGGGCCGGGCCAGTTTGTTTACCTGCTGCGTCCGCAGGTTTGGCCGATCGCGGCTCCCACTGGCCGCGGTTCACTGCTCCAGGCCAATGGGGGCTGCAGGAAGGGCAGCCAGCACGTCCCTCAGCCCGTGCCACTTCCCGCAGCCCCCGTTGGCCTGGAGCGGCGAACCGTGGCCAGTGGGAGCCACGATCGGCCGAACCTGCGGACACGGCAGGTAAACAAGGGGCTTTCCCTGAACAAGCGACAGACCGGCTTTGAGAACCACTGCTCTGGAGCATGGAAGAGCTAGAGCATTTCAATGAAAAGACCACCAGAATTTTCAAATTGGGCAAAACAATGTATTTTTTCCTAGCCTTGTTCTCAGCAACAGCTAAATTGTTTTGGCTCAAATTTCAAAAACACTGGCTGAGGCAGATACCTGCAAGTAGAATTTCTGCCCAAACTGTTAAAATTTTGCAAAGTAATAAAGCAATTAAAACAAGGCCTTATTATGGGAAGTGCAATCCAACCTTAGTAATAGGTGGCACTATCAGCCCTCCTATAATAATGAATGGTATAGAGAATATAAATTAGGTACACACATGTTTATATAACACAATAACAAAGTGAGGAGCAATTAAATTCAAAGGATAAAAAGGCAAACAGGTAAAAGGAAGCTTTTGTTTTAGGTTGTTTTTTTAAACACAACGCACAATTAACTTGGGGAACTCATTGCCGCAGGAATTCTTATAACTACGTCAGAAACATCTGGTCCTGTCTAGTATCAGAGTCTTGTTGCTAAATTAGATGGACCACTGGTCTGAGCTGGTATGACAATTCTGAAGAGCCAAAGTAGAACAGGTATCCTCCTCAACTCCAGGGAAGAAACATAAATATAGCTGTCCTCTGCTGAGGTGAACATCCTTCTCCAGTGGCAATCCTGTAACTGCATGCGGTAGCATAAGTGAAAGTCCAGGAAAAATCTTCTAACCAGATTTATAATGTTAAAAATAAAGTTGCTGAAAACTTTCATGTATTCATTCAGCAGTGGAGCATTTAAAATCAAAACAGTTTACTGGAAACCTTCTTAGTCTGTTCTTGAACCAGATTAAATACCAGAGGCAATTGGAGTATCCCCAAATGCATGACAGACCCAAAATAAAATATTCTGGCTTTGTAGGCCCAAACAAACCCTGAGGCAAGCCCAAGTATAGCATCCAAGTAGCCTATAGGGAAACATTTTCCAGAACTGTAGGAGACACGAGGAGAGCAAAGTGACCTTTGGTTACACGGTGCTTTATGGTTTAGTTTCATCCTGCTACTTGCCTCCCTTACTGAAATTAATCAGGTGGAAACTTGAAAACACACATTTAACAAGGCATATTTTGGAAACAGTAAGGCTGAGGTCTTCTATTCTCCTTTCAATATAAACTTCCTTGTACCAGGAAAATAAAGTCTGGGACAAAATATTTAAAGCTTTAGCTGGGAAAATCCTTGTGGGTTTGCTTGAGATCTGGGTCCTACAGGATTTGCTCCTAAGAATGGTGTGGTGAGCAGTGACTTGCTCCATATAGACATGCACATACACCTTGAGCCAAGTACCTCTTCCCCAGGGTTCATAGGGGACACCAGGTAACAGCTATCCCACCCAGCTCTTTGTGGGAGCATCAAATAAGAGCCACTGCTTTCTGAAGCTCAGGTGGTCTTTGGGTAGAGCAAGGTGCACCCGCAAACCAACTCCAACAGAGCAGCAGGAGAGAGTAAACACGTTAAAAGTCTGGTCGGGGGCACAGCAGGGGCCTGGGGTTAAGGCAGGCTCCCTGCCTGCCCTAGCTCCAAGCGGCTCCTGGAAGCGGCCGCCAGGTCCTTGCGGCCCCTAGGCGCATGGGCAACCAGGGAGGTTCCGCACACTGCCCCCGCCCCGAATGCCAGCTCCGCCGCTCCCATTGGCCGGTAACCGCGACCAATTGGAGCTGTGGGAGCGGCGCCTGCGGGCGCAAGTGCAGCACACAGAGCCTCCTTGGCCACCCATGCGCCTAGGTGCTTCAGGGACCTGGTGGCCAATTCCTGGGAGCTGCAGTAAGCGCTGCCAGGACCCCGCACCCCAATCACTTCCCGCACCTCAACCCCCTACCCCATCCCGGAGTCCCCTCCCACACCCAAACTCCCTCCCGGATTCTGCACCCCTCACCTCCCACAATACCCCATCCCATTGCCCCAGTCCACAGCCCCCTCCTGCACCCCAAACCCCTCATTTCTGTCCCCACCTGGAGCCCGCTTCCCCAGCCCAGAGCCCATACCCCTCCCCCTGCACACCAACCCCCTGCTCCAGCCTGAAGTTCTCTCCTGCACCCCAAACCCCTCATCCCCAGCACCCGCACCCTCAGTTGGAGCCCTCACCCCCGTCCCACACTCCAACCCCCTGTCCCAGCTGGTGAAAGTGAGTGAGGGTGGGGAGAGCGAGCGACAGAGGGAGGGGGAACGGAGTGAGTGAGGGCAGAGCCTCGGGGAAGGGGCAGGGCAGAGGTGTTTGGTTTTGTGCAATTAGAAAGTTGGCAACCCTACCCATCCAGGCACCCTCTATCCTTCCCATAGCCAACAGGGGCCCCTGTTGCTCCAAGTAGTGCTTCTCCTGTCATCCTCTAGCTGTCTAGCAGACTGTGAATCTGCCCTTGGCCTCTCTTCCTTCCAGGGATAGTGCCTCCCCCTGGGTTACAAGCACACAGAGCCAAGAATCAAGGTAAACTCCTTGGGGTTAACACTGGGATTAGAGACAGCTGTGAAGTTTAAATCCAGATCCCATGTTCACCAAAGTTATGATCTGTTTAGATCTATAGTTATGTTTCAGTTAGAGACTCACAATCAATTAACGTTTTCCAATGAAAGCCAAAGTTAAATATGCTGAGACATTATTACTCCAAAGAGAAGGACAATTGAGTTTCTACTTCCTGGCATTGGTTATTTGCAATGTAGTGCATGCATTGGCAGTGAGCATGAGGATATTTGATCAATGTTTATGTTGTTAGTTCCATAGGCAGGAGTTGCTGAAAGGCCAAGATTTGACAAAGTGATTAAAGATTTTGAGTTTTATTTTTTGTTGCAATTCCTGTCCCCAGCTGGAATTTTCTAAGTACTAGCAATTTAGGGGAAAACAATATGTCATGAAAACAGAGGGGGGTGGAGGTGGAAAAATTGCTGGGTGGACTCAATCTTGAAAACTGAAGACCCTGTTCTCCTTTCTTTGTCTGTGAATGGAGGAGGATCCTTCACCTGTATAAGGAGGTGTTGTTCTGCCCTTCATCTACAACCCCACAGAAGACCTGGGGGAACCCCCTGGGCTTCATGCTCTGCAGACCAAAGGCAACAGAGCATGGGACAAGGAAGCCAGCTAGGATCCTCCAGTCTCTACACCCCTTTAGAGTGGATTCAAGGAGTAGTCAATGTCATGGCAGTGCTGAAACTATGGCTGCTGGAGAGCATGTTACCTGTTGGTTGGGGCACCAGAGCAGGAAGAGTCTCATAGAACTTGGCTCATTCACAGATTATGGGTACCCTTGGCCTCTCCCACAGACAAGCAAACCCCACCCTACCAGGAGAATTGCCAGGACTTTCTGTTTCCTGTCCCTGTACGGGGGGAGAATAGGGTCCCAGATTTTACATACACCAGAACAGAATCAGGTCCACTGAAACCAAAGGCAAGATTAATTAAAATCAGTGTTAGATTGACTCAAATATTTACTTTTCTTCTTAGGTGTTCTGAATCATTTGATTCCCTAAAAAAGGGACTCAGATAGTCATTTTCATTTTCCAATATGTCAGTGATTTCTAGACAGATATCTAATATCTAAACTCATTTAGATGAGCCGTTGTTTGCACAGGGCTTGGAGTGATTCACAAAAGGCACTCAAGCTGGTTTTATGCCTGAATTTAGGAGATTATTTTCACTGCTGCAAATGTAATGGAGAAGATATAAAAACAAGAGGACAACTGGCTCCTGATAAGGCAGACACAAGCCCAAGACTTTGCAGTTCAAAGACAGTTTTGTGTGTAATTTTAAATACTGCATTAGCTTCTGCAGGCCTGTGAAAAGAAACTGCCTGCAGGATCCACTTTTCTAGTACTAACTAGGGTTTGTTTATTTTTTCCAACTGCGCAATCGGCATGAATGGCTACTTATTCCAATAGAAAGAAATCACTTGATAACAATGAGTTCATGGCTATTCCTTTTTTCTGACTACAAAGGGCATTCCAAGGAGAGTGGTTTGATCAAATGTTTAGTGATTTCTTAGCACCTCCTAAATATAGTTTGTTTGTGATATTTTGTGTACTGGGCTTTTTGCATCAAAAACCTGTAGCATGAATTTTCATGTGCTTTCATGTGCAAATTTCTCCCTTGCTTTTCAAACTTCACCTTTTTTCCCCTTGAAAATGGGCTCTTCTTCATTGAAAGAAACTATTTTTGGGTGGAAAATGTGCACTATTTTTTTTTTAAAAAGTTATTTTGATTTTTGAATGAAACGGGAAAAACTCATACTTTAAGTGCAAGGAAGGGGAAGAAGGTCAAAGTTCAAAGGGCATGTAAGGGAGGAAGACAGAAGGCCATGAGTCTTTTAAACTAGAAAACAGCTAAGATAAGTAGTGCTCAGGGCCTATGGTAGAATGCATGTAAATGGAGAACAGGAGGCAGGGGCATTCTGTCATAGCTGTCTGGCTTCCCTAGCACCTCAACGGTTGAGAGACGGAAGCCACTGAGAAGTTCTCAGTCAGGTCTCTAGATGTTAGGAGAGGGATTCTCAAACTTTTTTGGCTGGGACCCCCTTTGAAAATATTTCAGGCTATGATGACCCCCCCCCCCCATACCATGCCACCCTTACTTCTACTCTGCTGCTGGTGGCGGTGCTGCCTTCAGAGCTGGGCACCCAGACAGCAGCCACTACTCTTGCAACCCCGTCCCCCACAATAGTCTCGTGACCCCTTTTGGGTCAGGACCCTCAGTTTGAGAACTGCTGTGCTAGGAGAATGGGGTTCATATGCCTGTCTATAATTCAAAACATTACAGCCTACTGGTTGAGGTAGGAAAGTAAGGTCTAGAAATGTTGACTAGCCCTCATGACTCCAGAATTCAAGAACAATAATATCAGTCAAAAATACTGAGATTCATATTTATGACAATATCTTTGATTCATCAAGGTGGTGAAGCATGTGCCTAATTTTAAGTACAAGTAGTCCCATCGACTTAAGAACATAAGAACTATTATACTGGGTCACCAATGGTCCATCTAGCCCACTATCCTGTCTTCCAACAGTGGCCCAATGCCAGATGCTTCAAAGAGAATGAACAGAACAGCGCAATTATCAAGCCATCCACACCCAGCTTCTGGCAGCTTCAATGGGAGTACTCACATTCTCAAAGTTAGGCATGTGCCAAATACCTTGCTGACCTGGACCCTAAGGTTTTACCCAGGATGAAAAATAAACTAGTATTTATTTACTTTTAGGGTCATCTAAAAGGTAAAAGCTATGGACTATTGTCTTTCTATAACAGATGCCAAAATATTTTCAGACTTCGACATTTAACTGAGTAACCAGTTGGAGAGGCTGTTAACTGGTTGAAAGGAATGAATCTTCTTACTTAAACACATTTGCAGCAATACACAAGTATTCTTTCCATAGTAAAGATGCTCAGGTTAAAAAATAGTTATCAACATTTTATTATCGGAACCCTCATTAATTATGTGCCTGCTAATTTGTCACAGGGAAATACTCTGTGCAAAGTGGACATACTCTGACCATTGAACAATATAACATTGTTTCTTTTGCATAAGAACTGTTGGAAGTAATAAAACAATCATCTGTGAGTAAGAGGGACTATATTTAGCCTTATTCTGGAATCTGATTCTAAGGACAAATTACTCAGCATGGGACAATGATCTTCTGTCCCACACATCCCTACCTCATTAAAAACCTTCTTCAAAAGATCCTGGGAAAAAGGAGTGGGAGGAGGAGGAGAGAGAGAGACTCTGATTAGGGGGGAAAGATTATCACAGGATATGTGCAAAGTCGCTTAACATGCAGTTTAACTGTACACTTCCAATAGGTTTTCCACAGCTCAGTAATAAATATTTCAGCAAGCTGAAATAAATAGGTTATAGGAAATATCCAAGACATTAACACCTAGCAGGAGCAACTTTTCACCCCACATCTAATCAATATAGCTAACCATCTTGTTTAATATCAGGTAGTGCAACACTTTGTAGCAAAATTCACAGATTAAGTATTTCATGTAGGAGAATCGTAACATTTAGAGCTAATTATTAAGCATGTGCAGTCTAATAGGAGCAAACAGAAGTTTTATTTCTGTGACTCATTCTCTGCTGGAGCAGGGATGGAAAAACAGTTAAAAATACTGATTAATGCATATCTCGTGATATCTCACCAAATAAGCCATATTCCAGCTTCAGCTAAATATAGCTAATTGAGTCCAAGATACAAAATGAAAAATGTAATAAAATGTAATGACTTGCTCTATAATGACAATGGTCTCTATTCAGGTGAAATGTTACAATGGAACAGGCTTCCTCACCATCTTCTTACCTGTTCAATGTAGTTTGGTCCCTACACGGAGACAATTTACTAGTCTGCTTCACAGAAGTCTTTTAGAAATAGACCCAGGTAGCTGGAGACTAAGGCTTTGTCTACACTAGCACTTTTGTCAGTAAAACTTTTGTCAGTCCGGGTGTGAAAAATAAAACACACCCCTGACTGGCATAAGTTTCACCAACAAAAGTGCTGGTGTGGACAACACTAAGTTGGCAGGAGATGCTCTCCCACCCACATAGCTACCGCTGCTCGTTGGGGGTGTTTTAATTATGCCTACAGGAGAGTTGTCTCCTGCCAGCATAGAGCGGCTACATGGGAGACCTTACAGCAGCGCAGCTGTAGCGGTACAGCTGGGGCGCTGTAAGGTCTGCAGTGTAGACGTGGCCTTAGTTATACTACTCCTTCCCCATACCTACCCTCTAATAAATACAAATGTTAATTCTCCAGAGCCAAAAATCTCATGTTAGCAGGAAATGCAAACTTTAAAAAAATAATTTGGAAGTTAATGCAGCTCTGATTGGACTGTCAGTCTTCACCATAAGTACGGAAGTCAGGATGAATGGCTGATATATTTCTGGCTGTGAAATGCTGCTTGCAACAAACACATTTGACAACCAAACATGTTCTCTCAGCTACATACATTCATGTCCATCTGTTAGGATGGCATTGTGCCCCTTCACAAAGTAGCATGCCAGTTGTACAAGGGCAGAGGAGCCAGCCAGAGAGGGGCTTAGGCAGGAGTCTATATAACATCACACCGACCAGCTCATCTGCAAGAATTCATTCCTCTGTGATGGCAGTATCACACTGGTGCTACAAGCCTGTTTGTGTTTGATCCAGGTTGTGAACACGTATAGGACAAATGGAATAAATAAAAGATGACTTGGTCATTTGGGGGGTACTCACAGCTGCCAAAAAACCTCAAGATAGATTAGAGCTGATGGCTGAGAAACTCATAAAGGAGGCCTATCAATTCACTGACATGTACAGGCAGCAGGTGCTGCTATGTGTTAAAGCAATTCCATGGAAAGTATTAGCAGCTAAAGAGTCACAGCCACCAGGGAGTCAAAGAGACAAAGAGACAAAGAGAGAGCCCAAGTGCAAGTTCTGGTCTTATATTGAGAAGCTGGCATGGGAAGAAGAATAATTAGAAGTTGTCAACACAGTCCAGATCCCAGACTTGTTACAAGTCTGACATTGCAACACCCATTTCAGTGCTTAAGTAACAAAAAATTTAGATAGGACGATAGAAAGTTTCCCTACCTTGTGACTCACATGGCCCTCATCACCATAATATGAGTACTTTGGTCACAAGGAAGGATGCTGCAGTCCTTATTTCAGGACTTACAGGATTTAATAGAATAGATATTGAAAGATGGATTTTATTGTCTGCAAAAAAAATGAGGAAAAATGGTCCAGCAAGGGCACCCACTCTTAGGCTTCCTGATACCCAGCAGTCACCTATCAGGTGGAGACACACATCTCTCTCCCTGCTGACTAAGGTATTTTCAGGCTGCCTACACTGTGAATTCCCCAACAAAGTCAGAGTGCCTAAACAAGCCTGTTTTACTTTTCATCTCAGAGATGGTAAACAGTGTAATGACCACAGTTATGTTACCACACAGCTCTTTCTAAGCAAGCCTGTTTATTCATATCGTAAAAACACTACAGAAAAAAACATTGAAATAATAATAACTAGAACCTATACATGTAATCCCCTTTTCTCTCTTTTCCCCCCTTATTTTTTGGTATTCAGCCAAAAACTTCACTGGTGAAATTATAGCTGCTGTTTCTACTTGCTCTGAGTTAATATGGAAACATTCGGAACAAATTACCTAGGGAGGTTGTGGAATCTCCATCATTGGAGGTTTTTAAGAACAGATTAGACAAACATCTGTCAGGAATGGTCTAGTTATTACATAGTCCTGCCATGAGTGTAGGGGGCTTGACTAGATGACCTCTTGAGGTGCCTTCCAGTCCTATGATTCCAAGAAAAGGTGGCAGTATATAGGCTTGAATGACTGCAAAGAAGTAGTTGCTTTTTCAGCACACTAGAGGGAGTACAGGAAGCTGTTAAACATGCTCAGTAGCTGTTCTGGAGCTGGAGTTGAAGGCTTCATTAAGGGCAGGCATTCCTGCATGTACACACATACCCCCTTCCTTAGGAGCTGGAAGCTGCTGACCGATGAGTAATACAAAACTGGCAACCAATCTGGGCACCAGTCAGATCCTGACCAGCCCAGCAAGGGGAAGATAGCGCTACCAGGAGTATCCCAAACTGAATCAATGCATTGGATCTCAATGCAGTTTCCTATAATTGTATAGGTTAGTTGGACTTTATTGCTCTGCAGCAGTTATATGTTAAGGTATCTGTCAAGCCCTCCTTCTCAAGAAGAAAAAATATTTTATTTTATTTTATTTTATATAGCTATAGATAGATACAGATCTAGAGAATACATGCAGATACACATACAGAGTGGGTTATAGTTAAGGGGACAGTGACATTTGCCACTTGCCTAAAAGTCTGCTTTCTTACTCTGTTGTTCTAAGAAGAAAGCTTAGAATTTAGTAAGTAGGACACTTGTATTTGTGCAAATTTGTTCATGGAGAACATAGAGCTGCCAGGGGTAACTCAGACTGAACCTGTGGGTTGGCTCTCAATACAGTTTCCTGTAATTTTACAGAAGTCAGTGGGTTTGAGACTTGGAAAACACCATGAGGAATCACAGACTGGAGGCCAAATGTGAGCTGTATTACATCATTGAATCAGAGTGTGTGAGCCTAGCACAGTGTTTCTCAAACTGGGGCCGCCGCTTGCGTAGGGAAAGCCCCTGGCGGGTTGGGCCGGTTTGTTTACCTGCCCCGTCCGCAGGTCCAGCCGATCGCAGCTCCTACTGGCCGCGGTTCACCGCTCCAGGCCAATGGGGGCTGCTGGAAGCGGCGCAGGCCGAGGGACGTACCCTGGAGCAGCGAACCGCGGCCAGTGGGAGCTGCGATCGGCCGGACCTGTGGACGGGGCAGGTAAACAAACCGGCCCAGCCCGCCAGGGGTTTTCCCTACACAAGTGGCAGCCCCAGTTTGAGAAACACTGGCCTAGCAGCTAAAGTAATAGTCAGATTTTCATATTTAAAGCTGTATTTGTGCTCAATATTGTGGATGCAGAAACACCTGGTTATGCGATATAACTAAATGTTTTATCTAATTGCCAGTATAAAACCCTGGGTAAGCCTACGTGAAAGCAGAAGATCTCCAATTGTCAGAAGTCCCAATTCCTGTACTTATTTTGTGAGGTTTAAATATATATATATTTAAGGCTTAGGCCCTGTGGGGTTTTTGTTTTGTTTTGTTTTGTTTTAAATGAAAAACCACAAATCTCTAATTGGTGATGTTAGTCTAGCTGGGGTTCATTGTAAATACTGTGCTGTAATGGTTTATCTTTGGAGTGTTAGTCAGTAAAAAGATATTTGAAATTGCTAAGTGTGTGTAAGTGAGAGTGAGTGAGAGAGACTGTCTTATGGAAGAGGCTGGCACTGGATTCTAGAAGAAAAAAACAAGAAAGTAACTCCTATTATAATTTTCTGCTTTTAGTATTTAGAGGATTCCTATAGAAAATAACAGCTGTAGTCTCCTGCAAGAATATTAATTAATGGTCTCTGCAAATATTTTGTCAGAGGAATTTTATAGCACAGAGTTGCTAAGTAACTTGACTTAATTTCCTTGGTGTAGGTTACACATGCATGCTAATAAGCTTACCAGAGATCATTGAAACTCCAGGCTCTGACTAGTGAGCAGTTCTTCAAATCACAGCAAGAGTTTTCTCTGTGCTTACCAGTTCACAACCACTTTGGCTCAGACTGGACCAAGTCCTTTTTACCATTCCAAGGAAGGATTGGGGGGCCCTTTGGACGGAAGTTTGGATCAGATTGAAGGCAGAGTCAATTTTAACTCAAGCTATTTAACCAAAAGCCCTTTCTTTGTCTCTTGGTCCCTGGAGAATTCAGTTTGGACCAATATATGTGAGCCTCTCTCCAGGTAGTGGTAGCTCTCTGGAGGAGTTACAACCTGAGTGCATATGCCTAATCACCTCCTACTGTTCTTAGTTTCTAGAGGGCTATGATCCTGTTCTCCCATGAAATTACATACAATCCCTGGCCCACAATGATACATAAACTTAATTCAATAATGTTTGTTCAGGATATTGCCCTATCTGACACAGGGATTGCTAAAGAGAAAACCTTTCCTCTGGAATCTCTCTGCTCTGATATCACGTACTCTCTTCATGTCCACATCTCCCACTCACAACTGCGTAATTATTTCAGCATTTAGGACCTGATCCAACGGCCACTGAAGCCAACGGCCACTGAAGCCACTATTAACTTAAGTGAGTCTTATACCATGTTCATCACCATGATACATGGGTACCTGATAGATGCAAGCTGCACCTTTTGGTCTAATTTATGTGCACAGCATATACACAGAAAGTTTGTTTTTAATCTAAGTACTCTTGCTATAAGGTTGCAACATAACACTGCATCACAGAGGAATAATAAGAGTTTGGTAGATATAGGAAGAGCAAAATACTGGAGTGGAGAACTACTAGGTACATCTTGTAGGAGAAATTTTCCCATGAATTTTACTCCATTACTGGACACTGAATTGCTTTGTGGTTTTTATTTCTGGTTGCATGATTCTGCTCTTTTCCCTCTGATGTACATGGTGCTGTTACTTGGAACTTTTGCAAGATAACCATTCTGCAGAAACATAATTTGGAGTCAAGCTGGGAAATATTATTTAAATCCAAAAATATTAAAGTATGCCAACCTGCTTTGATTATGGGCTTGTCTGACAAAATATGTCAATTACATTGCTACTGAAGTGACAGAATAGGGAAAAGTTAGCCCTTATTAAATTCAGTGGAAGAAATCCAAAGGGACAAAGTGTTCATGAAGCATAGAAAAGAGAGTTCAATTTTTAATACAGTTGGCTGTATCAGCTTCCAAGCTGAGCCTTCTAATCATGCACTGACTTAGTACCCTATTAGTAGTATTCTTGCATTTCAAACACACCCTCAACCTGATACCTTGCTGTTAATCTATGTAATGTGCCATCTCCACACAACTCAGACCCTGCACTACTGTTCAGTTGTGTGGCAAACTAGTCAAGTAATAAATATCATTTCAGACACAGTACAATGTATTTGTATATAGTGGCCTTCATACATGGGATCACAAAATGCTTTTACAGACACAGTCAATCCTGTGCTAAAGAGATAAGAAAGCTTTTAAGGGGTGATTTAAAGAAGGGAAGTTACTCTTGGAGCAGGAGGGGGAAAGTTCCCTATAGGACTTATGAAGTGCAAGAGTGATTATTAATCCTGGGGAGTAAATGGGAGGGGAACCAAGAGTTAAGAAGGGACACACAGTCTGGAAAAGCACATTAGGGGTAGGTTGTTATGAAGTTAGGGCTGCAGAGTAGAATGAGCCCAGGCAATATTTTAACAAATAAAGGGGAATTTGGAGTTGGATTCAGTTTGCACCTGTAATTCGTATTGTTGTGCTTTAGTATGATGTTATCTACAGTATGATTTACACCTGCTTGTGTATCTCTTGTAAGTAAGTTGTCCAAATTAATGGCACTCTAAGGCCAGACTGAGTTGTCCCTGCCCAGAGGGAGAGAACTAGAAGCTCCCCTTTGCATGGCTGCCCAGAGGTTTCTCACAGTTTCAGTCCCTGCATTCTTGGATGTTGAGAAATTGCTTGCTCCTATTCCTCCTGGCTGCCAAAGAGTGGGTGAAGAGGAAAGTGAGAGCAGAAGACTAGATCAGGGAAATGCCCATCTTCCATGCTGGTCTGCAGAGTGGGGTTGGCACTCTGTAGCGGACAGTCTTCTCCATCTGTGCAGCCCCATGCTAAAGGAACAGCACCAGAGAGATAGTGTCTTCCTAGGGGGTGCTGCTCCCCTCCACTAGCTACTCAGAGCTGTGGCTCCAAAGTCATAATCTAGCCCTACATATTTTTAATAGGAATAAGAGGTTTGTGCACTTTCCTAGTTCCTGTGTCCTATGTCCACAAATGAGGAAACATCAACACATCAAATTTTAAAAAAGGATGATCTTGTGATAAAGGCACTGAATTGGGACTCAGGAGTCCTTGGGTCAATTTCTGGCCCTGCCATAAATTTCCTGTGTGATTTTAGACAAGTCACTCAGATCCAGATTGTTGAAGGCATTTAGGTGCCTAAAGATACAAGTGGGTGTCTAATGGGATTTTCAAAAGCACCAAGGTGCCTAACTCCAAATGATTTCAATGGGAGTTAGGCACCTAGGCCCTCTTGAAAATCCCACTCGAAACCGAAATGCCTTCAATAATCTAGCCTTTGGTCTCTGTGCCTCAGTTCTTCACCTGTATAATGGGCATAACACTACCTTCCTCTCATCCTTTATCTATTGGATAATTAGAGTGCAGAATCTTTTGGGAGCAGGGTCTGTCTCTTACTGTGTTTCTGCACTGCCTACCATAATGAGGCCCCAGTCTCTGTTACAATATCTATGTGCTACTGTAATAGAAATGCTGACAGCACCAACAGTCATTCAGGTTTGGTGCTGTGACCCCATGTGCCAGGTCGCAATGTCTGGAGTGGGGAGCCAGGCCCAGACTTGTGGGACAGGAGTCACTATAGTAGGGTGACTATGGGGCAGGCTCACTCTCCAGCCTCCCCAGGGCCTCACCTCTGAGTTTTTTGCACCCGTTTTTTGGAAGGGTGGGAGGCCTCAGTTTCAGATTTTACCCTGGGCTCCCAAAAACCTCGGTGCGACCCTCGAAAAGAGCACATACTCCCACCAAGTACACAGCCTAAGTGTTAAAATACACCTCTACCTCGATATAACGCTGTCCTCGGGAGCCAAAAAATCTTACCGAGTTATAGGTGAAACCGCGTTATATTGAACTTGCTTTGATCCACCGGAGTGCGCAGCCCCTCCCCCCCCCGGAGCGCTGCTTTACTGCGTTATATCCGAATTGGTGTTATATCGGGTGGCGTTATATCGAGGTAGCGGTGTATAACATTTTTGTTGTTTTGGTTTTTTGTATAGGCAAATAATACAATTTCAAAAATTAATGCAGGTAGGACCACGCAGAGACTTTCAGCATTCAGCATTTTTGCTTAATCAAATGACTCTTCAGTGAATAATCTTTGCCCTGTCCAGGGATATTAAGAGCACTGTGGGACTGGATAAATATGACATATCAACTTCATAGTGATTCTCAGTATAATTTTCATTGTTCCTAAAATTGAATCTAACATACAGTAGTTTAAGAACATATACATTGGGCCTAATTCTACTCATTTATAGTGGTATAAATAAACATTTATTTTGATGGTATAGTGATATGTTAGAAGCAGTCTACATCTATTCCTCTACTTTTTAATCTAATCATGAAATTTGGACATTTACTTAAAGTTAATTGGACCACATTTAATTTAATAGACATAGCGAAAAAGATCAGCTTCCACTCAGTGCCAACATTTTTCCATCCAACATGGACAGAAATCATGTATCAAGAAGTAAAATTGTGTGATGTTTTTTGAGATGATCTTTTTAAATTATTAAAAGAATTTGAACAACCCCTGTCTATTGAGCTGCACTGAAACTACAAATATGAACATAGGAAATAAACATACTTAATGGGAATGTTACCTATGATATTTTCTCCTGATACCTTTAAATGCTTAAATAAAAGCATTTTGAGTTTTGTTTGGGAGGGATGCAGGGGAGCAAAGACAGGTAAGCTTCTACCACAGCAAACTAACAAGAGCCTGGAAGAAAGAGGGAATGGGTCTCCAAGATTTGGACCTATATTGCTTAGCCTTTCACATTTGCCTAACTGTAAAATGGTTCTCTCAGCATAGAAAATGACTTAACTCCATTTGGTGCATTGCAGACTAATATTACCATACCTTGCACAGTTACCAGTAGCCTTGAGAAAATCTTTTATTCAGTACATCCTGGGGTATATTACACCAACTTAAGGCACTCACCAATTCAAATGTATCAGATTCCGTATTCAGAACCATTAATGGACAATTCAAAGTTTAAGTTTTACTTTACAGACAGATATTAAATACATGTGGATACAAGAATGAATATATTAGGTAATATTATTATTTTCTCATATTTATTGCAGTACTGTGTTAAGGGCCAACAAAGGACAGGACCATGCCCCCCAAGGAGCGAACAATCGAAATAGACAAGATAGACAAAGAGTAGGGGAACAGTGCATAGTGAACGACGCCATAGCTGGAAATGTCATGTTTGTGCCACAAGGTTTTTTTTGCTTTTGTTTTATTTAAATCCTTTTGGAGGAGTCAAGTTCGGAGGAAATGAGCTAGGTGGAAAGAGAGAAAGGCAGGAGGGAAGAGGAGACTGAAGGAGAGGGCAGGAGGGCTTGGAGACTGGGGTTGAGAGGGCGGAAGAGGTTGATCAAACAGCCAGTCAGCATATGGGAGAGAATACTCAGTGAAAACTGCAAAAAGCAGTTTGTATCCTTCAATCCCTGTTCAAAAATGCTTTCTGCACCTGCTCTGCCAGCTTCAGTCCGTGGCTGGCTCCTCCTTTATAAGACTGTGAGGCACGGAGGGACACAGCATGGATTCCAGCTGAGAGTAGGGTGGGGGTCCTACCCTGCACAGTTCTGTGTTCAAGGGGTACTGCAGGGGAAGGTTGGCCCCAGCTAAGCCCCATTTCATCCCCTCACCTCCTGTGCAGAAGTACCTGTTTTCTGCAGCTGCTCTGCCAGCTTCAGTCTCAGGTAGATTTGATTTCTATTTACAAATTAGATTCCTTCCATATATATATATATATATATTATGTGCCCATCTCACATGGAACTTTCTCCTGATTACTGTGATCAAGGTGTATAACCAGAATCGGGCAATACAGAATATGGGGAAATAACCAAATATGTTCAGAAGTCTGGAAACAAAAGATCTCATAGGCAACACATTCTTTGTCCTACCTAGTGACACTGAAGAGATTCCCCCCTCTGTGCCCTCCTGCTGCAAAATCCTACCTCAAAGTGGTGCAGCAGTGACCCCGGCTTTTCTGACAGTGATGATAGCAGAGTGTATTCTCCAGTAGGTCCTGCCATTCTATTAAGGAGTCAAACTGCCAACCCAGGGAGGGGACAGTTGTCCTCCTTCTTGAGGTTGGGTGCTAGCTAAGTTGAGGAGGTAAATGTCACTGACAACATAGCCAGTGGATGGCTGAAGAAATGGCTAAAATAACATGAATAAATGGGCCCCAGTTCCTTGCATGTCCCTTGATCCATTCTGCGGCAGCGTGGAGTTCAATCGATGAGAGGTTGCTAAGAATCTCGGGGGCCAGAAAAAGAACTGCCCTTTCAGTGTGTACCTACAACTGGAGGACACTGATGAGGGATTACTCGATCACCCATCTAATGGATGAGAGGGCCAGGAGAGCCTGTGATGTCCTTGGTCTCTATGAAACACGACAAAGAAAAGAAATGGAAATGAAGTGGAGAGACGGAAGCACCATCATGCTGGGAAAAGGAGAAGGCACTAGAACTGTTGGAGGAATTGGTTTTATTGTCAACAAGGAATGGTCTTTAAAAATCATCTCTTTCAAGTTCAAGTCATCATGCATTGGAGTGCTGTACCTCCAACTGAACAAGAATAGTACCCTCAAGATTATCCAGATCTAGGCTTCCACAAGCACAAGTGAAGATGATGATGTAGAAGAATTATATCAGGAGCTTGAGGAAACCCTCACTCAAAAATTCACATATACGATTGTGATGGGAGACTTTAATGCCAAGTTTGGAAGAGGGAAAGAAGGCAAAAAGTTCATTGGAAGGTGTGGCATCAGCAAACAGAATTCACGAGGAGAGCGACTGGCAACTCTGGAAGAGACAAAATAAATGTTCATTGGCAACACCTGGTTTAAGAAAAACGCTAAGAGAAGGTGGACATGGATCATGCCCAATGCGAAGAACAAGAACGAGATCGATTGACAGGCAGCGCATCATACAAGACATCTCAGTAGTGCCATAATTCAACACTGGTGGTGACCATCGCTTGCTGAGAGCGAGGCTTAACTTCAGCGTAAAGGTGGAGAAGAAAGCACTGCAGATGTCAAATCAGAGACAGCGGCCGAAAATATTCGACGAGGCAATCCTGAAAGCGAACATTTCCAAGGAAGACTGGAGTCTCATCGATAACTGTGATGAGGACTATAAAAACTTTGCTGATAAGTTGAGGCAATGTGTGAAATTAGCCAAGAAAGAAAAACCGAAAAGAGCGAAGGGAAGAATCTTGGCAGAAACGAGGAATTTGCTACAGAAGCGGAGGAATATGAAGTGAAATGATAGCGACAAACTCGAGTACTCCCTCCTCTGCAAGCTGATAAGAAGAAGACTAAAGGGAGGACTTCAAGAAGTACCAAAATGAAAGGCTCTTAAAGATGGCTGAAGATCACAGAAGCCTCAAAAATGCAAACAGGAATTGACGCTGTACAGGTCAACCATAATGGAGCTGAAGAACATGGACGGAAAAGTAGTAAGTGACAGAACAGGGATGGAAGCTGTTTGCAAAGATTTCTACACCAAGCTCTTTGTGTCTCAAATAAATGTCCCACTACCAACACTTCAACAGACCAATGAGTGCGTACTCCTGGTCCTCGTCAGCAAAGTTTGACATGCAATTTACCAAATGAAGGAAGGAAAAGCTCCAGGAAAAGATGGACTGACAACTGAAATGATGAGAGCTGGAGGCCATGACCTCTAGAAAACCCTTGTGCAGAGGTTTAGCCATTACTTGGAAATGCAGAAGATACCATCCAACTGGAAGGAGTCCAACACCATTTTGCTGTACAAAAAAAGCGATCATGTAGATCTAAAGAATTATCATCCAATATGCCTGCTATCATATGTCTACAAGCTATTTACCAAAATAATAACAAATCGACTCTCACAGAATCTGGATGAGCAGCAGCTGAGAGAGAAGGCAGGTTTTCGAAGGAATTTCAGTACATTGGACCATATCTACACTATAAACCACCTATTGGAGCGCTCGAGGGAATACAAATTCCCTTTATGAATTGCTTTCATTGACTATGAAAAAGTGTTGGACAGCATAGAGATCAATGCAGTGCTGAAAGCTATTGCAGAGCAGGGCATCGACACAAACTACATCAAACTACTAAAGGAAGCAAACTCTGAGTGCACTACGGATACAACTCTATTTGACACTTCCCTTCGCATCCCAGTCAAAAAATGTGTGAAGCAAGGTGTGAACATTGACTTAATACAGCTTTGAAACTTTACTATGCAGAAGAAAAATGCTACTTTCCCTTTATTTTGTAGTAATTTATGTTTAACACAGTACTGTACTATTAATTAATTATTATTATTATTATTATTTTGGTCTCTGTTGCTGCCTGATGGTGTACTTCTGGTTCCAAATGGTGTGTGTGATTGGCTGGTCAGTTCATAACTCTGGAGTTTGTAACTCTGAGGTTCTACTGTACTGACTCAGCATGCAGATCTCAGCCTGAGAAGCGAAACGTTGACACCAGGGATAAAACAGGATCTATATAAAAGACTTAAATATGACAAAAAGTATATCAAAATGGGATTCACTTGGACTAGAGACAGTGAATACCCTCAGTCGCAGTGTGTGTTGCGTGGTGAAGTCCTGTCAAATAACAGCATAAACATATATTTTCTATGCAGACACTTGGGAAACAAAACATGAACACCACAAGGACAGAGTTTTTCAAGTAGACACAGGCACAGCTAATGGTGAGCAAGAAAGTTTTGTGCTCTGCTAATGATGGTAATATTAAGGCCCTTAAAGCATCAAACTTAGTGAGTTACAGAGTTGTGAAGTCAGGAAAACTTCACACCATAGCAGAGGAACTAATACTACCTGCAGCTGCAGACATGGTCAGCTTGGAGAGAAGACCCCAAAATTAATTCAGTTAGTGCCATTATCAAAACAATGTCACATCGAATTGATGACATGGCCAATGATGTCCTAACTCAATTAGTGAACCGTATCACTAGCAGCCAGTACTTTGCTCTGCAGCTTGACGAATCTACAGATGTAGCAGGCTTAGCTCACTTTCTGGTGAACGTGTGGTACATTTATGAAGGTGCAATACAGGAGGATATTTTGTTTTGCCAGTTGCTGTGTACGAGAACAGCAGAGGAGATTTTCCAGTTGCTTGACAGTTTCATAAATCAACATGATATCATCTGGTCATGATGTATTGGCATCCGCACTGATGGAGCCAATGACTGGTAGGCATAGTGGAGTAGTGACATGTATCAGAGCAGTCACTCCCAATGCAATGTGGGTGCAGTGCAGTATACATAGGGAAGCACTTGATGCCGAAAACATGCCTATCAACGTGGAGATGCTGAACAATGCAGTGAAGATAGTAAACTTTATAAAAGCTCATTCTGTGAATTCCAGAATCTTTTTGCTGTATGTAATGAAATGGGAAGCAAGAACGTCAGTCTATTGCTCCACATGGCTGTTCGATGGCTGTCACAGGGCAAGGGCTTGGCACGCGTCTTTGAACTTCACTACAAAATCACGGTATTCTTTACAGACCATCCATTCCCACTCATTGTCGCATGACATGGCCTGGCTCTCATGGCTGGGCTACTTGTCATGGCTTGGGCTATTCTCTCCCCTGAATGAGCAAAATCCAGGACTTCAAGGGCTGAAATCAACCATCATCAATGTCCAAGACAAAACTGAGTCAATGATAAAAAAGCTGGAATCCTGGGCTCACTATGTGAAGGAAAACACTGAAATTTTCCAAAACATGCATGAATTCCTGACAACAAATGAACTACAGTTCCAGGACAGTGTTAAAGGTGACATCAAGCAACATCTCACTGAACTGGCGAGGCAATTACGTGAGTACTTTCCCATCAATGGGAAATGCAAACAGACGGGTCCGTACCCATGCCACAAGACTTGTCAATAAAAAAACAAGAGAATCTTCTGGACATCTCAATTGATGGCAGACTCAAGACCGAATTCCAACAAAAGCAGTTGATTGAGTTTTGGATCCAAATGCGAGCAGGGTTGCCCGAATTGTCAGACAGAGCTGTCAAGATTTTGACACCTATCACTCCAAACATTATGTTTGGTTTGCTCGAACAACCTCATCCGTCACATCAATGGTGAGTAGTACTATTCAGCCATTGTTTAAGTTGGTCAAAAGTAAGCATACATTAAAGTTAAAGCCATAAATTATTAGTAGTATTATTATAATCCTATATATTAGAATCATAGGACTGGAAGGGACCTCGAGAGATCATCTAGACCAGTCCCCTGCTCTCATGGCAGGACTAAGTATTATCTAGACCAGTGGTTCTCAAAGCCAGTCTGCCGCTTGTTCAGGGAAAGCCCCTGGTGGGCTGGGCTGGTTTGTTTACCTGCCGCGTCCGCAGGTTCGGCCAATTGCGGCTCCCACTGGCCGCAGTTCGCCGCTCCAGGCCAATGGGGGCTGCGGGAAGTGGCGCGGGCTGAACCTGCAGACGTGAACCATGGCCAGTGGGAGCCGCGATCGGCCGAACCTGTAGACGCAGCAGGTAAACAAACCAGCCCGGCCCGCCAGGGGGTTTCCCTGAACAAGCGGCGGACCGGCTTTGAGAACCACTGATCTAGACCATCCCTGACAGGTGTTTGTCTGACCTGCTCTTAAAAATCTCCTATGATGGAGATTCCACAAACTCCCTAGGCAATTTAGGTGCTTAACCACCCTGACAGTTAGGATTTTTTTCCTAATGTCCAACCTAAACCTCCCTCGTTGAAATTTAAGCCCATTGTTTCTTGTCCTATAATCAGAGTTTAAGAAAAACAATTTTTCTCCCTCCTCCTTGTAACAACCTTTTACGTGTTTAAAAACTGTTATGTTCCCCCTCAGTCCTCTCTTTTCCAGACTAAACAAAATCATGTTTTTCAATCTTCCCTCATAGGTCATGTTTTCTAGTCCTTTAATCATTTTTGTCGCTCTTCTCTTGATTCTCTCCAATTCATCCACATCCTTCCTGAAATGTGGTGCCAAAAACTGGACACAATACTTCAGTTGAGGCCTAATCAGCTGCGGAGTAGTGCGGAAGAATTATTTCTCGTGTCTTGCTTACAACACTCCTGCTAATACATCCCAGAATGATGTTCGCTTTTTTTGCAACAGCGTTACACTGTTGACTCATATTTAGCTTGTGGTCCACTATGACCCCCAGATCCCTTTCTGCAGTACGCCTTCCTAAGCAGTCATTTCCCATTTTGTATGTGTGCAACTGATTGTTCCTTTCTAAGTAGAGTACTTTGCATTTGTCCTTATAGAATTTCATCCGATTTACTTCGGACCATTTCTCCAGTTTGTCCAGATCATTTTGAATTTTAATCCTATCCTCCAAATCACTTGCAACCCCTCTCAGCTTGGTATCATTCTCAAACTTTATAAGTGTACTCTCTATGCCATTATCTAAATCATTGGTGAAGATATTGAACAGAACCAGAACCAATCTCTGCATGACCCCACTCATTATGTCCTTCCAGCATGACTGTGAACCACTGATAACTACTCTCTGGGAACAGTTTTCCAACCAGTTTTTCACCCACCTTATAGTAGCTCCATCTAGGTTGCATTTCCCCAGTTTGTTTATGAGAAGGTCATACGAGACAGTATCAAAAGCTTTACTAAAGTCAAGATATACCACGTCTACCGCTTCCCCCCTATCCACAAGGCTTGTTATCCTGTCAAAGAAAGCTATCAGGTTGGTTTGACATAATTTGTTCTTGTCAAATCCATGCTGTTACTTATCACCTTATTATCTTCTAGATGTTTGCAAATTGATTGTTTTATTATTTGCTCCACTATCTTTCCAGGGTACAGAAGTTAAGCTGACTGGTCTGTAATTCCCTGGGTTGTCCTTATTGCGCTTTTTATAGATTGGCACTATATTTGCCCTTTTCCAGTCTTCTGGAATCTCTCCAGTCTTCCATGACTTTTCAAAGATAATCGCTAATGGCTCAGATATCTCCTCAGTCAGCTCCTTGAGTATTCTAGGATACATTTCATCAGGCCCTGGTGACTTGAAGACATCTAATTTGTCTAAGTAATTTTTAACTTGTTCTTTCCCTATTTTAGCCTCTTCTGATCCTACCTCATTTTCACTGGTATTAACTATGTTAAACGTCCAGTCACCGCCAATGTTCTTGGTGAAAACCGAAACAAAGACGTCATTAAGCACCTCTGCCATTTCCACATTTTCGGTTATTATTTTTTCCCCCTCATTGAGTAATGGGCCTACCCTGTCCTTGGTCTTCCTCTGTCTTCTTATGTATTTCTAGAAAGTTTTCTTGTTACCCTTTATGTCTCTAGCTACTTTGATCTTGTTTTGTGCCTTGGCCTTTCTAATTTTCTCCCTACATACTTATGTTAGTTGTTTATATTCATCCTTTGTAATTTGACCTAGTTTCCACTTTTTGTAGGATTTTTATTTTATTTTTAGATCATTGAAGATCTCCTGGTTAAGCCAGGGTGGTCTCTTCCCATGCTTCCTATCTTTCCTATGCAGTGGGATAGTTTGCTCTTGTGCCCTTAATAATGTCTCTTTGAAAAACTGCCAACTGTCTTCAACTGTTTTTCCCCTTAGACTTGCGTCCCATGGGATCTTACCTACCAACTCCCTGAGTTTGCTAAAGTCTTTGTGATTGTGTATTATAATTTGAACAATGCTTGGACATTAAAGGGTTAAACATAAAATCTGTATTCTGATAGGAGTACATGGGCAGCTGGTATATCTGGAAGAAGGTACGCAATAAGAAAAGTTTGGGAACCTCTGCTGTGGAGAATAGAGCTGGTTGGAAAAACTTCATTGGAATATGCAGTTCAATCAAAATGAAATGCTTCATGAAATCAGGTCCATTTTGCCAGAATGTTGTTTAGGAAGAAAATTAAGAGAAAGGGAATTCCAGTGATGTTGAAATGTCCTGTTTCAACATTTTTGGAACACAACTTTTTGTTCTTTTGTTTTGAATGACTCTTCATTTCAAATTTTTTATTACATATTATAATACAAAAGTCAAAATGAAACATTTCAATTTTGTTGACACAAAACAAGAAGTTATAGGTCAGTGCCCCCAAAATCATAAGATTAATATTTTTTTATTTTTAAGCCAAAGATAATACATTTGGAGTTCTTATTTGCTTCTGGGTTTTGAGTCGTCTGGGTCCACTTGGTCACATTTTCAAGTCTTTTTCTGAAACCAGGAATGCTAGAAACTTACTTTTTTAAAAGCAATGAAAACAGATTCTCATATTCACTTGTCTCCAGCAGCTGAGATTTAAAGTAAAACATCAAAAATTGCAAGATTTTGTAATAAAATAGAATTCTGGTAAGTAGCAGATGTCTCTCAGTCAGAAGTAGGAAGTACTACACTTGCAGCCATAATGTCTCATGTAGAGATACAATCATGTCCCACAAACTAGACAGATTCTGACCAAGTAAGGAGAGACACATACAAAAAAAACCCCAGATGTCTCTGAATGCTTTTGAAAATCCCAATAGAGAGGCCAGTGCCCAAAATAGGAAACAAATCCAAAATGACTTTAAATTTTCCTTCACAGGGAATTATGCAGTGTTCAGGTTTTATTCTGATTTGGAACAAAACCCAGTTTCAAGATCTTGAAATCCTTCATAAAATGGTACTTCTACCCTCTGAACAGCTCTAGTGGAGAAGCTACTGCCTCACAATAATAATGAATACTTAGCACCTATATATAGTGTACTACGTTTTGAAAATGCTGTACAGTCATTAACTAATATTAGTCAAAATTGGCACAGTCCTATGTAGAGCATCCTCAGTTCCTAATGAAGACAACAAAGTGTGAAGGATACTGTATCCAGTCAAGATATGTTATAGGTGGAGAGGAAGTGTTGATAGGAGAATATAGTTCTGCACTGGAACTTGAAGTTGGTTAAAAAACATTCCTCTTGTGGAAACAGTGGGTTTTTTAACCAGTGTTCAGGACCTCAGTTTCAATGGGATTCAGGAGCACATCCACAGCAAGTGTAAATTGTTATAACTGAGGCTCCCGACACTCCTAAGTCACTTTAGATCTTTTGAAAATGTCACCCCTCATCTAAATAAGGGCTCCTCCAGCAGTGCATTGCCTTTACATAAATGCAAAGTAATGCACATTGGAAAAAATAACCCCAACTATACATACAATATGATGGGGGCTAATTTAGCTACAACTAATCAGGAATGAGATCTTGGAGTCATCGTGGATAGTTCTCTGAAGACATCCACGCAGTGTGCAGCGGCAGTCAAAAAAGTAAACAGGATGTTAGGAATCATTCAAAAAGGGATAGAGAATAAGACAGAGAATATCTTATTGCCCTTATATAAATCCATGGTATGCCCACATCTTGAATACTGCGTACAGATGTGATCTCCTCATCTCAAAAAAGATATACTGGCATTAGAAAAGGTTCAGAGAAGGGCAACTAAAATGATTAGGGGTTTGGAACGGGTCCCATATGAGGAGAGATTAAAGAGGCTAGGACTTTTCAGCTTGGAAAAGAGGAGACTAAGGGGGGATATGATAGAGGTATATAAAATCATGAGTGGTGTGGAGAAAGTGAATAAGGAAAAGTTATTTACTTGTTCCATAATATTAGAACTAGGGGCCACCAAATGAAATTAATGGGCAGCAGGTTTAAAACAAATAAAAGGAAGTTCTTCACACAGTGCACAGTCAACCTGTGGAACTCCTTGCCTGAAGAGGTTGTGAAGGCTAGGACTATAACAGGGTTTAAAAGAGAACTAGATAAATTCATGAAGGTTAAGTCCATTAATGGCTATTAGCCAGGATGGGTAAGGAACGGTGTCCCTAGCCTCTCTTTGTCAGAGGGTGGAGATGAATGGCAGGAGAGAGATCACTTGATCATTACCTGTTAGGTTCACTCCCTCTGGGACACCTGGCATTGGTCACTGTCGGTAGACAGGATACCGGGCTGGATGGACCTTTGGTCTGACCCAGTATGGCCATTCTTATGTTCTTATGTTCTTCCTAATTACATTCTAAGGAATGTGGTTTAATGGTTATACTTTATTAAGGTTCCATTTATAAGTGTATTGTGGAGGGTTAATACATGTTTTAATAAATGGTTAATCAATTGTTATAGATTCCAACAGATCAATGGGTTGCTTTTAACCACAACTTATAACCACCTATAAACTCCTAATGACGTGCTTATTATCATCTAAAACATGCACTACTCATGTCTACACCACGCTTATAACATCTCTAACTCATAAGCCACACATAAATGGAACCTTAATATAAAAAGTGTGACCAGTTTAATAATGACTTTGCTAAAAGAGTGCCACCTACTAAATCCCCAATATCCCTTCTGCTGATTCTAGATTTTGTTTTTATGTTTCCTTATTTGGCCAGAGTCTGCTTAGTTTGTAAATGATTATGGCATCTCAACACAAGGCATTATGGTTGCAAGTGTACTACTTCCCACTTCCTGACTGGGAGAAAGAGACTGAGGTTATCTGTAGAATCAACTTATGTCACAGTTTCCTACATACTGGAACTCTAGCAGTGTGGCCTCCTCTCATGACTTCATTGCAAAGCTTGAGATAGCAAATATTTTACTTTAAATCCCAGCTTCTGTAAACGAGTGAATGAGAATTTCATAATTTCCCCACTGCCTTCCCCCTGCCAGAGCCTTTCACAGCAGTGTGTTGCTACACACTTCCGTGACAAGTATGGGATGCAGCCTGCCTTCTATTGTACTCTACACGCTGCCGTAAATGTAGACATAGCCTTATTCTTTGCCCTTCCTTCTGCATAACCTAAAAGTCTTGCTGGCAGCTGGAGGATGCATTTAACAATGGATGATATGTGCTGTTCTCATTCACAGAAAATAGGACTTTTCGTAAAACACTGGGTGGTATGTACAAACTCCCCAGTTGTGCCTGATGGAAAGTGAGTTAATTATATTACTTTACATTACAAAAGGTCATACTGACATCTGGTGGCCTATTAAAACTGTCCCCATAAATTTCAATAGATGCTAATGTCAGAGTGGTAGCAATCAAAAAAAATCGCAGTGCAGTTATGCTTGTTTCCTCATGTGTTTAGTGAGGATTATCCAAAGTCTTAGTTAAGAATCTGGTAATGAATCCACTACTCAGTACCATGCTGAAGTACTGTGGTTTAATTAGCTATCCTGTTAATTCATATTGCTATTGATACAAGCTGTAGAACTCAAAGCTTTTTAATTTACAAGCTTTCGTCAACAACAATTAACAGCATTACAGCTGACGTGGTAATTGCACCATTACCATGGGAGTTATCAATAAATTTGACAAGGAAGAATTGGTATTAAGCAGTTAGAGCTACAACCTATGGGATTCAGGAGTAGAGCGGTGTGAACTTTGCAGTGTGCGATTGGTGGCAGCATTTACAAGCTGAACCCTGCTATTCCGTTAGGGTGAATTTCTTAAACACACTTCCAGTGGAGCATCTCGCACCTTTCTTTGCAAAATCCCCCATTCTCTCTCTTCCTTCCTCTCTCTACCACTGCTCAGCAAGATCCAGACCGTATACTTCTGATTGCCATCTTTCAGGGAAGAGCCAGCAGCCTTATCTCCTCCCACTGCTTTTGAAGAGTATTACAGCTGGGCAGCTTCCAACATCTTCTATTTTCTAATAGGCAGGGCCACTGGTCCTTCCAAATCCAAAGGAACTTGAGGGGCTGCACAGATGGATTAGGCCAGAGGTACTACAGCTCCAGAATAGGGTCCAGTTCCTGGAGTCAGGTGATTACATCAGAATCTCAGCTTTCACATTTTAAAACAGGAAGTCCCACATGGATGTGAAGAGCTGCAATATGTGAAAGGTGTATGTCTGAGTGATACAGTGATTCGGCAAATTCATGTGGACAGCCTAAAACATTAGCTGTGAGAAGAGTCATTTCGAAACAAAAAAAAAAATCAAGAAGTTTTGTTCCAAAAAATGTCGAAACAGGACATTTTAATGCTGCTGTAACCTTTTTCCCCAAGTTTTCCTCCTAAACAAAATTCTGGTGAAATTGACGTGCTTTTGTGAAGCATCTGCCTCAATGTTTCTGAGAAGCAGAAACTTTGTACATAAATTACAAATCTTTGAAGAAGAGCACAGAAGACATTTTACAGACAGAACCTGTATTTCCAACCTAAGACAAAAGGAAAATGTGATGTTCCACACATTAGTAACTGTGAACAGTAACATTCTGACAGCTGTTTCACATCCATGATCTCAAAAGCGGAGACTGGTGGAAAAATTTCCATGTGTCCTGAAATTCCACATTAGATTAATATCAGAATCCTCTTCTCCCAACATTCTTGGAAATGGTGGTGGAGGCCCTAACTGGCATCCATTGAAATCAGCAGGAATTCTGCATTGGGCTTCTCTGTTTCATGAGCAAGCAAATAGATTAAATGGAACTTTATTTGTTACCTGATGATAAACTTCAGGCAACCCCTAGCTAAGCACTATTGAACCCATGTGTGACATTCCCCTGATGTTATTTGGACCAGTGATCTGCTAGGCCATTCCAATCCTTGGCTCTGGGAGCCAGCCTTACCCTGCTCTGCTGTGAGAACCCCCACTCCCGGGATGTTTACGCACAGCCTCTGGCATGTAAGATGCTCCCAGCTACATGAGTGAGCACTTTTGGCCAGCCGCTGCTTGGATTGTGCAACCAAATGACACTAGCCAATATCTCCGGTCCCAGACAGAACCCTAGGAACCTCCATCTTACAGTGTCCAGTTATGCCCGCTGGATGCTGCAAGCTTATATGAGTTCGTCAATTTAACAAAGAAATTGATATGTACCAGGCTTGTTATCCCAAGGGGAGTCTCTGACATGCTTCAAACCAAACGCACTGCTTCAGGTAGAATAAACAAACAAATTTATTAACTACAAAAGATAGATTTTAAGTGATTATAAGTCAAAGCACAACAAGTCAGATTTGGTCAAATGAAATAAAAGAAAAATGCATTCTAAGCTGATCTTAACACTTTCAGTGCCCTTACAAACTTAGATGCTTCTCACCGTAGGCTGGCTAGTTACCCTTCAGCCAGGCTCTCCCCTTTGATCAGCGCTTCAGTCACTTGGTGGTGGTGTCTGTAGATGGAAGTGGAAAAGAGAAAGAGCATGGCAAAAGTCTCTCCCTTTTATCATGTTCTTTCTTCCCGCTTGGCTTTGCCCCGCCCCCTTCAGGGTCAGGTGAGCATTACCTCATCGTAGTCCCAAACTGATCAAGGGAAGGGGGGGTGACTCACTCAAGAGTCCAGCAGATCCTTTGTTGCTTCCTAGGCCAGTGTCCTTTGTTCCTGTGAGGCTGCGCTGGGTTTGTCCCATACATGCCCTGATGAGGTGTGAACTGCCCCTCTGTTCCTGGAGAGTTTTGCCTGGGCTTGTTTTAAGCCATGAGGACACATTTTCAGCCTCATAACTATATACATGAAATTACAATCTATAACATTACTATAACAACAATGCTCAGTGAATCATGAGCCTTCCGAAGACACCCGACATGACAAACTTTGCATTGGATACCACACAATCATATTATAAGGATGAACATGGTGTTTCCCCGATATACAGAGTGTCACACCGTGAAATTAAAATAGTAACTAACAACAGTAGGCCAGGTAGGTGGTAAAGTCTTGCTTATAATTTATGGGAGTGAACTTCTCAACTTTGTTTTACAGCTTACTTTGGAATCAAGCCACTCAAGTGCAAACAGTGCCTCTGGCAATCATTGATACAGAAGGACAGGCTGGTTGTGTCTAACAAAACACCTGGCAGTGTGAGCTAGAATAAGACCTCTGAGCACTGAATGGGTCCCTGGGTAGGTTTTTTTCCCCCCCTTTTTATAAAAATCAGTTATTTAGAGTACATTGATTCATTGTAACTAAAATTTATGACTGCGAAATGTAGTTTGCTTGTTATAGAATGTCAGTATAACAAAAAAATTAAACCTTTTAAAATAGGCTTCCTTTTAAATAACTAAATTCCCAGCTTTAAAAAAAAAAATCAAGATTCCAGATTTATACATATCTCTCACAAACAATAGCACAGTTTGCTATACTATACATATCACATTTAAAAGAATCCCCTGCATTAAAATTGTGTGTATCATGCTGTGATGTGGTGTAGTAAAGCTGTCCTACTGAAATGGAATAGCTGATTTGTGTTATTATTCACATTATTTATCTAATACTTCATAAGAATAAAATAAAAAGAAACCACTAGGAGTATTGTCTCAGATTGAACTTGAATATTCAGTGTTTTGATTTTTACAGCAGCAGAAGCAATAGTACATATGTCCCCTATCTTTGTCATTGCACGTTCATGAATTCAAATAAGGGCATGTCTACATGTACGCTTACTGCATGGCAAAATCTACAGTGCTGATTCAAACTGCTGTATGTCAAAGCAAACTAGGAACTTTTAGTGTGCATCAGCAAGGTCCTCACAGGCACTTAGTGCGCAGGACAGTGGAGCACTGTGGATTTACACTGCAACTTGTCATGAAGTATGAGTACACATTGACTTGTCCTAAGTGTGTTGGAGCAGCATTTAACGTGGGATTCATTCTTTTATAAGACATTCCTTTCCAATCTTAATTACTACAATTTGCAGTGCTGCAATATGGTGATACTTCATAAGACTAAAAAGACCTCTGGGATGATAACATTTCAGGTCTCTAATGAAGAGATTTAGGGCTCAGAAACCAGAATAAACAAAACCAAAATGAAAAAAAAAAATTTGATCTGAGAAATTGAAACAGAATGAACGTCAATTTCTTCTATTTGTGGTATTTAAATTGTTCTTGTCTGGCTTTGGACAATGGGAATAAGGGTCTAATCTGTGCCACTGTAGTCAATAGGAGTTTTCAACTTGACTACAGTGGCAGCAGGATTTAGTCCTAAATTTTAAACATTTCTCATACCCACATATCCAGTAAGCATGGGCCAAATCTTAGAGTCACACATCAGCCTTCAACCAGTCCTTATGCAGTCAGAAGTCCACTTTATTTCAACATGAGTTTTTCTGAGTAAGGACCTCAGGACTAGGTCTCATAGGTGTAATCCTCACCTCACTGAAGTCAAATAGGAGTTTATTCATGTTACTTAGCAAATGCAACTCCTGTAAGAGAACAGAAGATTTCCTATTAGATTGAATATTATGCCCTCACAACAAAACTACATTGCATAAGTATTTAGCATTGGTTCATGTGTCAGTCAAACTGAAAGTAAACAGGTCAGATACTGAATGATGTTCTTTAATGACCTGAAAATCAAAAGGGAATCATATAAAAAGTGGAAACCATGGATGAATTGCTAAAGAGGAATACAAGAGAATAGCACTAGCATATAGGGTCAAAATGAGTTACACGTAGAAAGGGATGTAGAGGCAATAAAAAGAGGTTCTTTAAATACATTAGGAGTATGAGAAAGACAAAGGAAAATGTTGATTCTCTATTTAGCAGAGAAGGAGAACTAATAATTGATATCAAGAAAGCTGAGGTATTTAATGCCTATTTTGCTTCAGTCTTCAATAAAAAGGTAAATAGTTACCAGATCCTCAATGCAATTAATATTAAAAAGGGGAAGGAATGCAAAGACAAAGAACAAGTTAAAGATATTAGATACGTTCAGGTCAGCAGAGCCTCATGAAATTCATCCTAGGGTATGTTGAAACTATTAGCAATTATTGTTGAGAACTCATGAATGGGTAAGGTACCAGAAGGACTGGAAAAAGGCAAACATTGTTCTCCTTTGTAAAGATAAATACTAAGGACTCAGGGATTTAGACCAGTCAGCCTAACTTTGATACCTGGAAAGATATTGAGTGGAATAAATTATCAATCAGTATGTAAGCACTTAGAGGATAATCGGGTTAAAGGAATAGCCAGCAAGGATTTGTCAAGAATAAATCATGCCACACCAACCTAATTTCCTTCTTTGACAGGTTTACTGGCCTAGTGGATAGAGGTGGGGAGGGAGCTATAGATGTGATAACTTGATATTTAGTAAGGAATTTGACAGTCCCACATGAAATTCTCATTAGCAAACTAGGAAAATGTGGCTAAAATCAGTGGTTCTCAAAGCCGGTCTGCCGCTTGTTCAGGGAAAGCCCCTGGTGGGCTGGGCCGGTTTGTTTACCTACCGTGTCCGCAGGTTCAGCCGATCACGGCTCCCACTGGCCGCGGTTCGCTGCTCCAGGCCAATGGGAGCTGCGGGAAGGACGGCCAGCACATCCCTCGGCCCTTGCCGCTTCCCGCAGCCCCCATTGGCCTGGAGCGGCGAACCACGGCCAGTGGGAGCCGCGATCGGCCAAACCTGCGGATGCAGCAGGTAAACAAACCGGCCCAGCCCACCAGGGGCTTTCCCTGAACAAGCGGCAGACCGGTTTTGAGAACCACTGGCCTAGATGAAATTATGGTAAGATGGGTGGATGCATAACTGGTTGAAAGATCCTACTCAAAGTGTAGTTATCAATTGTTCAGTCAGACTCTGGGGAACGTATCTGCAGGTGTCAGTCCTGGGTTTGGTACTATTCAATAGTTTTGTTTATGACTTGGTTAATGGAGTAGAAAATATGCTTATAAAATTTGCAAGTGACACCAAACTGGGAGGGGTTGGAAGAATTTTGGAGGACAGGATTAGAATACAAAACCACCTTGACAAGTTAGAGCATTGTTCTGAAATCAACAAAAGGAAAGTCAATAAAGACTACACTTAGGAAGGAAACATCATAGGCACCACTACAAAATGGTGACTAATTGGCTACATGGTAATACAGCTAAAGAAAATCTGGTGGTTATAGTGGATCACAAATTGAATGAGTCAGTATGATGCAGCTCTGAAAAAGGCTAATAGCATTCTGGAGTATAGTAACTGTCCCACTACTGAGCACCGGTGAGGCCTCAGCTGAACTACTGTGCCAATTCTGAGTGTCACACTTGAGGAAAAATGTGGATAAATTGGTGAGAGTCCAGAAGACACTTGTTCTCTATGCCCACTGAAGGCAGGACTAGTAATTGGCTTAATCTACAGCCAGGGAGATTTAGGTTATATATTAGGAAGAAACTCTCATTGTAAGGATAGTTAAACACTAGAACTGGCTTCCAGAGAGGCTGTGGAATCCCCATCATTGAAGGTTTTTTTAAGAACAGGTTGGACAAACACCTGTCAGGGATAGCCTAAATTACTTGGTCCTACCTCAGTGCCCTCTTGAGGTCCCTGCCAGCCCTACATTTCTATGATTCTATTATTTTCAGTAATGAGGCCTTACTTTTGGCACTCAAATACAAGCTGTCTGTTAAAAGGAAAGAGCTACAGCCACTAACCACTGCATTAGAATTGTGGGGTTCCTTCTGTTGATGTACATCCCCATCTTTAACATTCATTTAAATGGGGAGTGATGTGTGTAGCAGAATCCCCTCCCTTTCATAGTACATGCCCTTGCTAAAGCTACCATTGGATGGAAACTGTACATTCCAGTATATTTAGGACCTGGGAGGACTCAGACAAATCCACCTGGTGAGCAAACTTGCCATTTAAAAAGAAGAAATAAGCTTTAAATTCTTCAAGATCTCCAGGCTAGCCAAACCAAGTTCAAAGCAGTGATGAATTTAAAGTGAGGGGAAATGAGGGCAACTGAATAAATAATGAAGCTGCTAATTGTCTTAAGTAATCAAGAAGAAAGAGGGTTGATGAGAGTTGACATTTAAATGTGAAATATGTCCAGGAGAGGAGTGTCATGTTGAGACAATAATGAGACAATGCAGAGGGGGAAACAACTGTGTCCACCCTTTTAATCATATTACATTAGCATTTTGCATATATGGAAGTGCTTCAAAAGGGCAAGAGGTAGCTGGCCCCCTACTGAACCAATGTATTAGTGTTCAAGAAGTGCACCCGGACAGAGAAATTAAAGGAGCTGGTTTATTTAAAGATAGGATCTGTAGCATCTAATGCTAAAAAGAATGAATCATGTAACATCAAGTGAAACTCCAAGCCAGGCATCCAACTTGTTGATGTTACTATTTTACACGTAAGGAAATGAAGATATAACATAAAAAAAAAAAAAGAGAGAGAGAGTCCTGGTGCAGGTGCAGTGGTGGGGATGGACAGCTAACGAGGAGCATGACTGACACAATAGATGGCCCTTTCTCACAGCAAAGACTACAGCAGAGAGTACTCTATAATCAGTATAGTCCAGATATGTAGAAAATGTTACTGCAATCAATACAAAGCTAATTGCTGGTAAGTATTCAGTGCGTTCTGAAGGGCAGTTCTAGAAATGCTACAAAAACTACACTGCTTGTTTTCATAAGAATTTTACTTCCTTACATTTCTTTTTTTTTTTAAAAACTTTAGTTGTAAATTACAAATTCCATTAACTAAACCACAAAAGGCAAGAAATTATGTTTTTATTCTGGGGGCTTCAATATCTTTCCATCTCTTTCATTATCTGTCATGGTTACTGGGTCAAAAGAATTCTGCTGTACATTCCTAATGTTGCCTTGTGCTTGCTCAGAGCACTGTTCAGCACAAGCAGTTGCACAAGAGGCACTGAGATGATTGAGTCAGGTCCTGACAGTTTCCCCTCCAAAAAAGGAGAAAATGGGAAGTTTTTGTGCATACTGCAAATGTATGGTGGAAGGAAGAGATGGTGCTCCTTAAAGGTGGAAGCACTTTGCACATAACTCATCCTTCCAAAGGGCCCATACACTGCAAGATTCCACAGCACTCCATTTTGTCATCCCTCCTGTTCAGCATGTGTAAAAAAATAAATACACTAAGGAGAGATTGAGGCTGTCAACACTGGCATTTTCATCATTAAAACTTTTGTCACTCAGGGGTGTGAAAAAAACATGCCCCTGAATGACAAAAGTTTTAATGACGAAAAGCGCCGGTGTGGACAGAGCTTCGTTGGCGTGAGCCGCTCTCCTGTCGATTAAGCTACTGCCCTGTGTTGGGAATGGCTTTATTTTGTCGCCAGGAGAGCTCTCTCCCCGTGACAAAGAACAGCTACACTGCTTACCTTACAATGGCATGGCTGCAGCGGCACAGCCACTCCATAGTAAGGTCTGGAGTGTAGATATAGCCTAAGAGACCTTCTGGGAGGCATGCTCTTCAATATGCAGATGACTCATCTTTGTCTCATTTTCTTCACACACAGATTTTGCAGCCTAATTAGTCAACCAATGCCTGACTGGACAAAAGTGAACCAGCTACAACTGAATCCAGATAATTTTGGACATATAATCCTGTTTGCAATCTCAGGGTCCATTTGTACCCATTACTGTACCTTGATTCTCAAGTAACAGCTGTGGCTTACATCATGAAAGGCAATGTAACTACCCAGGAGGCTGTGACTATTTTCTCTAATGCAAGTTTCCCGACAGTTATCCATTCCTTTTATTACTCCCAGAATACACTACTATATTATATTCTACCTGAGGCTACAGTTGAAGCCCATCTGGAAGCTCCAACTAGCGCAGGATACAGCTGCCTAATTTCTAGTTAGGACAACCTACTGCAAGCACCACATCTGCTCTGAAGTCTTTATGCTGGCTTCCTATTCACTTCAGCGTGCAACTCAATGGTTGGGGATTATATTTACAGCCCTAAATGGCCTTGAATCCTTCAAGCTGAGAGACTACTTCTCACCTTATTATCAGGAAGATCTGAGGAGACCCTCACTGTTGTACCAGCCAATGGTGCTGCCCTTTTCTGTCCATATCAAAGCACATAGAAGCCACATTTCCATTACTGCAATTGAATACAAGTGAGAGTATCCTTTTTGCTGCCCATTTTCTTCCCATGAGCTCTTTTGTCGCCTTTCTCTGCACCCCTTTTGCTTAGCTTCCCACACACACACTTTACTGAGTATTCTCAGCTCTCCACCACCATCACCACTCTCACCCAACCCCACCCCCGTATTCTCTCTCTACTTGGAGGAGGGCCTGTAGATTAGTGGCCACACAAAACTATTGCTGCCTGTGTTGTCAAGACCAAGATGAACAATAAGTGAAAGTGAGTTTGAGACAGTTCTTCTGCTTGATCCTAAAGGCACGTACACATTAGCTGCTGCTCCAGAGGGTTGCACTAGGACCTGCGAGGACCCTGGGAGCAAAAAATCTACAGAATGATTGTTAGCTGTGTAGAAGGCTGGGGGTGGGGGCGGTTCAGGCTTATTTCCATGTAGATGAGAAGCAAAGAAGATTAACAGTACAAATAAATTATTGAAGAGAAACTAGTAGTTTTCTTGTCCTGCTTCCTTTTTGCAGAGATTCAGGCCTTACTGGATGGTTAATATTGACCATTGTAGCTGGCCATTTATTTATTTATTAGAAATACAAAGAGCACTGTGCAATAGGTTTTCAAGTATCTAATTTTCTCTATAGATCAGTTAAGCAAAGGGCCATTAAAGAATCATCTGTGTACAGTGGAGTGTGCATTTATCTTCAGTTAATACTTAACTGAAGCAAATGGGTGTTTCTCCACTATAATTTTTTTTTAAGAGGAGAAACAGTAGCAAAGTTTTTCATTTTAATGATTCACCTTCACACAATACAGGTCTGTCTCATCTTACGCTGGGGTTACGTTCCGTGGTCAGTGCGAAAAGCGAAAGCTGCGTATAGTCAAAATTACATTGAGTGTAATGGTGGGCAGAATCGCCCGCACTACAGAAACAGTATTTAAATTGTTATTTTTCTCTTTTTTGGTTTTTTTTTCTTGTTTTTGCCGACCGCATAAAGCTGAAATCGCACATGTTAAATGCGCCTAAGATGCGACAGACCTGTATTAGTCAACATCCAGCAGAAATAAAAGAGCACCAGGGGAGAATACCACTAACTTGACTATTTATAAGAAATCAGTGTCTCTTTCAGTTAAGACTTTCCCTTTGTCTACTATTTCAGCTAAAATGCAACTCTGTGTATAAAAGTGAAAATGTTGAAAAGAAGAACCTAGTGTTTCCATCCAGTCTACCAGAGCCATCAGTTTTCTGATGCCAAATTTTATTTAGAAGTTCTCCAACTTGTGTATCTAAGGTTGAAAAACTAAATCCATCTAAATAAGTGGGCTAATTCTCAGGAGATACTGAGCATGTACAGCTTCCACTGATAGGCAACCAAGTTTGAAAACTGTGGCTGTAATGTAGTTTACCTTTGACTTCAGTCTAGCCAGGATTTTAGCCTGGATGTAGAGAGGAGGAACTATGTTAATAAAGCTGAATACACATTTCATTACCTGATCAAGTTCTCTAATTATCTATTCTAGCTCCTTAACTAATTAAGGATTAACCTATGCCCTGCTGCTAAATCCAGTATCTTTTATTACAGCAAGTACTTTCGAGATAGAAGATGGGTGAAGTAATATTTTATTGGACCAACTTCTGTTGGTGAGAACGACAAGCTTTTGAGCTTTACACAGAGCTCTTCTTCAGGTCCATATACTCTTGGTAAGGGTACCTATGCTTTTATCCCTGGGGGAAATGGCTATAATCAACCCTTTGAATAATCAACCCTTTGAATGGCAATTAAAAGGAGGTCCTGAAGAGCTCTGTGCAAACTCAAAAGCTTGTCTCTAACCAACAGAAGTTAAATCATAGAATCATAGAATATCAGGGTTGGAAGGGACCTCAGGAGGTCATCTCGTCCAACCCCCTGCTCAAAGCAGGACCAATTCCCAACTAAATCATCCCAGCCAGAGCTTTGTCAAGCCTGACCTTAAAAACCTCTAAGGAAGGAGATTCCACCACCTCCCTAGATAACCCATTCCAGTGCTTCACGTGGTCCGATAAAAGATATTACTTCACCCACTTTGTCTCTAATATCTTGGGACCAACACTCCTACAAAAAAAATAACAAAACCTGCATACAGCAAGTACTTTCCTCGGCTCCCACATACTTCCTGTGCATTTTTTAAGACTGGACCAGTGAGTGCCATAATGACTGAAGTTCAAAACACCTGGCACTGGTAAATGTTTTAAATGATACAAATTGTAATTGACTGAATGAAACCCACAGTTATCTTACTCTAAGTACAAGATAGTACCCATGCATCTCTGCCTGCCACACCCCAAGTGCTCTCGTACTGAGAGTTCTCAGGGGAAGCATCATAAGAGGAACAACCCTATTGCTTAGTGTTCCCTATATAGTTACACTTGCTTCCTGCATAGAACTACTTTGAGAGATATGGCTATTTCCTGCAATATCCTTGAAAAAGCTTACTAAATTAAATTTAAAGTTCTTTGGAGTCCATTGTATTAAATGCAAAGCTTATGTATTGTGGGCTGGGATGATCAAAGGACTATTTTGAAAAGTGTGACAGATAAGAATGGACTTTTTGGACAATGCATGTGAAGTGAATTTCCCGGGAAATACCTAAAGAGAGATTTAATGCAAATTCCCCACTTCTAGTTATGCAAAAAAGTCTTGCCTTTTAACCTATGCCCTGTGAAGACCATTGTCTGCTGATTACCCATGCCTAGAGACTGGATAGGAAAGGCCAAAGATGTACAAAAAACAGATTTGTGGGATTTGAAAGAATGAGTCCTTTCAGAGCCCTTGCTGGAGTTGGGAGTCGATCTCTGGTAACCGTATTAGCATGCATGTATGCAGGTTCTTTTATATGTTTTCTCTGTAATTCTTTCACCTTAAGAATAAATCTGCTTGCCTAGAAAGGGCTGTGTGGTACTTACCAAAACTGCCAGCAGTTGCATTTATAGTCTTTGAAGAGAAAGCAAAAGGCAGGTGCTGGCCTATTTAGTCAGTCTGACTTGCTGGGGATATCACAGTGTAGGCAGGGAATGCTGTATCCTGGAAAAACCCTGTTCAGGAGGGAGAGTGTGATGTGCCCAGGAGAGGTGATGGCTAAGGAGCCAAGAGCCTAGAGTGGGTGTCCTCAAGGGACCATGAAAGGGGAATACCAAGAGTTGCCTGAACTATGACACCGCTCTCAGGACTTCACTTCATACTACACCTCTGTCATTTTGAGTACGATGCCTACATGAGCAGCAGTAGTGACAATTAGCTTTCACTTTAGAAGACAGAAGGAGGGAACATGGGTCCGTTTATTATAACAGGGAGACCTAGAACAAATACCTTCAACAAGCAATGTCTGCGTCATTAGCAGGGTGCTATTAGTCCATAATATTGTCACCCCTCTCCTGAGTAGTAGCAGATTTTGGGGCTTTCCCCTAAAAGAGAAAACAGTGATATGAAGACTGGATATTATTTCCACTATATTGATCAGTCTTTAACTAGAGGTGGTCAAAAACAGTGCGCACGTGCACACACACAAAAAAACATTTCAGGAATGTCAGCCCAAATACCAATATCCATTCCCAGGAAACAACCCTGCCCCAAGAATTGACTCTTATTAGAGAGATAAAGACACAGAGCGAACTCTCCTGCTGCTGTTTGCAACTGCTTTCCCTAAAGATTCTACATCACAAAACTAACAAGACAGCATTTCTTCAAAGGAAGAACACTAAGAAAACAAAGTAAAAATAATGTGTAAGACTGCCATCTGGTGATTCCCATCATAACTTCTATGATTTTATGTTCTCCTCCACTGCTTCAAACATTTTTCTTTCTACAGTAAACCTGCAAATGGCCAGTAAGACTTAACATTTTCTGGTTTTCATCTGTAATTTTAGCTTTGATAGTTTTCAGATGTTTCTCTTCCTTTTAAATATGCTCCTATTTCATTCACACATACTGTATAACCCCAGGACTGTCTGGTAATTAACTTCCCTCTTTTTTTAATTTATTAATATAACTAAAGCAACAAGAGTACACAACAAAATGAGCTTCTCACTTGTTAAGATCTTCATGGAGATTTTACTAAACTTTCATTAGACATTAGGTTCTCCAGTCTGTGAAAATTCTAAAGAGAAGGCAGACTGAAAAGTGTGTGTGTGTGTGTGTATACACACACATTGTAGATAGTTATTAAATATATCAGGCAATATTAATTTAACTATCACATTTTTGGCTTCTGCTCACCCTCATGCAGTTCCACACATTTGTATTTTACTATTAGAGTGGAGCAAATAATTCAGTGAATAATTTACTTGATAATTTAGCCTCTTTATCTGCTGCCAAAGTGCTCACTACCAGATCACAATTTGCTTGAATAATTTGTTATTCAAATTTACTTATGGAACTCTGAGGCTATTTTATGGATTTCTCATGAACAGTTCATTATGATTCAGTGCTTAATATTCAAAATTTGAGGTTTAGCCATGATGGTCACTTAAGTCACACTTTTTTCTGTTCCCACATCAGATTACTAACTCCTATAATGAAGAGGAGGGTTGAAGAAACCCCTGTAGCTTTGAATCTCTCAGGGACAGCATGGCAGGAGTAAGAGGCAGCTTGTCATTAGGAAGTTGATCCTATCCCAAAGAAGTAAATGGGGGTCTGACTTTGAATTCACTGAGAGCAGGATGAGATTCCAAAAGAGAAAACAGCAATGAACATCAAGTGCAAAAAATACATAAGCCATTGATGAATATGAATGTAACAGTGACAACTTTCTCTCATCATCCGGAGAACAGATCATATTGTGCTTTTCCCTATTTTTATAACTGTTTCCATGAAAATGAGGAGTCATAGTTCTGATGCCAGACAATAGGGTGATATATAATCAAAATGCTCTACAGTGGGATTAAACTAAAGAGTTAGGTCCCATTCTTCCCTCATGTACATTTATATATATATGTTTATCACATAACCTAAAAACCGTCACTGCATTCAAATCATGTGCAAACCTCATCTATGTTAAATCTTTGTATTACTGTCACCTCATCCTTCCTCCCTTACCCATCTCCATTTCTTTGTTAAACCCATTTGCTGTGTCTGCTCTTAATCTTATATTGTAAACTCATTGGGGCAGGGATTGATCTATTTGTAACTATTAGTTGCTGCTGTAATATAAATAAAATTATAATGAATAAATAGGAGCTTCACCCATGCAAAGGAGGGCAAAACTGGACCCTTGGCATTCATCTTATTGCAGTAAGTACTTTATTGATGTCTGATGCTCCTGCAGTGTGGTTTCATGATGCAAATGCCTTACAATAGGATAAATGCTAATTTTTTAGTTATACTGCTGTATGTCACTGGAATGACTACTAGCCATTCACATTTTACACTATAAGCAATAAGAATCTGAATAGTAGGCTAGACAAAAAACTTCTATAAGTCAAAGTGCATCAAATTTATATATGAAATCAGATATCTTACTTTGTGCATATATTGTGAGGAAAGCTATTTTCCCTGGCTCACATGCCCAGATACAGAAATACACCTCTACCTCGCTATAACGCGGTCGCGGGGAGCCAAAAATCCCTACCGCGTTATAGCTGAAACCCCGTTTTATCGGGGTAGGGGTGGCAGGGCTCCGGCTCCGGGCTCTGCTGCGGGGAGCCCCAGGCCCTTTAAATCACCAGTGAGCCCCGCTGCCGCAGCCCCGGGGTACGGGCGGCAGGGCTCCGGCGGTGATTTAAAGGGCCCAGGGCTCCCCGCAGCAGCCAGAGCCCCGGACCTTTTAAAGCGCCGCCGGAGCCGCGCTGCTACCGTGCTATACGCGAACCCGTGTTATATCGGGTCGCGTTATAGCAGGGTAGAGGTGTATTGGCATACATCTATGCAAACTACAGTATATGTCCTTATTTAAACGTAGAGCATCCTGATTAGTACATTAAAAATCCACAAGAGATTGATGTGATGCCCCCCTTTCTGTAATTTGTAATTCAGTGTGGTATAGTGGTATATTAAATATGTAGTGCTTCTATTTTACGAAGCCTGTTTGCAGACCCCATCTAGAATACTGATTAGATATACAGTACATTGTATAGAACTGTACCGTAGACTTCCCTTCTTTGTCTAACTTCCTTAGAAATGGCCACTGTTTTGGATTTTGTAGTTGATTATTGATTGCAGCCTCTCCATGGGTATTCAATGCAGTAATTGTCCCTTAACTGGTATCTCATTGAGGATCTTATAATTACAATGTTTTGCAATAATCTCTACCCATCTATTGACAGTTACAATTTTAACAAAACATATGATTGTTCAGAGATTATGTTTCTCTTCAGTGTTTGTGCCTCCCTTTCTAATCAGCACTGACCTCAGCAAAAAGATACATTTGGCAAAATATAAAGTTGCCACTCCTGTTGATGTCAATTGGAGTTCACAAAATGGGAGGAAGAATGTGCCTGATCCAAAGTCCATTGAAGTCAATAGGAGATTTCCCATTGTGCATAGGATGTCCAATGTCGTAATTATTCCCCCAGATTTTTCATTCAAAGCACATGGATGAACAAACATTGTGCCTATTTGGGTCCTCCAATGCAATCATGTCTGTATATGACATGTGTCAGGTGGAAGCTAAAGATACCAAGGAAACTCAAAACCCTCCATATGTTGAAGGGATAGTGTCTTCCACTCCCACAATGTATTTGTTTTCAAGTGTCAATTTCCCAAACAAACATTAACAAGGTTGCATGACCCCATTAGAAAGCTGGGAAGGCCCTTAAGATCCCTCACTCCCTCTTCCCTGTCCCTTTAAATGACAAATTCCATTAGGGCTGCCCGAGATCATTATCTCTCTATCACTTATCAAAATCTTCACATTGATCCTGTTCATAGTGGTACAATGATGGAAAGTAACTTGCATTAGGGGCTGAAGAGGGCAATATCTGTTTTGCAGAACCTTCTCTCCAAATGTTAATGCTCACTCTCCCATTTAATTTTAGCAATATTGATTAACACCCTTAGTGGCAATGCCAAGTGTGATGGTGGTTGTAAAATATGGGTAACTGAATTTATTCAATCTATACTGTGAAATATAACTGTCTGAGAACTATATTCCGCAGATATTTTCTATTACGGGTTCTCCTTATCTGATGTTCCTATTTCCCATTTATTAGGAATCTAATGCCACATACAGAACAATGTCACTCAGCAGATGTTGTAAGCCTCACAATCTCTATTATATTGTCTTCTTCTCCGATTGTCTTTGTATTGGTGGATGATTTTATTGAACTATACTTCATCCCATGAGAGGGCAAAGAGACAACTGGACAAAGATAAGTCTACACATCAAGTTGTCACACACACACACAAACACACCCTCGCTTGCCATAAACATATAAGGGAATGAAATCTTCAACTGTTAACTACTTCATTCTGCCCTGGGCTTCCTTTTTCTTACTTGTTCTTTGCCAATATTAACTTTTGCTGAGGTTGAATTTTACTAGTTCTAGAATACAAGTAAGTGTCTTTTCATTCCATTTTTACACCTGGAATATTTGCAATTGCTTCCTCAGAGATCGACAGGCAAGTTTTCAACCCATTTGTCACTTGGCTAGTTGTTAAGGGTATCTGGAATGCAGTATGTTCTAATTTTAGATCTCTGGCTAAGGCTATCTACAAAGGTTATAAAGTATCAGTGACTGAACTAAAATTCAATGTTCTAGTTCTGCAACTTGCAGTAGTTATATTTAATTAAAGTTTCCAAGAATTGTTTCATTGTATTCCCTATTTTAAAAAAGGCATTTCAATTCTGTAAGGAGACTGGCAAATTCTTTGTGAAGACAGGAGGCCTATTAGTCCTTTCCCCTACATTTTTATGAGGGTCAAGGTCAAAACACATCACTTGCAGCAAAGATCGACATCTCCCTTTCCCCTTCTTTTCAAGCAACAGTCTCAATTTAAGGCAGTTCTTAGTAGCCTTTTCACAACCTAAAGGCATGCATCTGAAATATTCAGCAGGAGAAAGCTGTGTGTAATGAATTATAGATTTTCCCCTCCAAACAGGATTGGCCACCAGGTTCTTATGCTCTTCCACATTATGCCAGGACATTAAAAGTTTGAAAGACCAGTCCCTGAAAGACTATTACTCATGCAAGTGATTTTTGTGGAACTACTCATATGCTTAAAGTTGGTTATGTGCCTATGTATCTTGCTGAATCAGGACCTAAATATTAATAGTTATTGAACCCTTAGATTCCTTGCCTTCTACTTTATTTTATAAGTGATCTGGTTATTCTAGTTTTTTCTCTCAGTCCTTCAGATAACTAGCCTGGGCCTGAAGTAGATAGTATAAGTATATAACTTGTGTTATATGTGAAACAAGCAATTAAACCAATTAAGTTATATTACTTAAAGTTGCTAGCATCCTAGACCTTGTTAAAGCAAAAGGAGGAGATGGAGTGAGAAAAGGAAGAATGAATGGACAAGAGTGAAATGAAAGGACTGGATACCAAAACAGAAGAGAATTAACCATTGATATCTTCTAGGAATGAACCCTTGATGCTCACACCAGGCACTCAGATACCAGGGTTATGGTGCCGTATAAATACCTGAGTAGAATAGAGTAGAACACAAACTCACCTTCATTATTTTGCAGAATGTATGTGAACTTTTCCACGGGCTGCCTCTTTGTCCATTGGCAGTGCCTTAAAATCACTACTTTAGCTATCAGAGTAATCTAGGACATCACGCATAAGACAAAGTTTCTGTAAAAGAGTGATAGGACGCGTTTAAGAATCTTCCCCAAATCTGAGCAACTAATTTCTATATTTATAGGACATGATCCTGAAAGGTGCTGAGCAAGTCTAGGAGGGATTGAGTGCCCTCAACTCCAACTGAACTCCTGGGAATCCATGGGAGATGAGGGCACTCAGCAGTACCTTGAAGGAGGCACTCAGTACTTCGCAGGATCTAGCTCATAATCGCCACTTGTTAGAAATGCTTTTGTACCAGCTATAGGATTTTGAATACATCTTTGCATTTTGCAGAGAGTCAGGAATTACGCATCTGGTTCAAGCCTATCAGCATTGCACCAACTCTATTTTATTTCTCTGGACTTTTCTCTAAGTTAGACAGATATGTTCCAAAACAGACATTCATGTGTGCCAAAATATGTGGACTCATACTGCTGCCTCTTTCCACACTCCATCTGCCGTGCTAGCTTTTGTTCTACTGCACATCCTGTGCCACCCCACCTCCCACAAGACTAGTTGCCTGCAAATTGAAAAATGTTACCAAGAGCCTTCCTCAGAAATTAGGAGTCATTCTGGCCTGTTCTTCTCTCTGTTCCTTTCTACCTTTAAATGTACATTGTAAACTGTACATTGTCAGACTACTTTCCTTTGTGGTGTAGCATTAGCTGTTGATCATATTGAGACACCAGAGTTTCTGCAGGTCTAAGTGATGATTCACTAATGAACATTATATGAGTTACATATACCAAGTCAAACATGTGAGGCTTGCCAGCTCTCTGGCAGCTTAGGATCGTATTCATGTCTAGATAACTACTCTTTTCAATATGAGAACTCACATATTTTCAAACTGAAGAACCCAGTTCCTGTTTTCATCTTAGAATAATTCAAGCCAATCCAGGTTTTGTGGTGATTGTACCGATTCCTCTGTATTTTTAGTGATTCTGTATGAAAATGACTTCTGAGTAAAACCAAATGAGATTCAGTATGTTGTCTTCAAAGAGTTTCCATGGTAATATTCATTAGCTGTGTTGTGATAAATACATAATGCTTCAGGTTACTTTGAAATATGAAAAAAGCTTAAAATTTGTCAGTCTCATCCTAATTCTGTCACCATAAAGATGACATGAAATAGTCAGGGCTTTGATTTTTTGACAGTCAAAACTTGTCAGCAAAATAAGACGCAGTTTGGGCCCTAAATTACCAGAAGATTGAAAGAAACAAAGAAGTATCATCAAGGCTATAAAAGCCAAACTTAAAATAAATGCAAAAGGAGGGAGGGGCACAGTTGTCTTTCAGAGAGGGAAAAAAGTGTTTTATTTCAGTAACTTCACCCAATAGGAAAAAGGATTTGAGCTGTACCACATTATTACAATCATTATATATAGGTTATGGGAAAAGAGCTATTCCCCAGAACCAAGAGAAAGATACCCAATCTATGCAAGTGGCGTACACGAAGTTTTAAGACTGATCACTGTGTTCGGGGTTCATTTATTATAAAAATCAATCTCTAAAGCATCAAAGACTGCACTAGCACGGGGGGAATCTAATATATAGAACAAAAAAAGTTTAATTCTTGGTTCCATTTTGCAAAGTGACAGTGCAAAATGGCATCATGGGGTTCTGTGTTTATTGCATCCTAATGATTTCCATATCAAAAGTGATCTGTTTACAAGTAACAGAAATATCTTTACTTGCAAATTCATCCTGTTCTGAGAGCCAACTTAGGTCATTTCCTTGCCATACATTATCACCAGTAATAAAGGTTCTTCAGGCTAAATGATACACTTATTTCTGTGATTGATGTAGAACTGATATGTAATGATGTTATGGATACTGAGATGTAGCCATTTTATGAACATTGTAATTCACCTACGCAGTGAGATTATTGTACAACTCTGGTGGGTTATTAGAATTGCCTGTATGTCTATTCCACTAACTTATTGGGGTTTGTGGAATGTTTATTATATGCCTATAATGCTTAAATTCAGTGGGGTCAGTGAGGAAGGTGACACAATGGCCTCCTAGATAAGAACACCCAAGCACACACTTGAAAGACAATGGAATACTTCCAGGATCTAGGCCAGTGGTTTTCAAACTGTGGGTCGTGACCCAGTACTGGGTCGCAGAATGTAAGGCACTGGGTCGTGGCGGCTCTGGTCAGCACCGCTGACCAAGCCATTAAAAGTCCCATCAGCGGTGCTGCCCGGCTAGTCCCTACCTGTTCTGACACTGCACCCCGGAAGCAGCCAGCAGCAGGTCCAGCTCCTAGCCGGGGGGGCCACGGGGCTCCGTGCACTGCCCCCACCCCGAGCACTGGCTCCACACTACCATTGGCTGGGAGCTTGCGTGCCTCTGCTTAGGAGCCGGACCTGCTGCTGACTGCCTGCGGCAGCGTGGTCCGCGGTGCCAGGACAGGCAGGAAGCCTGACTTAGCACCCAAGGTAAGCCTATGCCCCAAACCTGTGCCCCAATTTCCTGCCCCAGTGCTGAGCCCTCCCCCCAAACCTGGAGCCCCTTCCTGCACCCCAAACCCTCATCCCCAGCCTCACCCCACAGCCTGCACCCCCAGCCCAGAGCCCTGACCCCCTCCCGCACCCTAACCGCCTGCCCCACTCCAGAGCCCCCTCCCATACCCCTAATCCTCTGCCCCAGCCCTGAGCCCCTCCCACACCCCAAACCCCTCATCCCCAGCTCCATTGGGTCATGGGCATCAACAATTTTCTTCAACTGGGTCACCAGAAAAAAAGTTTGAAAACCACTGCTCTAGGCCAAAGTGACACAGCTGTTGTGCCAGGCTGGGAGGATATAGATCAAGAGAACTATAAACAGTTTAAAAGTTTCTTGATCCCTGAACGGGAGGGGGACAAGTCACCACAGGCTGCCTAGAGACTGTTACTGAGCTCTGGCAGGGAGATAAAAGTAGAGTTTTGCAGAAAAGTCTATACAGACTTAGTCCTAGGGTCCCTATGTGGAAGATGGTTAAACACCTGGTAAGCCAGACACACATGCAGTGTGAACTATTGTTTAAAATAAATTTTCTCTGAAATACTTTTGTTCTAAACACTTTGCCTTAAGGAGGCTTGTGACAGGGTATGCAAACCCCACACCAGCATGGAAGGCGTTAAGGAGCTGCTTTGGGCTAGAGTGGAACTGACCCACCTCACCAGCAAATCATGCCAGGACTGGAGGAGGAGTTAAGTCAGATGGGGGCAACCCTGGGAAGGAAACAGGCTCTCAGAGAGAGGCTGGAGCCAGCTGAAACTCTGCCCTTGCAGAAAGGAGAATATGGATTGCCTGGGCTAAGAGACTTATACTGGAGACTAGTGGACTCTGGACCACCAAAGCCCTCTGAAGTAAGAAAGGCAAATATCCTGGCTGAAGCTCCCTTCAGGTTCTTTTCCTTTATGCTTTTATTTAACCTGTTGACTCCAGACTGTTTTGTTAGTTTCACTTGGGACCCTGATTGGGGGGAAGGGATCAGAGGGGGGGGGGGAGTCAGAAGGCCTGGGCCAGAGAGCTGAACAATGGTCCTGCTAGGCTGCCCCCACCCCCATTGGGTGCATCAATTGGATCCATACTCATATGCTTCCCATGTAGCTCCTGAAGGGGGCACACTGCCAAAGACAGGCTTGTGACAAGGCTTTTGTTGTTGTTGGTTACCACTGTCATGGCTTTCAGAAGGACCAGAACTGCAGGGTCTGAGTTTGAGTCAGACCTGCTGAGGCTTGATTATGGTTAGTACCAGGCATAGGTGCCGACTCTGTGGGTGCTCCAGGGGTGGAGCACCAATGGAAAAAAATGGTGGGTGCTCAGCACCCACCGGCAGCCCCCCGATCAGCTCCTCCCCCCCCATGCCTCCCACCCACAGCGCCACAGATAAGCACATCCCCCTCCCCCCAGCGCCACCAATCAGCTGTTCAGTGGCGTGCAGGAAGTGCTGGGGGGCAAGGGGAGGAGCAAGGGTGGGGGTGCACTTGGGAGAGGGGCAGAACAGGGCATGGCCTTGGGGGAAGGGGTGGGGCAGGGCCAGGGGCAGAGCAGGGGTCGAGCACCCCCCAGAATATTAGAAAGTCAGCACCTCTGGTACTGGGCCTGGGCTGGAAAAGAGAATTGTGTGATTCCACCAGGAACCAGGTGACAGCTTGAGGCCTGAGACCTGAAAGGGGGGTGCACTTGACAAGACCAGTTCACCCAGTAACTGACACATTTCATCATTGCATCCCTATTGTCTGGTTTGGCCCTATAATGGTAGTAAATAATTCTAATTATAATGAAGCCAAGTGATCACAATCCAGCTAATGTCTTCTTAGATTGTCGCTGTAGTGCCACCAGAGGTGAAAACTAATGAATACTATTGTCACTGAAGTTAGAAAACATGGTTCTGAATATACAGAGGAGTCGGAGCTGATAAGTCAGTATGTGCCATTTTTGCAGTCATTTTTAAGAACAGAACTGCACTTTTAGTGTCCAAGGTGAACGTACCCTACATTTAGCAGAAACAATATAGCCCATCAGCTAATGAAGGGCTGAGTTCAACAGAGACAGTTTCTCTACAATAGTGTCTGTTTAATTCAGTATTGGAAGACCAATGCTTTATTTCAGCTCTTCTCAAAACAAGACTGTCACCTGGTTACAAATAATATTGGCTAGCTTTGGGCATTTCTCAACTTCACACTGATTATGGACAGGCAACTGCCTGTGGCTTCAGATCTCAATTTGGAGACCAAGGGAGTGACTAATCTTCAGTGTCATGGACTCCCTCACAGCTATTGGCCACCGATCTGCATCTGAGCCTGTTACCTATTTGAGCTGCTAAGGTAGCCTCTGGCCCCAAGTCTGGAAGTTTCAATGAAAAGCTTGCTCAGCTGTAGGCTGATGACCCACTGGGGACAGAGAAAGAAGACCCAATCTCCACCCCAACACAGCAGTAATAATCTGCCTATGTGGGGAAGAACAGGAAAAATAGGAGCCAAAGGAAGTGGAGAAACAGTCTCTTAACATCCTGCAACAAACTCACTTAAGTTAAGAGGAAAGAATGGTAGGGGAAAACCTCCATAACACAAGAAGGAAACAGGAGAACCCATTCAGGAAGAAACTCAGATGAGTGAAGGTAAAAGGGAGAGTGGATGTCATGGAAGGGCAGGGAAGGAAAAGGATGATGGAGAGGGCTGGGAAGAAGGAGAGATAATGGAATGCAGAGGAGAGAGAAAAGAAGGGTAGTGATGAGGAACTGAAATATAGCATAGCAGAGAGCCAGCAGTGGTCAACAGGGAATGTTCTCTTTTCACAGTAGAGATAAGAGAGAGGAAATGGCCTGGAGGGAGACAGAATCAGAGATGGAAAGCAAAGAGGGGCACATGGAAGAGGGAAAAGCAAGACAAAACAACTTTTTAGTTACTGGGTTTCAATCATTTGATGTATGCTCCCTTGTTTTATTTTACATCCTTGCAGACATCTGAAGCATAAAGCGAGCAAATCCATCTTATATGCCTCCATCCCCACCACTCCTGGAGCAAGGTGTGAGACAGGTATAGCTGCACTTCACAAAGTGTCAGCTGGTGTATGATCCCTTAGGCACCACAGCTAGCCGGCATAATTAAACCAGCCAGTGGGATTTTCCAAAATGCAGAAGTCTGGTAGTGGTCCAAATATGCTCTCCTCTTTTGGCTCCATATGCCAAGTGTGTCTTAAATTTGTGAGGGCCCCAAAAATGTCAGAAGCTGACAATCATCTTGCAAGCCTGCCAACACTCCTATAGCCATCCCTCTTTGCAGGGGATTATATGCAGGAAAATGCTGCTTGTAGGTTTGTCCAGCTGCACGCAAACACCAGGGTCTGAAAACATTATCTGGCTGGATGGTGTATTGTGATCAGTGGAACTGGAGTCAGAGCCCATGTTCCCTGGAGGGACTATTCATGAGGAAACAGAAAATGTGGGGAGTTAGGCTGGGTGGGAGCAGCTCAGCCACATGGACAGAGGGGTGCATAGGGTTTAATAAAGTTCAACTTGTTCAATTTAACCTTCGCTCTTTGCAAAGGAAACACTTAGATGCTTCCAGTAGCTTTCCAAATGAGTCCTTTTCCATGGAATATAGTGCTATCAATTAGCTACACAGTGCCATTAATTACCAGCTGTCCTCTGATGGCTGCTGAAAGTTCTGCTGCTCCAAGCTTGAGGTCCACAGCTACGTCCATTCCTGCTAGAAGCTGCTTTTACTTCAAACAGTGAGTTAGTCCTGTTCCACAGTGCAGCAGTCAATTGTTTGGCTGAGTGTCAGAAGCAGCTGTTTACAGAACAATTTAATTTGCAGCCACCTCCTGATTTTGCTTTGGTTCTCCTGCAGTGCTTAAACTGTAATGAAGAGAATGGTGGATAGCTGCCATGTAAAGGTTTGCAACATGCAAAACCAGATTTAATCAATGGAAGCCAGGATGTATTTTTCATTTTCCATCAAGATAAATGTACCTTCTGTGATGCTGGCAGCCCAGCTCTTGCCCAGGCTGCAGGCATTAGCTAAGAACTGAAACTCATAACTGAGATTAGACCAATTCACCTGTATGTTAGTTTTGCTCAAAATAGGTATTAGTCTTGTAATAATGTAGTTAGTGCTTAAGCCCTGGCACCTCTAGACCAGGCAGTTCATAGCCCCAGCACCTTTGGGCTTGCTGCGTCAGTTATTAAAGTAAAAATATTGCTTGAGTCCCAGCACCTCTTTCATTACAAGTCACTACTTCATTACAAGTAGTGTTTAGACTATGAAATGCTTGCACGTTACTGCATGCATTAATCTCACTTGCAGTGTCCCTATTCATGTTATAAAGAATATATGTAAGCTTTTATTAATAACTTTGAAAATGTTTGCTCTGAACTTGTGAACTCAGGCACAAGAATTGTTCCCTCCTTTCCAGGAGGACTATAAAAACAGATGGGTCATCAAGGAACATTGCAATTCAAAGGATTGGTTAATGGCCCTATTGCACCTGGGAAATCCTATGTTCAAGGAATCTGGTCCCCTGGACTTGGAAGCTGAATGAAGGAAATAAAACAAAGCCACAGGAAAATTTTCCATCTTTTTGGCTGTTTAAACTCTGACAGGGCCAGAGACTCTATACTGAAGCCAAAGATCCCCAGGGGCTGCCTCCTGGGTCCACCATGAAAGACAGTTTGAATTAACAGACTGTCACTCTTAGGATTTAGATAGTAGCTCATTTGTGTAAATGTTTGATTGCTTTAACCTGTAAATAACATTTTTTCCTGGTTTATAAACCTTTAGATATTTTGTTAAAGGACTGACTACAGGCATTGTAAGATCAAGGATACCAATTGATATGGGATATGTGACTGGTCTCTTGGGACAGGAAGCAACCTGAATGAGGTGTGATTTTTGGTATAAGTGACTATTTATCATTAAGTCCCATTTGTCTGGGTGGCAAGATAGAGTGCAGAGTCTAAGGGGANTTTGGTTCTCCTGCAGTGCTTAAACTGTAATGAAGAGAATGGTGGATAGCTGCCATGTAAAGGTTTGCAACATGCAAAACCAGATTTAATCAATGGAAGCCAGGATGTATTTTTCATTTTCCATCAAGATAAATGTACCTTCTGTGATGCTGGCAGCCCAGCTCTTGCCCAGGCTGCAGGCATTAGCTAAGAACTGAAACTCATAACTGAGATTAGACCAATTCACCTGTATGTTAGTTTTGCTCAAAATAGGTATTAGTCTTGTAATAATGTAGTTAGTGCTTAAGCCCTGGCACCTCTAGACCAGGCAGTTCATAGCCCCAGCACCTCTGGGCTTGCTGCGTCAGTTATTAAAGTAAAAATATTGCTTGAGTCCCAGCACCTCTTTCATTACAAGTCACTACTTCATTACAAGTAGTGTTTAGACTATGAAATGCTTGCACGTTACTGCATGCATTAATCTCACTTGCAGTGTCCCTATTCATGTTATAAAGAATATATGTAAGCTTTTATTAATAACTTTGAAAATGTTTGCTCTGAACTTGTGAACTCAGGCACAAGAATTGTTCCCTCCTTTCCAGGAGGACTATAAAAACAGATGGGTCATCAAGGAACATTGCAATTCAAAGGATTGGTTAATGGCCCTATTGCACCTGGGAAATCCTATGTTCAAGGAATCTGGTCCCCTGGACTTGGAAGCTGAATGAAGGAAATAAAACAAAGCCACAGGAAAATTTTCCATCTTTTTGGCTGTTTAAACTCTGACAGGGCCAGAGACTCTATACTGCAGCCAAAGATCCCCAGGGGCTGCCTCCTGGGTCCACCATGAAAGACAGTTTGAATTAACAGACTGTCACTCTTAGGATTTAGATAGTAGCTCATTTGTGTATATGTTTGATTGCTTTAACCTGTAAATAACTTTTTTTTCCTAGTTTATAAACCTTTAGATATTTTGTTAAAGGACTGACTACAGGCATTGTAAGATCAAGGATACCAATTGATATGGGATATGTGACTGGTCTCTTGGGACAGGAAGCAACCTGAATGAGGTGTGATTTTTGGTATAAGTGACTATTTATCATTAAGTCCCATTTGTCTGGGTGGCAAGATAGAGTGCAGAGTCTAAGGGGACTGTCTGAGACTCCATGGTAAGATTTAAAGCAGGGGTTGGCAACCTTTCAGAAGTGGTGCACCGAGTCTTCATTTATTCACTCTAATTTAAGGTTTCACGTGCCAGTAATACATTTTAATGTTTTTAGAAGGTCTCTTTCTATAAGTCTATAATATATAACTAAACTATTGTTGTATGTAAAGTAAATAAGGTTTTTAAAATATTTAAGAAGCTTCATTTAAAATTAAATTAAAATGCAGAGCCCCCTGGACCAGTGGCCAGGACCCGGGCAGTGTGAGTGCCACTGAAAATCAGCTCGCGTGCCGCCTTCGGCATGCATGCCATAGGTTGCCTACCCCTGATTTAAAGTCATCCAGGGGTTCACATTTGTTACTAGGGTTGCCAGGTGTCTGGTTTTCAAATGGAACACCCAGTTGAAAAAGGACCCTGGCAGCTCTGGTCAGCACTGCTGACTGGGACATTAGAAGTCTGGTTGGTGGCACAGTGGGGCTGGCAGGCTCTCTGCCCGGCTCCACATGGGTCCTAGGAAGTGGCCAGCATGTCTGGCTCCTAGGCAGAGGGGTGGCCAGGGAATCTCCATGCACTGCCCCCGCCCACAGGTGCCACCCCAAGTACCTACTTCGCAGGTCCCATTGGCTGGGAACCACGGCCAATGGGAGCTGTGGGGGCAGTGCCTGTAGGCAGGGGCAGCACACAGAGCCCCACCTAGGAGCTGGAGGGACATGTTGTCACTTCCTGGGAGCCGCCTGGGGTCAGTGCTGCCCAGAGCCTGCACCCCAAACCCCCTCCAGCACCCCAACTCCCTTCCCCAGCCCGGTGAAAATGAGCGAGTGAGCGAGGGTGAGAGAGAGAGAGCGCGCGCATGCGCGATGGAGGGAGGGGGATAGAGTGAGCGGGGGGGGTGTCTCAGAGAAGGGGCAGGGCAAGGGTGTTCAGTTCTCTGCAATTAGTAAGTTGGCATGCCTATCAAGAAGCCTATACAGCTTCAGCCTTCCTGTATCTGTCCTCAGAGCATTCAGCACCACCGTGCGCTTCCCACAGCGAGTCCGCCTGTGTGGAGCTCCTGGGGAAACCTAAGGGCCCTGCACCCCAACTCCGCAGTCAGCAGTGACTCTCAGCCAGCGTTGTAAAACGGAAGGTTTATTAGTCGACAGGTACACAGCGTAGAACAGAACTGGTTAGCACAGAAATCGGTGACTTTCAGCCAAATCCATCTTGGGGGAACCCCGGGCAAGACGCCCTGGACTTCCCCCTCCTGGAAGAAGACTGCTCTGAACCCCGCTGCCTGGCCTCTGACCCACCCATTGCTCCTCCTCTGGGCTTTGTCCTGCTTCCCGGGCTAAGTGTCACCTGGTTGCATCCCCCTCCTGGGTCTCAGGTTACAAAGGGCATCAGCCATCGCCTACATGCAAGCAGCTGGGCAACCTCACCTAACCCGGGGGCCTCAGCAAAAGTACCACACCCAACTCCCACCACCTAGGCATTGGTGCAGTACACAGGGAAACCGAGGCACACAGTATTAATACAGGACAGTAAGACTCACCTGCAACATAACAAGGGGAAAAACCCTACTTTGTCACATCAGGTACCTGTCCAGAGCTGTCAGAAGTTTCCCTCTTGTTCTCCTGCATGGTGCATAGACCACATCACAAGCTAGCCCTGCTTTTAAAAGAAAATGACCATTTGGGAACTGAACTGAAGCTTCATGAGCTCCAAATGCTCCACAGTGATGAGGAAACTGAGGCAGGGAAATCCCTGTAGGGTATTTTTTCTTGTGTGTAAGCTAAAATAAGAGTAAGAAACCATTGCAAAGGTTTCTACCCATATCCTTGACCAGTCATGCGTCCCTGGAAAGTTAAGCTTAGTCTATTAGGGAGACTGGGGGGTCAGCACTAGTCATAGAGGCCTAGGGCTGCTGAGCCATCAGGCCCCATTTCCATGAAGGGGTAACAAAGGGTTTGTGCCCAGAATATGTGCCAGAGAGCCCAACGAAAGAGACAGTGCAGAGCCTGCCTAGACCAAGGGAAGCCTAAGAGCACATCATGTTGGGACCCAAACACTGCAGCCTTGTGAGTGTACAGCAGCAGTAGCTCTACCAGGGCTGTGTGACACATTAATTTTTGCAACCTTTTTTCCTTACTCTGAAATGTCCCTATTTTGCACTTTTTCTGCAATCATTTAACCAGTGGTCTGTGTTTACAAACGCATTCAAGTAAACTCCAGAATTAAGACCTTCAAGTCCATTTCCCCCACCCAGGGCCGTCCCTACCCCTACGCAAAGTACGCAGCTGTGTAGGGCACCAGGAAATTTGGGGCACCAAATACCCTGGTGCCCTACGCAGCTGCGTGCTGCTCCAGCTCCTGCTCCACCCCCGCACCACCTCTTCCTGCCCCTGCTCCGCCCCAGCCTCGCCCCCACTCCACCCCTTCCCCTGAGGACTGCAGCAGGGGTCGGGCGCCCTGCACTCACCAGGCGGTAGTAAGTGGAGCGACCCCGCTCCAGCCTGCTCCGCGTCGCACTGCCGGTGAGTGCTGGGGGGCAGTTTCCCCTGCCCCCCAAACGCCAAGGCTGGGAGCCAGGGGAGCAGAGCGGAGCAAGCTGGGGCTGGGTTACTCCACTTCCCGCTGCCCCGTGAGTGCGGGGTCGGGCCTGCCCTGCACTCACCAGGCGGTAGTAAGTGGAGTGACCCCGCCCCAGCCTGCTCCGCGCTGCACTGCCGGTGAGTGCTGGGGGCAGTTCCCCCTGCCCCCCAAACCCCAAGGCTGGGAGCCAGGGGAGCAGAGTGGAGCAAGCTGGGGCTGGGTTACTCCACTTCCCGCTGCCCCGTGAGTGCAGGGTTGGGCCTGCCCTGCACTGACCAGGTGGCAGGAAGTGGAGCCACCGGCCTCAGCCCACTCCGCTCCGGCGGCTCGTGCTGGGGGGCAGTTTTCCCCGTCCCCCAAGCCTGCTCCTGCTGCCCCCCGCCCCGCGGAGGCCTGGGGCCAGCCCCCCCTTCCCCTCATGGAGGCCTGGGGCCACACACACACACATACACCCCGCGGGGGGGCTGCGTAGGGCACCGAAATGGCTAAGGAGGGCCCTGCCCCCACCCCCCATCCTCTGGGACTGCAGACTTTGATTTAGCGAATTCTTGCAGCTTTCTTAGGGCTACACACCTCCTGTAGCTGGCTTAAAACACTGTCCACTGGAAAAGTCTTACTTTTCAGAGTAACAATTGCTCCCCCCATGCCCTTTCTGTTCATATTTTGTCTTTATCTTATAGTCCTTAAACAAATTGCCCCATTCAGAATCAGAACACAAACTAAAATAACACATTCCTACCTGCTTGCTACAGATTTAAGACTTTTAGTTCCTATTATGACTCCACTCAGGAACTTCCCATGCCCCATTTTTTCTTGCTTATCTTTCTGAGAACATAAGGTAGAAAATATTTCACACCCCTTTTGTTATCTTCCTTCCAGACCATACCACACCACTAACTGCACCCTCTGGCTGTCAGCAGTACAGCAACCAATAGAGTTGTAACTTGTACATGGCAAGTGACACTTTTTTCATAAAACATTGGCTATGGAATTCATTGCAGCATTTACAGAAATATACACAAAGCCTTTTGTGCATATCAGGCTCTGCTGCAGTAGAGATCTTAGAGTGCAAGATTCAAATAGCCCAGTTTTCATTGCACCTCCAGAGACAGTAACTAATAGGTCATGTTTAAGGCGACGATTTAGTCACAGGTATTTTTAGTAAAAGTCATGGACAGGTCATGGGCAATAAACAAAAATTCATGGCCCATGACCCGTCCATGACTTTTATTAAAAATCCGTGAGATTAAATCTGGAGGGAGGGGCATGCTGCTGGGGGGAGCACCTCGGACCAGCAGCACCAGCTGCCTCCATCCCAGGAACCACTGCCTGGGGCCTCTGGAGCAGCAGCTGCTTGGCTGGCCCTGGGGTCAGCCACATTGGCCCCTGCAGAAGTCACAGATCTTGTGGAAAGTCGCAGAATATATGACTTTCCAAGACCTCCCTGACAGACATGGAGCCCTACTCATGTTTCCTCTAGTAAGAGAGTGGGGGAGACTGCACTTCTAGAGACGGCATGATTATGGGGCGGTAGAGGAGGGAGCTGCCAATAGCCTTAGAGCAGACTGGGGTGTCAACCTGTTTTTGACAAACTGGTGGGGTGTTCTATAATTTGATTTCACCAAGCCAGGAGGCATGCCAAACCAGAGTCCTGACTGGCTTCATTCAGAGCAGTTCCAAAGCATCAGCCCGGTGACTCCGTGACCTCTGGGTCTGGGTGTTTGGGAGCAGGTGGGCACTGCATACCTGGGGCAGGTGATCAGGGAAGGTGGGGTTCCGCAGGGGTCTGTTTTGGGACCGGCTCTGTTCAATATCTTCATCAACGACTTAGATATTAGCATAGAAAGTACGCTTATTAAGTTTGCAGATGATACCAAACTGGGAGGGATTGCAACTGCTTTGGAGGATAGGGTCATAATTCAAAACAATCTGGACAAAGTGGAGAAATGGTCTGAGGTAAACAGGATGAAGTTTAATAAAGACAAATGCAAAGTGCTCCACTTAGGAAGGAACAATCAGTTTCACGCATACAGAATGGGAAGAGACTGTCTAGGAAGGAGTACGGCAAAAAAGGATCTAGGGGTTATAGTGGACCACAAGCTAAATATGAGTCAACAGTGTGATGCTGTTGCAAAAAAAGCAAACATGATTCTGGGATGTATTAACAGGTGTGTTGTGAGCAAGACACGAGAAGTCATTCTTCCACTCTAGTCTGCGCTGGTTAGGCTTCAACTGGAATATTGTGTCCAGTTCTGGGCACCGCATTTCAAGAAAGATGTGGAGAAATTGGAGAGGGTCCAGAGAAGAGCAATAAGAATGATCAAAGGTCTAGAGAACATGACCTATGAAGGAAGGCTGAAAGAATTGGGCTTGTTTAGTTTGGAAAAGAGAAGACTGAGAGGGGACATGATAGCAGTTTTCAGGTATCTAAAAGGGTGTCATAAGGAGGAGGGAGAAAACTTGTTCATTTTAGCCTCTAAGGATAGAACAAGAAGCAATGGGCTTAAACTGCAGCAAGGGAGGTTTAGGTTGGACATTACGAAAAAGTTCCTAACTGTCACGGTGGGTAAACACTGGAATAAACTGCCTAGGGAGGTTGTGGAATCTCCATCTCTGGAGATATTTAAGAGTAGGCTAGATAAATGTCTATCAGGGATGGTCTAGACAGTATTTGGTCCTGCCATGAGGGCAGGGGACTGGACTCAATGACTTCTCAAGGTCCCTTCCAGCCCTAGAATCTATGAATCTAAGAATCTAAATTGAATATATGTATTTTGGGAGCCCAATGTATTGACAATGCACGTGTTTGTGTGGGACTGTAGAGAACTTCTTTAGAAGGAAAGTAGGAGGAATGCAATCTTTGGGAGATAATAGGATCAAAGGAATTTTGGGGACAATGTGTGTGAAGTGGATTTCCTAGGAAATACTTGGAGGAGAATGCAGATGGCCCATCTCAAATCCATCCTTTTGAAGCTGCACTGTGAACAGAGACCTATTGCCTGGCTGATTACCTACTGAAGGTCTCTTCAAAGAGGGAAACTGGATAAATGAGTGACTCTTACTCATGAGTGTTCTTGTTCAGAGCCAAAGGTGTGATTGACTGGAAACCACCAGAAAACCCTTGGTGGGAGTTGAAGGACTGCTCCTGCCAGAGGCCATGTTGCAATTGGGGCAATCTATGATAAGCTTATTAGCATGTGTAGATTTTTTGGTTTCCATACATTTTCTCTGTAATGCTTTTACCTTAAAGAATAAATGTGCTTATTAGAAAGAATTGTGTGGTAACTTATAATTGTCGCAATTACACTGTCCTGTGTCTGAGGAGAGATGCAAAGCAGGCCTACTTAGGCCAACAGTCTTTTGCTGGGAATAGCACAGTGAAGACAGGGAACAGTTAAGCCTAGCTCTGAAGGCAGCATCACCACTAGCAGCAGCGCAGAAGTAAGGGTAGCAGTACTGCAACCCCCCCATAGTAACCTTGCGACCCCCTCCCCCCACAACTCCTTCTGGGTCAGGACCCCTACAATTAAAACGCTGGGAATTTTCAGATTTAAATAGCTGAAATCATGAAATTTATGATTTTTAAAATCCAGTGACCGTGAAATTGACCAAAATGGCCCGTGAATTTGGTAGGGCCCTAACCATGAAGGTAATGGAATGGAGCCCTCTCAAATGGTTTCGTACTGGACATGGAATTTGTGTTGCAGCAAAATTTTGGTATGTTTTAGAGACAGTCCACTATGTCAATGTAGGCAGCCACAAACCATGGCTAACGCTGTGAGTTTGTCATGGCGGTCACAGAAGTCATGGATTCCGTGACTTTCCGGGACCTCCGGGACTTCTGCAGCAGCTGGTGTGACTGACCCCTGGGCAGCCGCACTGACCGCTGCTGGGGCAGTCTTGGAACACCCCCCTCCCCCGCTAGAGCACTCACGCCAGTCCCGGGTCGCGTGCTGCCGCCCCTCCTCCCCCGTCTCCCGGAGCACCTGCGGCGATCCTGGGTCGCCCCCTGTCCCGGAGCACCCAAGATTTAGTCAGAGATATATAGTTCAAGTCATGGACAGGTCACGGGCTGTGAATTTTTGTTTACTGCCTGTGCTCTGTCCATGACTTTTACTAAAAATACCTATGACTGAAACGTAGCCTTAACCATGACACACATTGTTGAGGACTGCAAAATGACTCAGCTTCCTGGAGATCTTCGTGCCTTGAACATTGTTGATAAGAACACTGTGGCTTGGCTTGACCAGATTGCATACACTAAATAATAATATTTGCCCCACAAATAACAGAGGAACAAGGATTAAATTGTGACTCACATGTGTCTAAGAGTCATAATGCCTTCTGGAGCTACCCTAAGATGCTGCAGCTTAGCCTTGCTTTGCTCAGGTCCGTGCCTAAAGTCTTACTAGACATAGCAGGTGTATTAACTTATCCTACTCTTGTTAATTAGCTTGAATTTGAATAGGACCATTTATATACTAGATAGAAAAAATACAGATTGCACTAACTATGACCCAGATCACATCAGTATAAGGAAATAAATAGGGTTAATATGTCCCAATGCTGTGCTGTATGAAACTATAGCTTAACCCTCAGAGTGTAAATACAGGTCTGTCTCATCTTACGCTGGGGTTACGTTCCGCGGTTAGCGCGTAAAGCGAAAACCGCGTATAGTCGAAATCCCATTGACTTTAATAGCGGGCAGAATCGCCCACACTACAGGAACAGTACATAAATTGCTTTTTTGTTTGTTTGTTTGTGCCGACCGCGCAAAGCCAAAATTGCGCATGTTAAATGCGCATAAGATGAGACAGACCTGTAAGTTGATAGGAGGCAGTTCTAATATCCATTGCCACTATGCTGATATTTTTGTTTCAGGGAAATTGAGAATATGTTGAAAGGTCTGTGTGGCTTTTCTATTTAACCCACTTCTGCTTGTTCCTTCATTTACCTTAGAAGAATATTACCGTTTGTCTGCCAATGGGCTTCCATTGGTGTAGCTGAAAACAGACTCTTCCCATGCTGATTTTGGAAGGACAATGCCGCTATTACATATTGGCAAACCTACTTTCACAAATCACCTGCATCATGTGCCTAATCACCTATACTGTGTCCTCTGTATTTACAGTGCCAGATACACTGAGTGCTCATTAAAGAATAATGAAGTACAAGCCATATAAAAATGGCAACTGAAAAGAAAAACCATTTTAGACTAGACTGGGAAGCTGGAGGCTTCTCCCACCAGTGCTTAATGTGAACTGAAAGACGTGCCAGCGAGGGCTCAGCCTCAGCAAGCCCCGGTATAAATGAAGCCCTGTCAGAGAGATGACACCAACCAATTAAAACGTCAAAAACAAAGATATAAAATATTCATGGGAATCAAGTGAAATACAAGATGAACGAGTGAATTGAGCTTTCATTGCGGTCCAGTTTACAGTCATTAGACCTTGTCTTTCATTTCAGTATTACCTGAAGAAGAGCTCTGTCTAGCTTGAAATCTTGTCTTTACCAAACAGAAATTGGTCCAGTAAGAGATATTACCCCACCCACTTTGTTTAGCTCAGTACAATCACTTTTAGGCATGATGTTAGGACCTCAAACTGGAGCCCTAAGTATACACACGTATTTCACTGAAGCTCAGTAGTCCGCTTTGTTCTGTTTGCTAACCCTTATAATCACTTAAAATTTACCTTTTGTAGTTAATAAACTTATTTTTTGTTTATTCTTAAACCCAGTTTGTGCAATTCATAACTGGGTGGGGGGAAGGGGGCAGAGAGCTGTGCATATCTCCTTCCACATTGAGGGAGGGGGCAATTTTTATGAGCTTATGCTATATAGATCTCTATACAACGTAAACCAATATAATTTTGGGTTTACGCTCCAGAGGGTGTGTGCACAGGAGAGCTGAGCATTCCCCTAGCTGAGCCCTCCCACAGAGAGCTAATCGCAGACTCTGTGTGACTCTACAGCTGGGTGTCCCCCTGTCTGTGTGTGTGCTGGAAAGGGGCTTGAGAGCCTGACACAGCAGCACAGAGTAAGAGAAACCCAGGCTGGTGGGACAGGCAGACTCAGTGAGACCCCAGCATATCAGGTGGCACCCTGGACGGGGGGGGGGGTCCAACCCGTCACAGGTACTTCCTTCCAAACGAAACAGATAGGAAAAAAGGAAATGCAAAAAAAAGCCCCACACCAAATGCTCTTACTAACCAGATTACTCACTTCATACATTTTCCAGGAGGAGTCTGGACATTTTCAGTTGGCAGAGATGATATATTTCATTGTAAAACCCAGAGGCTTAGGAGACTAAGAACACATCCAATTCTCGAATCAGTTATCCAGATGAGCGTGGTTTGCAGATGCTAATTTGACTACTATTTTTATGCAAGTCGATCTCTCTGCCATATGGTAATGGCTGAAGATTAATTGTTATTTTTGTTTTGTTAACAAAGCAGAGATGGTTGACAACAGATTATGTTGAGATTTGAGCACCAGCAAGATTGAGTCTACATAGTACACTCTTTTGAGCGGTCTTCAAGCATAATTTCACAAATCTCAAAAGAATGTAGGGGAGACGCCACACTGTATATAAAAAGATCACCACCCTCCAAAAGTACAGACATACACTGGAAATGATGAAATTAGAGATTCAAAAGTAGCAATAATTTTAACTTCAAGTATCATCTGATAGAATATACCCCAGTTCAGCAAACCACTGAACACACTCAGCTTTAAGGACAGGATTACATCAATGCCTATAGAGCACAACTCTTAAGACCATGCTTAAATGCTTTGCTGAATTAGGTCCTTTATAATCAGGTGTTTGTCTAATTTTAAAGTATATTTAACTAAAAGGGACACAGTAAGATGTTCTGGGTCTTAATTTTTAAAGAGATTGTTTCACTACACATTAGGAATATACATACTAATAACGAAGCATTATATTTAGGGGAATCTTATTAAATTGCATTAAAAAAAACTATGTTAAGAGGATATTAAGGCTGCAAAAATCAGGCACTAAGAAGTTAGGAAATGAGCCAGAATTAAGATTGCGTGTGCAACCGTAATTCATCCCCTTGTGCATATGTATTATGATACATGCTATTATTATGGTAGTTCCATGATCACATGCTATTTTTCCACAAGACCCTCACCTCACTCAGTGCACAGGATGGAAAGTGCTCAAGGAATGAATCAGGGTTGCATAGTGAGTGAGGCTTGTTGTCTGTAGGACCCCGCCTCATTCGTTGTACAAGTTTGAAAGTATGGAGGAAATACATGAAAACCAGCTCCATCTCTTTATACCAAATAGTCACACTTCCCACACACCTTTATTTGGAAAGGGGCTAATAAAAAGTTAGTTAACTAAGCATTTTGAATGGAGAGGGGATTTGTTGGTTTCTAGAAGGGATAGGTTCAAGCTGCAAATTCAAATAAAAAAACTTTTCCCAGAGTTTTCATTTTGGCACATCTCCAGCTCCTAAAAATACTAAATAGTGATATTTACTGTAACAATCTGATCATTGTTCTTGTAAAAGTGTTGATTATTAGACACTCCTGCACTTAAACCACATGCATTTTTTCTGACATGTCTGCCAATGAGATGTAGGACACATTCTGTTTGAGATGGAGGCCTTCCTACACAGTATCACAAAACACTGAGCAGCAAAACTTTCATTTCTGATATTTATCCATTTCAACTTAGAGTATGGACCACAAAATAGATCAAGGACAAAGCTGGCCTAAAACCTAGCTTTTTTTTCTGCTAGATAAAGGATGCTTCACTTACAGAAGTAAGATGACATCAAAGGGCAAGCCAGGCTACTTACAGCTCTTTGTACCCTTGGGATACTGCTGAGACTATCACAGTGAAAGTACTTTGCTTGGAATCCGTCGTAAGACACATGATGGCCAACAATCTATCCAAAACAGTTTTCTATAAAAGCTTTTCCCCTCCTCACACACACAAATTGCCAAGTCAGAGCTACTCACCTGCATTTGTCCTACCTGCTAAGTTGGCTGTCATCACCAGCTTCTAGTGTAGTCTTTGTAGGGGTCTCTCTGCTTCTCCTGACTGGCCCTCCTTAGCTTGTCCTCAGTCAGGGCAGTTCTTGGACCCTCACCTCTGATTAAGTCTAGTAGCCTGCTTCAGCATCTTGGCTGTGTTCCTTCCACTATGGAGGAGGCATAGTACAGAGCTGTCACCTCTTTGGTGCCCTAGGCCTTTCTGCCTCCCTTTCCAGCGCTGTACTCGCCCCTTTACAGCAGGCCTTGTTTTCTCTATTGGCTGCAGGGCTGCAACTGTGCATGCCTCCATGATTGGCAGCTGCATGGGGTGTGATCCTGCCTGTAGACAGGAGAGGCTCTCCTTCCCCTTCTGTCTATGCTAGGTATGAAATTTTAGACCCCGTTACAGCTGCCTTGTTCAATATCTAAATTTGCCTTAATTATTCAGGTCTTAAAAATCAGTGGAGATTTTAATGAGATATTATTTGACGTCTATGCTGCTTGAACAACAACCTTTGTAGGAGCTAGAGATTCAGTGGGATAGATTATACTTAACATGACAGTTGCCTTCTGCATGAACGGAGTTAGCACCCACCACAGCCATAACGTGGCCCAAAGGATTTAACTTAGTGATTTTTTTTTCTTTTTTAATGAGAATGGAACATTTTGTTCCAAAAACATTGTTAATAAAAGGAAGTTACTGTCACTGTTCCATGCCTAACAATTCAATGGATCTTGAAGTACAAACACCTTCCATAGGAATCCTTTATGTTTGTGTGGAGGAACTAAAGGGAAAAGGAAGAATACAGGAATTCACCCCTTCTCATCTGAAAGGTCTGTTTTTCCTTTAGTGACTCCCACTAACACCAATGAATGAGACGCGGGGGAGGTGTAAAAGAGGCTGAGGTCATGGGAGAGTATCGCTTTACATCAGCTGAGCTTTGACCTTCACTTTCAGCTGCTGCGTTATTGTGTCTGAAGTAGGGCTCATGAGTGGGCAAAATCATGCTTATTTCTGGGAGTGAAATGAGCCCTAAATCAGATACTAAATCAGTCTGTCCTTGTGATTTCCAGTTTAACTGTGAGCCTTCTGGTTTATTTGACAGAGGTGAATCATTTTGAAGATGTCTACATATATATTTTAAAATATATAGGTAACGTCCAGACCAGTCCCCTTCACACAGCCTTTGAAGACTCTAAACATGATGTCCACGGGACAAGTTTTCTTTGATACCATCTATCATGCATGCCTGACTATAATCAAAGTATTCTTCCCTGTGTATCTATTGTTCTATTAATTATTTACTCTTGGACCAATGAATCCTTCCTTGCAGTGTGGTGTTAGTAATGCTTACATGATTTACAGCTGAATGAGGCAGTTTCTAAAATATCCGTTGGAGAGTTTTAAAATATCTGTTATATATCTAGGAAAATATACTTCAGGTACACATTTCAGCTGAATGGATGCATGAAGAAACAATACATATCACTAAAGGTTTTGAAATACCATTCCCTTGCTGGGGCACATGAAAGCTCTATTTATTATCCTCTTGTGACGGTATCTGATTAAAATATGACCATGCAAACCATTGTTGCTACCACTGTTATGTAATTGCAGCAAATCTTATACAAAGAATGACACACGGCCAGAAAGGGTTAAGCAGCTTGCAGGCTAAATAACCCAAAGCCAACCTTTAGAGACTTGTTAAAAGAGTATGCAAATGGTAATTAGGGCCATTCCATGGTAGATAGGTCTGCATTTCAAATTTCTAGCCTATGTTGTTAGAAATTAAAGGTGATACTAGTTGTATGTGTTTATTTATATCTTGTTTAATGATTAGCCATGTAAACAGACAGTTCCTGTTTGTCACTGTAACTATTGATTCAGAGATCAAAAGGGAATATTAACATTTAGATGAATCTTGGCTGAAATAATGTCATTGTCTATATGTCACTTTAAAGTTTGTGATAGACTGCCTACTGGATAAATTGCTTTATGTAAATATGTGTAGCTAATTCCCGGTGATGCTTAGGAGATAGCGCCACTTCAAAGTATCCATGCTTGCTTATTGTTCACCTAAGGACTCCGAACTATATAAATATGCCTTGGGTCCCAATCCTTTTTATCTCAGATCTGCTTGATGCTTCATGCAGGCGAAGCTTAAGCCACAAGGCTGAGATCCCAGTCCTAACTGGACCACCCTGAAAATAAACATTGGACTATAACCTATGAACTAATTCTGAAAGAACTCTTTGTAAGTACAAAGCTCACAATCTCTACTATGAATCTGAATCTCAAGAATTGTACTCATGTCTGTATGTCTACTGATCTTTTAACTAATACTCTTTTCTTTTTTAATTAATTTTAGTTTAGTTAATAAGAATTGTCTATAAGCGTGTATTTGGGTAACATCTGGAATAGCCATTAACTTGTGAGGTAATGTTTCTGATCCTTTGGGATTGGTAGAACATTTATATATGATGAATAAGGTTTTCAGTAATCCTCATCATATTTGACTTGGGTGTCTGGGTGGAGGCCTGAGGCTGGGTAACTTTAAAGGAACTGTGTTGTTGGCTTCTGGGTAACCAGTGAGGTATTATAGAAGCTGTTTTGGGCTGGCTGGGTAAATCTAAGTATTGGAATATCCACCAGCTTTGGGGATTGTCTGCCCCATTCTTTGCAGTTCACCCTCATTGAGTGACCTCAGCTGGCTCCCCTGGGACTCGGGTCAGCTCTCTTAATCAAAAATGCTGAAATTACTACCTAGTTTTGTAAGGTAATGTACGTATGTTACTACATCAAAGTGATTGTTGTAGTCGTATCAGTATTAGAGAGAAAAGGTGGGTGAGGTAATATCTTTTATTGGACCAACTTTTGTTGGTGAGAAAGACAAGTTTTCCAGCTATACAGAGCTGTTCTTCGCGTCTGGGAAAGGTACTCAGAGTGTAACAGCTAAACACATGGTCAAACAGATAGTTTAGTGTAAGTAATTAGCATGTATTCTAAGGGACCATTGATGGTGAAGTAGTCCATTAACACCCCAGTAGTTATATGACAAAAAGGAGGGTTAGTGGGGTACAACTTTGTCATGGGGTCACTCATCACACTGGTTCCTCCCGCTGGCCGTTTTGGGAATTAGCTCTGGTCAGCAGGTGTGCCCTCCAGTGGTGGTGGCTCTCCTATCCTTGTCTCTGCCTGCAGACACACTTAAGTTCCAGTCTCACTGCCTCTGCTTTGTGGCATAGCCCTCCAGCCATGTCACAATCCAGGTTCCCCTCTTCCGGGGGACTCCTTCCACAACAGTCTAGCCGCTCCTTGCAGTGGCTTGGCAGGCCACAACCTGGCCGCTTCTTCAGTGGCAAGTGGTGGGGGAGAGAACCACGCCCGCCCACTACTCTGGGTCCCAGCCCAGCGACCCTGTAAACAAAAGCTTCCCACTGCCCCTCCTTTCTTTCTCCACCAGTCTGTCTCAATCCCCTGGGCAACTTCCCCGCAACCCCAGCACCTTCGGCTCCTACCTCTGGCTCCTTCACCCTCTTCCCAGGGCCTCGGGCCTGCAAGGCCTAGCGGCCCTGGTCACAGTGCTAGCTCTGCAGCCCTCTAGGAAGCCAATCCTCTCCCTTGGGCTTCCTGCAGCAAACTGATTTGCTTTGGCCTGCAGCTTCCCTTGTATATGGGCCGGCTGGGCCCTGATTGGCTGGTCCAGCCACCGCCCTAATTGGTTGCACCCACTGCCCTAAATGGCTTTTCCCTTGCAGCCCTCCAGGCTGGGTTTTAACCCTATCATGGCCCATGTGGAGCAGACGCCCAGTCACAAACTTAAATTCATAACTTTGCTAGACATTAAGGGTATTTCTACACTGCAATTAAAAACCCACAGCTGCCTTGTGCCAGCTGACTCGGGCTAAGGGGCAGTTTAATTGCTGTGTAGATGTTCAAACTTGGGCTGGAGCCTGGGCTCTAGGCAGGGCCGTCCCTAGTGGGGTGCAGGGCCCAGGACATAAGCGCCGAGTTTCTATTTGCCGGGGGGGTGCTCCCCCCAGCTCCGCCCAGGCCGCACCCCCAGCCACCCCTTCTCCTAAGGCCCCACCCCTACCCCGCCTCTTCCTACCCCACCTCTTCCCCGCCCAGTTCCATCCCCTCCCCCCAAGTGCGCTGCATCCTTGCTCCTCTCCCCTCTGCCCCAGCAACTCCAGACATGGCAAAATAGCTGATTGGCGGTAGGCGCTGGGAGGGAGGGGGAGGTGCTGATTGGCAGGGCCCGCCAGCGGGTAGGAGGTTCTGGGGCGGGGGGAGGTTGGTAGGGAGAGGCTCCTCATTCCCCCCCCCGCCTCACCTCCCCGCCTGCCTCCTCATGAAGTGTGGGGGCCCCCAAAGCACAGGGCCTGGGGCGGTCGCCCTGATTTGCCATACCCTAGGGACAGCTCTGGCTCTAGGACCCTGTGAGGCGCGAAGGTCCCAGAACTCTGGCTGCAGCCCGAGCCTGAACATATACACCATAATTAAAAATCCCATTAGCCCATGCCCTGCAAGCCCAAATCAGCTGGCACGGACCAGCCACAGGTGTCTAATTGCAGTGTAGACATACCCTAAAAATCATGGTTTTAATAAAGACCCTGGATTTATGGCTTATTACAACAATCTGTAACCCATTAAGCCTCCCTTTTTGTCCTATAACTACAGGGGTAGTTCTGAGTAGCCCGAAATCTTGTCTCTCTTACCAACAGAAGTTGGTCCAATGAAAGATATTACCTCATCCACTTTGTCTCTTTTACATCAAAGTGAGACATTTTGATAGGCAACTAATAACCTTCAGTGTGTTTCTTATGTTAGAGAAGCTTTGATTTTAATCTTCACTTCAGTTAGCAAATGTCCGGGCTAATTAATTTTAAATTACTCATAGTAAAGAAACAATCTGAAACTCTGTGGATCATTACTACTGTAATTATATATTCAAGTGAAAGCTCAGAATTGAGCAAACATTCAGCAAAAACAAACATTTGAATCTACACAAAACACAATTCTCAAATGGCAAGGATTAGAATTAAAGCCACCAAAATTCTACTGAAACTCTATTTTAATGCATCCTGTTATTCCTAAGGATTGTTGTTCACAGGTGCCGCCAATGAAATGGTAATCTTGCGTGTAGCTGCTTAGGAAGGTGAAAATAGGAGATAAGAGTAAAAGAGCTTTTGAATTGTACATGCACCAGTGAATTCAAGCTACTAGAGTGACAGCCAGCTATGATCAATTGTACTTCTAGATGGCCTGATCACACCAATAAGCACCACTATAGAACACATACAGTACATTAGAAACAGTATTGTTAAAACAGTGTTTGCAAACTTTTATTTGAACTCCAAATAGCTGTTTTATTTGACCAAATTCCTGGCCTTTCTCTGTGTTATTTACAATTATTTGTGTAAATGGGTTTTTGTTGGCACAAACATTTGGGGAATGTCTGGGTTTAAAAAAAACATATTTGCATGTGAACAAGTTATTTGTACACAAACAAGAGTATTCACTATTCCTTATTCATTACTCACTATTTTCTTTTAAATTGGCTATTCATCATCCATTAGTTTGTTTTAAAAGTTTCAGATGTCCAACCAAGAAACGGAAACATTACCACATGACTTAGGTGATCAATCACACCATGAATAAGAATGCGTCAAAGTGAACAATTCACAAACAACCTCTAGGGTGAATATAGTTCATGAAGAGTATCCCACAAATCTGTATCATTTTGTGAAAGAACCAGCAAACAGATAAGAGCTACATTTGTTGGATAAATGTGTTTTCAGTTAATAAATTAACCAATTCACTAGTGACAGAGCACAAAAATATGGAGCAATGATTGTCTCAGCTGTGGACACACTTGGCAGGGCTACACAAAGGTGTATGGTTACAGGAGCCTTCCATCCCACTTGCATCTCCCTGCTCATGGGTCAACCACAATTGTGGTCCCTGTGCTCTTCAAAGTACAAGGTCTGTGCCCTGCTACCACCACAAGCCACCTCAAAAGCATCAGGAAGTAGGTAAAAGATAAGGCCAGGTTCCAAGGGCAGCATATGCTGGACCATCCAAAGGAATGGTACAGCAGGCCTGCTCCCTCTGCACTCTAGGAAGTTCTTGGAGGTTAAGTCAGGAAATAATGGTTCCCATAAAAGTTAAACTCATTCCCATTGCAGATACTGTATGGTACAAGATACATTTAGAAACCTGGGAAGAGATTTTTTTAAAATCCAACCAATTAGGTGGCAAACTTCCACTGAAAGTCAATGGGAGTTTGGTGCCGGACTCTCCTTTGTACCTTTGAAAAATCTCTCCCCTATCCGCTTGTTGAAGATAAGATAGCTGGGCAGTGTGAATAAAGTTAAAGCTGGTTTATACTGTTAACTTTTAATTTCCTTACGTTTAGTACATTAACATACTTTTTACCATTAAATTGCAAATGACTAGATCTTTCTTACATTCCCATACAAGCTATGATAACTATGTAAGCCACAATAGAATAAATGTTAGCTTTAACTTTGAATTTTCTGGCTTCTGGTTATTTTAAACCTACTAAGTTAAACATTAAAACATAATTTCTGTGGACAAATCAGCTTCCTATTTGGCTAATTCACCCATTATGTGTAACTTTGTGGTTTACCAATGAAGAGCAGTAGGTTACGTAGGATTTGCAAAATACACCTCTACCTCGATATAACGCTGTCCTCGGGAGCCAAAAAATCTTACCGCATTATAGGTGAAACCGCGTTATATCAAACTTGCTTTGATCCGCCGGAGTGCGCAGCCCTGCCCCCCCGAAGCACTGCTTTACCGCGTTATATCTGAATTCGTGTTATATCGGGTCGCGTTATATCGGGGTAGAGGTGTATAATTTTATTATGCAAAACTTAATCGACAAATTATGTTTTCCTATAGCTAAAAGTAATTCCTAAAAACCTCATTAGAATCCCTTTAATTAATGTAGGCAAAATTGTTCAAGCATCAAAGGAGATTGTATTCTCTACCTCCGGTATAAATGATAAAATCATTTTGCAATTTACATGCACTATTACTTCTGGGGAAATGTGTCCTGCTGACATTTTTTAAAAGAAAATGTTCAAAGATTGTGTGTGTGCGCGTGTGTGTGTGTTGAAGTGCAGATACTGTACTATACATAGCAAGGAGGATGAAAATGGGACTTATCCTATAGAAAATAGCATTCCAATTAGATACGTATAAACAAAGGAGACAAGATACTGTGGTTTTCAGTGCCATAATTTTATATATTGATCTATATTTTAAATGTCTAATTTCTAATTAAAACCGCTAATAACTTATGAAAGAAAATGCTAAGAATACTAAGGTTTATAACGTACTGTCCTATTCTTGCAATGCATTTGGATATGCTCCACTCATGTTCATACAATACAACAGAATGATGGAAGCCAGTCAATAGCAATCATTAGCCCAGCAGTGTACTGTGCACTGATAATGTGTTGATGGGAATGGCAACTGATCTGGAAAGTGAATGAATGCCCTGTGTACAAACAGACTTTAGTGCTGGCAAATCTGATGCATCTGAAAAGTGTTTCTCTAATATGAGCGCTCCAGGTATTGCTAGTTATGGCCAGAAAGGCAGATACATTCAGAGTAAATAGCTAGTTAATACTGTGTTAGAAGAAAGAGGTATCTGTAACCTTTACTCCCTGAACACCAAATGGCAGGTGTACAGAGCAGTAATCAACACACAGACAAACACACACATACCTGGAGTAAATTTCTAGAGATATTACCTGTCCTCCCTATCCCACAAAGAACAGCCATTCCACAACTGTGGCTCATTAGTAGTATTAAAAGTAAGGGAAAGTGCAGAGCTCCCTGTCTTATGGGGAAAGGAGAGAAGCGTTCCCTTGCTTGGGAGAGCAGTTCTTCCTCCTTCTCCTTGGCTCATGCAGTGAGAGTGCCCTCTCCTGTTTCCATCTGCTTTACCTGCCAGGCTGGAGGAGGAACCAGCCCCTCTCAAAGTAGCATCCATCTAGGGTGACCAGACAAGTGTGAAAAATCGGGACATGGGGTGGGGGGTAATAGGAGTCTATATAAGAAAAAGACCCAAAAATCGGGACATTTGGTCACCCTACATCCATCGTATTTCCAGAACAGCCTCATTTTCATCCCTTTCCCTGTTTTTGTCAAGAGCAGACGCACCAGTTCTCCCACCTTTAGCTCAGCAGGATTGCCCTTGTTTGCAAGTACTTCGATTGCATGACATTAATATATTTCTTGGATTAAACTTTAAAAGATTTCCGATGTGTAGTAGGGGCCTTTTTCTTCAGATAGATGATATGTTACTTCCAATTAGAGATGCAAGGTTCAGGGTCATTCAGGCAGTTGAAATCAGTTGCTTATGGAGTTACACTGACACTATAAGACAGTGGTTTTCAGACACCATAAGACAGTGGTTTTCAGCCTGTGGTCTGTGGACCCCTGGGGATCCGCAGACTATGTCTAAGGGGTCAGCGAAAGGTTGTTAATACCATAGTACAGTGGTTTTCAACCTGTGGTCCACGTACCCTGGGTATCCACAGACTATGTTTAAGATGTCCAAAGGGGTCTGCACCTCCATTCAAAATTTTGTAGGGGTCCGCAAATGAAAAAAGGTCGAAAACCACTGCTATAAGACATTTATTACTTACCATTAGGCATGATAGTAGCTGTCATATGGCAGATCTTCTTGTGTCTGACATGTTGCCAACATAGTGGTACACTGCAAAGCATCATGAATTCTAACAGAATGGCCACCGACATTGTGGCAACCTAATCTGTGCCATCATTTCATAAGAATACATCCAAAACCAGTCCCTATGGGCCAGAGTCTCATGCCCTTACTTACAACAAGTAAATTCTTACTCTGCTAGTAGTCCCATTGAAACCGATGGGACTAATTGCGGAGTAATTTACTACTTAATGTGAGTAAGGCATCTTTTTCTAGTGTCAATAAAATAGTGTAAACAATGGCTCTTTTTACAGCTGTAGAAGTATCTGTCCCTAATTGCTAGTGGTTGTTGTCTGAACAGTAGCCACAAATTGAGAAGGTTCCAAATAATTTCCCTGTGAATAAGAGCATCCCTAATACAAACTGCAACTCCAAAAGAAATGAGGAGACTCACATTTTTAATTAAGACTGATTGTCAGAAAATCAATAGGGTTAGCACAGCAGTAGCAATCCATGATAGAGAGAGACATCACTTTAATCAGTTAAACTTTTAGGATAGTTTTTGATGGCTTTGTTCCAGCTTACAGCAGAAAACATTCTTCGTTTGACATATGGTTCCTATTCTATGGTTGTTGTTTTTCAGTTGCCCACTCTAATTAGTCAAGTGACAGCTGCAAAGGTGTGGCCACTCAAAAACGAGGTCTCAAGACAATAACTCTGGGATTTTGTATTCATATGCACCTGTATTGATTGTCTCTGTGTTGTACTGGGGAAAAATCCAAGGACACAGCAATGCCGCTTAGAAGCCATTTTTTTTAGGGTCCTTATAATCATTTTCTGCAGAAATGCCCAGGGCAGGGAGGATCACTGTGAGACTCTCTTAATGGATTTTCCCCAAGATCAGTCATGGGGTTGAGGGGGCTCCCAAGTCAATTTTGAAAATAGGACTTAGGCTCCTACATCACTTAGATGCAGCTTCTCAAAAGTATTTAGGCACCTAAATACTGAGCCTGAAACACTGAGCCTGAAACGCTTTTGAGATGTTACTCATGGATCCTTTGTGAGATGGGCCATGGGAATGGGACAGAATCCTATTATATATGTATAGTCAGTTTAACATAACTGAAAAAAGTTGCCAAGCATAAAGAAAAGGAAAATATTATACTTTGCAAGATCATTACCAGTGTCTTGGAGTTCTTTTATAGTCAAACAGAAATTTGCCTTTCTTATATTATGCTTATATATCATAACTAGTAATTAAATTTTTAATTAATGATTGCAAAGTTAATTATACATTACAGGATTCAGAACAGACTCTTGTTGCTATAGCTGAAGGATCATGCTGTCATTTCTGTGCTGTTAGGTAAGTCATGTATTGCACACTATAAAAAACACATGCTGAATGTAGGGGCCATAGAACCAATCCTGGGAGGTAAGTAATAAACAAATTAATACAGTAGAACCTCAAAGATACGAACACCAGAGTTTCAGACTGACCAGTCAACCGGACACCGTGTGGAAGCGGAAGTAAGTAATCAGGCAGCAGTGGAAAACCCCCGCCCCAAAGCAAATACTGTACTGTGCCTGTATTGCATCTTAAAGGTAGGCACATCTGGGCTGCCTGTCCCCACTCCCACACGTGGGGCAGCCACTTACAGTTAGGAGGTGAAAATGCTGGTGCTGCTAACCCCAGGCAGCTGGAGCCGGCAGAGCAGGAGCAGTGCTGGGGTCTGTGCTGCTTTCACCTCTCCACCCTCCAGCCAGGAGGGGGACATGCTGTTTTCACCCCCCTTCCCCCAGCCAGGAGGGGGACAGGCTTGCAAACTCAGTTCAACTATCTAATCTAATATAATCGCCCCACCCTCTGCCCTGCCCCTTCCCTGAGGCCACTCCAGCCCCCCACCTCTGTTGCTCACTCTCCCCCACCCTCACTCACTTGCTCATTTTCACTGGGCTGGGGCATGGTGTTGGGGTGCGGGAGGAGGTGAGGGCTCTGGCTGGGAGTGTGGGCTCTGGGGTGGGGCCAGGGATGAGGGGTTTGGGGTGCAAGAGGCAGCTCTAGGCTTGGGCCGAGGGGTTCGGAGTGAAGGAGGGGGTTCTAAGCTGAGGCAGAGGGTTGGGGCATGGGAGGGGGTGTGGGCTCCAGGAGGGAGTTTGGGTGTGGGAGGGGGTTCAGGGCTGGGACGGGAGGTTGGGGCATGGGTGAGGGGTGCGGGCTCTGGGCAGTACATACCTCGGCTGGTTCCCCGGAAGTGGCGACATGTCCTTCGGCTCCGAGACAGAGGCGCGGCCAGGCGGCTCTACATGGTGCGTGCTGCCTGCGCCCACGGGCACTGCCCCCACAACTCCATTGGCCACAGTTCCCAGCCAATGGGAGCTGCAGAGCCAGCACTCAGGGCGGAGGCAGGGCGTGGAGCCCCCGGCCACACCTCCATCTAGGAGCCAAGGGTAGCAGAGCAGTACCATGAGAGGAGTAGAACAGGAAGAAGGCAGAATTGAGACCTTTCAAAGTTTTGGCCAAAGCAAGGGGGCATGGGGGCTCCCCGCCTCAGGTGCCAAAATGTTGTGGGCCAGCCCTGGGAACAAGCCTCAAGGGCTTCATTCTGTGAGTCTGAGTGACCTCAACTCTCACTAAGGTCAGTGGGAGTTGAAGGGGCTCAGCAATATCAAATCCAAATGTACTCTCTTCAGTATAAAAACAGCCATCATTTAGTAACATAACCAGATGAACGTAAGTGTGGCAGCCCTGAACTTCTAGGGCTCTGCTGCAACCAAATGGTGAAGCAGAGGAATAGACAGAATGAGCCAGCCCTTATTTGCATATATTTTTAACCCATCATCCCAGTGTGAACATTTTGGTCATTCTGGTAAAGAATGATTTAAGTTGTGGGTGCAGGAGTAATGAAATATTATCCTTATTGTGTGAAGAAGGGCAACAGAACTGTACTTACTATGCCCAGAGCTAGGTGGTGCCATAACCTAAACTTCAGCTTTACATGGGTAGGCAGTGGACCTCACTTAGCAGTGTACCAAATGACTCAGAATCGGAACACGCAGAAGGCCTGCTCCTGTCTACTGTATGTTAGAGGAGCTGGGTATTATGTAGTGATATCATCCTTAATCAGCAACAAAAGTTGCATGAGAATTGGGAAGGACTAGTTATAATTTAAAGAGGTTTAAGCATTCCCTTTGCACCTTTTCAATGAGACATTGAGATAGCTAAGGTACTTTCTTTCTATTTTATGCCTTATGGGTAAGACTTTTTAACTGTGTGACAGAGTGTTCCGTAGCTGTGAATTTTTCCCTCCAGTCCTGTTACTAAAATTGTCCTTTTAAGATAGATTATACCATCTTGTAGCTATCATATATAACTATATTCCGAACAACAATAGTACAATTGTATGTTGGAGCAAAAATGTCACTGTAATGAATGAGTGTTGACAAAAGCAACAAATATTCAATTATTCCACATGGAAATGATCTGGTTATTATATAGGACTCTATGCCACATTCTTAACAATATATTATGCTAATACTTGTTTTTCCCTATTGGAATAGCTACTAGTTCTCTAATTCATTTAGCATTAGAGAAACAATAACTTTACATATATGAATTATCCCTTATGGATGCTTAATATTGACAACAGCTGCGTTTAGCAAATTACTTGTTTTTTCACCTCCTGTGAAGTGTAGCAAACCACTGTGCACGTTTAGGCCTATGAATGCTTGCAGGTTTATTTTTCTTCTCTTACCAACCAAAAGGGCAGTTAATCCCCAGAGGAAGGGAGGTGAAATGTGTTTTTAGCCTCCCGCTCACAATCCCACACATGATTTTCTTTAATTCCTTCCATTCCTCTTTTTAAGCAAACAACTGTTTGTCTCCTTGCCTCCCACTCCCCAGGAGCTCTGCTACTGCAGACTGCCTGCCTGAATTTCCTTGAGGAATCCAATCCTCTTCCCTCCAAATAGTCATATTTCAAACAGAAATATCCACAGGGCAATGACTGTCACTTTGTATAAGTAATTTTTTTTTTTTGGCTGAGCAGCCTCCTCAGACTCCCCCATATGAGATTTTCAATAGCCCATTTTTTTCTGTATTTTGTTCATTATCTGTGTTTGTTTGTTCATCATTTGTTTCAGATCCCACTGAAAACAAAACAAGAGGCCTGAGGCGACATGGTTCATGAGGGCTGGGTTGAGGAGGAAAGGGATGGGAGGCTGGTGTTTCTGGGAGATCACCAGGTAAGGAGGCAGTCAAGCAGATTTCCTGAAGGGGAAGAAGAAACCTGGGGAAGTGCTTGAGGGATGAGGAGGAGGGAGGCAGAACTAAATTGAGATGGAGTTTTAAGGGATGGGAAGGACAGAGGATAAGACAAAAGGGAGATTCCCATAGAATAGGGTGGTGATGGATGGGGAAGTTGCTATGGAATGGGGGCAGAGATGGGAATGTCTGAGGATTAGTGGGAAAGAGAGAGGGGGATGGGTTAAAAGGAATGAAACATGAGGCGGGGAGCATAAAGGTGTTCAAAGAACGGGAGAGAGGGAGGAGGCAGAAATAGAAAGGAGACTTGAGGTGAGAAAGCATGAGGGGCCAGAAGGAAAGCTGGAAAGAGTATGGAGAATGAGGGAGAGAACGCACACAGGAATCAGAAAGAGGGAAATGGAAGGAAAGTAGAAGTGAGAGATTTAATAGTGACCTGAAACAAAAGTGAAATCTGAAAAGTTTGAAACTATGAGCTGAATGCCCCACTAGGCAAGCTGGGGCAGTCACTTGGCACAGATATCAGTTTAAACTCACCTTTTGAAAAAAAGAAATCTGTGTCCCACAAAACCACTTGCCAGTTCCGGTTCACTAGAGCCATTATTCTAGGATGTTGGGTACTCATTAGGAAGGCTGTGAGTTTGCCACAGAGATCATGGAAGTCATGGATTCCGTGACCTCTGTGACTTCTGCAGCGGCCGGTGTGCCTGGCTCAGGGGCAGATCAGGCAGCCCTTGCACCAGTCGCACCAGCCGCTGCTGGGGCAGTCTCGGGCCACCGCCCCCACCCCGCAACAGAGTTGGGTGTGGGAGGGGGCAGGGTGTTGAGGCATGGGACGAGGTGAGGCGGGCTCTGGGAGGCACTTACCTGGGGGGCTCCTCAGAAACGGCGACATCCCAGAGCACGGGCTTCGCAGCTTCCATTGGCCGGGAACTGCGGCCAATGGGAGCTGTGGGGGGGTGCCTGCAGGTGGAGGCAGCACGCAGAGCTGCCTGGCCATGCCTCCGTCTAGCACCTGAGCAAGGGGGATGTCGCAAGGGGGATATATAGTAAAAGTCATGGACAGGTCACGGGCCATGAATTTTTGTTTACTGCCCGTGACCTGTCCGTGACTTTTACTAAAAATACCCATGACTAAAACGTAGCCTTACTCATCAGCTATAATATTGAATCAGTCTACAGAGGCTCAGGTAAGATGCAATTTTTTTAGCTTCCTCCTTTTATTATTTTATTAATTAAAAAGTAAACTTAAGACCACTCCATAAATGAAAAGAATTCTTGGAACTACCTGGGTTGATTGAGAATTCTAGCTGATTAGATAGCTGGCATCCCAGATGATGTATCCTGTGGTGTCTGTACTGAGCCAAGAGCCAATGAGGTGATTGTGGGACAAAAACTTTTTTTTAAAAGGTTAGTTTAAATTCATATCTGTGCTGACTACTGGCCACAGTTAGCTTAGCTCATATTTCTAAAGTCCGTAACTTTTTGGTTTGCTTCTCAGATCCCTGGGAGGGGTCAGACAGAGGGAAGGAAAAGGGTAGGAAAAAGAGAAATAAAAGATTCACCAAAAATACAAAGTGAAAGGAAAGAGGCGGGAGGGGAAGAAGCAGAGTGAAGGAAAGAACTGGGAAACAGGGAAGGACAAAACCAAGGCAGACAGTCCACAACAATGAGTTGTTTCATTGTTTTACACAGTCTGAATGGCATACAAATGTACAATAAAACACAAGTGAATATTTACTTTGTCAGAGATGCCAGAGGATATAATGCTGTAAGAGATGTGGTGGGTGGATAAATGTTCCTACTTATGCATTAGGGGATAACTGGCTTTATTAGGAGTGGGTGGGATTGTTAATTTAGAATAAAATGCTTTTTAATGTACTTTAGCAAGGGTGATGCTGGAACCTCCAGAATATATTTTCCTGTTTTAATATTGGTTTCTATGAATGTCTGATGGGAGATTCACAAGTGCTTCAGGGTCATGGTTGTTTTTTTAATAGAACACAATTTGCTTCTGGGAATTTACTCACATAGAGAATTCCATATGAAGAGATTAGTTTTTAGGGCCTTGAAAAATTACAGGAAATTGCATTTGTTAAGGAACATTTTCTATAACACTCCTCACCTTACTCTCTTCTTTAAAGCCCCAATCCTGCAAAGGCTTTCACACATGCTTAACTTCACTCCTGGGAGCAGTCTCACTGAGTAGGGCGATTACTCACATGGGTAAAGTTAGAGCACATGCAGGTCTTTATGTGATCCAGACTTAATTTTGTCCCTTCTGATCCCCCATTCAATTTAATCACGTGGCGCTATTCTTCGGTGGTTTAACTGAGGTGGTTCTTAGTGGAGAGCTAGGGCCAAGTGAGGAGAAGTCATGCTCTGGGTCATGGACCTTGCTTGGGTTTGAGTCAAAAGGTATAATTTTATCCATCATCCCCACAGGCAACAAGAGAGGGACCTGGAAGAACTATAGGGAGTCTTTACCCCACCTTCCCTCTCCAGGCAGGAAGAGGTTTTTAGGGAAGCCTTTTCATCCTCCTTCCCTGGGGCAGTAGTTGAGGATACCCCTGGGGGAATGGTAGGGAGGGCCGGCTGGTTGGGATGAGAGCAGGCATGGGGAGAAAGACCCATTTGAGGAAAGAAGCCTCACCTGGAAGCAGAGTCAAAAACAGGTCCTGGCTTGTTGTGCAGTTGGCTCCTGTCCTTCATACTCCTCCTCATTCATACCACATCCTGTATGTTCACAGGCTTTGTAAAAGCGTCAGGTCTGTGGCTCTTGATCCATTGTTGGCCTCCCTGGCCTTCTGATATGCTTGCCACAGCTCCTTGGCTTTCACACGATTAATAGCCCAGCACACTTGCGCGACAACAGTCCCTGCAGTGGATTTCATGACTCCAAATTGATTCCCGACTGACTGGTAGTAATCTGGCGTTGCAAGTTCCACAGTGTGATCACCACTCACTTCTCCACTGTCAGTACAGCTCTCATATTGGTGTGCCTGCCCTGGAGGGCTGGGGTAGCCTCAGCACACAGATCCAGGAGTGTGGCTTTGCACATCCAAAAGTTCTGCAGCCACCGCTCATCACCCAAACCTGCATTATGATGCAATCCCACTAATCAGTGATCGTTTCTCGGGCACAGAAGCAGTGCTCCATCATGTGCAGCTGCTCCATGAATGCCGCCAACAACCTTGAATTGGTTCTCGCTATGTCCCACAGCAATCTGTCCTCCAAGAAATCGTAATGATCCCCACTCATTCGGTTCATCTTGCGGTTCTGCAAATACTTCAGGATTTTGCGTCATGTGTTTGCAATGCTCATGACAATAGTGCAGAGCAGAGCAGGCTCCATGCTTCTGTCAGAGATGGCGGACAACAAGGAGGGCTGCACAGGTATTTGGGATTTTGAAAAAAGGTGTGAAAATTATGGCATAAAGATAACTTTATGGGACGGAGACAGTTGCAAACTGGGAAGTTGATCCCATGCTCCCAGTCACCCCTGTGCAACTCGTTTTGGCCCTATTATGCATTGCCAAAACTTCCCAAAAGACACCGTGCTGGATGGTGGCGAGTTGTACAGTGGGATCCCCACCCATGGTGCACTGCACTCTGCATCAATACAAGCACTCATAAGGACATAAGAACAGCCATACTGGGTCAGACCAATCATAGGCACCAACTATATGGGTGCTAACAGAAAAAAAGTAGTGGGTGCTCAGCACCCACCTGCGGGCCCCACCAATCAGCTCCTCCCCTTCCCTCCCAGCACCTCCCATCCGCTGGCCGTCCCTACCGATCAGTTCCTCCCCCTCCTCCATACCACCTCCCATCTGCAAGTGGGCCCCACTGATCAGCTCTTCCCCCCAGCGCCTCCTGCCCACTGAGGATCATCTGTTCAGTGGTGGGCAGGAGGTGCTGGGGGAGGAGGGGAAGGAGTGGGGACAGGAAGAGGCAGAGCGAGGGCAGGGCGCACTCGGGGGCGGAAGAGGTAGGGCGGGGTGGAGTGGAGGCAGGGTCTGGGGCAGAGGGGAGGTTGAGCATCCCCCAGGAAATCAGAAAGTCACTGCCTCTGAGACCAATGGTCCACCTAGCCCAGTATTCTGTCTTCTGACAGTGGCCAATGCCAGCTGCTTCAAAGGGAATGAACAGAACAGGTAATCATCAAATGATCCATCCCCTGTCGCCCATTCCCAGCTTCTGGCAAACAAAGACTAGGGACACTTTGGAGCATGGTTTTGCATCCCTACCCATCCTGGCTAATAGCCATTGATGGACCTATCCACCATGAACTTATGTAGTTCTTTTTTGAACTCCGTTATAGTCTTGGCCTTCAGAACATCCCCTGGCAAGGAGTTTCACAGGTTGACTGTGTGTTGTGTGAAGAAATATGTCCTTTTGTTTGTTTTAAACCTGCTGCCTATTCATTTCATTGGGTGACCCCTAGTTCTTGTGTTATGAGAAGCAGTAAATAACACTTCATTATTTACTTTATCCAAATCAGTCATGATTTTATAGACCTCTATTATATCCCGCCTTAGTCGTCTCTTTTCCAAACTGAAAAGTCCCAGTCTTATTAATCTCTTCTCATATGAAAGCTGTTCCATACCCCTAATCATTTTTGTTGCCCTTTTTTGTACTTTTTCCAAGTCCATTATATCTTTTTTTGAGATGGGGCGACCACAGCTGCACTCGGTATTCGAGATGTGGGCGTACCATGGATTTATACAGAGGCAATATGATATTTTCTATCTTCTTATCTATCTCTTTCCTAATTATTCCTAACATTCTCTTAGCTTTTTTGACTGCCATTGCACATTGAGTGGATGTTTATAGTGTAGACGGCCTTAGACCTAGGTCATTCAACTGCTATTAGCCTAGTATATTTATTAAGAAATAAAGGCTGAATCTTGACCATTCCTCTGGGAAAAGGGGTTACTTGCACAATGTGAATGACATTCTAAAGTGTAGCAAGGGGACAAAGGCTCCTACTTTTCAGCCTAGGATGAGGTAAGCCAGCGTAGTGCTCCGCTGTGCTGGAATACAAGTCTTACATAACCTCAGGACATGGCCAGAAACAGAAATATTTGTAAATAGAGTTTAGAATTGTTTCTTTAGAAGCAGCATGGGTTAGAGAACAGGCTACAGGCCCAGGAGTCAGGAGACCCAGGTGCTAGTCTTAGATCTACCAATGACCTTGGGCAAATCATTTTACCTCTCTGCCTCAGTTTCCCCTCTTGCCCTTTGTCTGTTTTGTCTGTTTAGACTGCAACCCTTTGGGGGCAGGTATTGTCTCTCCTCTGTATGTATGTGTCAATAGGCCCCCAATCTTGGCTGGGGTCTCCAGGATCAACTGTAATAAGAAGTTATTTCTCCATTTTCTGTCACATACCATATTAGGCTTTTTATTCATAGGTGGTCCCATTGATATCAGTGGTACCACTTCATGTTTAAGGCAAGCCACATTTCATTCAGATCATTGAGTGTTCTTTACATTGTTTGTATTGAGGGGGGTGGCATGAAAAACGGATTGGATGTTCTGGTCCATGATAGATGAGGAAACAGCAGAAAATAATAGATTTTAGAGCATGTAGAACAATTGAAGTTTAAACAGAAAACTTGTCTTAACCTTAGAACAGAACTGTCACTTTGCTATAATAGGTGTTGAATATAGAATCATAGAATATCAGGGTTGGAAAGGACCTCAGGAGGTCATCTAGTCCAACCCCCTGCTCAAGCAGGACCAATCCCCAACTAAATCATACCAGCCAGGGCTTTGTCAAGCCTGACCTTAAAAACCTCTAAGGAAGGAGATTCCACCACCTCCCTAGGTAACCCATTCCAGTGCTTCACCACCCTCCTAGTGAAAAAGTTTTTCCTAATATCCAACCTAGACCTCCCCCACTGCAACTTGAGACCATTACTCCTTGTTCTGTCATCTGGTACCACTGAGAACAGTCTAGATCCATCCTCTTTGGAACCCCCTTTCAGGTAGTTGAAAGCAGCTATCAAATCCCCCCTCATTCTTCTCTTCTGCAGACTAAACAATCCCAGTTCCCTCAGCCTCTCCTCATAAGTCATGTGCTCCAGCCCCCTAATCATTTTTGTTGCCCTCCGCTGGACTCTTTCCAATTTTTCCACATCCTTCTTGTAGTGTGGGGCCCAAAACTGGACACAGTACTCCAGATGAGGCCTCACCAATGTTGAATAGAGGGGAATGATCACGTCCCTCGATCCTACTTATACAGCCCAAAATGCCATTAGCCTTCTTGGCAACAAGGGCAAACTGTCGAGTCATATCCAGCTTCTCGTCCACTGTAACCCCTAGGTCCTTTTCTGCAGAACTGCTGCCTAGCCATTTGGTCCCTAGTCTGTAGCAGTGCATGGAATTCTTCCGTCCTAAGTGAAGGACTCTGCACTTGTCCTTGTTGAACCTCATCAGATTTCTTTTGGTCCAATCCTCTAATTTGTCTAGGTCCCTCTGTATCGTACCCCTACCTTCCAGTGTATCTACCACTCCTCCCAGTTTAGTGTCATCTGCAAACTTGCTGAGGGTGCAGTCCACGCCATCCTCCAGATCATTAATGAAGATATTGAACAAAACCGGCCCCAGGACTGACCCTTGGGGCACTCAGCTTGATACTGGCTGCCAACTAGACATGGAGCCATTGATCACTACCCGTTGAGCCCGATGATCTAGTCAGCTTTCTATCCACCTTATAGTCCATTCATCCAGCCCATACTTCTTTAACTTGCTGGCAAGAATACTGTGGGAGACGTATCAAAAGCTTTGCTAAAGTCAAGGAATAACACATCCACTGCTTTCCCCTCATCCACAGACCCAGTTATCTCCTCATAGAAGGCAATTAGGTTAGTCAGGCATGACTTGCCCTTGGTGAATCCATGACTGTTCCTGATCATTTTCCTCTCCTCTAGGTGCTTCAGAATTGATTCCTTGAGGACCTGCTCCGTGATTTTTCCATAACTAATTTTGTACCATAACTAATTTTTCCACTTTATTAAAAGTGAGGTAAGTGAGCTTCTGTTCCAAATTCAGGGTTTCCTTTATTTATTAATGCAATCCCTGAATTTTGCCCCCCTCATCCCCTAAATGCCCAGCTGTCTATACCCATGTGGTATTAGTACTCATATGAGCATACCTTACTGTAATAGAAATTTTCCTGTCAAATTCTCAGTTGTGCCATCCACCCTATAATTTTATTTATAAATAAGAGTAAAATATCACTTAGTGATGACTTTTCTCCCATTTCATAGGTATGATTAAAAAATAGATGGTGTCATTAATATTTCTTTTAGAATGAATGGGATTTTGTTTTGTTTTGTTTTTAAAAGCATTTTCCCACAAGTAATTAAAAATACATTAATTCTTGCAGTTTTAAGGTGCCTTTTAAAATAATATCAACATTTATAATTTTAATAGGTTTTCATTGGTACCAAACTATAAAAGGGGCAATATGTCTGTCAGTATACTGCTCCTATAGAGAACAAACTACTGAATATATCTGACAAAGAAGAACTGTCTAATTACTCTACATTTTTCAAAAAATAATTGCCTGTCAACAAGTTAAACCATCTTTCTGGAAACACATTTCCCAGGGCAGAAATTGAAATTACAGGTATGTTCATGTGAATCCTTGATAATATATATCACTCAAAAGCTGTCCTATTTCTATTTTTTATACAAAATATATTTTCAGTGCTATTTTCTGTTTGAAGTACAAACTATAAAATGAAGGGGAAAAGATATTTAAAGGGTTTTCAGGTTTCCAGCAACAATTACTATGCAAGTAATATACAGTAGCTCATTCCAAATAACAAGGCCAATGTCTTCTTTTATGGCATGTGGTAAATGTACTTCATTTAGAATTGTTTAATACACTGCTGTTAGTTTTTCAGAAGACAAAGCCCATACATTAACACTGGCATGAATAGAATTGGGTGAGGTTGAGGAGTGAGGCACTGAATATTAATGTTGTCATGCCAGGTAAAGATGGAAGCTATTTTTAGATCTTCCTTTTCAACTATGTTTAGAACAATAATGTATTTGTGATATTACTCCATGGGGACTTTTGGTCAGTAAAACATAGTCAGTCTGCAGTGTTGCAGAGGTAAGAGTACCTGAGAAAATAATAAAGCATATTTCAATAAATGTTAGTAGCTTTAACAAAGCTTAGAGGAGATACTTTCCAATATCTCATTATGTTTCATGCCTACTGATTCTAATGGTAATTAGGCACCAGGGGAGGAATAGATCTGAAACTGGGATAAACAACTAAATTAGAGATGCCATTTATCCATTATGTTCCCCCTGTATTATTATCCCAGAAAATTAATCCGGTATGATGCAACCAGAAAGCTGGTGAGAACATACTAGAGAATTCCCTATTTTTTTTAAAGCAGTACCCTTGTTTACATGAACTAGCTTTGCACAGCTCAGGTGTTCATGTTCCATGATTTGTATGCCATATTTTATGAATAACCAACAACAACCCACTCTTAATAGTAGGGCCCTGATCCTGCAAATGTATGCTTAATTTTACTGCAGTGATTTCAATTAGGACTACTCAAGGAAGGAAAGTTGAATAGGTGCATACGTGTTTGCAGGATGAGGACCCAGAATTAAAAAGCCCCTGCTCATCTTGAATACTGAGGTTGGCATTTTCATCTGATTATTTTAATGCACAACAACTTGTGCAATATGTGCATAGTTAATCAAAACTTTATAGCAAAAATATCCTAACAGCCAGAGGTAAGAAAATACGGTTACACCTGCTCTGTGCCAGCTGGGAAGAGCCAGCTGTTCTCTGGCAGCTTTGCTCTACTGGAGTGGTGTAAAGAGGCTGGATTACAGTATAGAATCTGGTCCATAGAATGATAATGACAGCATTGCCTCTAATGAATGCCTTGTTTTAACTGGCTTTGGCAATTTAGGGAAATATCCCCAACTTTTTGTGAATTATACTCAAAGACACCCAGTTCAGACACTCATCTGGTTTTCAGCAAGATCCTATTCTTAACCATTAGTTTTCCCCAGTGTTCACGGCATTGTCATTATTACCCAAACCACAGATTATTTAATTTTATAAACATTTAACTGATAAACAGTGCTGTTTTTACTAAGCTTTTTTGGACTAGTTACAATATTGAACTCTAACATAATCTATCCCTTAAGTAGGAGTATTGCTTCTTTTAATTCTTTACACTTCAGTATGTCCTTTAGGAACAAAACTGACCATCATCATTAAAGTAGCTGTAGAAGCCAAAGCAAAAACTTCTGTCCTGTGGAATCCCATGCTACATGCTCTGCAAATGCTATAAGTGGAAATCCAACATCTGCTTGTATTCTCAGCCCTTCCCTGTAATTCCGGTTACATGAGTATGACCAACACCTTATCGGTGAAGCAAGAATCGCAAATTTCCTCTAGTTTTCAATACATAAAATATTTTACAGTCTCCCCCTTCATTTATGAGAGAACCATCAGTTACAAACACAAAACAAATCATGTCAGTAGAACAGTGAACATTTAAAATTGTGTTTTAATAACCAGACTTGGAGAAACAACTGACAAATGCAAAGTGCATAGAAATAAATAAATAAAGAGAATGAGAAAGGAGTGAATAAAAGCACAATCACCAGTTCATAGACTCATAGCATATTAGGGTTGGAAGAGACCTTAGGAGGTCATCTAGAGCAATCCCCTGCTCAAAGCAGGACCAACACCAACTAAATCATCCCAGCCAGGGCTTTGTCAAGCCAGGCCTTAAAAAGTTAAGTCAAGTCCTGTGTACTGCTCAGCTGTTATTTGGCTAAAAGTTTGTGTATATGTAGGTAGAAGTGGGCAAAATTTTAGAGACACAAACTTTTTGTGAATTCATGTGGGTTTCACTAAATTGTTTTCGTCGAGGGGAAAAAACCTCCCAAAAAACAAAAATTCAAAACACTTGATTTCAATATTTTAGAAACAAAATGGTTTCAATCTGAAATTGTTTTGTATCAAAATTGTATTTATTTATTTTTAAAATCAAACATTTAAAAATTCTTGAAATGGAACTGAAGCATTTCATTTGATCAGAATTTTTTTTCCACTCTGAGTCATGGAAAGTCTTAAATTCATTTTTAGTTATACCCAAAATGATTTTAGCGTTTTTTTCAAAGTTGCCAGTAAACCGAAAAATCCGCTATTCCCACAGTTCTACCTGTATGTGACAAGATGTAATAGTAGTACGCACGTTACAACAAAGCTTAAACTTGTTCTTCATAATAATTTTAAAAACAATACTAGCTGCCTATTTAATTTTAAAAACAGCAACAAATATTCACCTCCCTTTCCATTTCTTATAAGGAGTCTTGAAGTTTAAATCTCCTCAGTGTGATAGATATGCTTGCTTTGATCTGCTTAGCTCTTGGAAGTCCAGGGGCTCTGGGCTGCTGGCCCCATGCTGCCCGGGGTCCCTAGGGACAGCTCTGTCCGCCATTAGGGAACTTTTTCCTGAGAACCCCCTGTAATATTTCGCGAACCCCCAGGGGTTCACAAACCCCAGTGCGGGAACCACTGCTCTAACTGGAACTTTTAGTAAAGATGTGATTGTTTATTATATTTAAATACTAATGGATAATATTATTAAATCTACATACATCAGATTTGGGACATTCCTGAATCAGTTAAAGTTTCATAGAGTCATAGAAATGTAGGGCTGGAAAGAACCTCAAGAGATCATCTAGTCCAGCCTCCTGCACTGAGGCAGGACCATGTATGCCTTGACCATGTAGGTAGTTGCCTAATCCATTCTTAAAAACTTCCAATGATGGGGATTCCACAACTTCCTTGGAAGCCTATTCCAAAGCTTAAATAACCTTATAGTTAGGACTATACCCTGTCTAGTTGCTTGTACAATTTCTGCCCATATTCTTTCTGATATATGAAACAATTTTTAAGTACATCTACATGTACCACAACATCATCTTCTTCAGTTGCATTGAAGCTCTAGACTCATAAGCTCTAGAAAGAATATCAGCAGCAATTAATGTTTTGCCTGACTGATATTCTAATTTAAAATCATATAAATACAATTAAAAACATAATCCTTGTAATTGAGGTGGTATGTCTGTCATATTCCTTTTTGAAATAGTAACTAATGGTTTATGATCTGTTTCTGCCAGTAGAGATCTACCACAGATATGAAATTTTCTGCATGCAAAAACTGATGCCAAAGCCTCTTTTTATAGTTGAGCACACTGACATTCTGTTTTTGACTTAGCTATAGATGCATAAGCAATTGGTTTCCATAGATCACCATACTTTTGTAACAGAACTGCTCCAAGGCCTTTTTTGGATGCATCTGAAGATGATTTTGTAAGTCGGTTATTATCAAATGATTTTAATACTGGAACTGTTTTGGTTAGTTCCTTAGCTTGCTTGGAAATTCTTGTTGATGCTGACAGTCCCATTTCTATTGATTATTTTTACAGAGTAAAGCCCTTCAGTTTTTGGGGTTTTTTTGCTAGGTTATATATGTATTTTTGTACAAAATTAACCATACCCCAAAGTTTCTGTAATGACTCCTTATCTTTTGGGTAAGCAATCTTACCAATGGCTTGTATTCATTGTGGATCAATCTGTAATTCCGGACTGGTCACTTTTTCTCCTAGAAACATTAATTCTTGCACTCTAAATTTATATTTATTTTTGTTAAATTTCAATCCTGCTTGTTTTGGTCTAAATAATGGTTTAATTAACTTTATATGATAGAATCATAGGACTGGAAGGGACCTTGAGAAGTCATCTAGTCCAGTCCCCTGCACTCATGGCAGGACTAAGTATTATCTAGACCATCCCTGACAGGTGTTTGTCTAACCTGCTCTTAAAAATCTCCAATGATGGAGATTCCAAAACCTCCCTAGGCAATTTATACCAGTGTTTAACCACCCTGACAGTTAGAAAGTTTTTCCTAATGTCCAACCTAAACTGCCCTTGCTGCAATTTAAGACCATTGCTTCTTGTCCTATCCTCAGAGGTTAAGAAAAACAAATTTTCTCCCTCCTTCTTGTAACAACCTTTTACATTCTTGAAAACTATCATCATGTCCCCCCCCCAGTCTTCTCTTTTCCAGACTAAACAAACCCAATGTTTTCAATCTTCCCTCATAGGTCATGTTTACCAGACCTTTAATCATTTTTGTCGCTCTTCTCTGGATTCTCTCCAAATCCTTCCTGAAATGTGGCGCCCAGAACTGGACATAATACTCTAGTTGAGGCCTAATCAGCGCGGAGAAGAGCAGAAGAATTACTTATTGTGTCTTGGTTACAACACTCCTGCTAATATATCCCAGAATGATGTTCGCTTTTTTTGCAACAGTGTTACACTGTTGACCCATATTTAGCTTGTGATCCACTATGACCCCCAGATCCCTTTCCACAGTACTCCTTCCTAGGCAGTCATTTCCCATTTTGTATGTGTGCAACTGATTGTTCCTTCCTAAGTGGAGTACTTTACATTTGTCCTGATTGAATTTCATCCTATTTACTTCAGACCATTTCTCCAGTTTATCCAGATCATTTTGAATTTTAATCCTATCCTCCAAAGCACTTGCGACCCCTCCCAGCTTGGTTATCATGCTCTTCTACAGTTCTTCCCCATATTATTATATCATCTATGTACACCTGTGTGCCATCTATATTTTCAAAAATCTTTTGTATTGCTCTATGAAATACCTCTGGAACTGAACATAATCCAAAGAACCTGAGGAGCTGCTGCATGCAATGCACCTCTAGAACCAAGAGTGCCCACAAGGGGGTGTGCTGGCATTCAGTGCCCTATGACAGTCTGGATATAAAAAGGAATCTGTAGTTTAGCGTGGTAAAATTTCAGTTTGCCCTGATATCTAACACAAGTCGCTATTGACTAATAAAACTCTAATAAAACTACTGTACTCATTCCATCGTCTGAATTCTCTGGGTTTCCAGACTCAATATTTCCCACTAAACTAGATTTAGCTAAAGATGATGGGTGGGAATTTCAGAAGAACTCAACTTTGGCCTCACTCTGCTCCCACTGAAGTCCATGTGGAAGCTTTATCGCTGATTTCAGTGGGAGAAGAGTTAGGTCAGGGCTGCTGAGCACTTTTGAAAATCCCACCCAATATGGCTTTACTATTGTAACTCAGTCTTTTTTACTCTTAGCTGAATTATAATAAAAACAAGTGCTGCTACTTTTCAATCTACTTCTGCTGATGGACAAGGGAAGGGGAGAATTGGTGGTGGTCTTTCATTTGTTAGGAGTCACTCCACTATTACAGTGATGAGGGCCATGTAAAGTACCAAGATAGATGGGAAATGGCTTTGACATAAACCACCACAAGCTATGATATGACCAGTTTCTGTATGCGCTGATGAAGGAGTGATCCTTTTACTTATACACAGCATAGGCCACACTGCTTCATCCATTAAAAAGGCACACACAAAAGGGTAAGAGAGGAAGAAAACTCCATGCAATTTCTCTCAGTTTTCACCAGCTGGCATCATCCCCTACTCCACACAGAATGGGAAATGAGCTGGATGTTTGGTTTTCAGAACCTACAAAACAGTCTGGTGCAGAGGCCCTAAGAAAAACTTGCAAGTAAGTATAGACTCTGTAATGTGTGCTAAATTCACCTCAGACTGAATCCTTATGGGGAAATTTTAAACCTCTGATGATAATGATTGATGATATAATGAAAGTGCTGACAGAAACTTGCTCATAGTGTTGAAAATGTCACAATTATAATAGGTGAAAAGGTACCACAGAGTTTCTTCAGGCTTATTGTATCTTTATTGCTACCCCTCTTTCAAACCTCTCAGGATCTTTCAACTTGTCACAATTTTCCTTTGTTTTTTTTTAAAGGGGAACTTGCTTCCTTTCTATGCTAATCCACCTCAGACATGACATGCCACCATGAAACTTCTAAGACATAGGACCACAGTTTGTTCTATAATCATTACCAAAGCAACATCTGACAGAATTGCTATGTTCAAACCTGTTTTGCATTTTCATTATAAACCCCATGCTTAATTAGCATTACAACTGAAACCTGGCCCTGAAGTTCCCCTTAATTATTTGGCAATTTGAATGCAGAGTTACAATACACAGGAGATGGCCACCCTTTCAGAAAGTTATCAGCACAGACCCATGGATCTGAACTCAATAGGATTTTATCCATGAAGCATATAGTCAAACGAAGGTGTATAATAACCATATGAAACCCTTATTGTTAGAGATAGTGGCACTAATGTATTGGGCACTGTGACGTTGCACTCCATGTGTTTATGGAAATATGCTTATGAGTGTAAATATAATGTAATTGGAATATGCTTTATGCAAAAGGTCTCTTGTAATAATCATTACAAAGCTTATGATCTACTGAGTGTGTTCATCTGATTTATTTGCATGTATTATTTCTATGTCTGAAGTTAGGAGAATAAGATATAAACTTGTATTACCGATATAAACATGTTAAGTGGAAGCCATTAAGGGTGCTTCAGAATCAATCATCTGTAAATGGCTCTGTTTACCAGCAAACCTCCGGAGGTATACCAAGCAGCCCTGGAAGAATGGAGACTAGGGGTCTCACAGGACATGTGACCATGTCACATGATACTGGAATCCATTTTAAACCTGGTGCTTTTCCATTTAGGAGGGATGGGAACCTAGAGAGACAAAAGATTCCCGCCTTGTGCCAAAGCTATAAAAGGGGGTGGAAGAGAACAAAGGGGGCTGCAGTCATGAGAAAACCTCTAGTTACCACCTGAGCTGGAACTAACAAGAACTGTACCGGGGGAAGGATTGGGCCCAGATTAAGAAGGAGTCTAGTCTGTGAAAACAAGGAGTCCTTGTGGCACCTTAGAGACGAACAAATTTATTTGGGCATAAGCTTTCGTGGGCTATAAACCACTTCATCAGATGCCCAAATAAATTTGTTAGTCTCTAAGGTGTCACAAGGACTCCTCATTGTTTTTACTGATACAGACTAACACGGCTACCCCTCTGAAACTAGTCTGTGAAAGAAGCTTATTGGAACATCACTGAGGGTGAGATTTACCTGTATTCAGTTTCTTAAATGTATTAGGCTTAGACTTGCGTGTTTTCTTTTATTTTGGTTGGTAACTTACTTTATTCTGTCTGTTATTACTTGAAACCACTTAAATCCTATCTTTTTATACTTAATAAAATCACTTTTGTTTATTAACTAACCCAGAGTAAGTGAATAATACCTGGGGGAGCAAACAGCTGTGCATATCTCTCTATCAGTGTTCTAGAGGGCAGACAATTTATGAGTTTACCCTTATAAGCTTTATACAGAGTAAAACGGATTCATTTGGGGTTTGGATCCCATTGGGAGCTGGGTGTCTGGGTGCTGGAGACAGGAGTACTTGCTGAGCCATTTTCAGCTAAGTCTGCAGCTTTGGGGACATGGTTCAGACCCTGGGTGTGTGTTGCAGCAGGCTAGCATGTCTGGCTCAACAAGACAGGGTTCTGAACTCCCAAGCCATCAGATAAAACAGGCTCAGAGGTAGTTTCAGCACATCAGGCAACAGTCTCAAGGGGGTCTCTGTGACCGAACCTGTCACAGGCACTTTGTATTTTTTTTTAATGATTACGTTTCTGAAGTTGTAATGTGTGAAAACAGATGGGTTATTTCAGCCTTGTTTTACTTTTTTCTGTTTTTTCATCCTGTTACAGTTCTAAGGTGAGCTACACCAATGATCTGTCTCTCCATGGCATTTCTTTCAAGTGCCATATACAGTGCCCACACTTCTGAGTGCAGCCCTATGATTCACCCCACCTTTTGCTTGATCATCAGATTAGAGCACCCCATTTCCCAACTGTATTACAGCAGGTCCAACTGGGTCTGGCACCTGCTATCGAGTCCTCTGTGGGAGCTGTGACCAGCTGGTAAAAGCAGTGACAGAATAGCCTCTTCACAACATCGTATGATTAATTTATCCAGAGGAACATCAAAACAGAAAGAAAAGGGTTAAAAATAACAAAAGCCTAAGTGCACATTTCCTTACCTGGCTAGGGAAGGCTAATTTTAAGTAGCTTCTGCTTAACCAAGGCACCCACAAACCACTGGGGCTGAGTGAGACAGGCTGCCCCTGCAACTACTGCCTCTCTGACCCACAACTCGGGGGGAGGGGGGAAGAAGGGTTGTCTTCATGTGCATCTCAGGTCACAGGCTTTTATCCATTTCAAAGTTCTTTTGTATCAGAGTTCCTGCCTAGAGATCTCCTGTGGTTTCCCTTAGGACTCCTGAACCTGGTCAAACTGGGTTATGTATGTCTAAAGAGGGGCAGAGGTAATCTTCCTGCAGTGGATACCTGATATTGTCCAACTGAGCACAGGCAATTGAATTCTGTCTGCTATCATCGATTTGGATTACTATATGATTTAACTGTCATTTTTTAACCAGCAATACAATAACCACCAACCCCACAGATAGCTGTATTAATTTTAAGAATGTTATATATCTATCTATCTCCCACGTTCTTCACACATGATCTAGCTAAAAAATAAAAAGACTAGATTTGGAAAAACACCTATGTTTTTGCAACTAGATTTTGCAAGCACAATATTTTATAGTGAATGGGTGACCTAGTTATTTAACTTTGAAAAGTGCTGCTAAGCAATGAAATAGCTTCATTTCGTAACATTGTTTCACTCTGCATTGAAAGAATGATAAAAACAGATTATTCGGATTTCGGTAAATGTTCTGTTCTATGAAATTGTACATAGTGTACTTCCAGTCACATCAATCCCACTATAATGCATAACTAATTTATATGCCAAACTCAAAGAGGGCCAAATCCTGAGGTTCTTACTCAACATTTACTCTGTTCTTACTTGGGCAGAACTCATATAAGTATAAGGTGGGAGTTTGCCTGAGTAAAAATTGTTTGAGGAATTAGGATTTGAACCAAATGAGATGACCCAGCACATCTTTAATGATGCAAATGCCACATTTGTGAGCATAAGTTCTCCCTTTCGGCTCATTTCTAACACAGGAAGGCTGATATACTGCTTCAGGACTCCATGTTATACCTAGACACAGTAGAATGAACCCCCCTCTCCCTCCATAGCCACTCCCTGCCCAATAAAGATGTAATTATTCTTGTTTCTGTTTCATCTATTGGAATCTCAGTGCCAGTCACCCTCTCTCCCTTCTGCAGTATGAGGGCTTTAGTAACCTCCTCTAGCTTTGAATTGGAATGGAAGTGATCACAATCCATGGAGATCTGTTTGGAGGATTCTGGGACTTTTTTAACATAAGATATGTCCCCCCCACACTCTGAGTGGCACGAGTTTACATCCTGGTCCTGGAGACAGGGTGTAGGTCCCTTCCACCTCCCTCCCACCTATGCTTATTGCTTTCAAGGGGGGGCAGGATCAAACCCCCAATGGGCGAACTGTCCTCAGGTCAGCCTGCTCAGGATCCATGCACCTCATGTACAGCATATGTCACTCTTTGGGACCTATGTGCGTCTGAAGGGGCATTCCCTCACTGTGGCAGAGAGAAGTCTAATGAGCTCTTCTGGGCCTGTTCAACACCAATGAGTCCCACCTGCAAGGCTTGTTGCGAGAGGGAGAGGGAGACTGCATAAAAGGGAAAACCTGCCACAGGCAGAAGCCGTGAACAGGAAGAAGACTGCCCCACCTCAGACAGCTGATACAGGCCTGCGAAGAGGGAGACAGTAACAAGCCTCACCATTTCTGAAGCTGCATGACCCAGAACAACCCATGCGGAAGGGATGGCGATAGACTCCATTTAGACTAAGCCCAAAAGGCTGATCTAGGAAGACTGCCTGAGTTTCAGGTCACCCTTACTTCTCTAATTTCCCCTCTCCCATAAGGGAGGGAAGAGGACTTTTATTATGTTTCTTTGCTCCAAGAACCCCCTTGGATGTCCACTGAGGGAGAAAGACACTATAAGGACTTGAAGCAGGGACTTGAGGGGACCTCTGCCCCCTATAAATGGTGGGAAATAGGCATGACCATACCTGATACAAGGGTTTAAAAATAAAAGCCTTAGAGGGAATAAAGTTCAGCTGGTCTGCGTAAGACAGAACCGGAGCACTGGTATAAGTGGTTAGCAGAGATGCAGCAGCAGCAAGCCACTCAGCAACAGCAGTTCCAAGAGCAATTGCTGCAGTAGCAGACTACCCAGCAGCAAATTCAGAACACACAACAACAACAACAGCTGCTGAGGGAACTGATGGCCAGAAAAGCTACAACCCCAGCCTTGTTCCTCCACCAATCCTGTTCAGCCCCCCTATCCGGGCCAACCTCCATGTGGGGCAGGCAGGGCTGGATTAACCTTTTGTGGGCCCAGCGCCAAACATATTTGTAGTCTCCCATGGAGGCAATGGACCAAGGTGTGGGGAGATCAGTCCCCAGAGCGAGAGGCCAGCCAAGAGCAATGGGGCATAGCATGCTCCGCCAAGCCCAGTGCAAGGGCACTATTTACAAACAGTCATTTGCCAGACGCACAGTGGCCCGCCCAGCCCTGTGCTGCCAGCATGCCCCTTCCCCCGGGGGTGGGCATGCTATGCCACACAGCCCTCGCACCCAACACCCCCCTGACTCCATATGGCCAGTATGCCCAGCACTCCCTCAAATGCACAACACCCTGCACAACACCACAAATGCACAACACCCTGCACAACAAATGCACAACACCCTGCACAACACCCGCCCCACAAATGCACAACACCCTGCACAACACCACCCGTGCCCAGTGCCCCCTGCCCACAGCCCCACCACTACTGCCCAGCACCCCACACAGAACCCCCACTCCCTAGGAGGATGACCAGGTGTCCGTTTTTCAACCGGAACACCAGGTCGAAAAGGGATCCTGGCAGCTCCGGTCAGCATTGCTGACCAGGCCGTTGACTGTCCGGTTGGTGGTGCTGCGCAGCGGGGCTGGCAGACTCCCTGCAGCTCCCGGAAAGCAGCTGGCATGTCCCCCCTCTGGCTCCTACGTGGTGATGAGGCCAGGTGGCTCTGCGCGCTGCCCCGTCTGCAGGCGCCACCCCCCGCAGCTCCCATTGGCCCCAACCCCCTGCCCCAGCCCAGACCCCCCTCTCACCCTCTGAACGACTCAGTCCCAGCCCAAGCACCCTCCTGCACCCCAACCCCTCATCCCCACCCCAGAGCCAGCCGGGTGAAAATGAGCGAGTGATTGAGGGTGGGGAGAGCGAGCGACAGAGGGAGGGGGGATGGAGTGAGCAGGGTCGGGGCCTTGGAGAAGGGGTGGAGCATGGGCGGGGCCTCTGAAGAGGGGCAGGGGTCAGGGAAAGGGTGTTCAGTTTTGTTCAAGTAGAAAGTTGGCAACCCTACTTCCTCGCACTCTCACAACCCAGCACCCCCCCCCCTCCCCCCAGAAATCCACTCCCTCACGCCCTGCCTCCTGGCTGCACTTATCAGCCCTGCTGGGAGGCGACGCAGCCAGGGCTGGTCCCGGGGCAGGGAATCGCTCTGTCCCCTCGGGAGTGGTGCAATCAGCCAGGCCAGGGCCTGTCCCAGACAGGCCCCCTCAGGACCCACTTGCCTGGAGGGGTCCAGCCAAGCCCCCCAGATTGACACTCCCCACCCCTCCGGCTGAGACTGGCCAGGCTTCTGCACCAGTCCCAAGCGGCTCAGCTCCAGAGAGACAGGTGGGGCCCCATAGGTGGTGGGAAGCAGAGACTGCCCTGAGCTAGAGGTGCACTCTGGTCAGGCCAGGGGGCAGAGGACCTGGCAGGTGGGGCCAGGGGGCGGAGAGGAGCCATCAGCCAGCTGGCAGGCAGGCCGAGAGGAGCAAGTGGTGGTGGTGGGGATCCAGCGGGGTCTCAGAGCGCAGTGCAAGTGGAGCAGGCCGGGGCCCCTTCTGGGCATGGGCCCGGCTCCAGGGAGCCACTGGCGCCATTGTAAACCTGGCACTGCCAAGCAGGGAGAGAGCACGACATTTCCAGCCCTGCTCCACTTTCAGACCAGCTCTGCCTCCAACCCTGTAGTGGGACTGTTCCTGTTCTGCCTCCAAGCCAGATTCTCCCCCAGCCCCGCTCCATCCCCAGCTCCACTCTGCACTCTGTTCCACCCCCAGCCCAGCTCTGCCCTCATTCCCTCTGCCCCAGTCCAGTGCCTCTAGCTCCAGCTCCTCCCCCATCCCCAGTTCTACCCCCAGCTCTGTCTTCAGCCCAAGCTCCACTTTTGAGGAAGCAGAGTGCAACTGGAAAAGTTTGTGCACCACGGTCCTGGAGGTAGACCTCATCTAGACTAAGCCCAAAGGGCTGATCCAGGAAGACTGCCTCAGTTCCAGCTCACCCTTACTTCTCTTTAATTTCCTATGAACTCCTCTCCCATAAGGGAAGAAAGAGGGAAGGGGACTTTTCCTTTATTTGTTTGCTCCAAGAGCCAGGTGGAGGAGAGAGACAGTATAAAGGCCTGAAGTGGGGACTTGAGGGGACTTCTGCGCCCTATAGTGCCCTTTACAACCATGGAAGTGAGCCTCATGAGCAGGCAAATGTACTCAGTCAGACACTGTCCTTCATTACACCCACTAAAGTTAACAGCGCAACTGACAGCAGAACTTGGCCTACTGCATTTAGTGTGACCAAACATACATTAACAGAATGGACTAGTCAGATTTTTGCTCCTGTGAGCAATGGAAATAAATTGCATGTTGCGTTCATATAATTTTTAGAATGAGCCCTGAGCAGAACGTAGAGACCGTCATTTGTTCTGACTGGAATGCTTAGTATGTCTTCATTATTTCTAATAGTAAATAGCCTGTGTAATGTGATTCTGTTAAAACCCACTAAAAGTGGAATCTACTTTATCAAAGCAAAGTGCCTATTACTAGTCTGAAGTTAAAGTTATTGATTCTTGTTCTCAAAGATGTTATAAATCCTCAGATGACATTGAATCTTGCAGGTCACCCAGGGCCCCTCTGAGGAAACAGTTCATATACTTGCAGCCCCTATCAGAGTCTAATTTCTAGAAATAATACTTCAGGCAGCAGGAGACAATAATGAAAAGCTACATCCCACTAAAGAAATTCTACATGGCACAAGGACAAAAGCACTCAGAAAAGCACAAGGAACATTACTATCATCAACTTCCATTTGGAAACAGACATTTATGGTTGGTATATGTTATGCAATAATAATAAACACACAGGGGAGAAATTTCTCAGACAGTGAATATGAAAATTAGTATAGAGTCACCATATCAAAGGTGACTCTGCACTGAAGACAAAATATGTGGGAAATTATTTTTAAAGATTCGTTTATGTTTCTGTTATGGTATCAAGATTTAATTCTGAACACTGATCAAGGTATAAATGCAGATATATATAGAATGCAGAGGATGGAAAGATGATGCTTCAACTAAAAAACAAAATAATACACACACCTCAGAGAAAGAGCTCTCTTTAAAACAGAGAGATCTGTGTAGTCCCACGTTCAGAAAAAAAATTCTACTACTAAGACCCATCTTAGACTCTTAAACCTTTTCAATTAGTTTGGGAGCTATATCTTCCCACAAAGAAGGCAACCTTTACTACACTACTGTATAGAGCACTTCTGGCCATTTCCTCCACTGTTCATTCTTGGCTGCCATCCAATAGATCATAACTAGTAGATGTGCTGCAGCACATCAGCTGATTTCTCATGCTGCTCTTAAAGGACTTGCAGGCTGTACAATTTGACCATTAAATTGTATCATTAAATAGAGAATAAGCTATGATTCATTTTGTACTGACTGTGCATGTTGGATATGAAAAAGATGTTAATTACAAAGTTGTTTTTATTATTCATTTACTTACACAAATATATGTGCCATATTAACCTGATATAGTTATGTCTGTCTGTTCCTGTGCTTTCAGAATCTCTTCATACATGTGACATGACATGCTATGTGCCACATGGTTTAGGTCTACCCCAGGGAATATGTTTTGCTCTCAGAGTGTTTCTGAGGATTTATATTACCCGATATGCCTACAATGGGTTACATTCTGCCTTTGGATGTGTACATATGGTTTCCACTGGCTTCATATGCAGGCAACTGAAAGAAAAAAAATGTGTCTAGTGTTATGTGAATAGAAGTATTCCTTCCAACTAGAGATGAACCAATGAGGCAAAGTTCAGATTCAGGTGCAAAGTCAAATCCGGTCTAGAGTTCAAGTTTATATTCAGATTCTGTAGAAAGGTAGATCCAACTGTACTAAAAACTCATAAGATCTTGTAAAATTCTAGCCAAAAGTAGCCAAAAATCTTACAAGATCAGGTATTCCCATGTGATTTTCAGCATGTCACGACAAATTCTTGCGAGAATAGCCCAAGACTTTGATGACTCCTTAAATAGAAACAAGTCTCCTTCCACTTTTGGATTCAATTGAGAGCTAAAGCTGAGGACGGGTTGGTTCAGTTCTGAGGAATCAAATCCACCTGTCATGCTGTCTGGTATGGGACACAGCTGAGAATGCCAAATTCAGGACAGACTGTAGGAAACAGGGCTGACATCCCAAAACTGATGGCATATTCTATCATAAGATTTCACCAAGCCAGTAACAAAAGTGAGCTCTTGTATCACTACACTATTTCACAGAGAGCCACACAACGACCTCTAGGCACTCCAGCCCCGGGTTACCACCAAAACAACTGGATTTAGTGATGAAAGGTTATTAAAACCCAAAGTTCACCACACATTAGGTTCTTCCAATTCCAAAGGATCAGACACTCACCCCCAGGTCAACATGTACTTTCAAGATGACACCAAATATCATGCTGCAGCCAATCTTTAGTAAACTAACTAAAGATTTATTTAAAAAAAAAGAAAAGAAGAGAGTTATTAAATGGTTAAAGGAATCATGTACATTACAACTGATTTCAAAGTCTGTAGGTCAGGATAATAGCAGTGATGGTAATTCTGCTAGCCTGCAAATAGTCTCTCTGGATCACCCAAAAGACTAGGGACCATCAGTCCTTTGTTCAATGCTTCTTTCTTGTTAGAAAATCACAGTCCAGGGAAATGGTGCAGAAGTGAAGACAAAGAGTGATGTCACAGTCTGCAATTTATACCCACAGCACATGTGCATGCAAAGTTACTGGCACAAACATGGAGGCCTGGGTCACATGTGCCTTGCTGAGTCATGAGGCATTCATTGCTTGTGTGATGAAGAGACCTCAGGAGGGGTCCCTGGAAGAGCTAATTGACCTTAATGGGCCATCAAGCGGGCTGGCTAGCCTTGATGTAAATCTGTCTTGGGCGTGTTACCCAGAAACACTACAGGTTTGAGATACAGATACATAGCAAAGTTTCGTAACTTCATATACAATGATGATACATGCATATAGACATGGGCAGCTGGTATCGAAGGCAGGGGAAGGCTGAGCCTCCCCAAACAGCCTTACGTCGCCCCACCCATACTCCACTCCCAGGCCCCTTCCTGCTTCCCAGTGCTGTGCTGCGGGGGGCTCTTCCCCCGTGGCTGGGGCCCCAGGTTTGGGGTGGGGCTAATGGGGGCCGGCCTGCGCTCTGGGGCTGGGGAGGGCCACAGGCTGCATCACCTGCCCACCCACCCGGCCCTCCGGGGCTGAGGGCAGGGGGCCGCGCTGCCCACCTGATGCTCTGGGGGGCAAGGGGGCGGCCCGGGGCTGGGGTGGGCTGGCAGCAGGGCCGGCTCTAGCTTTTTTGCCGCCCCAAGCAACAACAAGAAAAAAGGGGGCAGCCGGACTGCCGAAGCAAAAAAACCACAAAAAAACGCAGCCGCAGGGAGCGCGTGGAGGGCGGTCAAGGTGGCTCGCAGGGGGGTGAAGGGTGGCGCCCGGCCATCCGCTCCCTCCTCCCGTGGGCAGCCAGGCGCTGCAGCCCACTCGCAGCCGGGCAAGAGGGGCTCCCCCCTCTGGCCTCGGGGTGCCTCTCCCAGCTGGGCAGGCGGAGCGGAGGTGCTAGCTGAGCCGCTCCTTTAAAGGCGGCTCGGCCAGGCCGGGCTCAGAGCGGCGCGGGAGGCGGAGGCCGGTGCAGGCGGCGGGGAGTGGCGCGTCCCAGGGAGCCCGTTGAGTGGCGGGGATCGCTAGTTCATGCCCCCCAGGGCCGGGGTCCGTGCCCCTGCAGGGCTGGGCTGGGACTGGCAGAGCGCGGGGAGCCGGCCCGGGGCTCTGGAGCTGCAGACCCGGCTGCCAAAGAAAAAAAAAAAAAAAAAGAACCACGGCAGGGTGGCCAGAATGTGCCGCCCCAAGATTTGCCGGAATGCCACCCCTTACAATGTGCCGCCCCAGGCACGTGCTTTCTCGTCTGGTGCCTGGAGCCGGCCCTGGCTGGCAGCCACATGGGGGAGGCCTCTGGGCTTCGGAGGGAGGGGCGGGGCCTTGGGCAGAAGGTAGGGTGACCTGTTGTCCTGTTTTCGACCGGAACACCCGGTTGAAAAGGGACCTGGGCAGCAGCCGTTGACTGTCCGGTTGGCAGCATCTCCTGGGAAGCAGCCGGCATGGCCCCTCTCTGGCTCCTACATGTAGGGGCAGCCAGGGGGCTCCGAATGCTGCCTCTGCCCCAAGCGCTGCCCCCGCAACTCCCATTGGCTGGGAACCATGGCCAATGGGAGCTGCAGCGGCGGTGCCTGCGGATGGGGCAGCACGCAGAGCTGCCTGGCCATGCCTCCGCATAGGAACCAGAGATGGGACATGTCACCGCTTCTAGGAGATGCTTGAGGTAAGCACTGCCCAGATCCTGTACCCCTGACTCCCCCACACACACTCCAACCTCCTGCTCCAGCCCTCATCCCCCTCCCGCCCTCTGAACTTCTCAGTCTCAGCCCAGAGCACCCTCCTACAGCCCAAACTCCTCATCCCCAGCCCCACCCCAGAGTCTGCACCCCCAGCCACAGCCCTCACCCCCCTGTATCCCAACTCCCTCCCCCATCCCAGAGCCCCCAGCCCCTTCCCATACTCTGAAACCCTCGACTCCACGCCCCAGCCGGGAGCCCCCTCCTTCACCCCAAATCCCTCATCCCTGACCCCACCCCAGAGCCTGCACCCCCAACCAGAGCCCTCACCCCCTCTCACATCCCAACCCACTGCCTCAGCCTGGAGCCCCTTTCCGCACTCTGAACTCCTCATTTCTGGCCCCACCCCAGAGCCCACCCCCCCAGTGGGAGCCCTCACCCCCTTCCGCACCCCAGCCCCTTGAGCCAGCCCAGTGAAAATGAGCGAGTGAGCATAGGGAGAGCAAGCGACAGAGGGAGGGGGGATGGAGTGAGTGGGGGTGGGGCCTTGGAGAAGGAGGGACATGGGCGTGGGGTCTCGGAGGAGGGGCAGGGCAAGGGTGTTCTGTTTTGTGTGAGTAGAAGGTTGGCAACCCTAGCAGAAGGGAAGGGCCGGGACAGGGGCTAGCCTCCCTGGGCCCAGGGTTCACCCGCTGCCCATGAATATAGACAGGATAATCATACTTAGCAGACCATAACTTTTCCAATAATGCCTTACACAACATACTTTGTACAGGATGTATCATAATTGTGCAACAGTGGTGATACACTAGTGTAAACATGGTCACCTTTCTTTTACACAGCATCACACCATCCACCAATACAATTTAAAAGAGGCTTAAGTTCAGTGTTGGCTCAGTCACCTCTTCTTCCCACGAACTAGAACACGAATGGTGGATGAAAGGACGGCACTTTTAGCTTTAAAATGTAGCGAGTGCACATGTATCAGTTAAAGTGACTTCAAGCAAGCTATGATTTTTTTCCCTAATGAATGATAACCATAAAAATAAATAACAGAAGAATACATTATCTTGTATATCAAAATAGAATTAAAGAGCAACATTCTGGTTAAAATACTTTAAAACACAAATGGCTAGCAACAGCAGGTAAGCACAGTGAAATAAACAAGGCAATAAATCAGCAATTACTGGCTCTACTGCAGAAAAACAAAGTAATGCCAAGCTACTGTGGACACCTGCAGTATTGCTTATGGATAGTGCAGACGGGCACCCGATGAGACACTATATTTAAATGAAAACTTTATTTAAACTGTTGACTCATGTTTCCCTCAATAAGCTTTTCATACACACAACACACCCACTCAGACAAACATAATTAGAATAAAATAAACTGACCTGTTTATCAAGATATGTCTTCTAAAGATTGGGAAGGAAGAAAAAGAGATACTGTTAATTCTATTATTAAATTCTTGGAAGGTACTCAGATGCTACAGTGACGGGGATATATAAGATCTCAGATAGATAAAGAATGCAACTTAAAATCTAAAAAAATGTTAATTGCCTTGTAGATGGAATTTTAGCCCCGAGTTCAGGGTTAGTATGAAGACGTTGTCATGTGGTATAACATCATGTAATCCTTTTATTTCTGTACCTGCAACTAGCTCTTTCACTCTCTCACCCAGACACAAAGAAGCAAAATGAAAATGATTTTAACAGAAATACACTCAGCTATGTGTTCATGGAATATACTATAGTTTTCTCATTCATGCTGTAAAACTTTGATTTTCTTTCCTGTTCCCTACCACCAGGGATGAACCCCGGCACTTTTATGCTTGGCAGTTCATAGCCCTGGCACCTCTACACTGGCCACATAAGTTATGAAAGTAAAATAATTGCTTGAGCCCTGGCACCTAATTGCTTGAGCCCTGGCAGGTCTTTCATTACAAATTAAGCACTGCCTACCACTCACAGCTAATCAGATACTACTGAATAGTTTAGTACAATCCTGTCATTAAATCATTAAAATCTCACAAAATTGTCAGAATCAGGCTAATAGGATTAAGAGCTAGTGTCTTTTCAGCTAGTTGATTGCACACTGTAGCTTCTGTGTCAATTTGATATCAGTTGATGGGATAGGAATCACAAACACATACTTGTCTTTCCCAAAGTAAGATTGGTGCTAATTAAAGCATACTTGACAGACAATAGGGAATTTTGTTTGACTTCAGTATAGGAACTTGGTCTATTTATTGGTTGTATTAGATCAGGGGTAGGCAACCTATGGCACACATGCCGAAGGGGGCACCCAAGCTGATTTTCAGTGGCACTCACACTGCCCGGGTCCTGGCCACCGGTCCCGGGGGCTCTGCATTTTAATTTAATTTTAAATGAAGCTTCTTAAACATTTTAAAAACCTTATTTACTTTACATACAACAATAGTTTAGTTATATATTATAGACTTATAGAAAGAGACCTTCTAAAAAACGTTAAAATGTATTACTGGCACGCGAAACCTTAAATTAGAGTGAATAAATGAAGACTCGACACACCACTTCTGAAAGGTTGCCGACCCCTGTATTAGATACTGGTCATCTGTTTAAATTAATTCCATTGAAAATATGCATGTTATCAATGTCTGTTTTATGATGCAAGGTGTCAGAGGTAAGTTTTTATGTCCAACCTTAATTTTGTCCTTTCCTGCCTTTGAGCATTTATCATGCATCCTTAGTGTTTTATTAATACATTTTTGTACATATTATTAATAAATTTAATATCTTAGTTTCAAAAGATTGTTTACAGAAAAAATATATATGACAAGGCACTCTCCAGAAGTTCAAAACCCTACTGGCTTACAAACAAACCCAATAGCACACTTAAGTTCTATAATCTAAAAGAATTTGGACAGGTACTATAAGAATGCCCTATCCAGTAGGTCTTAGTTGGTACTCAGGTCAGGAGGACTTTTTCCTGTGAACCTTAAAGTCTGTGAAGCAGGATGAGCACCTTTTCATCTTCTCCAGAGCTCATAAAGGTACATCTTTGCAGAGCTCCCTCTTGAGCAACTTACTAAGTCTCAAAACTCCTTCCTCAATCCTTTCAAAAGTTATAACTTCTCAAGAACCCTTTTACTTTACAAGACCCAGAGGGGCTGAAGCAAAAGCTCATTCCTCACATGATCTGCTGGAACAGACAGAAGCATCTGCCCTTGCTTCAGGACCTGCCCAATTTACAAAAGCTGCAGCAGTTCTTCTGCCAGCCCAGAATGTACCTACATAAGAACGGCCATACTGGGTCAGACCAAAGGTCCATCTAGCCCAGTATCCTGTCTTCCATCAGTGGCCAGTGCCAGGTGCCCCAGAGGGAATGAACAGAACAGGCAATCACCAAGTGATCCATCCCCTGCCACTCACTCCCAGCCTCTGGCAAACAGAGGGTAGGGACACCAGCCCTGCCCATCTTGACTAATAGCCATTGATGGACTTATCCTCCATGAATTTATCGAGTTCTTTTTTGAACCCTGTTATATTCTTGGCCTTCACAACATCTTCAGGCAGTTAGTCAACATACCTATTGACTAACAGCACTATATTCCGTTACCCTTTTTGTTATGCAATGTATTTAGCCATGTGCACATGCTTAATGAATCATTCCTTAGTTGCACTCTTTACAAAAGGAACCAAAAAAAAAAAATACCGAAGCCAAACAAACAAACAAATCCTAAGGTGAAATCCTGTCTCCATTGAAATCAGTGCAGAAATTCCCATTGCATTCAGTGAAGTCAGGATCTCACCCTAATGTGCATGCTCAACACAAGATTTTTCAAAGACTCATTAATCATCCAAATTAATTTTATAAATGAGTCCTCTTACCACAAGGTGCCCCCTGGTGCCCAGGCATGGTATAGCAGCTCTTTCACAGGGCTAGAAGCCCCTCCAAACAGTCACTCGAGCCATCAGCCAGTCAGCATCCTAAGTCCACCTCTTCTGGGGTCCCAGTTGTCCAAACTGAAAGTCCCAACAAATGTCTTTTACACAAACAAAAATTCTTCCCTCTCTCTGGGGCTCTTCCTCAGTTTATCCTGTAGCCCCCTTGCTGGGCTCAATAACCCTTCTGGTGAGTTTCCATGCCTCCTTCCTTGGGGCTGACAGGGGAAGCCAGCCCACCCTTTATTCTGGGATCTGGCCCCGGGCCCTGTACTGAACAGCTAGGTCTGCTCCTAAACCTGCACTGCAGTTTTCCCTGGGCCACTTCCTACCCAGCCTTTTAAGTTCTCCTCTGAGTCTCGCTGTCTGTTCCCTGCTTAATCAGGGTATCTCCCAGGCAACCCTGCCTGGAGAGCTTTTCCTTACTCTCTGAGCTTTCTGGATGGTTCTTTCTCCAGCCCTTTCCCCAGCTAGGCTTTATTACCGCGTAAGGCTTTATTACCACTCTTTCCCATTACTTAGCCACTTTCTGCTTTATGGGGAATTTGCCTGATTTTCCTGAGGTGGGGATCATTAGACTTTAAGGCCGGAAGAGACCAAAGTGATCATCTAGTCTGACCTCCTATACATTGCAGGTCACAAAACCTGACCCACCCACTCCTGCAATCAGTTTGGCTTATCTTAGTCCGTGGCTCTCCAGCTCGTAGGGCAATCCACCGTGTTACAAATAGCAATTATCTGCAAGGTAAACAAAGACACCTCAGTGAAGGCTCTTTCTTTATTATAACTTTCAACCCTGAACCATTTTAGCTATAAAGGATTTTTTAAAAAGTCAAGCGTTTTTATTGTTTTATATATATAATATAATCGGGGAAATTCACTGTTGTACATGTACACACACACACACACACACACACACACCATTTTTGCTCAAGCCAGGACCTTGCCTGGAAAGTTCCATCCCAATAGGCAAGGCCGTACTTAGGCATATGCAGCATACGCAGCTGCATAGGGCACCCAAAAATTTTGGGCACCACCCTCACTGGCTGCGACGTGGACTCCTCTCCTCTCCGGCCTCTCCCCCACGCTGGGCTGGCAGGCTTCTCCCCGACCCAATCCCCTGGCCCCTCCCCTCTGCCCACTCACTCCTCAGCCAACTGGCTGAGGGCTCTGGCTAGGGCGGGGCCTCGCGGAGCCAGGAATGAAAGTTTACATGTGAGTGAGCAGGAGGAGTCGGGCCAGGGAGGGGGGGGACCAAGCAAGCCTGGGAACAGAGCGGGGGTGGGGCGGATACCCAGAGGCTGAGAAGAGAGCGGGGAGCCAAGCTCAGGGGTAGAGCTGGGCATGGGACTTCGGGGAGCGGGGGAGGGGGCGGAGGAGGAACCGGGCTGGGGATTGCTGGGGGTAGCTGTGCCAGGCAGGGGGCGGTGGGAGAGGGGTCAGGCAAGGCTGGGAACAAAGCAGGGGGGATACCTGGAGCTGGGAAGGGGGGGGAGCTAAACTCAGGGGCGGCGGGGTAGAGGTGTGCACAGGACTTCAGGGAATGGAGGAGGGACTGGGCTGGGTATTGTTGGAGGGAGCCAGGCTGGGAAGGGAAAAGAGCGGGGGGTTCTTTGTTTCGCTCAGTGAGCAAGCAACGAATGCGCTAGGGCCTCCTGGGGAGCAGGCTGGTGGCCCTGGGGGAGAGCAGCTGTTCCGAGCAGCCCCACACTATACCTGCACCTCTCCCCTCTTCTGCCCACATGCCCTGTCCCGCTGGCAACTCCCTGCAGGGCTGGGTTTGGGGGTGCAGGTGGGAGGGAAGTGCAGGGGTTAGGGGTGAAGGCAGCACTGTGCAGAGGTTAGGGGTGAAGGCAGCACAATTAAACTGTTTTTAATAAAGTGCACGTGGCAAGTTTTCCAATACTGTAAGCTTATGTTTGTGTTGCTAAGAGCAAGTCGGGCATAGGGGCACCAGTTTAATAATACTGCGTAGAGCCCCAAAAATCCTAAGGATGGCCCTGCCAATAGATACAATTTTCAGAAAGCTGAGCATCTAAAACCAGGGATTTAGAATCGAAATTGTTATGCAGTTTTTCACTCTACATCCAGTTCAGCAAAGCATTTAAACATGTGCTTAAGTCCATCCCTATGCAAAGCACGTGCTTAAGTGCTTTGCTAAATAAAGATGGACTTAACTATTTTGTGGATTAGGGATAAACTGCGGAATCACAGCCAAAACCAGTTGCTGCTTCTATCCATGTAACGTCTGCACAGTGCTTTGAAAATGAAGTGCTATAATTACATTAGCTAATGAATTATTTATATGCTGATGGTGTTTCATAACAAAGGCTGGCTGCATGATGAAAAGTGCAACACCAATAACTTTAGTTAAAAAAGAACAAGGACAAAACATACTTTACTATTAAGGTGTTTAAAATAGAGATTATGAGAAAAATTAATTCAATACATTTTACTTTTCAGTAAAAATGGTTAAAAGCATTTAATCATATTTAAAATCTTTATAAACCCATATTCCACTCCACTGAAGATATCTAGAATCAGATTCGTAAACATTTGTGGGAAAGGGTTGCTCAGTTGCAAGCTGGCTGAGAGAGTAGGCAACAATTTAAAAGTCACTTTTTTTGGTCATAGAAGTCATGGCTGTAACAAACATTCAGTCTTAATCATAACACTACAGAAACACCACTATCTTTCATTACCCCAAGAGTTGGACTGAGGATCTATCTGCATTATAATTCAATTGTTTTGTAGTTTTAAATGAATGTATCTGAAGCTCAAACAATGACAAGCAAAATTGGAGTATACTTAAAGCACAAACTATGACAGTAATAACCTCTCTCTGTTTATCAGGAAAGTATTGTACTCTTAGAAAACTTGAAACATCACTGAGGTGGATCAACAAAATCTATAAATCTAACCAAAACAACTGCATTAGTCTTTCCCCGTGTGATAGTGACAAGTTGCAGCCTACAGTTCTCATGAATGTAATTTGTGACAGTTTTCCTGTTAGGGTACATCAACTGGTAGATAGTTGGCTTTAGGTCTTCTGATACAGGCAGCAATGAAAGAGAGGACAGTGAATTCTCAGGATAAAAATAGAAGTGCCAGGATTGGAAGCACTGCAACAAGTACAATATCTTCAAATCACTCAGAGCATGGGGGTGTCTAATGTAATCAAAGTTGCTTTTATGATGTTTCACTTCATAAGATTGGGATGCATTGCACTATATGGGATAAAGTAAACAGTAATCTCTGGCTTCATTTCCAATAAGTTTTAAATGCTTGAATCTCAAAATCTCTTCATTTAACAACTGAAGCGTAGACATCTTAGAATATTTAACCTTGAGTACCCTGGGGAGAGCTTGTGAATACTAAAGCTTATTGCTCTTTCCTTGCTGCACACAATAAAGGACTGTACCAGAGGTAAATAATGTGACACTTGTAATTAAAATCATTATCACAAACACATTAAAGGACAAATTCTGTCATCAGATCTGGGAAGTAGATCTTAAATGAGCAGCTTAAGGCCTGATCCTGCAGTTTGTCACAAGCATGCAAATCCTGCACCTCTGGTGCCCCATTGACTTCAATGGGTATGTCAAAACAGCAAAGAAATACCAGTGTTTGGCCCATGCCAGTTGATTCAGGCTCACGGGGATTGGACTGTTGGGCTAGTAAGCTCTGGGACTCTCCCACCTCGCAGGGCCTAGAGCCCAGGCTCCAGCCCAAGCCTGGAAGTCTACACAGCAATGAAACAGCCCTGCAGCCCAAGCCCTACGAGCCCAAGTTGGCTGTTCCGGGCCAGCTGTGGGTTTTTCTTTCCCCAACGGGGCTCTGCTCAGGGTGCTGCGTGCAGCAGTAAGGGGCAGAATTGTAGCCATAATGGAGAACTGGGGAAGCTGAAACATGTGAGTGGGGATTCTCCAACATGTCAAACGATATTGTATGTGAAATCTACATCGGGATGGAGCAATTCTCGGAAAGCAAGGTGTTGGTTAGAAAAATAAGGACATTTTTAGTTCAATGCTTTATCAAATCAAAGACTTGCTGTCCTGACAGTGCCTTCCAGTCTCAGTGGTACCAGATGACAGAACAAGGAGTAATGGTCTCAAGTTGCAGAGGGGGAGGTTTAGGTTGGATATTAGGAAAAACTTTTTCACTAGGGTGGTGGTGAAGCACTGGAATGGGTTACCTAGGGAGGGGGTGGAATCTCCTTCCTTAGAGGTTTTTAAGGTCAGGCTTGACAAAGCCCTGGCTGGGATGATTTAGTTGGGGATTGGTCCTGCTTTGAGCAGGGGGTTGGATCTCCTGAGGTCTCTTCCAACCCTGATATTCTATGATTCTATGATTCCATTGAACCTTTTAAAACAAAGATTTATACTAGTGAAAAAGTTTTCCAACACTGCTCTTTGAGGTTAACCCTTCAGTTAACATAACTGTCAGGATGAGTTAATCAGAAGCCCTCCAAATTTGGGGGGGGGGGGTAGAACACACAGAAACTGAGAACAGAAAGGCAGAGGGGAAAAAGCAAGAAAGCCAAGCAGTAGCCTGCGAGACAGTGTGAGCCTAGAGAAAGCTTGCAAGAGAGCTTTTGGGACTGTTGGATGAAGAGACTTGGGGTTGTAAGCTAAGAAACTGCTCCTCCTGTTTTTGGTTCCTTTTGTGAAGGGGTACTGGTACTAAGGGTGCTGGGGGTGCAGCAGCACCCCCTGGCTTGAAGTGGTTTCCATCAGATACAGGGTTTACAGTTTGTTCAGTGGCTTTCAGCACCCCCACTATAAGAACTGTTCCAGTGCCACTGCTTCTGTGAACAGAGAAGCAGGACTTGGTACATTCCTCGTAAATAAACAAAACTGCATCAGAGAAATACCCGATTATCACCAATTTCTACTCGCACTTGGAACATACCCAGGGCCCCAAACATCAGCTAGAAGCTTGGGTCTAAATGGGGCAACAGTAATGATCCCTGGGCAAACAGCCTCCTTCAGGGTTCTTAGTCCATTCTCGTAAGCATCTGCTGCTGGCTACTGTTGGAGACAGGATACTGGATGAGATGGACCATGGTCTGAACCAGCCTGGCAATTCCTATATTCCTACATTCCTAGAATGTTTATCCAAAATGTGAGCATGACCTGCAGTATTTTCTGACCTGAGACATTAAAATAAAGGCATGCTTGTCACACAAGTGCCCTTCAGGTGCGACATGCTATCTCATTGCTCCTGCTGCTCAAAAATTTCAACTAACAAATACTGATCAGTAAGATAGAGACAGAAAGACATTTTGGGGCAAAACCAATATTTCCTTTTTTCCACTTGTCCCATCTGGCGCTCAGATATGGGAAAAGTATATATCATGAATCCATAATTCATAATCAAGGGTAGAGGCCCAGGTAGAGACAGATACATCCTGGAGGTGAATGCCTGGCTGCGAGGCTGGTGTCGCCAGGAGGGCTTCAGCTTCCTTGACTATGGGATGTTGTTCCAGGAAGAAGGATGCTAAGCAGAGATGGGGTCCACCTATCAAAGAAGGGGAAGAGCATATTTGGATACAGACCGGCTAACCTAGTGAGGAGGGCTTTAAACTAGGTTAGATGGGGGCAGGAGACAAAAGCCCACAGGTAAGTAAAAAACATGGAGACCTGAGAGAAGGATCAGAATCTGGGGGGAGTATGGGCTATTATAGGAGGGATAAGGGAGAGACGAGAGAAAATGGGGGGGAAATCAAATCAGCGTCTTAGATGTCTGTATATTACTGTGAGAAATAGGGGTAATAAGCAGGAAGAACTAGAAATGCTAGTTAATAAACACAACTATGACATAGTTGGCATCACGGGGCGGGGATAATACACATGACTGGAATATTGGTATAGAAGTGTAAGCAGAGTCAGCAAGCATTGCCTCTTAGAGGCGCCCAGAGGGTGGTATGTAATTGTCCCAGGTCACTGGGTGGGGGCTCAAGCCGGTTTTGCATTGCGTTATTAAAACGGAACCCCTAGATACTAAACCCGGCCCTTGTTGCTGCCAACTCAGATGGGCAGAAGGGTTACAGAAGGGTATAGCTTGCTTAAGAAGGACAAGCAGTGGGAAAAGGGAGGAGGTATTGCCTTATATATCAAAAATGTATACACTTGGACTGAGGTTGAGATGGAAATAGGAGACAGACTTGTTGAAAGTCTCTGAGTAAGGATAAAGGAATAAAAAAAACAAGGTGATGTCATGGTAGTGGTCTACTACAGACCACCTAATGAGGAAGAGGAGGTGAATGAGGCTTTTTATAAACAACTAACAAAATCATCCAAAGCACAGGACTTGGTGGTGATGGGGGACTTCAACTACCCAGACATGTGTTGGGAAAATAACACAGCAGGGCACAGATTATCCAACAAGTTCTTGGAATATATTGGAGACAATTTTTTATTTCAGAAGGTGGTGAAAGCTACTAGGGGGGAGGCTGTTCTAGATTTGATTTTGACAAATAGGGAGGAACTGGTTGAGAATTTGAAAGTGGCAGGCAGCTTGGGTGAAAGTGATCGTGAAATGACAGAGTTCATGATTCTAAGGAATGGTAGGAGGGAAAACAGCACAATAAAGATAATGATTTCAAGACGGCAGACTTCAGCAAACTAGGTAAGATCCCATGTGAAGCAAGTCTAAGCGGGAAAACAGTTCAAGGAAGTTGGCAGTTTTTCAAAGAGACATTTTTAAGGGCACAAGAGCAAACTATCCCACTGCATTGGAAAGATAGGAAGCATGGCAAGAGACCATCCTGGCTTAACCAGGAGATCTTCAATGATCTGAAACTCAAAAAAGAGTCCTACAAAGAGTGGAAACTAGGTCAAATTACAAAGTATAAATATAAACAAATAACACAAGTATGTAGGGAGAAAATTAGAAAGGCCAAGGCACAAAATGAGATTAAACTAGCTAGAGACAAAGGATAACAAGAAAATTTTCTACAAATATATTAGAAGCAAGAGGAAGACCAAGGACGGGGTAGGCCTGTTACTCAATAGGGGGGAGGGAAAAATAACAGAAAATGTGGAAATGGCAGAGGTGCTTAATGACTTCTTTGTTTCAGTTTTCACCAAGAAGGTTGGTGGCAATTGGATGTCTAACATAGTGAATGCCAGTGAAAATGAGGTAGGATCAGAGTCTAAAATAGGGAAAGAACAAGTCAAAAATTACTTAGACAAGTTAAATGTCTTCAAGTCACCAGGGCCTGATGAAATACATCCTAGAATACTCAAAGAGATGACTGAGGAGATATCTGAGCCATTAGTGATTATCTTTGAAAAGTCATGGAAGATGGGAAAGATTCCAGAGGTCTGGAAAAGAGCAAATATAGTGCCAATCTATAAAAAGAGGAATAAAGGTAACCTGGGGAATTACAGACCAGTCAGCTTAATTTCAGTACCCAAAAAGATAATAACTAACCAATCAATTTGTGAACAGCTAGAAGATAATAAGATAAGTAACAGTCAGCATGGATTTGTCAAGAACAAATCATGTCAAACCAACCTAATAGCTTTCTTTGACAAGCCTTGTGCATAGGGAGAAGCAGTAGATATGGTATATCTTGACTTTAGTAAGGCTTTTGATACTGTGTCGCATGACCTTCTCATAAACAAACTAGGGAAATTCAACCTAGATGGAACTACTATAAGGTGGGTGCATAACTGGTTGGAAACCATTCCCAGAGAGTAGTTATCAGTGCTACACAGTCAGGCTGGCAGGGCATATCAAGGGGCGTCCCTAAGGGATCAGATCTGGGTCCAATTCTGTTCGATATCTTCATCAATGATTTACATAATGGCATAGAAAGTACACTTATAAAGTTTGCGGATGATACCAAGGTCAGAGGGATTGCAAGTGCTTTGGATGATAGGATTAAAATTCAAAATGATCTGGACAAACTGGAGAAATGGTCTGAAGTAAATAGGTTGAAATTCAATAAGAACAAATGCAAAGTACTCCACTTGGGAAGGAACAATCAGTTGCACGCATACAAAATGGGAAATGACTGCCTAGGAAGGAGTACTGCGGAAAGGGATCTGGGGGTCATAGTGGATCATAAGCTAAATATGAGTCAACAGTGTAATGCTGTGGCAAAAAAGCAAACTTCATTCTGGGATGTATTAGCAAGAGTGTTGTTAGCAAGACACAAGAAGTAATTCTTCCACTCAGGACTTTCAAATTGGAGAAAGTCCTGGGAAGAGCAACAAAAATGATTAAAGGTCAGGAAAACATGACGTTTGAGGGAAGACTGAAAAAAAATTGGTTTGTTTAGTCTAGAGAAGAGCAGACTGGGGGGGGGGCATTATAACAGTTTTCAAGTACATAAAAGGTTGTTAAAAGAAGGAAGGAGAAAAATTGTTCTCTTTAACCTCTGAAAATAGGACAAGAAGCAATGGTCTTAAATTGCAGCAAGGGCAGTTTAGGTTGGACATTAGGAAATACTTTCTGTCAGGGTAAAGCACTAGAATAAATTGCCTAGTAAGGTTGTGGAATCTGTCACTGGAGATTTTTAAGAGCAGGTTAGACAAACACCTGTCTACAGGGATGGTCTACATAATACTTAATTCTGCCTTGAGTGTAGGGGACTGAACAAGATCTCTCGAGGTCCCTTCCATTTCTATACTTCTATGATTCTATGATAATAAACAGTACAAAAGGGAGGTTATGCCAGTGTGACAGTAACTCTTTTTTCTCCAGGGTTTTCTTTTCCCTGGGAAAGGGCAAGTAAATTATTCTTTTTATAACTTTTTTTTAACGTATTGCTGCTTTGGAGACTGATCCTTGTGCCTCACACAGGTTCATCTACTGCCCTCCTCCTATAGATGGACTTTTATGCATAGCCATTTCTGCCACTACTATGTTTGCAGCCTTATAAAAGCTATTTTTCCTCTTTTTTTGTTGTTGTGGTTGTACATTTCTCTTTTCCATTCTATGACTCCATGCTTCATTTTTCCCCCTATGTCCACTTCACCTTCCAGTCTTACCTCCTTCTTGGCTGCATTCGCTATCCTACTTATGTGGCTGAACTGCTCTGAGAAGAGCAGCTAGTCAGGCGATGCACCATCCAGTTTGCACAAACGTGTCACTAGATCAACTAAGCATATCATAGAATAGTTCCCCTCTTCTGGAATGGGAGGAGAGGAGGGTGAAAGGGAAGCCTTTACTTTAGCAACATAATACAAAAAACTGCAGAGGCGATGGGGATAGGATGGAAGAAAAGAGACAGGATCAGGCATCTTTTTTCAACAGGATCTAGGGACAGGAAATCGTTTAGGTTTTAAAATGGATTGTGTGCTCACTCCTCCATTGCATGTACTGAGGTCCATGAAACAATGCTTTGTCAATGAAACTGTTACAAATCCAGTGTAATATGGATATTGCTCACAGTACAACTAAAAATTATGACACTGAGTGCTAAATAGGTATTGTGAAACTCAAACAAACTCTCTGTGCATGTAGGCAAGAACCATTCATTAGTGGGCAAGGAGGCAGAACTCAGAGTAACAAAGGGCTTGTGTAGATGGAGAGTTAGTACATGGCAAATTGGGGCATAAATCTACCGCATGCTAGCATGCTGTGCACTAATTGACCATGTGGACCCTGCTGCCCTTTGTGTACTCTGTGTGTCCTTTGTGCATACCTGGCAGGTCTGACTGGGCTCAGCACTGGTGGTTCTTCCTTTTGGGATTCTGTGGCCAGCTGTGTATCTAGTGATCAGACAAAGTATTGTTTGTTTTGTTAAAACAAATCAAAGTATTCTTTGTTTTAACAGTGGGAACAAAGCATTTAGAGAAAAAAAAGGATTTAAAAACAACAGACACTCTACTCACATGTCTGTCTTACCTAAAATCTTACCATCTCCTGATGGTGACTACATAGGCCTAACTTCTTTGGACATCCCCAGTGGGTATGTCTGCATGTCAGTCTGGCTTCCTGAACAACTCCCCAAACTACTAACTCCCACCACCACACCACACACTTGTCTTGAGAGCGCGTCCTTATTAAATAGCTTCAGTCCTTTTGATCTTCTGGTTCCCAGGCCTTGGCCCTGCTCATCAAAACCAGTTCTGTGCATTGCTGCAACCAAAACCTTCAAAGCTAATAATTCAGGAATTGTCTCTTTACAGCCCTTAAGTGTTTACTGAGGGGTGACTAATCTTGAGCCATTATTTCCCTTCCCTCTTATTTTCCATACAGTCCCTGTCACAGGTACGAGGCTAACTACAATATGTGTTTTAATATAGTCAATGAAAAGTTATACATCTAGGAACAAAGAATGTAGGCCATACTTACAGACTGGGGGACTCTAGCCTGGGACTCAGTAACACTGAAAAAGACTTAGAGGTCATGGTGGATAATCTGCTGAACGTGAGTTCCCAGTGCAATCTTGTAGCTAAAAGGGCTAATGCGATCCTTGTATGCATAAACAGAGGAATCTCAAGTAGGAGCAGAGAAGTTATTTTATGTCTTTATTTGGCACTGGTGCGATTGCTACTGGAATATTGTCTCCAGTTCTGCTGCAGAGAAGAGCTACAAGAATGATTAAAGGACTGGAAAGCATGCCTTATAGTGACAGACTCAAGGAGCTCAATCTATTTAGTTTAACAAAGAGAAGGTTAAGGGTTGATCGATCAGTTTATGAGTACCACCATAGGAAACAAAAACTTGATAATAGCTCTTCAGTCTATCAGACAAGAGTATAACATGATCCAATGGCTCAAAGTGGAAGTTAGATAAAGAAATAAGGCACTTTTTTTTTTTTTGGTTAAACAGTGAGGGTAATGAATCATTACAACTTATCAAGGGTCATAGTGGATTCTCCATCACTGGAAATTATTAAATCATGATTGGGTGTTTTTCTAACAGTTCAAACAGGAATTAATTTAGGGAAGTTCTACGGCCTGTGTTATGCAAAAGGTCAGACTAGGTGATTACAGTGGTCCCTTCTGGCCTTATAATGGAACTGCGCCTCTGATATCTCCTGGTCCCTTCAAGCACACCTGCTCAGGTATCAGGGTGGAATAACATGATTCTCCCATCTCACACCAGGCCTTGGGCTGCAGTCCCCTGGTACTAAGCATGATTTTCTCAGCAGGCTTGACTTATCTTCAGTGGCTGTGGTTCTGTTCACTCTGGCAGCAATGACAGTGGTATCCAGTAACCAAACAACCTTCTTAAAGCAAAGTATTATTTATATAGAACAAAAACATTTAAGAGAAAACAGATCTTAAAACAATAAAGCAGGCTATACACATGGCTAGCTTACTAGGTGCCCCTTCATCTTCCATATGGGAATCCTGGTAGGTCAAAGCTTCCTATAGGCCCTTCAAGATGGCTAAGGGTGACAGTCTCTTCCTTTAACTCACAAACCAGTTCTCTCTCCAGCTTCAGGGAGTGTGTCCTATAAAAGCTTCTTAGTCCTTTTGTTCACCTTTCCTTTCCCTTAGACAAGTCACTTTTTAAATGTTTAAAGCCCTTTGATCTGCTAGTGATCCTAGCATTGGCAAAACAAATCTTGCAACTTATTGGAAACAAGATGTAAGCTCCTCAAAGCTGATATTTTCCCCCATTGTCTTTCAAGCATGTGCCAGAGGATGCTTACCCAGGGAGCCATTGCACTGCTTTCCTGCTTGTTCTTTCCACATCCCTCTATTATGCTAGATCAATATATTTGTGACGGGTTGGATCACAGAACCCCCCTTGGGAGCTGCCAACCGATGTGCCAAGACTACCTCTGCTCCTGCTTTCCCTGCCAGCTCAGGACTCCAGCAGCCTGTCTTGCTGAGCCAGACACGCCCGTCTGTTTCAACAAAGACCCAGGGTCTGAATGACTTGCCCCAAAGCTGCAGGTTTACCTGAAAGCAGATCACAGAATTGTTCCTGTCATTAACACTCAGATGCCCAACTCCCAATGGGGTCTAAACCCAAATAAATCCATTTTACCCTGTATAAAGCTTATGCAGGGTAAACTCATAAATTGTTCGCCCTTTCTAACACTGATAGAGAGATATGCATGGCTGTTTGCTCCCCCGGGTATTAATACATACTCTGGGTCAATTAATAAGTAAAAAGTGATTTTATTAAATACAGAAAGTAGGATTTAAGTGGNTGCCCCAAAGCTGCAGGTTTACCTGAAAACAGCTCACAGAAGTGTGCTTGTCTTTAGCACTCAGATGCCCAACTCCCAATGGGGTCTAAACCCAAATAAATCCGTTTTACCCTGTATAAAGCTTATGCAGGGTAAACTCATAAATTGTTCGCCCTCTATAACACTGATAGAGAGATATGCACAGTTGTTTGCTCCCCCAGGTATTAATACATACTCTGAGTTAATTAATAAGTAAAAAGTGATTTTATTAAATACAGAAAGTAGGATTTAAGTGGTTCCAAGTAGTAACAGACAGAACAAAGTAAGTTACCAAGCAAAATAAAATAAAATGCGCAAATCTATGTCTAATCAAACTGAATACAGATAATCTCACCCTCAGAGATGCTTCAGTAAGTTTTTTCCTCAGACTGGACACCTTCCAGGCCTGGGCACAATTCTTTCCCCTGGTACAGCTCTTGTTCCAGCTCAGGTGGTAGCTAGGGGATTCTTCATGATGGCTCCTCCCACTTTGTTCTGTTCCACCCCTTTATATATCTTTTGCATAAGGCGGGAATCCTTTGTCCCTCTCTGGGTTCCCACCCCCTCCTTCTCAATGGAAAGACACCAGGTTAAAGATGGATTCCAGTTCAAGTGACATGATCACATGCCACTGTAAGACTTCATTACCCACTTGCCAGCACACACGTATACAGAAAGACTTACAGGTAAAACACAGCCATCTGCAGACAATTGTCCTGGTTAATGGGAGTCATCAAGATTCCAAACCACCATTAATGGCCCACACTTTGCATAATTACAATAGGCCCTCAGAGTTATATTTCATATTTCTAGTTTCAGATACAAGAGTGGTACATTTATACACATAGGATGATCACACTCAGTAGATTATAAGCTTTGTAATGATACCTTACAAGAGACCTTTTGCATGAAGCATATTCCAGTTACATTATATTTACTCATTAGCATATTTTTATAAAACCATATAGACTGCAACATCACAATATTCATTCAGGAAATTCTAATAATACACCATTGCTATACACTAACTTTATCTCACTGACCAAGTCACATACAGTGTTCATGTCATTTATTACATATCAATATTCCTAGATTATTACATTGCAACTTCACTGCTATCACAGTCCCTCTTACTAAACCAGTATAGTCATACAGTAAATGTCCCAAATAACCAGAGCAGCTCCACTTCTGTTACAACTAGTCCTACTGAAGTCAATGGGACTATTCACATGGGTAAAACCTCCAAAATGAGACCCAATGGCATTTAAGTGATCCTTCCTGCTAAATGCTATAATCCAATGTGCAACCACAAAGAAATACAGAGGGCTTTTTAACACCCAGTTTTCAGAGCACATCAGCACAACATTATTCAAATCAGCACAGATGTTTGCTGGAGCTGTGAAACATTAGGAAAATGTAAAAAGTCCAATGGCCCTTAAATTTACATTTCTGCATCTTTGCTAGGCTCACCCAAAGTTAGTCTGTAATATTAGCACAGAGCATAAGCATTTTAATTCTGACTGACTGCTGCTGAAGGGTTTTCTTCAGTTGTTTGTGCTTTTTGTTCTTTTAGGCACAGTCTATAACTTGGGGCTGTGCAGTGATAAAACAAGCCATTTGATCCCTCTCACTCATTTATTTTAATAGAATTTGTACTGGAAAGCTTTGGAAGCTAGCTTGAACTACTCAGTTGCTTTTATAGATGAGTTGAAACCATTAGATGTACTTCAAGTCTTTCTGGGGCTGGATGCACTCCTCTGAGTAGGCCAGTTATTTGCTTAGCTGTCAGTGCATCACATACTTACTACTGACAGGTTGAGTAGTTCAGCCTCTTTCCAAAGTCAATTCCAATACAAATCCCATTAAAATCAAGAGCTATTCATCTGAGAGTGTTTTTTTATGATTGTTGAAAGTTCCTCCTTTAAAACAAATGACAGTAGAACCTCAATTACCTAGAAGTCTCATGGGACAACTGAAACCTTTGAATAATTAGGGTTAATTAGGTAGAGCTGGTTTTATGCACTGAAGCTGTTACAATCATAGCTGTAGGCTAAAATCCAGTCCTGTCTCCACTGCTCAGTGGCTATCCAAGAAGCAGAACCTGTGCAGTTTTAGTGCACAAGTTTTAAGCCTGATGCATTGCGGGCTGAGGACATCCTCTTGTGGGGCATGGAGCTCATCTCTGCAAGGGCCTTCTTACACAAAGTGTGCTAGTGTCAGGACAAATGGGGCCAGGGCCAGAGATTCCTCCACTACACAGACCTTCATGTCCTCCACCTGATGAGGAAATGATTCCTTCCCAACTGCATATCCATCCAGAGTCCAGACCAGCTACTTCAGCTGGCTACTGTGCAGAGTATTTTAGCTACACAGACATACGCGCATAAAACCTCTTTGTCTCCTTCTGCTTCCTCTCCATCTAGCTAAATTTAAGGAATCTGGTTAATAAAGAAGCAAAGGAAACTCCACTCCTCCCCCTATCCCTCAAACTCTCTTTCAGCTGGCTGGCACTGGCAGAAAACCTTGAGGGACTTATGTGGTTTCCAGAAAATTGGGAGTATTAGTTAAATAGGCTTTGGAAATCAAAGTTATTGGTTTTTAAAGATTTGTATTTCATGCCACTCTTCCCCAGTGATAGCACATTGCAGACTCTTAACAGCCTGTTAAATACTGAAACCTATAGGATTTATATCCATGAAGACTTGCATGTGTCATTGACAGCCACTGAAACCTACACAATTCTAACAATTCTTCTCCTAATGGTAGCATTTCCCCCCCAATAACATGGAAACAGATGCTGATTTGACAAAAAAGAGAGGAAGAACAGTGATTCTTTTAAATCACCTTGGACACTGGTTCATTGAAATATAGATTATTTTGTTTTAAAATAATCATTCATATCACATTATTTTCCATCGAGAAGGAGAAAGGAGAGGGAGGGAGCATCAGCTGGCTTCCAGGAGCAGTGTTATTAGAACTTTGTTAAATTTCAGAGGCTGAAGGCTGAGAGCTGCAGGTGCCATTTTTACAATGGCATGTGCAAATATTGGGTTCCAGAAAAAAAATATGAAGGAAAACATCTTGAAGGGCATTCTCTGCTATATTTTTGACATTGTGATTCAAGAGAAAGTAAGCTAGGTAACAGCTCCTGAACTGTGTAGTTATACTGGATACTCCCACAGTCAGAACCCCCAGAGGTCAATCACACACCTCCTTTCATCATGTCCATTTTGAATTTAACAGTATTCAGCAAGATTATTAATATATTTATATATAGCATCCCAAATGTTCTCTGTGCAGGTGCAGGGTTCTGTCTGCACAGAGATCATTGCTGGATCAGGATCTGAGTAGGTAACACACGGAGAAAGAAGTAGGGAACAGAATGAAACCAAAATATTTATTTGGTGTAGAATTTGTATTTATTTTCGCTCTGATTTTCCTATTTTATCACTTAAATCAACCTCTCCTTATTTATTTAATGTTTTCCACAATTTTGTCAATATAATCATTTCCTCTACCCATATATCTCACTCACACTCAGCACCTAAGCCTCTCTCTTCCCCATTAAACAGGCTGTTAATTTCCTCCAGTTAAACATTCCTTTTCCCTTGCCCTGTCCTTCCACACTATGACCTCAGATCCTCTCTCAGCCTCATCTCCCTACCTCTCCTCAGCAGACAGTCCTTCTCCTACATAAACAGACAGTTGATGTTGATGCCATCATAGGGGCTTCTAAAGTAGTTATGGTGAGCCCCTTTAGTAACTCTTTTTCCTGACTGGAGAGTCACTGCCTCTGAGGGTCTGGCTCTCCTTCTGCGAGGTGGTACTGGTACTGAGACTCATGTGGTATCTTTGGAGGAGAGCCACTGGATTCTCGGTGTCCTTAATCAATCCCTGCTGTGTGCAACGTCTGGAGAGGAGTAAAGATGGAGATCTGCCTAGTTCTGAGCTCCTTCTCCTGATTGAGAAGTCTCTGCCTTTCAGGGGGCTGGCTCTGCCCCCAGGTGGACAATCTGAGGCTCAACCCTATGTCATGTCTTCAAGTGGAGCTTCTGGAGGCCCATTTGTGCTCTTTTGTATTTGGGGTGGAGGAAATGCTAGCTGGCCCCTTAATCCCAACCTCCAATAGCAACCCTTCCTGGCTGTTGAGTTTCTGGCTCTGCCTCAGGGAGATGGGGATGGGGCTCCAGCCCATCATGGAGCCTGGGCATGCTGGAGACTCAGTAGAAAGTTAGTTAGGTTTTCAATGGAAATAGTTATATTTTCACTGGTTGCAGCACAGTCACCTACGTCAACACTCCATTCACCAAGATAAATATTTATTCTCTGTTTTTTTTAAATCTATTGTAACTATACGTAGATGAAATCTGCACTACAGCAGCCCTTGCAGTACTGGGCTCTCTTGTTACTAATGTCCTGGATAATGCAATGCTGTACAAAAGACTTTATGATACAAAAGACTCACTGTCATAATTATTGAAGCACGTTTCTTTGGTGCTAGGCAGCTCAGATGTATTAGCCATTTCAAATGTTGTGGATTGCTTGGTGCATGTTACTCTTGAGATTTGGGCCCAATTATGCAGAGCTAAGCAGCATAATTAATCTTGTTCTATGACTGGCTACATCTATGTAGAGTAATTATTTATATATCCCTGACTGTTGTTGTTGTTTTTGGGTTTTTGGCTAATAAAAAAATAGTCGTAATACATGAAAACCAGTGTTAGGGTGAATATACCACACTATGGTTGATGACAGCTGTGCTTTCCACTATTGGCCCATCCTTTAGCTGCTTGATCCATCACCCACTGAGAATTACTGAATGTTAGGAATTAAGGCTCCTGTGGGGGGAGGGAGACAAGATATGTGAGAGAACAGTGCTGAGCCACCAGCATGGCTGCTGAGCATGATGCAGTGCTACTCACAATGCAATACCGTGATGTATCTTTCTAAGGTATTTATCTAGCCCTTATTAGTAATTGAGCAGCTCACAGTCTGCAAGGTGTAAGTTGTTTCTGCTCACAACACCCTTGTGAGATCAGCAAATGCTATTAGCCCCATTTCACAGATAGGAAATGGAAGCAGAGAAAAACTAAGGGACTTTCCCAAGGTCACACACAGGAAGTCTCTGAAGTGAAAGGCTAGTACCCTAATCACTGGACCATTCTTCCTCTCACCAGTGAATTGATAGGAGCTTGAGCTGCCAGAATCCTAGGCCCAACATATACACTGAGGAACAGACAGGAAGAAACACTGCTCCCTGGAAACCGATAGAAACACTTCAGCAGCCAACTCTAGTGACGATCTCTGCTTTCACCCTCTCCTGAGGTTAATGTTATGTTCATGGTCTATGCATAGGGCCCTACTAAATTCAGAGCCATGAAAAACGCATCACATACCGTGAAATCCGGTCTCCCGCCATGAAATCTTGTCTTTTGTATTCTTTTACCCTATACTATAGAGAATTTCTCAAATTGGGGGCCCTGACCCCAAAGGGAGTTGCAGGGGGGGTCACAAGGTTATTTTATGGGGGATTGTGATATTGCCACCCTTATTTCTGCACTGCCTTCAGAGCTGGGTGGCCAGAGAGCGGCAGCTGTTGGCCGGGCACCCAGCTCTGAAGGCAGCGCCCTGCCAGCAGCAACACAGAAGTAAGGTTAGCAATACCATACCATGCCACCCTTATTTCTGTGCTGCTGCCTTCAGAGCTGGATAGCCGGAGAGTGGTGGCTGATGATTGAGGGCCCACCTCTACAGACAGCAGCACAGAAGTAAGGGCGGCAATGCCATACCATGCCATCATTATTTCTGTGCTGCTGCTGGCAGCGGCTCTGCCTTCAGAGCTGGGCTCCCGGCCAGCAGCCGCCGCTCTCCAGCTGCCCAGCTCTGAAGGCAGCCGCTGCCTGCAGCAGTGTAGAAATAAGGGTAGCAGTACTGCAACCCCCCGCACACACACACACACACACACACACACAACTCCGTTTTAGGTCAGGACCCCAACAATTACAACACCATGAAATTTAAGATTTAAATAGCTGAAATCATGAAATTTACTATTTTGAAAATCCTATGACTGTGAAATTGACCAAAATGGACCATGAATTTGGTAGGGCTCTATATATACACAAAGAGTTGGAAACAAAACATAAATACTCTTCCTGAAAGGCGGCAATGCAACACTACTTTATTTGTGAGAATTCAGAACTCCAATACACAACCACCAGGTGTTGAGACATATAGCAGGCTGCTCCCTAAGGCAGAGAGGCACAGCTCAGGCCACCTTGCTCCAGACTAGCAGACTGACTGCTGAAGCCCAAAATTTAGGATTGCCATCCCTCCAGGATTGGACTGGAGTCTCCCAGAATTGGCATCGATCTCGCGGTGACTACTGGAAACAACTCAGGAGATTTTAATAGGATATTTTAAGAAAATAACAGTATGTCATGTTGGGGAAAAAAATCTCCCAGAATAGCTTCAGTCAGAGTTGGCAACCCTCCTCAAATTGCACACTTCCTTCAAAGCCCCCAAGCCTGCAAGCAGGACCAAGAAATCCCTCACAGATTTCAATACACCATAGTTAACTCTAATGAATATACAAGCAAAGAAGTACTGCAGGGTGGCAGGAGAAGTATAAACAATGACCACACACATCACTTTTATACACAGGACTGACATTATGCTAAAAGCACTGTGTGCTAACCACACCTTTTCTCTGCTTCCCAGCACTCCCACTTCACCCCTACTCATCAATGTTTACTTCAATACGGATATAAATTCTCAGGCCTGATCTACACAACAGAGTTAGGTTGACATATCTAACTCAGTAAGTGTCTACACTAAAATGTAACTCGCCCAATGTAACTTCACTGACTTAATAACTCCACCTCCACAAAAGGCGTAGCGCTTAGGTCAATGTAGTTAGGTTGACACAGTGCCAGAGTAGACACTGCATTGCTTACATTGACTGTTGTTGTCTTTCAGAAGCTGTCCCACAATGCCCCTCACTGACAGTTAAATCAGTGCAAGTGCTCCTGGTAAGGACGCAAAGAGTGTAGTGCAGACATGCAAAAGCAATTTAATTACTACGGTGGCTGTAAGTCAACGTAACTTAGGTCGACTTAATTTTGTAGTGTAGACATGCCCTCACACTGTGAAACAACAGATTAAAGCTCATGTAACTATTGAAATCAGGGTAGCTACACAGGTATAGAACCAGAATGCAGTGGAGAATCAATCTAAAGCCTTGCTCACTTTGCTGAGCACTGCACACATTTCTTGGCGCTATGCAGAAGCCTCTCTAAACAGAGGCTGAGTGAAATCTGAGTAGTCAGCACTAGAATTTTGCCTCTCTGTGTCCCGTTCATCATGATGAAGATGGTTCAGGGAGTCTGCATGGTTGAACCCTGAGGGAATAAGCAAACAAGCCATAGTATAAAACAATGATGTTGCATCATAAAATGTGCTTTGCTCATATAGGATCAAATTCTGACACCCTTACTCACAATGAGTAGCACCTCATACCATGTGTAATCCCATTGAAGCAAGGTATTTTTTATTCAATATGCATAAGAGAATAAGAATATGACCCTTACTTGACAAGTGTTTTGTTTTATCGTTGATAATATTTTACAGTGCACTAATAAAAAATGGTCTATAGTATGACTTGTAAAAATAATGAAATCTTGGTAATGTAAAGGCCTCATTGCAGCATCTGCTATTACCCCTCGCTGAGAAGTGGGGAGAGGCCAGTGGTTTGTGTGTGTTTGATTAGTGAGGTTTTTCTGTATTCTGGAATGTGCTTCTGCAGAGCTAACCTGGTTCTGTTTTTGTTGAGCAAATAGAAACAGTTCATTCTTAACTAAATGCCCTCTTCCTGATTCTCTCCAAGCCCTCAAAAGACTTTAATTAGCAAGATGACAGTGATAGATTTTACAAGCCTTTTGGCGCCACCTAGAGGGGATTTCCCCCACTCATAATTAAGGCTACATTTATGTCACGGAAGTCACGTAATCTGTGACTTCCAGAGACCTCTGTGACATTTTCTGCTTCAGTCCCAGGGGCCGAGGGACTGGAGCTAGCAGCCAGCAGGGACCCGGGAGTGTTCCAGCAACAAGGGACAGCCTCGCACGGAGAGGTGGGGAGGGAGGTGCCTTCGGCGAGCGGCTGGGGGTGTCTCATTTTCTCATTTTCACCCTGAAGCTCCCAGCCGTTGTGGGTGGAGAGGAGCCCCCCCTGCAGCTTCCAGCTGCCGTGGGCGGAGGGAGAACCCAGGAGCGCCGCCAGCTTTTCCGGTGCCCTAGGCGGCGCAAGGTCCCGCCCCCAAATTTCAATGGGCGGCCGGGGCGCTGGTGCCCCACAAATAGTAGTGCCCTAGGCGACCGCCTAGGTCGCCTAATGGGTTGCGCCGGCCCTGGGAGAACCCCACAGCTCCCAGCCACACGGTGGCAGGGAAAACCATGGAGCTGCAGCAGCAAAAGTCACAGACAGGTCACAGCTTCTATGAATGTTTGTTTATTGCCCATGACCTGTCTGTGACTTTTACTAAAAATAACCATGACAAAATCTTAGCTTTACCCATAATGCATGCCATCCCAGTGGAATCCCTATATGCAGTTTAAATTCTAAACCACCAAAAAAACCAGAACTTCTATAAACAAACAGTATAAAACAAGCCAACGGAGGAACATGGCTTTGAGTTAAATCCCAGCAGGGGTTTTCAGAGTTAGCTCAGGGAGATATTCCCAGCTGGGAGGTAATTGGGCTCAGCTGAGCCTTGTTACCCTAGTATCAGAACCTTAAAACCATGTCTGGGTGTTCAGGTAAGAGAAAGGATTTGCTGTTTAGAAATCAGGACAGGAAGCTTTAGCAACAAGACTGTCTTGTGTGTTGTTTTGTGCTGATAGATGGTTCTGGGTTTGGTTATTTTTTTGCTTTTTTTGTTTTTTTTTTTATTCAAGGATTTAAGATGCATGAAGGGAATGTGGTCTCTGGCTCTGATTTGTGTATGTGTTTTTAGGTGCACAATGCTGTTGCAAAAATAAACCTGAAACTCCAAGGACGGTTCCTATTATTTTGCTTAGCCTGTGCCTCCTGTGAAGTTTCTCTCCCACTGCACGGACGCATGCCCTACCACAGTGATCAGAAATATCTGTCTATTCTTGTTATTGGAAGAAACTAAAATAATGTTCTTTAAAACTAATGTTTGTTATAAAACTAGCAATTCCTAACATTCCAGCCTCTGCTATACCTTGCTGATCTAATTCACTCCAGTTTGCTTAGCGGCTGATGGGGGAATGCTTCCCCACTCTCCAAGGTTTTTGCACTTGCTCAAAGCTCCACAGGCGACTGAGCAGGGATGGGGAGGGGGCATTGCTCAGCCACTTTTACACAATGTCCTGTGTAAATCAGAATGGCTGCTGCCTGAGCGGTCTGGAGAAAATTTGCCCACCCCTCTGTACAAAGGCACTGTGCCCTAGCACACTGGGTCACAGTGCCACTCAAATTTGGCCCAGCCACTGTTCTGGCCAGATGGCAGGGTGGCTGGCCCAATGGTGTTTTGACCTGGAGCATGGGGAGTCTGTTCCTATACAGTGGAGCACAGCAAAGGCCGCCAAGAACTTGACTCAGGGTGGCACCGGCTCATGCACTGCGTGGGTAAGAGAGAGGGGAGATTCCCTAGCTGAGGGAGACCCAGGGTTCCCTACAAGACAAAGGAAGGGGAACAAATGGGGATCAGAACAGGGTCCCTTCAGGGGGGTGTGGGAACCAGATTTGCCCCACCTAACAAAAAATATCTCAGTTGATGCCACTGCTCAGTGTACAATCAACAAAGAAAAAAATCATTTTAGGGGAACTCATTCAGTCCATTTCCTCTTCACATAATTTGATGAATGTTGTTAGTTTCTTAACAGCCCATTTTGTTAATGGACAAAAATTTTGCTGAATCCAGCGATTGTCACTAATATTTGATCTTCCATTCCGTTATTGTCATCAGTACATTTAGATATCTTATTCTTCATTCCCTTATTTCTGTCATTTATGATAGATACGGCACTCTAATAGCCTTAAAACTGCTCCCTATGGGTCCCTCACTAATGACTATCAGCTTGAATATACTCCATTAATAACACTGTTTGATATTCTCTAACTAATTTCAATTTACTGTTTCTTTTTTTCTTTCCCTCTCTCTCTCTTTTTTTTTTTTTTTTTTGCCAGTTCCAGGAACCACATTTCAGAACCAAATTGTTGATCTACTATCTTGTCCCATTTGTCCCATTTATGTCTCATAAACCCAAATGACTAATGCCTTTTCACAGATCTTTACAACATCTTCAAACCAGGCTATCATTTTAGTCCCCAATCTTGTAATGGATTATGTGTGCACAAAGCTCTGCGCCTCTGTGGAATCCATTGCAGGATTGGCGCTGTAAACAAATGTAGCAAAACCAACAAATTTCCCAGTCAGTTGAACACATGTATGGAAAATACTTGAATCATAAATTAAATCCATGTTAAATATTTCCCTAGCAAGATCATGAGCTATTCCTCACATCTAAGGTTAGGTTGTAGGTACCTGCAGTATAGGACACGGTGGTTTGCAGCATACTTACTTCATACACAGCTGTATTAGCATTACTGCATTTTGTGGTAAAACAATGCAGTTAACTTGTCTAAGATGTAGTTAACATATCAGCATGATATGTTAACTATATATCATGGCATATCATATCATAGACGCCATGACTGAGAAGTGTTGACCCTACATGCAAAACTGCTGAAATTTGATGTATTTGAAATTATTAAATAATTGCTGTTATTTTGAAGTTGGTGTTTAGACATTTTACAGATTTACTTCACATGCTTTATTTTTAATTATTTGAACTCAGTCTGTTTTGTAGTTATGTGTAACATACAAATTATATTTGGTCAAATATTAGAAATATATTTCTTCATATGAGCAAATATACTCCTATGAGTAGGGTCTGCAACCTTACTCAGATGAGTAAACCTTGAGCTTCGATGAGTCTGCTTGCATGAGTAAGAGTTGCAGGCCCAGGTCTGTTGAGTTTAGCAAAAGTATATGTTCAATGTAGTCTACAGAGGATTTGATCCTGCTCCACTTGACAATTAGGCAAAAACTCCAAAGATAAGCACAATCAGGCTTTTGTTCCTTTTATTCTTGTAAGTTTCATAACAATTGCTATTTTTTTATTTTTCCTTTAAAAATGAAGGGCCACGTCCTACAGTCCTTATTCAATTCTTACACAATCAAAACTCCCTTTGGAGACAATAGGAGCTTTATCTGATGAGGACTTTGAGATTTGCCCCAACTGAAGCAGTGCTAAAGAAAATAGTCCTTTATTATATTTTACTGACTTATCTGCATGATATGAGAAAAACCGAAATAACTATTTGAACAATAAAACTGAATTCCCCAGAAATTTCTAGCTTATCTGAACCCATTTACTCTTCACACTTTCAATGCGCCGATTTGCTGTCGCTGGCCCCTTAATCAGTTCGAGTGGCACTTTACTTCTCAAGTGGTTCAACTGAAATAAATTGGACAATAGGAAAAGTAAGGACGACTCAACATGCGTATGGGTTGTAGAGTAACATGCATAGTTCATATTCTATAAAAATATAACCAGAAAATTCTTCGGTGATCATAGGCAATGGAAGAATAAAACAGCCACATTGTGGAGACAAAAACTTTTCCTTGTTTATGGTGGTTTTTTGTATTCTAAATGTTGGAGGTTTTAAACTACTGTTCTTTTTGGCAGGGTAGGATGGGTTCAGATATAATTTCAGAACAAAAATAATGGCTGCCTTTTGCTTCCAAAATGAAAATAAACCTATTTAATATAAGTTGACGGGTAATTTTTCTTGAACCTGCAGCATGATTAAAGTAGCACTTTATGCTTAGGCTCTAGAGACTATAAATACAATAAGAAGAATTATGTGTGTGGATGAAAACTTAAGGACTACAGATTTCAAATTTATTAGCAAAGACCTGTGAGCCTCAAAAAAATGAAAAAGATACATTTTTGCTCAGCATTACCAGAAGGTGATATAGAAAAACCCAATAGAACCAAGATGCCTACCGCGAGACAAACATCGTGGATAATAGAAAGAGCAGAGAGATCTATCTGGTGATGAATCTTTCTTAAGAAACTGCAAGAAAGCAGGGATAGGTGCTACAAAAATTAAATTGAGGCACTTATGCTCACTTGGTGATATGGGGTATCCCTCAACTTGCCTAGCCTTGTATAGTCCTTTGGTAAGTGAGCTGCATTTAGACTTGCAGGAAGTGGTTTAGGGGAGGATGGGCAGATTCAGTTATTAGTTCAAGTCCATCAACAGTGGGATTAATATTATATAAAGCTATGAATGAGCATGCATAAATTCAGGATTCAGGGGGGGACGACTTAGTTTCTCCTGTTTATGTGGACTTTTCATATACCAGCAGAGGAGAGAAAAACATTATTAAGATCGTATCAGAGGGGCAGCCGTGTTAGTCTGGATCTGTAAAAAGCAACAGAGAGTCCTGTGGCACCTTTAAGACTAACAGATGTATTGGAGCATAAGCTTTCGTGGGTTTCGCATGCGTCTGACCAAGTGGGTATTCACCCACGAAAGCTTATGCTCCAATACATCTGTTAGTCTTAAAGGTGCCACAGGACTCTCTGTTGCATTATTAAGATAGAGTGAAATGTGCTTGAATAACTACAGAAATTGGCAGTGGGTAGGGGTACCTTAGACTATTTTGAATCAAGTTTGAAAATGACGAGATAACTAATTGATAATGTCTATTCAGTTACAGTGGGTGCTTCCAGGAACTCATTATTACATTAAATTTGATCTAATTTATTGGCATTAATAAACAGATTTTCACTGTGGTATCTAAATGCTGTGTTTTTTAATAAAAAGAGCAGTCCAGGAAGGCAATGAGTCCTTTCTTCTGTTCTAGATATAATTAGGGACCCTAATTTAAGAGTAGTATCAGCCCGCTGCTTTGTTCCAGATTGAATCTTGAGATGTTACTTTCAAATACATCAACAAATAATTTATATCTGTTTTTCCATTAGGTTAGCACAGCTGAAATAGAAATACCTCACCCTATCAAAGAACAACAGTTGGTGTTACTTGTGTTCCACCATTAGCTATTTATGGAACTATCTCTTTTTCCATTTGTTTGTTTACCAGGTACAGTAATGTGAACAGGCTGTTAACAGTTTTCCCTTGACAGCTCCCCTCAATAAATCATAAAAATCTTTTGGCAGTAGCCCACAGTGAATAATATTTTTCTCTCTCCCTTAATCTTACTGGCTACTTTCTCCCCCTCTTAAGTACCTGTATGTGTTCTGCTTTCCTCTCATCAGCTGTTACATGTATAGTTTCTATCATTCCTTTGTTGTCTGTATCTTCCTTACTAGGCTGTTTTTTTCAGACTAGCTTTGAGTATATTATACCTCTCTCAAATGCGGCAAAACATCTACAGAGAACAATGAAAATGCCATGTTCATACTGCCAAGAGAACTGATTAAATGTATACCATTCACTTGTCCCAAAATTCTCATTATAATCTTGGTCAAATGGATAGAGTGTGTATAATTTTTGTTCACATGGTAATCTTAATGCTGGATTTTGTTCTTTTATTCTCATTACAGTTTTTATCAGAAGAATGGAATTCTGAGCCATTTTCTGTTCTCATTAAAACTTGATTAGATGAATGGATTAATTGCGTGCTAGCGTCTGCTCCCATTACAATGTTTGCTGGGAAAATCAGGAGGAGTTATTTTAAAAAAACCTTTTTCTTAACTTTATTTCTGAAGAATGTCATGGGTTTCAGAATAATGACTTTTGTTTCCATTTTCCCAGGTTGTGTCTCCTTTAGGGACATGTCACAGCTGACTGTCATAGTCACCATGCATCACTCCAAATAATGGAACATGATATGACAACCAATGGTCACATATTACCCAGGAAACTTGGGGAAAAAACACACCCCTAGGGTGCACTTAAGTAAAGCTCTCTCTATCCCTTAGTCCTGAATAATATGCTCATTAGAAATAAAGAAGCTTGAAAGTTGCATTTTAAGATTCAAGCATAAAAACAATGAAAGCTTTGATGTGCAGTAATGTGCATCAAGGGTGTTTTTATGAGATGGCTTTAAGATTCTAGGCAAATGGGACAGGAGTGAGAAAATAAAACATTCATCTTCTCTCATAGACTTTAAGGTCAGAAGGGACCATCATGATCATCTAGTCCAGTGGTTCCCAAACTGGGGTTCGTGAACCCCTGGGGGTTCGCGAAATATTACAGGGGGTTCTCAGGAAAAAATTCCCTAATGGCGGACAGAGCTGTCCCTAGGGACCCTGGGCAGCACGGGGCCAGCAGCCCAGAGCCCCTGGACTTCCAAGAGCTAAGCAGATCAAAGCAAGCATATCTATCACACTGAGGAGATTTAAACTTCAAGACTCCTTATAAGAAATGGAAAGGGAGGTGAATATTTTTTGCTGTTTTTAAAATTAAATAGGCAGCTAGTATTGTTTTTAAAATTATTATGAAGAACAAGTTTAAGCTTTGTTGTAACTTGCACTGTTTGCCTGGACTGCTCAAGACCTGAATGCTTGTGTAGGAGGAACTCTTTGAGTTGGCTTCTTAAATCCCTTCCTGCTATTTCACATCTGGTACTTCTTGATGAAACATAGGAGCCTTGTCTTATAACAGGCTTATTCAAAGTGATACAAGCTACGAAAGTGAGATCTTGGAAGAGTGTTGCCGTTTTCATAATGTAATAAAAATACTGTAATGATAAATAATAATTAATACTAATTAGTGTGTAATAAAGCATGTCATAAAAACAAATTTTATATTTCCAAGGTCATTGCTTTTATAATTTATACTTAGGTAAAGGAGAAAAACCCTGGAAATATTTATTTTTAGGAGGGGGTTCGCGAGACTTGACGTGTTAGTGAAAGGGGTTCACAGGCTGTTAAAGTTTGGGAACCACTGATCTAGTCTGACCTCCTGCACAATGCAGGCCAAAGAACCTCACCCACCCACTCCTGTAATAGCCCCAAACCTCAAATCATGATTTATACTTCAAATTACAATGAATCCACCATTTACACTAGTTTAAACCTGCAAGTGACCCATGCAGCAGAGGAAGGCAACCCCCGCCCCCAGCCCCCCAGGATTTCTGCCAATCTGACCCAGGGGGAAATTCCTTCCTGGCCCCAAATATGGCGATCAGTTGGACCCTGAGTATGTGGGCAAGACCCACCAGCCAGACACTCAGGAAAGAATTCTCTGTAGTAACTCAGAGCCCTTCCCCATCTAGTGTCCCATCACCAGCCACTGGAGATATTTGCTGCTAGCAGGCACAGATCAGCTACATGTCATTGTAGGCAGTCTCATCATACCATCCCCTCCATAAACTTATCAAGCTCAGTCTTGAAGCCAGTTATGCTTTTGCCCCCACTGCTCCCCTTGGAAGGCCGTTCCAGAACTTTACTCCTCTGCTGGTTGGAAACCTTTGTCTAATTTCAAGCCTAGTTCTTGATAGCCAGTTTATATCCATTTGTTCTTATGTGCTCTCTAATTCAGGAAAATGACTAATCAGCAATACAATTTGATTTGCATGTAACCTTCTGCCAAAGGAGTGTCAGAAAATGTGATCTCCCAAGTGCAGATTTGGGAAGTCTGATAAATAACCAAATTATCCTGCAAACATAATCTAAGGCTAAGAATGTGTGTGTTTGCAGTTTGGAGCCTTAGTCATTAAACTAGTGCTAAGTAATGTCTTGAAATGCATCATGATGTCAGGGAAGGTACAGTACTGAATCCAAGATCCTATTATGTGCTGGACCCAGTGCAGGAGTGAGGGGTGAAATTTTATCCTTGCTTACACTCAGACAATCCATGGGCAAAATTTAGCCCCTTGTTCCTTCAATGGGTCCAGCACATAGGAAAATCCTGGTTTCAGTACAGAGTCAATGGGAATTTTGCCAGAGTAGGGAGAGAATTCTGGATGCAATGTCGAAAAAAAAAATCTGTTATTCTCATTGGGTCAAACCCTGCACTCCTTCATTAGGCAAAACTCCCACTGACTTGTGCCCATTATTATTTTTGGAAAAGGTAAGGTGAGATTCAGTTGGAACCTATTCTTAAATATTGGAAAGCAAAGTCTGCTTTGGATTTGTGTAAATTCTGGATTCAGGGACCTTAAGAGGAGTTTCTCACACAGCTGAGCAGAGCCGGGAAGTAGCTTTCTGCAGTGACCCACGCCAGAGACATAATTCTGCAACTGTTTTAATAACTGTGCAATATATGGTGCCCCGTCCTTTCTGTGTATTCCTGTTCATATCTATTGATTATTAAACAGAGCCCTGCTTCATGTGCTTTTACTGAAACCTCCATCCATATTGTTTCCAAGATTGCACACCTACAAACCACACCTACAAACCAGCTTGTCTTCCTTTCCAAATGCCTTTTTCACACTGATTGCTTTCTCACACTGCGGCGTCAATGTCCCTGTGAAGTATGGATAACCTCATTGCAAAACTAGGGTTCACCAAAGCGAAAATCTTCACAAATTATGCCTGTCCTCTACAATGTACTGGACAGAAAACATGTATTAGGAAGGAAATGGAATTATATTCCTTTTTATTAATATTTTCTCTAGTGTTGTAGAATAGGTAATAATTATCTGCAAAAATCTGCATTTATGTATTGATAAAGCTGAGATCTTAAGAACATAAGAATGGCCATAGTGGGTCAGACCAATGTTCCATCTACCCTACTATCTTGTTTCTGACCGTAGCCAGTGCCAGATGCTTCAGAGGAAATTAACAGAACAGAGCAATGTTGAGTGATCCACCTCCTAAAATACACAAATTCTCAGCAAAAGAAAATGGTCTTATTTGTGCCTCTGCTGAACCAGATAAAATTAATCAAGACACTGACTAGAGCAGGATATGAATAATTAGAATTACACAAATAATCTAATTTTGTATCATATGTCTTTTCCTCGTAATTTCCCTGTTTTTGAACAGCTTGTGATTTAGCTCTTGTTCACTGTCTTGGGTAATAGTTATTGTGTTTTATTTACTGTCAGTAACTACAGTGCCCATGTCCATGTTACATTCCTGTAGCTTTAAATAAAAGGAACTGGTTATATTGTACACTTCCATTAAATAAGACTTGCAATATTTAATTGCCTTCATGCAAGAAGCAGTTTGAATGTAGGGATTTTGTGTCTGAATGAATGTTCTGTATCATAGCTGATATTGACAAGACTTATAATGTTTCTAGTTTGCAATCAAATTAGTTTGTCACCCTGAAATGGTATGATCTTCTGGAGAAAACCAATCAAAAACCTGAAAGCCAAATGTTCGTTTCGCCCTAATTCCTAGCTGCCAATGTGTTCCTGTATGCACATCTGTTACCTTTTCCAAAGCCATCTCCTGTGCTCTATTCTTGTTAGCTGTCCCAGTTTTATATTTTGAATATCTGGTCACCATATTTACTCCTGTGTGAAGTAACTACAGTGCCACTTGAATCAGTCTCCATGACCTCTGTGCTGAAGGGCATTTTCTGTCAGCTGTGATAGTAGCTTTGTGATTGCTCCTACTGTTGCTATCTGCACACAAACAGCATGCCTAATCCAGTTGCCCTTTAGACACACTGCTCTGAAACTAAGTATGTCTGACTCTGTGTAGGCATGACCCTGGAATGCCCACTGTGCACAAACAAAAGCTAGTGCTACTTAGGCATGCCTAAATAGGCTGATCTGAAAATGTTGTGGACATGTAGGTTCCTTTTTGTACATATACAGCTAGAATTTAGAGATTCAAGCATCTCATGTCCTTTCCAGAATCTGGCCCCTACATCTACCTATATATCTTCTCACTAGTGGGCAATCTTGGGCAGTTTTTCCATTGTTTGTTCAGCAAAAGTGCTGTACTATTAATTTGCACTAATTAATTATACCTGCAATTGCTTACTTACTGTAACTAATAAGCAAATGTGTTATACTTGGGTGTAATGGTGAGTTACAGAATAACCTCAATATTGTTACAACTGGCATTTGAGCTTTAGAGATGTTGCGTGGTGCACAAGGGGAGATAACCTCTGACCTGTAGATATTCTGATACTTGTCCTTTTGTGTATCCTTTGATGTGTTGCTATTGAACGCTTCTTGCTTTCCACCACTGAAAGACAATATATCCCCGAACTCCTTTTTTAAAACAAATTGCCTTTATTTAAAATAACTATGAAGTTGTGATGTGATTTATAACTTTGGAAAAGACAAATGCTAAGCCTACATATCTCTAGCATAATTACACTTTGGCTCCTGTCAGGCAGGACCAGCAATGTTGACTGCCTAAAGCAGTAGGGTCATCACACTTGGCAGGTTGGTGGCACTATAATAATATTGATTGCTGATCCTGTGTGAGGTGGTTTAATACCCCCACATCTTTTAGATACAGTACATAAAATTATCCTGTTGTATGTTAGTGTATAATTTAGTAACCAAACAGGATTCTCATAGATATCTGTGATTATCCCATATCCTAAGTAGAGACATACAACATTTGTACTCATTTTGGTCCTGAACTAGCAAAGCATTTAAGCACATGTTTAACTTGGACCCATGAGACTAGTCCCATTGATTTCAATGGGACCACTTATTATCTTAAACACATGCATAATTATTTTGCTGGATTGGGGCCTCTAGCTACAGTACTAAATGAAAGGACTTAATCATGTCCTTCCATGTAAAGATCTAGAGGAAAGGCAAAAATAGGGGGAAAACTTCTAGTAGTGGGGACAGAGAACATCGTCTTTCAACCACATAGAGGTACCTGGGGAAATCTGCAGATCTCAAAACATCCATTGTGGGTTAGGGGATTTGTGTAGTATCCCAGCCCCTTTTTAATTTTTGGAAGTTTGACAGCTCATAGCATGAGTGACACCAGAGAGGGACAACGTTATCTTACCCAGGGAAATCTCTGAAAGCTTGAAGGAGTATGATATCACAGAAAATGATTCATACCCAACTCCTGCCCTCCTCACCTAGCCATACGTACCTGTAAAACATGAAACTCTAGACATGTAGAGCTAGGTCCTCAGCTGGTATAAACTGACATAGTGTGTCAAGGTGAAGTTGTGGGCAGCTGGCCTAGTGGCTAGAGCCACAGTCAGCTGCCAAGAATCTGAGCCATGGGTCTCTCTAAGGTCAGACACCAGGGCCAGAATCAGGCATCAAGGCCACGTTGGTGCTGGGAGGTAAGACCGAGGTCAGGAAGCTAAAGTCAGAAGTAGGAGAAACCAGATAATGGAGTCAAGAGATAAAGCCAAAGTCAGGAATCGGGGATCAGGAGCAGCACGTGGAAGCAGAGTCTGTAGCACTAGCTAGCTGAGGTTTCAGCTAGTTGCAAACAAACTTCCTGTAGCCTCCCTGGGCTTAAAAAGTACATCTGGGCCAATCAGGAATGGGAATGTCCTGTCAGTTGGGCGTTCTGTGGCTGGCACATCCTGTGGTGTGTGCATCCCTGATACTCATGCCCCCTGTGAAGTGTTTCCAGTGGTAGAACTGTTAGGTGAAGGTGGTCACTAACCAGGGAGTCTGCTGATCTAGGTTCTAGACCTGCTGCTCCACATGCACCCCAAAGGGGTGACCCTGCAACATTGCTTGGCTTCTTGGGACGCTTTTTGTGGAAAGTCTCTATGAGATTGGGGGTGTTTAGGTGGTGGGCCAGTTCCTAGGACCATACCCCTTTGAGTCCATAAGATACCATACTTGACTCTGCTTGATCCAGTATGGCCAAACCAGGTATTCTTCACGGCCCTGGACCTGGATAGGTAGTGGAGGTGGTTGCATTCAGCCACAGGTTTTCTGTGAATGACTTCAAAAGGGAGATATGGAAAATGGGGTATATTTTGAGCAACCTTGGTGGGTCGACTTTAATGCTGATGGGGTTAACAAGCTGGCAAATCTGAAATGGTCTGAGATACCATGATCTAGTTTATGGAACAGTTAACTGATTTCAAGAAGTTTGATTGATAGCTGAACTTTGATTTTTGGGTCCTCTTGTCTCCAGTGAGCTGCATATTGCTTATGGGCCTGCTTTGCCTCTGCTGGGTGCAGGGGCGGCTCTAGCTTTTTTGCCGCCCCAAGCACAGCAGGCAGGCTGCCTTTGGCGCCATGCCTGCGGGAGGTCCGCCGGTCCCGCGGCTTCGGCGTACCCGCCGCCGAATTGCCGCCAAATCCGCTGGACCGGCGGACCTCCCGCAGGCAAGCCGCTGAAGGCTCCCTGACTGCCGCCCTCGCAGGGACTGGCAGGGCGCCCCCCGCGGCTTGCCGCCCCAGGCACGCGCTTGGAGCACTGGTGCCTGGAGCCGCCGCTGGCTGGGTGTTCCTTGAGCTCTTCCTGGATATAGTGGATTTACTGGACCATATCGCAAGCTGCTGGATTCTTGGAGATGATTGGGAACATGAGATGAAAACAGGGATGAAATCCATATTTGGTGAAAAAGGGGAGTTGGCCTGTGGTGACATTGTCAGTGTTGTTATATGTGAACTAAGCGTATGAGAGAAGAGTGGACCAGTTATCTTTATGGTACAGTAATTGGTGAAACACCACAGGTATTGTTCTAGTACTTATTTTACTCCTTCTGTTTGCCATTTGTCTGGGGGTGGTCCATGGATGATACGCAGGTACAGATGTTTTAATAGCTGGCAAATCTCATGCCAAAATTGGAGATGAACAAATCAGGAGATGAACTGAGGGGGGGGGGGGCAGAGGGCTCCATGCATTGCCCTCGTCTGCAGGCACCACCCCCTGCAGCTCCCATTGGCCGGGAACGGGGAACTGCGGCCAATGGGAGCTTCGGGGGAGGTACCCGCAGGTGAGGGCATGCAGAGCCCTCTTCCCCCGCCCCCTCCCAGGGCGCAGGGACATGGTGCCAGCCGCTTCCGGGAGCAGCGCAGCGCGGCACGGGGCCAGGGCAGGCAGGGAGCCTGCCTTAGCCCCGCTGTGCGCTGCTGCCACCCCGGAGCCGCTCCAGGTAAGCGGCGCTGGGCCGGAGCCCGCACCCCAAACCCCTCCTGCACCCCAACCCTCTGCCCTCTGCCACACCCCTCCTGCACCCAAACCCCCTTCCCTGAGCCCCCTGTTGCACCCCGCACCTCTCCTTCACTCCAACTCCCTGCCCTGAGCCCCTTCCCGCACCCCTCCCTGCACCCCAACCCCCTGTCCTGAGCCTCCTCGTACACCCTGCACTCCCTCCTGCACCCCAACCCCCACCCCAGCCCTACATTCATGGCCCTGCATGCAATTTCCCCACCCAGATGTGGCCCTCGGGCCAAAAAGTTTGCCCACCCCTGTGCTAATGAGTTTTTTGCACAGAACTTTGGTGTGAGCATATATATCACAGGAATTGACATAGGTCTAAATCGCTGTCTGCATCCTGGGACATCAAAAGAAGCAGGCGGCCAGACCTGGGGGGCATCGTGGCATATAAAGAGTATCTCTATCTGGGGGCACCCTGGTAGGACATAGATGTAACCATTCATGTATGTTATTCTATCACAGAATGTGATCTCTTGGAACCACTACTAGGTTGGTCTGGGGAAGCTGCAACTTCCTTGGCACCTTGCGAAGCTGACCAGATCAGAGTAAGGAGATCCCATTCCACTGCAGCATCAAGGAATTTGCAAGGTTTGAGGAGGAGGAGGGACTTTTCTCAATTATGGTTTCTTACTCCTTGTAGTACTCCTTTATGTGACACAGCATCAGCTTTACCATTCTTGGTTTCAGGTCAATACATAATGTGAAATCAAAAGGGGGAAAAGAATAGTGCCCAATGAAATTGTCTTTAGTTCAGGGCTTTGGCCTTGCATAAATACTCAAGGTTCTTGTGGCCTGTGTATACCTGTATTGGGTACTGCACCCCTTTGAGCTAGTAGCATTCTTTGTTGGGAATCTTGTAGTTTTGTTCTGTGAAGGACAGCTTCTGAAAGCGTAGGCACATTGATGCAGTAATTGTTCGGGTCTGTGTCTCTGCGAGACTATGGCCCCAATAGCCTCACTGGGTGCATTGGCTTCTACTACAAATGCTTGGGTTGGATTTGGGTGTACCAGGATGGGAATCTCAATGAAAGCAGCTTTGAGTCTTTGCAGACATAGTCAATAAAAGAAATGCTAATGCCCTGCTCTCACATAGGCCTTACGGCTGCCCCATCAATCTCTAGTCAAGGGCCAAAATCACCTTTGGGTGAATTTATTCTTTGTCGGAACCTGAACTTGGGGCCTTATGGGAATACCTCAATGAAAATCTAGTGAAGAATTTTATCCATCCTTCTATATGTCCCCCTTAGATCTCAATCCTGTTTGTCAAGAAAAAGGATGGTACCCTGAGCCTTTGCATAGACTATCGACCTCTGAACAATATCACCATCAAGAATAAATATCCCTTGCCATTGATCAATGAACTACTGGAGAGGGTAGACTTGGATAAAATTTTCACTAATTTTGACCTATGCAGCACCTAGAACCTGGTCCACATCTGAGAAGGCAATGAATGGAAAACAGCCTTTCACACTCTGTATGGACATTTTGAGTACCCAGTTATGTCTTTTGATTTCTGTAATGCCCCCAGCACATTCCAGCACTTAGTTAATGACATCTTTAGGGATGTTCTGGACCAGTTTGTTGTAATCTACCTAGATGATGCTCTTTTTTTTTTTTTTTCAGAGAATCAAACCCTGCATGACCAGCATGAACAATTTCGAGCAAATGGTCAACCTGAACGGAAACCTGAGAAATGCAAATTTGATCGCACCCCTGTGGACGCTTGTGTTAGGTCATCTCTCCCCATGGAATAAGCATAGATCTAGGAAAAGTCCCGGCAGTTTTGACATGGGCTACAACCAAGAGCTCCTGGGATGTCCAGTGCTTTCTAAGGTTCGCCAATTTTTATAGATGATTCCTCCCCAGGCTTGAATAGTATGTCCAGATATGATGCTTTGGAGGTTCAATTAGACCAAAAGACTGTGTACCCTGGCTCAGAGACCTGACACCAGCAGTCTGCTTACAGCATAGTGACCTCACCCTGGCTTCCACCAGTCTGTTTACTCCTTGCACGGTGACACCTACAGCACTTCCAATCCTGAGTTTCCCCAAAACCATCTCTGCAGTGCTCAGCCCCTTTGACTGTAGCACTTACAAAACCATATCAAGTTTGCTGCTCCTTTAAAGAGACAGTACACAGCACCAGCTATTAGTTTGGTTGAAGATTTTACTCTTCAGTTTGAAACACTGCACTGATACGGTTGTATAATGAAACAAGATTAATTAATTAACAAAGGACTGATATTTAAGTGAAACCAAGTAGAAGGAATTGGGATAGAAATGGTTACAAACAAATGTAAAAATATGCTTCCAAGTTCTAAGACTAAAACCAAACAAACTACAGTCTTCTTTTCAAAGTGATTTTCTCACCCTGGTCATTCTTCCAGCATGGCTGGCTACTTCTTAGCCAAGATCCAGTGTGGGGTACACTGAGCTGATCAAGATTCATTGATACATACCGGAAGCCCCTTGACCTTCTATCATTGGGGTGCTGTTATGGTCACACTGGGCCAGGCAGGAAGGTCCTGTCACTCAGGCCCTCTGTGAATGGCACAGCATTTGATGTGTGGGCCCCCAACGCTTATATCTGGTCAGTATTTCTACTGCCAGAGTTGTAAGATAGCAATATGAAGGCCTTGTCTGTCTAGGGAATCTGCAGATCTAGGTTCTAGACCTGCTGCCCCTTACGCTTAGATCTATATCACTTTATACCGTGCGAGGATTTGGCCTGGTGGGTGGCTTTCATGAGGTGGGAGGAAAGTGGGTACGATGCCGCAATAAGTGAAAGGAATGACATGGCCCCAAGCAAGTAACAATGTAAATATTCTAATTCTGCATCACTAAAGGAAGAGCTATGGAATTTCCCCTTCAAACATGCTGGGAAAATTGATAGACAAATGCATAGTAACAGAGACTGCATGTGAACTAGGCAAAAAAGTAAGAGACTAGAAGGACGAAGTACTTATCACATATTAAAAGAACTTCGGGGGGCATTTGTGATGTTATTGAAAACAGCCTGATAGTCCCAGAATTTCCCTTTATTCACATCTGAAAATGATACCAAACATTTAAAAAAATTATAAACTGTGCTTGAGTTATGAAATTGCTCTTCCTAATGACTCAACAGCCAGCAAAAAAATTCAACTCCCACATGCTTCTTCTGTGGTAAAAGCCTACGCAACTGGTGTCATTTTGCTTTGGTATATAAAGGAAAATGTATATCCTATCTTTATAATGAATGCTGCATTATGTATTAAAAGTGGATTTTCAGCATTGCTAAAAATGTACTGTAGCTGTTAGCCAACAAACTAAACTAAATATTGAAAATGTATCACAGACATTCCTGAAAGTACAGCTGAACCTATCTAATTTGCACTAATGACTGGAAGATTCAAATTAGTGAGTAACTGAACATTAAAAAAGCAAGGATAGTGAATCACCTAAAGTGGTTTGTTAATTGATTTGATAAGTACAGTTTGGTAGTAAAGATTATTATGAGTTAGATGAAACCTTATTATGGGATTGAGACTGTGTGAACTCACCCTTCAATTAACATAACTGGAAGCATAAAACTCACCTAAAACAAAAGGTGTGAACAGGGTGTAGATTCAATGTAGGTGAAATGGCGCAAGTGGTTCTTCAAGAGATATTTCAATAGGTTAAGGTTGTTGGAATCACAGAATCATAGGACTGGAAGGGGCCTCGAAAGGTCATCTAGTCCAGTCCCCTGCACTCATGGAAGGACTAAGTATTATCTAGACCAGAGGTTCTCAAACTATAGTCCGTGGACCACCAGTGGTCCGCAAGCTGCATTCAGGTCCATGGATAGTTCCCTCTAAGGTGCACGCCTGGGTGGCTGCACACGAGAGAATGAAAGGCCACTCACCTAATTAGTGGAGCCGCGCAGGTGTGGCAGATGCACATGTAAGGTGAGGTGGTGGCATTGGGGGGGGGGAATAGGGGGTAGGCGGGAGGGGGCAGTGGGGTGAGAAGAGGGGGTGGGGCTGTGACGGGTTCAGCCACAGAGACCTCCTTGGGACTGTCATCTGATGTGCTGAGACTACCTCTGAGCCTGGTTTCTCTGCCAGTTTGGGCCTTCAGAACCCTGCCTTGTTGAGCCAGAGGTGCTAATCTGCTGCAACACAGACCCAGGGTCTGACCCACACCCCCAAAGCTGCAGACTTACCAGAAAATGGCTTAGCAAGTGCTCCTGTCTCTAGCACCCAGACACCCAGCTCCCAATGGGATCCAAACCCCAAATGAATCCGTTTTACTGTGCATAAGCCTTATACAGGGTAAACTCATAAATTGTCTGCCCTCTATAATACTGATAGAGAGATATGCATAGCTGTTTGCTCCCCCAGGTATTAGTCACTTACTTTGGGTTCAATAATAAGCAAAAGTGCTTTTATTAAGTATAAAAAAGTAGGATTTAAGTGGTTCCAAGTAATAACAGACAGAACAAAGTAAGTTACCAAGCAAAATAAAACAAAACATGCAAGTCTAAGCCTAATACAGTAGGAAACCGTATACAGGTAAATCTCACCCTCAGAGATGTCCCAGTAAGCTTCTTTCACAGACTAGACCAGGGGTCTCAAACTCAAATGACCTCGAGGGCCACATGAGGACTAGTACATTGGGCCGAGGGCCGCATTTACTGACACCACCCCCCCCGCCGCCCTCGGCCCCGCCCCCACTCCACCCCTTCCATGAGGCCCCGCCCCTGCCCCGCCTCTTCCCACCCCTTCCCTGCCCCCATTCCAACCCCTTCCCCGAAATCCCCACCCCAACTCTGCCCNCTGTTTACCTGGCCGACCAGCACCGGGGGCAGGGCAGGCTCCCTGCTTGCTTGCCCTGCCGCAGTGCCGCACCAGGAAGCAGCTGGAACCCGGGGGAGGAGGGGCGCAGGGGGGTGTGTGGCTGTTGCTTCAGGCACTGCCCCCAGCAGTTCCCATTGGCCGGGAATGGGGAACTGTGGCCAATGGGAGCTGCTGCGCCCCTCCTCCCCCGGGTTCCAGCTGCTTCCTGGTGCGGCACCGCGGCAGGGCAAGCAAGCAGGGAGCCTGCCCTGCCCCCGGTGCTGGTCGGCCAGGTAAACAGGGAGGGGTGGGGGGGCCAGGAGGAGCTCGCGGGCCGCGTGTTTGAGACCCCTGGACTAGACTCTTTCTTAGTCTGGGCCCAATCCTTTCCCCTGGTACAGTTCTAGTTATTTACAGCTCAGGTGGTAACTAGGGGATTTCTCATGACTGCAGCCCCCTTTGTTCTGTTCCACCCCCTTTTATAGCTTTGGCCCAAGGCGGGAATCCTTTGTCTCTCTGGGTTCCCACCCCTCCCTCTAAATGGAAAAGCACCAGGTTTAAGATGGATTCCAGTATCAGGTGACATGGTCACATGTCACTGTAAGACCTCATTCCCCCACAGGCTGGCCCCCACGTCCACAAGAAGGCTTGCGGGTTAATAAACCATCTACAGCCAATTGTCCTACTCAATGGGTGCCATCAAGATTCTAAACCACCATTAATGGCCCACACTTTGCATAATTACAATAGGACCTCAGAGTTACCTTCATATTTCTAGTTTTAGATACAAAAATGATACATTCATACAAATAGGATGAACACACACAGTAGATCATAAGCTTTGTAATGATACCTTACAAGAAACCTTTTGCATAAAGCATATTCCAGTTACATTATATTTACACTCATAAGCATATTTCCATAAACATATGGAGTGCAACATCACAGGGGGAGTTTGAGACATGCAGGGCTGCGGTGGCCAGAGAAAGAGGCAACTTTCCCCAGCTCCAGGGCTCCGGCTGCTGGGGAGAGATGGCCCTCCTTCCCAGCCTCAGCTCTGCGGCTGCTGTGGCACAGGAGAGACTTCCCCTCCTTCCCAGCCCCAGCTCGGGGGCTGCCACGGCGGGGGAGAGAGGGCACATCCATCGCATTAGAAAGGTAAGACTACTGATATTAAAATATGAGTTGTGTGCTTTTATTTGTAGACCAAAAAAAGTTAATTATTTTTTTTAATATAGTGGTTTTATCCAAAGTGCTTTACAATAGTTAGTAAAGGTACAAACAACGTTTGGAAAGATCATTAAGTGATCTGCCAAGACCCTCAGCAATTTTCAAGTGGACTGCAAAAAAAAAAAAAAAAAAGTTTGAGAACCACTAATCTAGACCATCCCTGACAGGTGTTTGTCTAACCTGCTCTTAAAAATACCCAGTGATGGAGGTTCCACAACCCCTCTAAGCAATTTATGCCAGTGTTTAACCACCTGACAGTTAGGAAGTTTTTCCTAATGTGCAACCTAAAACCATTGCTTCTTGTCCTATCCTCAGAGGTTAAGAAGAATAATTTTTCTCCTTCCTCCTTGTAACAACCTTTTATGTACCTGAAAACTGTTATCATGTCCCCTCTCAGTCTTCTTGTCTTCAGACTAAACAAACCCAATATTTCTATCTTACCTCATAGGTCATGTTTCCTATACCTTTAACCATTTTTGTTGCTCTTCTCTGGTCTTTCTCCAATTTGTCCACATCTGTCCTGAAATGTGGCACCCAGAACTGGACACAATACTCCAGTTGAGACCTAATCAGCACAGAGTAGAGCAGAAGAATTACTTCTCATGTCTTGCTTACAATACTCCTGCCAATACATCCCAGAATGATGTTTGCTTTTTTTTTTTTTTTTTTGCAATGGTGTTACACTGTTCACTCATATTTAGCTTGTGATCCACTATGATCCCCAGATCCCTTTCCGCAGTACTACTTCCTAGGCAGTCACTTCAAGAAACCTCTCCTCTGTACAAATGACAATGTATGCAGATTAGCAGAGTACAAAATTCTTCTGTAACACTTCTTTCCGAGATATCACTTCTAACCTGGTACAATATTGAAACTGAAAAGTAGAGAGTATTCCCATAATAATGTTGGGGCAAGGATGATAATTAAATGTAAATTATGAATTATTGATATGACTGAATACTTGCCATGGAATACCCTCCATAGAAAGGGTTAATTACAAAGGGCCAGATTCTGCTGGGGTTTTTTCATATTCCTGATCAACATAGCTATGTTAACTTAACTTGTAAATGTATAGAATGCCCTAGCCTGAGCTGTTGTGTAGCTAGCCGGAAACAACTAGTGAGTGGACTCCAGGGGGACCTAACACACCTAGATAATTGGGTAGCACAACTGCAGATTGTGTTCAGTTTTGACAAGTTCCAGGTAATGTATACTGGAAGAAATAATTTGAATTCATACACATCACTGGCTTCTAAATCAACTGTACTCTTGTAGGGAAAAGACCCAAGTGTCAATTTGGACAGATTATGGAAAACATCTGCTTGATGTAAAGTGCTGCTCAAAAGAGAAAACAAAATATTAGGATGTATTCAACTGAATAGAAGTCAATACTGAAAATATTGTAATGCTATTGTACAAATGGTGGCACACCCTCAGGTGGAGTTCTGTGTTGAATGCTGATCACCTTATCTCAAAAAAAGATATAGCAGAACTAGGAGAAATTCAACTATCTAGCTAAAATAAGTATCAGGATCAGAATAAGCTACAGTAAAGTTCATTCCAAATGAAATGGAGGTGATGCTAATGTATGGGGAAGCAGCTAGAGGAAATGACAGGAATACTGAAGATTCATCTCTTGGCGGATTATTATTCATTGTTTTTATTATTGTTTTGCCTAGAGGCCCCATCTGAGAGCAGGTCCCTATTGTGACAAAACTGAGTAAAGAACCCAGGCCTCCTGAGTTCCATTCCCATGCCCCATCTACTGAGCCACTCCATGCCAAAGGCTTTACAATCTCAGATACATTTGAACTATGGAATGTCTGAGAGCACAGAGCAGGTTTATCTTTGCAGGCAAGCCTTAACTGAGGCATTGGCTTTTCTTTCTAACAGTGCTCAGACTTCTGGGTTATAACTGATGTATGTTTGTTTTCATCTGTAATGTGCCCAAAGGCCATGATGATGGGCACGTTAGTGAAATAAAACAAAGGTCACCGCAAAAGGTGAAAAACCCCAGGGCCTGAAGTTCTGCATGAAGGGAAAGAAGAGCTCCCTTATGCTGGACTGGCCCTCTCCATCTCTGCTGGAATTTATGGAAGTTCCTACAGACGTTAGGGCTGGAGTAACTCCCCTACAACCTGGCCCCAAAGTGTGAGAGACAGACAGCTCCTAGGTTTGTCCTAAGGGCCAGTTGTTTCAGTTTAAAAAAATAATACCCTTAAAAATATTCCCTAGGTAACAGCCAGAGAAGCACCCTTGTGACTTTATGGTGCGGGTTACATGCTGAGTAGAGTCAGGCTCATGGGAATGACCTCAGGATTCAATGACTGTGCATTCTCTGTCAGCTTGACATGGCAGGTATGGAGAGAGTGGGCTTGTCAGATGGGACTTTACCCTAAGATTGGAATGTTCTGAGTGAACTGACATTTTGTGGTTTTTATGTAGGGGGAAACACCCTCTTGAAATAGGAGCAAAACTGAGACTATTGTATACAGGATCAGGCCCCTGGTCAATTAATTGTAGTAATCACAATAGCAAATTTGATTTATTTTCTATATGAACAAAGAAGTGAGGGATTTTCAAAAGCATGTAAGTGATTAGGAGCATAACTCCCATTGGAAATAAATGGGACTTGTGCTCCTAAACCACTGAGGTGCTTTTGAAAATCCCAGCCTAAACCATTTTGTTTTAAATATATGGATAAATCCTGAACCACTGCATTGCATACATAACAAAAGACCATGAAGTCAGTTATTTGTGATTTGAAATTTATAGCAAAAGACAACCCAGGCTCCAATTTCCCAGTTGGTAGTGAGAAATTGATTCAAGTATGATAGCCCTTTTGTAAATCCATGCTCGTAGAAACTAACCAGACACAGAAGCAAATGCATGGCAAAACAGCAGTACCCACAGACAGAACAAAGAAGTGCACTTAGTGATTTCATATACCATTTTAAAAATTATACTTTTCTTAAAACACTTCATATGTTCATCCTTAAAAGAAGCCTTTCCATTAATCCATGTAAATTGCATACGCTGCATTTTTTTCCCCCACTGGCATAACATTATACTGGGGTATCCACAAATATATAAATCAATGTTTTTAAAACCCTGATGCTGAAGAAACATTTAACCTACATTTTCCAGTGTGCATGTTGTGTGGGTGTATTTTTCTTAGCTGCCTTTCAATTTTGTGGATGAAATGCAGATGCTAATAGCACGACTACAATTTTGGAAGATGCTGCACAACATTTGTCCATGTAACTTAGCATTTATTACTTATTCTCCTTTTACTCTGGTTATTTCAGTGATAGTTTTTCTTGTAGCAAATATTGCTTGGTATGCAAAATTATGGGGATTTTGGGGGTGGGGGTTGTTTGTTTTACACAGTTAAAGATCAAATTCGTTTGAAAAATTAAAAGCAGCCCACATATGGGGAATTATTGTTGTTCATTTGTACTGCTGCAGTACCTCCACCCCATTGAGCCAGGCACTGTACAAACATAACAAAGAGACAGTTCAGCCCCAATCTATATATGAGAGGTGAAATGACAGGTGAATGCAACAACTAGCTGGGGTGAGGAAGCACAAGGTAGCACAGAGACAATTATGAGCAGCATAATAAGCAATGACACAAAAACATAACTGCTTCTCTGTGAGTATACCAGATATTGCTATTTCAACACCATCCACTCATGGAGGACTAGTGGGGTATTTCCAACTCATTTTAATCAGTCCTTCTTTTACATGACAATTTCTCAGTTTGTCTCACTGAACAGTGACAAATGCATAGCTGGAAACCAGTCAGACACACCTGTGTGTTCGCATTGTTAAAATAGATGTTATAAGAATGTGTTTAGTGTTTAGACTTTATGAAATGCTTGTAAGTTGCTGCATGCATTAATCTCACTTATAATATCTACATCCCATGTTATAAGGTAATATTTAAGTATTTGCTCTGTAACTATAAAAGTTTTTGCTAAAACTGCAAGATCCCCCAGTCAGAAAAGAAGCATTACCAAATGTGCAATACTAGTTTACAACAAGAGGTGTCAACTCCTCCCCAACAAAAGAAGGCTGAAAGACACCAGACAAACCACTATGGGACATCAATGGACAAAAAACTTTGTTGATTGCTTCCCCAACACCTGTGAACATGGCACGTGCACAAGCTGTCATCCCATCGCAGCTTGAAGGCTGAGGGGAGTGCATAAAAATCCCTGTCTAGAAAGAATTGTTATCGCTATGCTGCTTGGAATTTGAAGATTTCTAAGCATGAGCAAGGGACCCCCAACCTGCTTAGCCTGAGTTAGCCCTAAAGGACACACACGGCTTGCATATTGCAGAAGCTTCTATTACCTTTTGAAACCTAAGACTGTAACTCATTTGGGTATGTATGTTTACTGGCTTTAATCTTGTAAATAACTAATTTCTTTTCATAGTTAATAAATCTTTAGTTAGTTTACTATAGGATTGGCTACAAACATTGTCTTTGGTGAGAGATCTAAGGTACAAGTGACCTGGGGTAAGTGACTGGTCTTTTGGGACTGGATGTAACCTGAATATTGTTGTGATTTTTTTATGTAAGTGACCATCTATCACAGGGGTCGGCAACCTATGGCACGCGTGCCAAAGACAGCATGCAAGCTAATTTTTAATGGCACTCTGCTGCCTGCCGGAGTCCTGGCATGCAGCAGCGTGCCATTAAAAATCCTGCCCAGCCCGGCCCGCTCTTCTCCGCCCTCCGCTCCACCACCCCACCGCGGGGGCAGGGGGCAGGAGCATATGTGTGTGCACGGGGTGTGCCCAGGCACACCCTAATGCAGGGGTGGGCAAATGGCCCCACTCTCCAGGCGCGGCAAGCCGCGGGGTCCGTGCTCCCAGGCCGGAGCGCCAGGCCGAGCACAGCAAGCCACTGGCCCCTCCCCCGCCTTCCCCCCTCTCCTGGAGCCATGCCGCCTCATGCAGCGCTCTGAGGGGCGGGGCTGCGCGCTCCCGCGGAGCAGCGTGTCTGGCTCTGCGCGGAGCAGAACATGCTGCTAGGAGCCTCATGGTAAGGGAGCCGGGGGGGTTGGATAAGGGGTGGGGGCAGTCAGGGAACAGGGAGCAGGGTGGGTTGGATAGGGGGTGGGATCCCGGGGAGGTGATTAGGGGTGGGGGGTCTCTGGAGGGGGCAGTCAGGGAGCAGGGGGGGGGGGGGGGGGGGCGGGGGGGAGGGGGGGGGGGGAGGGGGGGGGGCGGGGGCCGGGGAAGGGGGGGGGGGGGGGGGGGAGAGGGGGGCGGGGGGGGGGGGAGGGGGGGGAGGGGGGGTCGGGGGGGGGCGGTTAGGGTGGGGGATCTCTGGAGGGGGTGGTCAGGGGACAAGGAGCTGGGGGGCGGTTGGATGAGTCGGGAGCTCGGGGGGGGGGGCCTGTCTACCCTGACCCCCACACACACTCACCCCCAGCCCTCTGCCCTGAGCCCCGCACACACCCCAGGCCTGTGCCCTAAGCCCTGTACGCCCCTCATACACACCCAGCCCTCTGCTTGACTCCTTCACACACACACCCATGACCCCAGCCCTGACTCTGGCACCCCCACACATACCCAGCCCCCCCGCCCTGACACCTGCACCCCCTCACATGCCCCCAGCCCTCTGCCCTGACTCTTGCACCCCCCCCACATCCCCAGCCCCCCCACACCCATTGCACCCCCACATCCTGACTCTTGCACCCCCCACATCCCCACCCCCACCCTGAGCACCAAACGGGAGCTCCTGCACACACACACACACATTCCCACCTGTACCCCTCGCACCAAATGGGAGGTGCCCAGGTAAGTGCCCCACACCCAAACCTCCTGCCCCAACCCTGAGCCCCCTCCCTCATTCTAGCTCCTGGCCAGACCCTTCACCCCCAGCCCTGTGCTCAGTGCACTCCCACCCTCAGCTTAGTGCAGAGAGAGGAAGAGAATGGGCCAGAACCAGGGAGAAGGTAGGTCCCCACTATATGTGGGCAGGGCCGGGACCCCAGACCGGCAGCGGGCTGAGCAGGTCCGGCAGTCGGGATCCCGGCTGGCAGGAGCCGGCGGATGGAATCCCTGAGCGGCAGTGGGCTGAGCCGCTCAACCCACTGCCGGTCTGGGGATCCCGGCTGCCGGCCCCGCACAGCCTGCTGCCGGTCTGGGGTTCTGGCTGCCGGACCCTTGCCAGCCGGGGTCCTGGCTGTAGGCCCCGCTCAGCCCGCTGCCGGCCTAGGTGAACAGAACCCCAGACCAGCAGCGGGCTGAGCAGGCCGGCGGCGTAAGATCAACATTTTAATTTAATTTTAAATGAAGCATCTTAAACATTTTGAAAACCTTGTTTATTTTACAATACAACACAAGTTTAGTTATATAATATATAGACTTATAGAGAGAGACCTTCTAAAAAACATTAAAATGTATTACCGGCAGCGAAACCTTAAATTAAAGTGAATAAATGAAGACTCGGCACACCGCTTCTAAAAGGTTGCCGACCCCTGATCTATCACAAAGGCAGGTTTGTCTGCGTTGCAATATAGACCAGAGTGCCCAAGGGCATTGTCTTGTTAGGCTGTTACAGTGCTTTAGGAGTTCACACTTGATACCTGGTTGGTGAAATTATAGAACATACAACCAGTTTGGGGTTTGTGCCCTGTTCCTTGACAGTCTGCCCTGAGGTTGGCACTCACACTTGTGAGCTACTCCAGTCAGCCTGAGAACCAGTACCACTTACAATCATGTCACTGGCTGAAAAGAACCCAGATTCAAGCCTATAAAAGCTTTACACTTTAATCAAGGCTTTAAGTTTTATTCTGTAGTGTTTTTTAATTAAATTAAGGGTTTTGAGGGTTATTTGTTGGGAAAGTTCATCTCTCTGTTACGGCTGATGCAAGCTATCAGCTTGGAGAGAGGAGGAAACCAAAAGGGGAAAAGAGGATGAGGAACAAAACCACCAATTTCCATAAATACTAAGGCCTTGACCAAGCAAAATATTTAAGCAAGTGCTTATCTTTAAGAACATGAGTAGTTCCACTGGAATAAGGGTATGTCTACACTACGAAATTAGGTCGAATTTATATAAGTCGGTTTTATATAAATCGTTTTTATACAGTCGATTGTGTGTGTCCCCACACAAAATTCTCTAAGTGCATTAAGTCGGCGGACTTCGTCCACAGTACCGAGGCTAGCGTCGACTTCTGGAGCGTTGCACTGTGGGTAGCTATCCCACAGTTCCCGCAGTCTCCGCCGCCCATTGGAATTCTGGGTTGAGATCCCAATGCCTGATGGGGCAAAAACAGTGTCGCGGGTGATTCTGGGTACATGTCGTCAGGCCCCCACTCCCTCCCTCCCTCCCTCCCTCCCTCCGTGAAAGCAACAGCAGACAATCGTTTCGCGCCTTTTTTCTGCCCAGACGCCATAGCACTGGGATCATGGAGCCCGCTCAGATCACCGCGGCAATTATGAGCACTATGACAACCACGCGCATTATCCTGGAGTATATGCATAGCCGGAACCTGTCAAAGCAAAACCAGGAGGAGGAGGAGGAGGAGGCAACAGCAGCGCAGAGGCAACAGCAGCGCGGTGACGAGAGTGATGAGGAAATAGACATAGACTTCTCACAAAGTACGGGCCACAGCAATGTGAAAATCATGGTGGTAATGGGGCAGGTTCATGCCGTGGAACGCCGATTCTGGGCCCGGGAAACAAGCACAGACTGGTGGGACCGCATAGTGCTGCAGGTGTGGGACGATTCCCAGTGGCTGCGAAACTTTCGCATGCGTAAGGGCACTTTCATGGAACTTTGTGACTTGCTTTCCCCTGCCCTGAAGCGCCAGAATACCAAGATGAGAGCAGCCCTGACAGTTGAGAAGCGAGTGGCCATAGCCCTGTGGAAGCTTGCAACGCCAGACAGCTACCGGTCAGTCGGACATCAATTTGGAGTGGGCAAATCTACTGTGGGGGCTGCTGTGATTCAAGTAGCCAGGGCAATCAAAGAGCTGCTGATATCAAGGGTAGTGACTCTGGGAAATGTGCAGGTCATAGTGGATGGCTTTGCTGCAATGGGATTCCCTAACTGTGGTGGGGCGATAGATGGAACCCATATCCCTATCTTGGCACCGGAGCACCAAGCCAGCGAGTACATAAACCGAAAGGGGTACTTTTCAATGCTGCTGCAAGCACTGGTGGATCACAAGGGACGTTTTACCAACATCAACGTGGGATGGCCAGGAAAGGTACATGACGCTCGCGTCTTCAGGAACTCTGGTCTGTTTCAAAAGCTGCAGGAAGGGACTTTCTTCCCAGACCAGAAAATAACCGTTGGGGATGTTGAAATGCCTATAGTTATCCTTGGGGACCCAGCCTACCCCTTAATGCCATGGCTCATGAAGCCATACACAGGCAGCCTGGACAGTAGTCAGGACCTGTTCAACTACAGGCTGAGCAAGTGCAGAATGGTGGTAGAATGTGCATTTGGACGTTTAAAAGCGCGCTGGCGCAGTTTACTGACTCGGTTAGACCTCAGCGAAAACAATATTCCCATTGTTATTACTGCTTGTTGTGCGCTCCACAATATCTGTGAGAGTAAGGGGGAGACGTTTATGGCGGGGTGGGAGGCTGAGGCAAATCGCCTGGCCGCTAATTACGCGCAGCCAGACACCAGGGCGATTAGAAGAGTACAGCAGGGTGCGGTGCGCATCAGAGAAGCTTTGAAAACCAGTTTCATGACTGGCCAGGCTACGGTGTGAAAGTTCTGTTTGTTTCTCCTTGATGAACCTCCCCCCCGCCCCCGCCCGGTTCACTCTACTTCACTGTAAGCTAGACACCCTCCCCTCCCCCCTTCGATCACCGCTTGCAGAGGCAATAAAGTCATTGTTACTTCAAATTCATGCATTCTTTATTAATTCACACAAATAGGAGGATAACTGCCAAGGTAGCCCAGGAGGGATGGGGGAGGAGGGAAGCGCTGGGTGGGGTGGGGGAGGAGGGAAGGACAAGGACACCGTGCACTATAAAACTTTAAAACTTTAAAAATTAGAAACTTCAAAACTTATTGAAGGCCAGCCTTCTGCTGCTTGAGCAATCCTCTGGGGTGGAGTGGCTGGGTGGCCGGAGGCCCCCCCACCGCGTTCTTGGGCGTCTGGGTGAGGACGCCATGGAACTTGGGGAGGAGGGCTGTTGGTTACACAGGGGCTGTAGTGGCGGTCTGTGCTCCTGCTGCCTTTCTTGCAGCTCAACCATACGCTGGAGCATCTCACTTTGATGCTCCAGCAGTCGGAGCATGGACTCCTGCCTTCTGTTCTCAATCTGACGCCACCTCTCAGATTCAGCCCGCGATTCAGCACGCAACCTCTCCGATTCAGCACGCGATTCAGCCCGCCACCTCTCCTCGCGTTCAAACTGTGCTTTTCTGCAGTCAGACATTGTCTGCCTCCAAGCATTCTGCTGAACCCTGTCAGCGTGGGAGGCCGTCTGGAGCTCCGAGAACATTTCATCCCGAGTTCTCTTCTTCCTCCTTCTAATCTTCACTAGCCTCTGCGAAGGAGAAACATTTGCAGCTGGTGGGGGAAAAGGGAGATAGGTAGTTAAAAAGACACATTTTAGAGAACAATAGGATCACTCTTTCCCGTTAAACCTTGCTGTTCACATTACATAGCACAAATGCTTTCGTTACAAGGTCGTATTTTGCCTCTATTTATATTGAGGGTCTGCCGATTTGGTGTGAGAGATCACTCACGCAGGGCCAGGCAACAGAATTCGGCTTGCAGGCAGCCATGGTAAGCCACAGTCTTTTGGCTTCTTTAACCTTAATAACATGTGGGAATGGTTTCAAACAGCAGCACCCTCATTTTCCATACCAAGCAGCCGTTGGGTTGGCCATTTAAAATGGTATGGCAATTTAAAAGGAGGGAGGGATGCGGTTGCCGGGTTAACGTGCAGCACAAACCCAACTAACCCCCCCCCCCCCCCCCACACACACCCAATTCCCTGGGATGATCACTTCACCCCTCCCCCCACCGCGTGGCTAACAGTGGGGAACATTTCTGTTCAGCCGAGCAGGAACGGGCACTCTGAATGTCCCCTTAATAAAAGCACCCTATTTCAACCAGGTGACCATGAATGATATCACTCTCCTGAGGATAACACAGAGAGATAAGGAATGGATGTTGTCTGAATGCCAGCAAACACCGGGACCATACGCTGCCATGCTTTGCTATGCAATGATTCCAGACTACGTGCTACTGGCCTGGCGTGGTAAAGTGTCCTACCATGGCGGACGGAATAAGGCAGCCCTCCCCAGAAACCTTTTGCAAAGGCTTTGGGAGTACATCCAGGAGAGCTTTCTGGAGATGTCCCTGGAGGATTTCCGCTCCATCCCCATACACGTTAACAGACTTTTCCAGTAGCTGTCCTGGCCGTGAATGCCAGGGCAAATTAATCATTAAACACGCTTGCTTTTAAACCATGTGTAATATTTACAAAGGTACACTCACCAGAGGTCCCTTCTCCGGGGTCTGCGAGCACGCTTTGGGATTCGGTGGGTTCGGGGTTTACTGGCTCCAGGTCCAGGGTGATAAACAGATCCTGGCTGTTGGGGAAAACGGTTTCTCTGCCTCCTTGCTGTGAGCCATCTCCCGTCTGTTCATCATCATCGTCTTCCTCGTCCCCAGAACCCGCTTCTGTGTTGCGTGAGTCTCCATTGACGGAGTCATAGCACAGGGTTGGGATAGTGGTGGCTGCACCCCCTAGCATGGCATGCAGCTCGGCGTAGAAGCGGCATGTCTGCGGCTGTGCCCCGGACCTTCCGTTTGCCTCTCTGGTTTTCTGGTAGGCTTGCCTTAGCTCCTTAATTTTCACGCGGCACTGCTGTGCATCCCTGTTATGGCCTCTGTCCTTCATGCCCTTTGAGACTTTTTCAAATGTTTTTGCATTTCTTTTACTGCTACGGAGTTCCGCTAGCACGGATTCGTCTCCCCATATGGCGATCAGATCCCGTACCTCCCGTTCGGTCCATGCTGGAGCTCTTCTGCGATCCTGGGACTCCATCATGGTTACCTGTGCTGATGAGCTCTGCGTGGTCACCTGTGCTCTCCACGCTGGGCAAACAGGAAATGAAATTCAAACGTTCGCGGGGCTTTTCCTGTCTACCTGGCCAGTGCATCCGAGTTCAGATTGATGTCCAGAGCGGTCACAATGGTGCACTGTGGGATAGTTCCCGGAGGCCAATACCATCGAATTGCGGCCACACTAACCCTAATTCGAAATGGCAAAACCGATTTCAGCGCTAATCCCGTCGTCGGAGGTGGTGTAAAGAAATCGATTTAAAGAGCCCTTTAAGTCGAATAAAAGGGCTTAATTGTGTGGACGAGTCCAGGCTTAAATCGAGGTAACGCTACTAAATTCGACCTAAAGTCGTAGTGTAGACCAGCCCTAAGACTTATTAGGGCTAGTCTACACTGGCAACACTAAAGTGCTCCCACGGCAGCGGTGCTGCAGCAGCGCTTTAACGTGCCTTGTGTGGTCGCGGCGCAGTGCTGGGAGAGAGCTCCCCCAGCGCTCTAAAAAACAAACAAACCCACCTCCATGAGGGGCGTGGCTCCCAGCACTGAGGCACTGTCTACACTGGTGCTTTACAGCACTGAAACTTGCTGCGCTCAGGGGGTGTTTTTTCACACCCGAGTCAGAAAGTTGCAGCCCTGTGAAGTGCCAGTGTAGACAAGCCCTAATGCCCAGAAACAGGAAAAAATATTGTATTGCCTGTATACATAATCTCAAAGATACACAAAAGGCTGAATTTCCTGCTCAGAACAGCACTTAACCATGTAAGGCAGGACAAAGTGGACAGAACAGTGGCTGAAAATCTGGCCCAGCATGTGTGGCTTTCTGATTGGGTAGCCATCTTCCATCTTAGGATATTTAGGTAGCCTTGGTACCCACTATCTGTTGCAATAGTTTGTTGGGCTCAGATTTCATTTTCACATATTATGCAAGATACAGTATGCTGATTACATATATACATCCTTGGCTCCAAGATGACGTGGATTTGGGTGTGGGGTTTTTTTCTTTTGTTTTTTTGCTAGCCTTTTAAAGTTCTCTCCAAGTGTACCTCACAAGCTGCTACTGAAGCAATTAATTCCCCACCACCACCCACCCCTTCCCCAAAGGGAGAGCAGAAGTGGGGAGGAGACATGGATTTCTTTGCTGTGTGTGTCTCTGCAGAAAGCGGAGTAGAGCACTTAGAAGGTCTCAAAGGAGGCATCTAGAGGAGAGGGGACCTGAGAGTTTCTGGGCTCGCTCGGTAGCTGCCTCTGAAGTGCGCAGAGGGTTTCTATTAAGGCAAAGCTGTCTAGCAGGTTCCATACTTCATCCGCCATCTCAGAGCTGCGCCAACTGGGGCTCAGTGGGGAAAATGTTATAAATGGGGAGGGGAGTGGAGAAAGCCCTGTGGATTCAGCAGCTAAACAACACAGGACTAATGGCTTGTCGTCACTGCCGTGTTAGCTCCAAGGTATAACTTAAATGTTGCCCCAACCTGATTTTCGTCCACACACCCAAATCTCTAGCTCCAGCTAAGTTGTGCTTTTAACTTGAACTAGTTGGACCATCTGTGTATGCGTTGACGTTCCAGTGAGGATGCAACTACACGGTACAGCTCCAGTTAGCACAACTCATCAGATGCTAATCCAGTCACTCGGTGCTGCTAACCCAATCACCTTATGTTTCCCAGTGTGGTTGCTCTCATGTGAGCTAAATGTTGCACTGAAGACAAGCCCTAAGATGAGTCTGCTGTTAGGGCTGCATCCCAAAGCCTGCGCCACTTTGGATCCAGGCTAGAGTCTCCATCTCTCACAGGACACTGAGGAGATGTCCCATGATTGACTTTGGGACTGAAAATTGCTGCTGGCTGTAAGGATCTTCTGAGTTTTTAGTGAGGAAATTCTGAGGAGTTTAGAGGGGAATATGGGGGTACCATTCTCCTCTGGCTTTGAGAAGTCCAGGTGATACACAGACACCTTTGATACCACACTGCAGAGATAAGAAGTCATCTGCATGAGATGGTTGGAGAGTAGTATGTATGCAGGTACTAAGGGACATCTGAAACGGAAACGTTTGTAACAGCAACAAAGTGGGGGACTCTGAAGAGAATTAGTGCATAATAGTTTTGTTTACATTTTTTTTACTGATTTCCAAATGGCCAATTGCAACTGTTTGTATGCGTGAAATTTTATTCTGGGGTTTAACTCTATCATTCGCCCCCCCCTTTTTTTTTTCAGTTTTGAAAAAGGCTGAGCTCTGGTGCATCAGCAGAGACGTAGACTGAGGCACAGGAAAGGTGAGTATTATTCACATATTACCTCAGCACTCCTCTACCCTGTTACACAAGCACATACTTAATTTCTCCATATTACAACAACCTATTATGATTTAGATATTTTAATTGCTGATTGTAATGACTCAGAACAAAACACAGACATGCCAAATCCAACTGTTAAGATAAATGCTCAGATCCAGGGGACAAATTACTCCAGATGAATTACTAATCAGCTGGAAAAATATATGCACCTTGGAACAAAGAGAAACGTTAACAAAAAGGCACCTGCTTATGGAAGTTTCACATTCTATTGCAGAATATTCACCAAGAGCTAAAAGATACTAGGATATGTTTGCATTTTTTGTCAGAAATTAGGCATAGTATCTCAATATGAGCAGAAATTAAAACTGCAGGAATGCTCATAATCTGTGCTTTTATGAGACTTATTTTTTTATGTTGCTTTATTCGAACAAGCTATTTGATCAAATGAATGCCTTGCTGCTAATTTGGAGCTGCATTTTGAAATGGTTATAGTGTAATAGTACTTCAGAATTTAAAGCTATATTTTGGCAAAGTACTGAATATTTTCAGTTATAGCTGGAAAAATTAATTATTAGAGCTGGTAGAAAATCAGAATCTCCATCCCTTGGTAAATTTTGATACTCCTATTCCTAAATTAGGATGAAAAATCAGAATATCAAATTTTTTCTTAGAACAGAAAGTTCCAAAAAATTTTGATTCAGAACTGTCAAACCATTTCATTTTGGCTCAGTCTGACATTGAACTGCATCCAACTGAGCTGCTGTGGTGCCTTATAGAAGTGGTAGTTTAGATGCCTCTGTTATGCTGGCAGACCAGGTTCCAGCTCATGCCAGAGCCACAGGCCAATTCACTGCTTGTATTAGTATAGATCAAAGTGATTGTTAAATGCAGGGCCGGCTCCAGGCACCAGCCGAGCAAGCTCGTGCTTGGGGCGGCAGATTCTACGGGGCGGCATTCCGCCCAATCCTAGGGCGGCACGGCGTTTTTTGTTTTTTTTTGGTTCGCCGATCTGGCCGCCCTGTAGGGGGCGGTGGCGCGGAGGAGGGGAGCGCCCTGCTGGGAGCGGGCTGCGCACTCCGTCTGCCCCAGCCGGTGCCAGGTCTGTAGCAAGCCCAGCAGGGCAGCCCGCGTCCTTCCCTCCCCGCCGACCGGAGCGGAGCCCTCCCGGCAGGCGGCGGTCGGGGCTGCGTGGTGAGCGCCCCACTGGAGCCCTGGCTGCCCCCCTTCTCTCTCCCCCCCGCTCACTCCCCCTCCCCCCCGCTATCTGGGGCACGTCTGCAGCGCAGGGAGTCCCCCTGCACCCTGGCTCTGGCCGCGCCGCAGGTTTGTTTTTTTTGCTTTGCCGTTCTGGCCGCCCCGATTTTTTTTTGCTTGGGGCGGCAAAAAAGCCAGAGCCGGCCCTGGTTAAATGTATACGAGTGTATTTGGTGTTTAAACTTAAAGAAAACTAGTGGGATATCACTTGCATTGTTTTCACTTATCCATATCCTATTGTAATGTAGTAGCAAACATTTACATTGTGTATACCTCTGTGGCAGGGCAACGACTCACCGGTGCAGCGCCTCCTGCTGGTCATCCATGGAATTAGTTCTTTCCAGCCCAGAGCACCCTCTGCAGGCTGGTGTCTCACCTGCCACTGCTCCCCCCCCCCCATGTCCCTCCCAGACCCCGGTGCCCCTTACCCCCACAGCAACCCACAATCTGGGTCTCCCCACCCAGGGGAACCCACACCCCCTATCCCCACCTTGCCTCAGTGGCTACTGCCAGTCACCATCTAACTCCCGCTCCCTGGGGCAGACTGCAGTCTATAAACCACTCATCATCAGCAAGGGGGGGTTGGACCAGCTGCCTCTGCCTAGTCATAGGCTGCCCCTCTGCAGCCCTAGTACCCTTTTGTGGGCCCTTAACTCGGCCTGCAGCCTGGGGCTTTTCTAGGCTGGAGCTCCCCAGCTCCCTCTGCCCTTCCCCAGCACTACTCCACCCTAGGTACCCTCCTCAGTTTCCCAGGCAGCCAGGTCCTTCTCTGGCCCTCAGCCCTCTTATAGGGCCAGCTGTGGCCTGAGTGGGGCATGGCCCCACCTGTGGCTGCTTTCCCCCAATCAGCCTAGCTTTTCTCCACCACAGCCCTCTCCAGGGCTGCTTTAACCCCCTCAGGGCAGGAGCGGGGTGACCACCCCGCTACAACCTCATAACTAAATAATCCATCAAACAAGAAAGAAGCCTTATGGAATGCAAATGAAGAATTCTAACAGTGTACCAGATGCAAAGCAGAGATCCCCAGAGACAATCTGGGTACTCTGAAAAGACTTTTGAGAAACTGGCAGTTTATTACATCACTGCCACCATTTGGAATTACAAACTGTGACTCATCTGTGCATATATTGTATCTGGTTTAACCTCTCAATAATTCTCACTTCCTTTTCTTAGCTGATAAACCTTTAGTTAGTTTACTATAGAATTGGCTACCAGCATTGTCTTTGGTGTAAGATCTAGAGTACCAATTGATCTGGGGTAAGCAACTGGTCTTTTGAGTCTGTAAGCAACCTATATGCGATGTGATTTTTGGTGTAAATAGCCATTTTATCACAAAATCCAGTTTGTCTGGGTGACAAGATAGAGTGGAGTGTTCAAGGGGACTCTCTGCAACTCCAGGGTAAGTCTGGTATAGTGATCCAGGAGTTCACCTTTGTTACTGGTTTGGTGAAATCTAATTATAGAACACACCACCAGTTTGGGGTGTCTGCCCTATTTGCCCTAAGGTAGGCACTCGCAGTTGCGAGCCATTCTAGACAGCATGACAGCCTCATCCTCCCACTATTCTCTGGAATACATTTTCCATGATACACCGTGGTCACGGTTCTCTCAGGGCAGTTCAACCAGAGGTGGGACTGTAGTTCAACCAAGGAGCCATACGGGAGTGTCACGAATGAGGGCCTGAAGCTTGGCCTGGGATCAGCTAGCTAACCGCAGCTGAAACCTTTAATTGGCCAGATTGCCTGACTGGCTGAGCAGCTTTGCCAGGACTGCTCTTATGCCCAGCAGTAGCATTTGGCCAGTGGCTGCTCAACACTTATGCCCACAGCTGTGATCATTCCTGTTTCTGGCTCTGACCCTTGGCTCCCGACTGCCACTGCTCTGACCGTTAGGCATGACCACCACTTGTCCGTGACAGTTTTAGCTGCCTAACAAAAATGGGAGGTAAAGAAGGGGAGTAGAAATGAGTTTGTTACTGGAATGGATCCCATTAAGGCCAGCATCTCTCTGTTGGTGGTAGTGGGCACCATACAGAAGCTATGGACTTAGGCAAACCTCCTGCAGGCACAGAATGCTACACTGCAGGCAAAGGCCATGTTACCCACAACTCCTCCCCCTCGGGAACCTAAAATCCTCCTGCCAGTTTATGAACCTGTGCCGGCTCCTATTCCTGCTGCTCCCAGTCTTTACCCACTGATCAGTCATCTTGGCTGAGACTTATCATTAGCCTGCTGACCAGGGAGGCGCTGGCTTGGGCCTCCCCACTCCTGGAAAAGTCTAGCCCTCTCTTGAACCAGTCTGAGAACTTTGTTCAAGCCATGGCAGTAATTGTTGATGACCTGAGCCATGTGCACACAGCTGAGGCCGCACTCCAGACCCTCCAGCAGGCTTGCTGGCCAGTTGCTAATCATGCCGCTAATTATGCTAAGTATGCTAATTTGGTACCTGGTAGCTGACACTGCATGGAATGAGGCTGTGCAGTGCTACTGCCTCCGGCTCAGCCTCAAAGATGAGATTAAAGATGAGCTGGCATGAGCAGACCCACTGGCTGGTCTGGACATCTTTCATTAAGCATTAAAAACTGCCTGATGGAATGCTGACTAAAAAGAAGGTTAAGGTCCTGATCCCCACCCGTCTCACCAGGTCCAGTCTGCCAATGCCTGGCACTCTTGTCCCAGCCTGAAGCCATGCAGCTCAACCAAGGCCAGCCCTGATTCTCTGACACAGAGAAAAAACAGTATTGAGCATGGGGCCTATCCTGTACTATGATGAACTGGGACATTTCACGTCAAACTGCCCTGCGAAAACCCGGTCTGCATTTCCAGTCAGGAAATGGGAAACTCCAGCCCCGATACAGAGGTCCAGGCTCGGCTGGCATCTTCCCCTGTTGAGGTTCTCCCGAAACCTCTTCCACTCGGTTCCTCAAGAACTCAGCTTGACTCCAGTCTCATCACTCAGGTTCCGTTATTTGGCATCCATCAAACCTATGCTGAGTCGTCCACCGGCCAGTACGCGGGCACACTTAGACGCCCCGGCAGGCGCCATAGCGCCCGTGAGCACCGCGTTGGGGACCCCTGGCATAGGGCATACCACACATTCAAAGCTATACAACAAAACTTTGCCTTATACACATTTTTACTAACTCTAATAACACATGTATTCTTACCTGCACATTGCCTCATATGCTTTATGATTGGCATGGTTACTTTCCAGGAACCGATACCTGTACAGCATGTTCTGTCCATGTGCTGTTCGTGTAAAACCTGGTTTATCTTGTCTGTTGTCCCTAGCACCAGGGTGTTCCTGCTTATTTTAGCTAGCACAGATATCCTGATTCCAGCATGTTGCTTGTTAAATCCCTATTTACAACTTAACCTTCCATTCACGTCCAGTAAGAAATGAGATCTTACTTATGCTTACTTATACAAGTTACTTATGCTCAGCCAGGCCTGCACTCTCTTGCTCCGATACCTCATGCCAGCATGGTCCAGCAGAAGTTCGGCAGCAGCTAATCATAGTCCGACATCCCTCCAACTCCTGCTTTTTCTCCGGCACTCTGTTATGTTGGAGGTTAGCCTAAAAGTCACAGTGAACTCTGGAGCTTCAGGCAATTTCATGGATTTGGAGTTTGCCCAAGCTCATAAAACCCTGACCCAGTGCAAAATTCCTCCTGACTTCATAGAGGTCATTGACAGATCACTGTTCCCTTCAGGCCTGGTCATCCACCACACAGCCCCCTTAGAAGTCGTCACCCTTCAAGCTTGCCCTGGTCCTCCAGTTGTGGTTGATCTGCTCACTGCACTCTCCAAACATTCTCAGCATCCCATGGCTCATCATTAAGGCTCCATGTTTGTCAGAGATCCTCTGCAGCTCTACCCACCCCCCAATGGACCCCAAGACCAAAGGAGTTAGTTGGGAAGGAACCCCAGCAGCCTCTGTTACTCTCCCAACTGCCTTGGGAATACCTTCCAAGTATCAGGCTTTCACAGACGTATTCAACTAAAAAAAAAGGCTGGTATTCTTGCCACTGCATGGCAGATATGATGGCCCCATCGACCTCCAGTCTGGAGTGGAGGTACCTTTCAGACAAATCTATTCACTCTCAGAGCCAGAGCTATAGGCTCTCCAGAGCTATCTCAACGAAAACCTACAAAAATGTTCATCCACCCCTTTCACATCCCTGGCTGGGGCTCCAATCTTCTTTGTGACTAAGAAGGATGGCTCCCTGCATCGATGTGTGTGGATTATTGGACATTAAATAAGATTATGATCTGGAACTGGTACTCCGTATCCCTTATTAGTGAGCTCTCTGCCCAGGTCTTCACCAAGATGGACCTTCATGGAGCCTATAATCTAGTTCAGATTTCAGAAGAAGAGTGGAAGATCACTTTCCATACCAGGTATGGACATTTTGAATAACTGCACAGCCTGAAAGGCATGACCAACACCCCAGTGATCTTTCAGCACTTCATTAATGGTATCTTCTGAGACATGTTGGACCAATTTGTGGTCAATTACCTTGATAATATTCTCATTTTTTTGGAGGAGCAGGATCTCTATGTGTACCATGTCTTAGAAAGACTCTGGCAAAACCACCTATACACAAATTTTGAGAATTACAGCTTCGACCAGGACATGGTTGAATTCCTAGGGTATAGTGTCTCCCCTACGGACAAACTATGGACCCATGCAAAGTGGTAGCCATATCCAGCTAGAGGCCATTGAAGAACAGACAAGGGGGATAGTGGTTCTTGAGTTTTGCCAGTTTCTACCGGTATTTCATCAAGAGATTTTCTAGCCTGATCGCCCCTATGCAGACACTTCTGTGAAAAGGAGCACGGTTCCTCTGGGTCCTTGGAAGTTCAGTCTGCCATTGATCAAGTGAAGAGGGCATTCACTACAGCACCAATCCTTATCCACCCAGACCATTTACTGTGGAAGCTGACATGTCAAACTTTCCATAGGCGTGGTTTTGTCCTGTAATCAACTTCACTCCTGTGCCTGTGAGTTAGGCTGGCTGGTCTATAATTCCCTGGTCTTTCTTTTTCCCCTTTGTTTGCCCTTCTCCAGTCCTCTGAGACCTCACCTGCTCTCCATGAGTTCTCGAAGGTACGCACTAAATTTTAAGAGACTGCTTTAGCTAGTTCCTTAAATACTATAGGGTGAATTTTATCAGGCCATGTCAATTTGAATACATCTAACTTATCTAAATATTTTTTAACCTGCTCTTTCCCTTTCCTGACCCAAGATCTTTCTCCCTTTTTAATATTGTGTTAAGTATTGTGTTAAGTAATTGTGTTAAGTGGTCATAATTTAACTTTTTTAGTGAAAACTGAAGTAAAAAAGATTGTAACCATGTCAGCCTTCTGTGTGTTATCCATTCTTTGCTCTCCTTTCCCATTAAGTAGTGGATCTGCAGCTACCCTTCATCATTCTCTTACTTCTAATGTATTTATAAAACCACTTCTCAATTAAGTTTTTGAGTGATCCATACCCTGTTCAATAAAATGAAGTATTTCAATTTGAGTCAACCTGAAAATGAAATATTTTGTTTTGATTTTCCCAATGAAAAATCTAAATATTCGAGAAAAATCTAAAATTTCCCGTAGAAAATGTTGATTTTGGGGAAATTGCATTTTCTGTTGAAAAAAATTGATGGAAAATTCCCAACCAGCGTTACTAATTATTAAGGCTCCATGTCTGTCATGGAGGTCGTGGAAGTCATGGATTTCGTGACTTTCCGTGACCTCCGTGACTTCTGCAGCGGCTAGTACGGCTGGCTCCGGGCTGCCCAAGCAGATCAGGCAGCCCCTGGGCCAGTCGCAACGGCCATTGCTGGGCAGTTTAGCTGGGGGGCGGGAGGGCTCAGGGCTGGGGTGTGGGGTGGCACTTACCTCAGGGGGGGCTCCCCGAAAACATCTGACACGTCCCTCTAGCTCCTAGGCGGAGGGGTCAGGGGGCTCTGTGTGCTGCCCCTGCCTGGAGGCACCGTCCCTGCAGCTCTCATTGGCTGTGGTTCCCGACCAATGGGAGCTGCGCAGTCAATGGGACCTGTGCAGCCAGAGCTTGTGGCAGGGGCACGGAGCCCTCTTGGTCTTCCCTCCCCCAGGAGCTGAAGGGACACGCGGAGCCGGATAGGGATCCTGCCAGCCCCACCAACCCTCCCCCCCAGCATCAGCAGGGGTCCCGGGGATATAGTAAAAGTCATAGACAGGTCATGGGCCGTGAATTTTTGTTTACTGCCCGTGACCTGTCCATGACTTTTACTAAAAATACCAGTGACTAAAATGTAGCCTTACTAATTATTTACAGGGAAAAAAAAAGACAACGTGCCCAAACTGAACTGGAATTATTACCTATGGAAATCAGTCAAGGAAAGGTGTCATTTATAGTTACAGTATTCTAGGAAGTCATAACTTCAACTGCTCAACATTTTACTCTACTGCTTTTAGAAAAAGTAAGATTGGATGTGCTAAGCTGACACGCTAAGCTCTCCAGAGCTATGTATTAACACCGCAGAGAAGCTCATTGATAACACTTCAGGGTAGTGAAATAATATGTTACTGCCACTAGATGGCAAGAAGTACATACTCTAAAATAAATGCAGGAACTAGGGTGACCAGATGTCCCGATTTTATAGGGACAGTCCCGATTTTTGGGTCTTTTTCTTATATAGGCTCCTATTACCCCCCACCCCCTGTCCCAATTTTTCACATTTGCTGTCTGGTCACCCTAGCAGGAACATATAGTTCAGACTTCAAAATGAGATGTATTATGTACTAAATCCTGCCCTGAGCTGCATGAGTGTGAAGAAAGTGAAAAAGTATAGAGATTTTGTCAGAGGGTGGGCTGGCCCTTTACGAGAATTGGGCTCAGCCGCACAGGCGCCGGCTTCCTCATTTTCCCAGCCATGCTCAACCCCCGCTCCACCCCTGGCCCCGCCCCCACTCCACCCTTTCTCCAAGGCTCCACCCCCGGCCCACCTCTTCCTGCCAGTTCTGCCCCCTCCCCCCAGCACCTCCTGATGCTGCTGAACAGCTGATCACAGCAGGCGGCAGGTGCTGGGAGGAAGGGGGAGGAGCTGATCAGTGGGGCTGCTGGTGGGTGCTGAATACCCACTAATTTTTTTCCCATGGGTGCTCCAGCCCCGGAGCACCAATGGAGTCAGTGCCTATGCTCAGCCCTACCTGTGCCTTAGGAGATGGGTATTGGTTTTGGGCCCCATGGTTGGGTCAAGTGACCAAGCATCAATCTGGAGTCAGTGCTTCCTATAAAATGAATTCTGGGCATTCAAATGGGGAGAAGTCTTCTTTGCCATTTAAAATAAAGAAAAAGAAAAAAGAGAGAGACCTGCAGAGAGCAGGAAGTTGCTGCTGTAGTAAAGACAGGTGGGTGGCTTTCTAGAATAAGTCAGAAAGTCTGCAGCTGAAACTGTGATATCAGGGTAATAGGGCAGCTTTGAGGAAGGGATCAGTTGGACTTAAGAAGTCATAATACAAGAAATGGGGGAGGCCTGGAGGATGGATAAAGAGATATGGGGAGCCCTGTGCTGAGGGTTAAGAACTGAAGAGTTTGTTTTGTTTAAATTTTTTCTTACCTCTGGAAGGGTAGGTGGATGGAGTGCACTGCATGATTTGGCCAGAGAGCTAAATAATATAGAAGCATTTGGCTCCTCCAAGAACAGGGAATGGAGAAATGTGGATCCAGAAGAAGGGAAACAGAGGCACAGAGACCCATGTAGTAAGGTTATGACGTCACGGGGCTTCTTTCCCCAAAAAATACGCTCAGATAGTATCACACCACATGTACTCCTTTGAGCACTAGGCTGGGGAACAGCTAACAATTGTATTGGTTCTCTATGAACCCTAAAATGAGGCCCTCTGTATCCTGCACATATGCTGCAGTCAGCAAAATGCACCACAGGAGGGGACCTGAAGGCATTCTGCGTCAAAAACTTAAAAATTCTGCACCAAAAAAATAAATATATTGCACACAATATTTTAAAATTCTGCAAAATTCTGCAAATTTTATTTGTCAAATAAATGTGGATGCTCCAGCATGGCATTGGGGAATACAGGCCACTGGCTGCACAGAGGTGGGAGATCACTGTGCATCTCCCCCCCACCCCCCGGGTGCACCCAACCCTGACACAGTGCAAGGACCAGACCTGCCCCATAAACACCCCAGGGCCCTTCCCCTACATGCCAGGTGCACCAGGTGTGGGCAGGCAGGCTCAGCAAGGCACGATCTAAGTGTGGAGGGGCTTAGTTTGTGGGGTCCATGGGTGGGTTGAGGGGGTTCTGTGTGGGGCAATCTGGGTGCCGGCAGCTCAGTGGGGGATCTGGGTGCGGGGGAGATTTGGATGCACAAGGGCTTGTTGGGGGGTTCTGGGTGCAACAGTAATGGGACTCTGTAGGGGGTCCAGGTGAAGGTGGTTGGGGTCAGCAGGGGGGATGTCTGGGTATGGGGAGGGAGGTAGAGCTCAGCAGGGGGGTCCGGGTGTGGGAAGCTCAGTGGGAGGTCCAGATGCTGGGGGAGTAGGGCTCAGTGGGGTGAGGCTCCAGGTGCAGCTGGTTGGGGCTCGGTAGGATGAGGATCCTGGTGTGGGTGGCTCGTTGGGGTGGTCCAGGGGCAGGGGAAGTGGGGGGGGGGATTCTGAGTGCAGGGTGGGGGGTGAGGCTAGGCAGGAGGCTCTGGGTATGAGGGGGGTCTGAATGCACAGGGGTTGGGTGGATGTGGGAGCAGCTCCCTGTACAGTGATCCCTCCCCCTGCAGATGAAGAGTGATGGGTGCAGGAAGCATGGGGCGGGGGGAGTTTGCAGAGCTTCCTACAGTTGGGGAAGAAATCTGGGGGTGGGTCTGACCCGGCCCTGGATGCCGTGCAGAGGAAGAGGAAATCCCGTCCTCCCGAGCCTAGCCGGGATTAGCAGCTGAGCTCGGCGCAGGGTAGGAGCCACCAGCCAGGTCTTCCCCAGTCCCACCCCCCTGCCCTACAGTGATTTACCTCTCTGCCAGCCACCCTGGGCACCCAAAACATACTGCTGGGGAGATTCGCATGACCGCTCTTGTGGCTTCCCTTTGCTTCCCCATCAGAAAGTCATTTTTCTGCAGGGAAGGAAAGAAATCTGCGGGAGACATAAATTCTGTGCATGTGCCTTCGTGCAAAATTCCCCCAGGAGTAACCTGATACCTCTTCTTGTATCCACTTTTCTTTTTCCCTATACAGTAAAACTCAGTTTCAGTACCTCACTAGCCTGACAGGCTATGAGAGTTTTCAAAGTGTAACAACAACAGCAACCTCAAGTCTTGGTTGGAGGCAGATACAATAGACCGAATTCTTATTTATGCAAAGGACACTTTATACCACTCTGAAAGTGTAAAGGGGCCTTCAAGTAGATGTATCTTACAATAATTTTAAAGCAGTTTTATGCTGTCACAGTTGTGTTAAGGGGCTATGGTATAAATGAGGATCACTCTACATATCTAAGTATCTGCCTAGGACAGTGATGATTAATATTTATTTGTGATTCAGTAGCACTCAAAGGTCCTAATCAGTATCAGGCCCTCATTATTCAGACTACTGTACAAACATAATAGAAAAGACAGAACTGCCCCAAGACTCTTACAATCTAAATATGTGTTTTGAGTTGGTAACCCAATTGCAATTAGTGCTATTGCTATAGTACTGATTTATTTTTTAAATGTATATCATCATTTAGCCCACTAGATGGCATGCTGTGTAGCAAAGAATGCTACTGGGGAGGGAAAGAACACGTTGGTGAGATTATTCATTCAGGACAACCTGCCAAGAATGCTCAGAGGATGTATAAAAGAGACAAGTGCCAAGCAAGCTTCTTTTCCATAATGACATTTGGATTAAACTAACACATGCCAAGCAGAAAGTATTTCTCACAATGCTGTCTGGATAAAATAACAGTATGTCAAGAAGATCTATCCCTTACCAAGACATTTGGAGATAAACATCTCTCACACAGGCTTGCTGAATACCCTGATGTCTGATCAAGTATGATGGGTAGACTTATCACTGACAATGAAGAGTGGAGACAAGAGGCAAATACTATCTGAACTCAGAACCCATCTAAGCTACTGAAACAACTGGCTCACGGGACTCAATTATAACACTGATGTCCCCAGACATGTTTAGACAGCAAGATACTGTCCATCCCAGGTATTTTAATCATGTTGAAGCGGGTCAGGGGGCAAGTATGTTGATGGGGATACTGTCAAGTACTGTTGTTTAGTCCCTGCATGTTAAAGGAAAAGAAGCGATTATGAACTTAACAGTAATATTGATAGACATTTTTGGCCATGTGATATTTTTCCACACGAGCAAAAGAAACTAAACTGCCTTGGCCATTTTTGACATATAGATTAACCAGAAAACATTTACAGCATAGTGTTAAAATCTTCTAAAATGGAGCTGTGCTTCAAATAGGTTGTGATAAAAATTTGCAAGAGAATTAATGTTTAGAAAAAAGAATTGCATCCTCTTTTAGGGTGAATGTCACCCCAATACAAAGTATAAAGTTCCACTTTGATCCCACAGGCAAAATTCATGCTGGTGCAATGAGCTCACACGAGGCCTTATGTACCATGTAAGCCTCGTATTAAAAGTGAAATTTGTTTCACCTGCATAAAAGCCAATAAACTGGGCTTTACAATATGTGAAAGAATGTTATAGAGAGGTTAAAACCAGGGCCCAAGACTGCCATGGAGCTCTTCTTTCCTGTGTGTGTGTTACTCTAACCTTTGGGCTGGAAAGGTGACTGCAACTGTTCTGCACCACCTGTAAACATAGATCCTGTGGTCCTTAGCTTGCCAGCCACCAACCTCTAACTCTCGCTGGTCTATGTTTGTCCAAGAAAGTGACCCATTCTGCAGGTACATCGGCTTCAATTCTCCACTAAATCTGAGTACCATGACAGTAGATCCCTGATCCTCAGTCGTCAAGCTCTGCAGAAGTTAGCATGGCAGGTGGACTAACTTTTGCCAGAGGCAGAAGTTCCGTAATGGAGCGTACACCAGCAGAGTATAAGGTGTACTGCAGCGCAGCTCCATGTCCCAACCTGCTCCCTCAATAGCGCCTTATGCAAGGGTTGGGATGACAACTTGGTGGACTGGAGAATCCAGCCCATAGCACGTAGAGGCAGTCCTGCGTAGCCGCTTTACCAGTGCTTCATCCAGATACAGCTCCAGCAGGGATGTGCATTGGCCCTCACCCAAGGTGAACTTCATAACCTTGTGCAGAGGCCCCCTTCATTTAAGCTGTACTTAAACCTTGCATTAACATCTTAAGTGAAGATTAGGTGATGCATAAATTGCTGTGCCCTGAAGTGAATCTCACCTTTGATGAAAGGCTGCCAACCTAAAAATTGCACTTTTCTAAGAAAACATTTATCTCCTATTGTAACAACACACGAGACTGGACAAAAATGATGTTCTGTTTTTCACTTTGTGCATATGATAGCACTCTCTATGTAATCAGTTTTACTGTTTCTTCTGCAGAGTCAGCTACTTAGCCAATGTCCCCTGTTGTTTGCTTGGGCCGTTCACACAGCAACAGACAAGAGAAAAACCATTTTTAAAGTATGAAAATGTCATCGTCAAACTAAAAATTTTGGCAGAGGGACTCGAGAGGTGTAATACCTGAAATTACTTCTAAGTAGTTTTCTAAATTGGTTAAATTTCAAATTGATAATGTCCCTTTAATGCAGGGCTTAACTGGCCAGTAGAGACTTGCGCAGGCTGTCTGCACTGCGGTAGTATTTACTCCCTGGGAAAAGCCATGAAGAGAAATATAAATAAAATGTATCTTTGTAAATTCAGGACTGGGTAAGATATGCAACTGGGTCTGGGAGGCAGTGCCACATCTCAGAAATCTCAAGCAATTTGTCTCTACAGTAGAGACACAAGCTGTTAATCAAATGTCTTTTTATATATTGTTGGGAGGCCCCATGTAAATCATTTCTAGATTTGTTGTGACAGAACTGGAGCTGCTTTGTAATAATTTATGCATACTGTATGTTGTCCTGGTTATTGAGATGTTTACTGTATGAACATATCGGTTTAGTTTAATGAGGAGATAAGCAGGAAGGGAAACAATGGCTCAAGAGAAACCACCCATTGGTAAGGGTTAGTAAGAGACAATGCCTGAGCTATTAGCTCTGGAGATCCTATCTTCTGGCTTCAGCTGATTTACAGAAGTGGTTTGGTGAGCAGGGCCAAGCCTTGGGAACCAGAAGATCAAAAGGACTCTTGTAGTTCAAAAAGAAACACTCTCTCAAGGGGTGGAGCAAGTGCTGTTCAGGGGAACTGACACACTGACATCACTGGGGTGCCTGAAGCAATCAGGCCTGCCTTGATTACCATCAGGGGATGATACGCCTTTACATAAAACAGATGTTTGTGTACTTTGTTTTAAAATTCTCTCTCTTAGTCTAAATGCTTTGTTCACACTGTTGAAACAAACAGTACTTTAAGTACACTGGAAGCTCTATACACACCAGTGATCACAAACTCCCAAAGGGAAGAATCGCAGGTCTACAAACTCAGTCGGACTTACTGGGTAAGCATGGTTGATACACAAGATACTGTAGCTCAGGGCCCAGTATAACAGTGAGAGAAATTGTGGAATTCCACCCAGGAGAATTAAATGCATGAGGCCCAACACCTGAGGGGGTGCCATCAGAGAGACCAGGACCAGGACAGAGGTGCAACAAGCCCCATAACCGGGACCCTGGTTCCTGGGCAGGGAAGGTGGCTGCACCATATGCACTATAATGTTTACACTCTTATTGACTTGGAGGCCTTCTACTATCTTTCTTCTTTTTTCTGTTAACAGCCCTACTGCTCCTATTTCAATTATATTTGCTTCAGCCTGGCACTATTTGAAATGCATTCACATTTTCAGAAGGTTATGAATTTTGTGTGCACAATGCCTCTCTTTTTCTTTAAGTGCAAGGAACCTGACTGAACATTACAACTTTGACAAACATTCTGGCCATATACACAACTGCACATGTAGTGAAAACAATTGCAATAATACCCCTTTCTCTCTGCCACGCTGATCATCAATTCTGTTTATTATAGTTAATGAATGCATGGGCTGTAAAGCTAAAATTGCATTTGGAGTAGACTTCATATACTGGAACAATTATTAGTGTCTATTATGCCACATAACCAAGGAGAGCCTAACGAGGTAATGAAAGTACAGTAAACTTGCAACAATGATCAATTACATATGCACTAGGAAAAAGCTGTGTAATGATTTGTAATTAGATGAAATCTGATTGCTTTGTAGTATAATCAAAGATTATGCAATACAAGAGCTGCACCATTTGCATATGCATCTAGATTTGACAGTACTTTTATGCAATGCTCTTGGGATTTTAAATACTCAAGCTCTAAAGTAGCTTAAAATCCAAAGGGAATTAATTAACCAATTCTGACTTTTTAAAAAAATAGCTATTTAAAATTGTATGTTTGCATCAAAAGGAGAAACATTTGTCTGCTGAAGCTTTTGGGGGGGTTTCCAGCATGAGCATTTTAAGGCTCTGTCCACACTAATATTTGCAATCTTGTTTAAAACCTGTTCGAAACACAACTGCAACCAAGTGCTTTTTAGAACAGTTGGCATTCACACTTAGCACAATTACAGACCATGCCAGAACCCAGATACATGTATAATATAGAGTACCGCTTTTGCCAACAAAATTGTTTGCAATATTGTTGTGCATTAGTGAATAGGTACTCTGTTCTGTTAACATGGTTTAATGTTTGAGGCCCCGCATCTACAAGTTTCTGAACAGATATGACCATGGTTCTGATTGAACACTGTTGAGTAGGGATACCCAATGCCTAACACACATCAATGTGGATCCACCAAACCATGTTGAACAGAACTATGCTTGACAACTGTTTTCAAACACAATTCTAGCTATGATGTTGTCGGGTACACTGGTCTAAACAACAAGGATGATTTAGGGCTCAGTTGTGGCATTAAGCCACAGCCCACAATAATAGTAATATTGAGGCACAGCATCCCAGCAGGAGTTGCTGGACACATTGTGTCTTCAGCAGATATAATACCTTCAGAAGCTGCACCATGCTTGGAGCTCCCTGACACTCCTGGGGAGGGAGTCAGACCATGGCATCACCTTCAAGATAGTCTAGGGCTAAAATAGGTGCTAAACTAGAGAAGCCTTGGATTTAGGGAACATGTGTTGTCAGTGTGCCAGGCTCTTGTAGAAATGCTCCTTGTGTATCCTCCCTCTCCTTACACATCTGCTAAAACTGGGCACAATTAAAAGCTTAGGGCTCAATTCTGCAATGTGCTGATGTATCTAGCTCTGATCCAACACTTAAGAATGTGACTAATCCCATTGACATCAATAGAATTACTCATGTGCTAAAAGTTATTTAAGGGTTTTGCTGGTTTGGATTCAGAGTGCTCAGTACCATGCAGGCTTGAGCCCTTAGTTTGGAAGGGCAAATAATTTGGAAGAATATGAGATCTGACAGAGGTACATAAAATAAGGAGGTCATTTTTACCTTGTGCCTTAATACTAGAACAAGAGGGCCCTCAAAGAAAGGAGATATTTGTAATGTGTAATTAACTTTTGGCACTCACTGCTGCTGGATATAATTGTGACAACTAGTTTAGTGAGGAGGGTGTGTGTGGGGGAGGGGGCGTTAAATGATCATGGTTACAACCAATGTCCAGACTCCCCAAGGGGAGAATAAAGGGTTTTAACCCCCAAAATAAGAAATTAAACCAACTGATTGCATACTATATTATTGTACAATTAAATATATCAAACATATATATATCAAAAATATAAAAAAGATCTTTTATGAAAGCTTGTAATGTTCTAAACTTACTAATCATTATGAGATAGGAATACAGGCTGTGGTTATGAATTTCTGTATTTGTATATTTAGAAAACTGTGCTCATAACCTGTGGTGCAACTTCAGTTCCACCTCTCAGCAGGGAGGTGTGAGCAGTCAAGGGCACCTCCTAAATCAGTTGTTTACACAAAACTGACTTCAAGTAACTATCCATTGTCCAGCCCAGGACAAGACAATAGTGGACCATTAGAGTTAGTGGGAAAACCTTGAGGGTATGTCTATGCTTAAACTGCTACACCAGCAACGCTGCAGCACTTGCGTGTAGACACTACCTCCTGATGCAGATGTAAGTTCCCAGTGTAGACCAGCCCTGAGACAACTCGAAATAATGTCAAGGGATGGTCTACACTGAAAAGGTACACTGACATAGCTACGAAAAATCCACACCCCCTGAGAGATGCAAGTTAAGCTGACCTAACCCCTGGTGTAGACAGCACTAGGTTGAAAGAATAATTCTTCCATCGACCTAGCTATCACCTCTTGGGAAAGTGGATTACCTATAGCGATGTAAGAACCCTTTCCGTCACTGCAGTAAGTGTTTAGCACTGACTTGAGCACCCTAAGGGCATGCCTACACTTGCAAATGTAGAGTGCTTTGAGTTAAACCAGCCTTCGGAGAGTGCAGTAGGGAAAGTGCTGCAGTCTGTCCACACTGACAGCTGCAAGCGCACTGGCGTGGCCACATTTGCAGCACTTGCAGTGGTATTGGGAGCAGTGCATTGTGGGCAGCTATCCCACAGAGCACCTCTTCCCATTCTGGTGCTGTGGCTTGTGGGAAGGGTGCGGGGGGCGCAGGGCATTCTGGGTCCTGTCCCAACGCCCCGTGATGCATCGGTTTGCATCCCAGCAATCCCTCTGCTTCCATCCACAATTGGCGCCATCTTTCAACGTTTTTTGTACTTCCCTTTCGGTCTGCGGGAATGGAGCCCGAACTGCTGAGGAATATGCTGACGAGTCTCGCCAGCACATCACGTTTGGCAGTCGAGTCATTCCTTAAGATCCAAAGTGACAGTGAGGACTCCGATTATATTGACTCGAGTAACGCATATGACACGAGATTGCTTGTGGCATTCACAGACATGCTCACCACCGTGGAATGGTGCTTTTGGGCTCGGGAAACAAGCACTGAGTGGTGGGATCACATCGTCATGCAAGTCTGGGATGACGAGCAGTGGCTGCAGAACTTTCGGATGAGAAAAGCCACTTTCATGGGACTGTATGATGAGCTCGCCCCCACCCTGCGGCGCAAGGACACGAGATTGAGAGCTGCCCTGACGGTGGAGAAGCAGGCAGCTATTGCAGGCTGGAAGCTGGCAACTTCAGACAGCTACCGATCGGTCGCTAACCAGTTTGGAGTGGGGAAGTCGACCGTTGGAATCGTGTTGGTGCAAGTTTGCAGGGCCTTTAATCGCATCCTGCTCAGAAGAACCGTGACTCTGGGTAATGTGCACGACATTGTGGCTGGCTTTGCACAAATGGGTTTCCCTAACTGTGGAGGGACGATAGATGGGACGCATATTCCAATTCTGGCACCAGCCCACCTAGCCTCCGAGTATGTTAATCGGAAGGGCTATTTCTCTATGGTTCTCCGGGCGCTTGTGGATCACCATGGGCATTTCATTGACATTAACGCAGGCTGGCCTGGAAAAGTGCATGACGCACGCATCTTTCGGAACACTGGCCTGTTCAGGAAGGTGCAAGCCAGGACTTTTTTCCCAGACCAGAAGATCACCATAGGGGAAGTCGAAATGTCCATTGTGATCCTTGGAGACCCCGCTTACCCTTTAATGCCATGGCTCATGAAACCCTACACAGGGAGCCTTGACAGCAGCAAGGAGCGGTTCAACAACAGGCTGAGCTGGTGCAGAATGACTGTGGAGTATGCTTTTGGCCGTTTAAAGGGCTGCTGGCGCTCTCTGTATGGGAAGCTGGACCTGGCCGATAACAGCATCCCCGCGGTTATATCCACGTGCTGTACCCTTCATAACATTTGTGAAGGGAAGGGTGAAAGATTCACTCAGGCATGGAACTCAGAGGTTCAACACCTGGAGGCTGAATTTGAACAGCCAGAGAGCAGGGCTATTAGAGGGGCCCAGCGCGGGGCTGCAAGGATTAGGGATACCTTGAGAGAGCAATTTGAGGCTGAAAGCCACCAGTAATGTCTGGTGCCCTGCACGGGAGTGAAGTGGTTCCAATGTTAGTAGGAATCTGTGTTTGCTACGTATGATACACTGACTTGCAGTGCCTGTTGCTTTCCTGGGCTAAGGTATCTTTTACTTTATGCAATAATAAAGAATGTTTTCAAAGCAAAAAAATCCATTTATTGAAAAGAAACACAACTGCTTGGGAAACAGAAAGGACAAGGGGGTGCAGTGGGGAATGGTACAATCACAGATTTGTGTATGTCCTGTTATCATACTCAGCCTTCCAGTTTGGAGTGCTGTACAATAAGTGCTGCACTTCAGGACGGCTATACTGCATGGTGATGGGGGTTGAGTGCAGTGGGTAAGGGTCATAGGTTTCAGGGCTGGGTGGTGAAGCTACAGGTGTTGGAGGCAGCTGGTGGCGATAAGAACCCGGATGTTGGGGAAAGTGGGTTGGAGGTGACATGGGGGCACCAGGGAAAGAGTTTTGGGACAAGGGCTGCGGGGGGGCGGGGGCGGGCGCGGTAGTGCTCCGCCTGCATGGCTACGAGCACGTGGATCGAGTCCACTTGGCACTCCATGATGCTTATCAGCTGCTCCGTGCTCTGGTACCAGCGATCCGCATTCAGCCGGCGGACCCTCCTTTCACTCTCCCGCCACTCCTGCACTTTTTGATTTTCATTAAGGGAGTGCTGCATGACTTCATGCAGCATGTCCTCTTTGCTTCTACGTGGCCTCTTCCTGATTCTTTGAAGCCTCTCGGCCAGTGATAACGCGGACGGCTGAGATCTCAAGGTTGCATCTGTAAAGGCAAAATGCAATACTTAACAGAGGCAGCATTGTTCACACCAGACAGAGCAATGATTCCCCTGTACTTAAGGAGGGCAAGCACAGTCTACACAATAGCATAATTTTCCCGTCCCAAAGCGAGCGCACATAACCCCCGGGAGCCCCAAAATGGTGAGTAAGCACAGGGTCAAGGGGGACTGATTCTTTCATGGCTGTACTGTCCTCTGGGTTTCTGTGCCTTGGGGAGAGCCAACAGCTGCAGGGTCCCCTATACTGAACACTGTCCCCACATTTTCCACAGGAGTTCGTCCTGGAAGATCTCTCGCTGCTGAGGGTGACACCTGGGAAACAAGGGAGGGTCTTCTACTACAATGCGGCTTCCGCCCTGGTCCATATGCAGCTTGCCTGTGTGCAGCAATGGTCCCCCCGTCCCTCACGGCACAGGGTGCAGACATGTTAGCCTGATTGGGACAAGGACCACAGTGGCTCTCCCACGAAACCTGCGCAAGCGCATTGCCCAAGTTCTGGCTGAGACCTTTGAAGAGATCACTGAGGCCGATTACCGCGATGTGAGAGAGCACATCAACGCCCTATACCGCATCTACGCATGCATGCAGCCCTAACCCTCCTCGCCCCAAGAGCCCGCACCGAATAACTTCCCTCCCAAAATAAAAGCCGCTTACCGGGAACCTCCTCTGGTGTTTGTCCTTCCCCAAGCACCGACCGCCACGACTGGCTACCTTCCTCCTGGCTTGAGAGCAGCTCCTGGCTGCATGCATCTAGGGATGCCTGGGTGTCTTCCTCCTCCTCAGCACCCTTGCTCCTGCTTTGCTGCTGCTCCTCCTCCTTCTCCTGCCTTGTTGGACTGGGCTCTGAAGTGTCCATGGTGGTACTCGGAGTGGAGGGGGGTCACCCCCAAGTATCGCGTCCAGCTCTTTGTAAAAAGGGCAGGTTGCGGGGGCAGCACCAGAGCGGCTGTTTGCCTCACGGGCTTTGCAGTAGGCATTCTGCAGCTCCTTCACTTTACCCCTGCACCGCAGAGCGTCCCAGTCATGGCCCCTTTCCATCATGTCCTTTGATATCTGCCTGAAGGTATCGTAATTCCTACGGCTGGAGCGCAGCTGGGACTGGACAGCTTCCTCCCCCCAAACACTGATGAGGTCCAGCACCTCACCATTGCTCCATACTGGGGATCGCCTGGCGCGTGGAGGCATGGTCACCTGGAAAGATTCGCTGAGAGCATTCCACGCCTGGCTGAGCAAACAGGAAGGGGATTTTTAAAATTCCTAGAGAATTTAAAGGGTGGGTCTGACGGTTGGTCACCTGAAGGCAAGGCAGTAGAGTTCAAACTGATGACCAGAGTGACTAGAACAGGCATTGTGGGACACTTCTGGAGGCCGATCAGAGCGCATTAACAGACCAGGGTGTTCACACTGGCGCCGCAGCGCTCCAGCGGGGGCACATCAAACGTTATTCCACTTGCCGAGGTGGAGTACCAGGAGCGCTTTAGCCGTGGAGTCAGAGCGCTCTACGTGCCTTGCCAGTGGGGATGGGTCGTGAGTTAGAGCGCACGGGGCTGCTTTAATGCGCTCTAACTCGCAAGTGTAGCCATGCCCTAAGTCACTTTTGAAAATGAAACATAGGCTGTTACCTACTGACAAATTTGCTCTGGAAGTCATAATTGCCATAATGTTTTTGTTATAGAACAATGTTCTACCTGTTGGGTTTGAGAACCACCAAGGCCCTATTCATTCCCGGAAACCATTCCACATACCTGACTTTTAGCTAGAATGAGATGGTTTACATTGTTTCATATGCAGTTGTCAAATAATTTATACAGGCTGTCCAAGAATGACTTGGAAAACTTTTGGGGCAGTGGGGTGGCTAGATCTGCAAGCTGGCACCCAAATATTTATTTTTAAAACAATGGAAGAGGTAAGTGATTATTATTGATATTACAGTACCATCTAGAAGGCCAAAGCAAAGTTAGGTTATACTAACTTCTGTACAAATACACAGAGACAATCCTTGCCCCAAAGAGATTACAATCTAAATATACAAGAGACAAAAGGTGGGAGGAGGGGCATTATTATCCTCATTTTACAGGTGGGGAATTGAGGCACAGAGATTAAGTGACTTGCCCAAGGTCAGAAAAGAAGGCTGTGGGAGGGATGGAAATCGAACTTAAGTCTCTGGCATCCTGGTACAGTGCTTTAACTAAAAGAACATACTAAGCAAAGTGGGCGAGTAGACAACTAAATGAATGCAAATGAAGTTTTACATGCTTTTAACTGGTAGTGTACGTAGGGAGAACTAATTTGAAATTACAGTAGCTGCAGATAGCCTGTAACAAAGTAACCCCATACAGAAAATGTCTGGGACCACTGTGAATAGGTCGATAATCATGTATGATCAAGTACAGTAGCTGTAGTCAGGGGTGAATGGTAAACTAGGTTGTACATTAGCAAAAAACACTGAGATAAAAACTAAACAGAAAGCATTAGGACAGGTTCATATAAATCCCTGATATAGACACATTATTATATCACAGTTTTGGTTAATTCACCTTGAAAACAATACTGCGTAACATGAAAAGATTCAATTAAGAGCAGCTAGTGTAAGGAGCGATGAGGGCATGAGGACAGAGATTTGAACCTAGCAGTGCAAAGGAGGGAGAAATGAAAAGATATATTCAGACTAATTATATAGTTAAGACAGATCAACTATGCTTAATTTGAGGCCCAATCCTAATTCTACTGAAGTTTATGGGAATTTTTGCCACTGATTTGGGAATGGCACCTAACTGCTCTGTGCCTTAGTTCTCCCTTCAAAAATGGGAATAATAAATTACATACCTAGCAAGATTATTGGTTTGATTCATTAATATTTGTCTTTGAGAAAGGGACCATAACAAGTAAAGCGGGGCCCTGATTCAGACTGAAGCCTCTGTGCTTATTGTAATTATAAGCGGTAGTGAATGTATGTGTATATAAGTATAAGTAGTAAAGACTATATTTGGTTACACAACATTTTCCATTATAAAACACTGTTTTCAGTTGCTTATAGCTTTGCCAAATTTTAACCCTTTGGACTTAAATTTTCCATGTTGGATGTCTGCCTTAAGCTAAATTTATTTTTAAAAATTTCACCAAAAAAAACCCAACCCCAACGAAACAAAAACCACCCAAACAAACAACAGTTCATCTGTTTCTGAGAAAAAGATTAGGGACAAATATGTTATTTTGTCCAGATTAAAAAAAAATCCTTAAATCCATTTTGTTGGGGAGCTCTAATGCTTTGTGTTTTGGAGCAGGGACTTGAAATTGATATATGTGGGAGCATAGGCGCCAACAAGGGGAAAAATTAGTGGGTGCTCTGCATCCACCAGCAGCCAAGCTCCCCGCTCCACCTCACCTCCTCCCCTGAGCGTGCCACGTCCCCGCTCCTCTGCCTACCTCCCAGCGCTTGTCCCCGCCAAATAGCTGTAGCAAGCTCCAGGAGGGAGGTGGAGGAGCATGAATGTAGCACGCTCAGGGGAGAAGGCAGGGAAGAGGTGGGGGCGGGGATTTGGGGAAGGAGTAGGAATAGGGGCAGGGAGGAGGCAGAGTTGGGGTGGGGACTTTGGGGAAGGGGTTGGAATGGGGCCGGGAGCAGAGGGGGGGGGGGTCGAGCACCCACTGGTGCCAGTAGAAGTCAGCGCCTATGTGTGGGAGTTTCTCCCCTAATGTGAGGGATGTGCACTGAATGAGGCAAGGGTCCTGTGGAACAACAGTATTTAATCATATAATTAGAGAGTGTATCACAATGCATATACACAAAGGGGCTAAAATAAGGCTCCACATGTAACCTTAAATGTGGCACTTCCTAACTTCTGAGTGCTTGACTGTGCAATTTTAATAATCTTTTAATGTTATTTTTGTATAATTACAAATATGTAATAAAATGTCCTTTCAGATTCTTAGAAGACCCTAAGAGCTAAATGAATTAATGGTTATCTATAATAAAATCCTTTAAGTGAACACACAAAGAACCAACAAAAACTGGGTAGCTATTAGAGATGATTTTCAGGTGTGGAAAGAAGTGTTCTGTAAATCTTGGGGATACTTAAATGATCCCTTACCACGGGCAATGGAGGTGGTCTTTCAGTTTCTGAACACGCTTTACAAACGTTACCTCAGTGGCCTGTAGGGTGACCAGATGTCCTGCGTCTGACGAAGTGGGTATTCACCCACGAAAGCTTATGCTCCAATACATCTGTTAGTCTTAAAGGTGCCACAGGACTCTCTGTTCCGATTTTATAGGGACAGTCCCGATTTTGGGGTCTTTTTCTTATATAGGCTCCTATTACCCGCCACCCCCCTCCCGATTTTTCACACTTGCTGTCTGGTCACCCTAGTGGCCTGGCCCAATACAAGAGTGGTGTCAAACAGGGTGACCAGCCTTACTGTGTGCCCCAGGAGATACTTACCAGTAACATGAGTAAGGCCCCCTGGAGCCCCTCGGACATGGGCATTTATCATGACTAGCATGGCCAAGCAGCCGCCCAGCGAAGGAAGAGAGGCGGAGCGCCCCTGACCGGGTCCAGGAGAACGGCGGAGGGATACAAGGGCTGGCCGGGCCGGGGCACCAGCGCACCCAAAGTCTATCGGGAGGAGGGGAAAGGGGTGGGAGGAGGGCAGAGGTGACAGCGCCGGGACCTGCTGCTGGCCTCCAGCCTTGGCTCGTCTCAGGAGAACAAGCAACTTTCCTCGGCCGCGGGGCTCGCCTCAGGTTGTTGGGCAGAGATCAGGACGGACCGCAGTGAGAACAACTAGGCGGGACCGCAAATAATTCGCGCTTGCGCGTCGAACCGCCCATACCAGCAGTCGCTCTGTCTCCTGCGCATGCGCGATCAGGATTGGGACGCCGTTGCCGTGGCTGCGGAGTGACGGACGGAGCCCCAGGCCCTAGGGGTCCCCCGCCCCACAGTGAGGGGTCGCGGCCCTTCAGCCCCTGCAGTCCTCAGCCGGACGCTTCGCGGGAGCCGCGCAGTGAGCGCCCGGCCCGGAGCCGCCTGAGCGCGCAGCTAATCCGGGCTTGGCCGCGGCGGTGGGCGGAAAGTTCCCGACCCTGCGGGGCCCGGACGCCCCTGGGGCCGGGGCCTGTGATGGGCGAGGGGACTCCCCGCGGCCCTGCCCCCTTCCGCTGCTGCGCCCGCTGAGCTGGCCGAGCCGGCCCGCCGGAGGATGAAGAAGATCTTCGGCTTCGGGAAGAAGAAGAAGGGGCAGTCGCCGTCTTGCCGCGCCTCGCTGCCCGGGGTCGGCTACGAGCTGCGGGAGAAGGAGCTGGGCAAGCTGCACCGAGCGGCCGCCGGCGGGGACCTGGTCAAGCTCCAGCAGCTGCTGAAGAAACACGACATCAACCAGCTGGATAAAGAGAACAGGTAACGGGGGCGGGCGGGGCGCAGTGGCTGTGGCCCTCCCCAGCTCAGCCACGGCCGGGCAGCGCGACTCGGAGCAGCCCCTTCACCTCCCTGCTGCCAGCCGGGCTCGCCAAGTGGGGCCAAAGACCCTCCTTCCCTAGCTCCAGAGAAGCAGCACTTACATAGTGGCCGAGTGAAGTGGGTTTTAGCCCACGAAAGCTTATGCCCAAATAAATTTGTTAGCCTCTAAGGTGCCACATGGACTCCTCGTTGTTTTTGTTTTATTGTAAACCAAACCGTCAGCTGCCCCAGACCAGTGGGTCTCCACCCGCGGGCAGCTTGTGGCCCAATCCGCACACAGCGGTGGCCCATGTGACATCCTCAAGGATGCCACAGATTGTGTGGCTGTGGCTCGCATAACTGATAGAGAGCAGCATATGGGGTCCTCAGTGGTAAATAGATTGAGAACCGCTGTTCCTGTGCAGCATGGGCATGGGTCAGTTGCAATTTAAACTAATGTAAATGGTGGATTCTCTGTAACTTTTGAAGTCTTTAAACCATGAGTTAAGGACTTCAGTAACTCAGCCAGAGGTGAGGGGGTCTGTTATTGGAGTTGGTGGGTGAGGTTCTGTGGCTGCAAAGGAGATCAGACATTAGATGATCACAGTGGTCCCTTCTGACCTGAAAGTCTATGAGTCTTATGGCTAGGGTGACCAGACATCCTACTTTTAAAGGGACAGCCCCATATTTAAGCCCCCCTGCAAGTGTCCTGACTTTTTCTTAAAAATCGGCAAATTGTCCTGTATTTTCTGTCCCCTTCTCCCCCCATCCCCCAATCAGTACTGGTAGTTCCTGCTGCTGGCTGGATCTCTGTTTGCCAGCCACCCGCCCACCAGTGGTGAGTGTAGGGGTCCAGTGGCTGATGATGGGGGTGGGTGTGCAAGGCTGGTGGCGGGGCAAAGCTGCAGTGCGTGGGGCTGGCCGCTCCCCCTGCTGGTCCATCAGCACAGCCCCCATTGGGTTCTGGCTCTTGGTCAGAAGGGCCCCACCCCCCGTCCTATTTCCAGCTGGCACTGGCTGCAAGCTGCAGTGGCTGGTGAGTGCAGGCAGGCGCTAGGCAGCAGCCAGTTAAGTGTCATCCACCCATCTGCTCCTTATGTGCTCCCTCTCCTGCTGTCCTCTCCCTGCTTTGCCCCTTCACCCCCCCTCCCCCAATGCCGCTGCTCCTTCATATGTCCCCAACCCCCGGCCAGAGTGCTTGGCTCACCAATAGCCTGGCAGGCAGGCTCCTTCCTTCCCCCACTGCCTCTGGCTGGGCTGGCACCCCAGGAAAGCCCAAGACCCTCCGGCTCGGGGCGCTGGCCAGGAGGAGCCGAGCCCGGCATGTGCCAAAGCCCTGCACAGCGCTGGCACAGGGAAGCCGCTCCGCCCCTCAGCTAAGCTCTGGAGTGGCAGGGTGTGGGAGAAGCGATTTCCAGCCTATTCGCGCCCCGACCGTGCAGGCTCCATAGCAGCCCCCTGGGCAGGGTCTTAGCATCCCCTTTACACACACCCCCACCCGGAGTCGTCCCCCCCAGGGAGCACGGGGCTGCTCTGTCCCCTAGACACCCTCCCCTGCTAAGCCACCTCTCTGTCCGGGTTTGCTGAAGCCCCTGCAGTCAGGTTCCCTGGACCCTAGTGCACAATGCATCCTTAGGGCTTAATCCCTTCCTGCCCACGCTGTATCCAGGGGACAGGAGGCAGTTGTGTTGTGTTGGTGGCCAACAGAAGCCTGGAAATGTTAGCTGCCTTTCAACACTGTGCGGGCAGGAAGGGACAAGCTGCTTCCAGACACAAGGGTGGGTGGTGGGGAAGAGATGAGCTCTGCAAAGACACTGGCCAGGTCATCCCTTCCCTGTCCCCTGCGGCTGGAAGCTGCTCCCATCCCATCCCTCCCCCACAGTGCTGAAAGGTTGCTGCGGGCCACATTCTGGTGTGAACCCTGGCAGAAATCCGGGGCGGATAGGTGACCCTGCATGCTGCCCCCATATGTTGCCTGGGGAAGACTTGGCACCAGGTACCAGGAGAGGCGGGTCCGTCTCGGGGGCCCAGCCAAGCATGGAGGGTAGAGAGTGCCTGGCAGGGCGGGTCAGGTGTCACCTCTCCCTTTGTGAACCCTAAAGCCTTAAAGATAGGAAGGTAAATAAAAATAATCCAACTACTCAGTATTTCTTTGTAACAGGGGCTCAGTCAACTTGATGCTAATTTGAATGTTAGTTCTGATTGATTGCCATTGAACTCACTTGAATATGAGAAATTTTACCAGGTGTTCCGTATTCAGCATAGGGAAATATGGTCACCCTACTTATGGCAAAACTGTTTTCCCCCTTGAAACAGAAGTTCGGGAGCCAGAATGGCTCTGTAATATACCTTAAATGTTACCAAATGTAGGCATTCTTTTAGATGGTTTTATGCTTTTTAAAACTGCCAGTTGCTTGCAGAGCTGTAACGAAGCCTGTGGCGAGCAAGCATATTTGCGCCCCCTAGATGTGACCTGTGGGGGACATGTGGGGTCTGCTCGATTTCTGCCTCCCGTTTAGCACAGAGGTTTTCAAATTGTTGGGTACACCTTCCTAGGGGGATGCACCCCATAGTTTGAAAACTGTCACCTCCGAGCCAGGAGCCAGGGTGTAATGTCAAAAACTGCTACTGACAGATTTTGCTGTCAGCAGCAGTTACTGACATCTACAGATGTTCTCTTTTCCTGCATTGTCACAATTTTCTACCTCTGACCTTTGTAATCCTCTGGGCCAGGATTAGCAAATTCTGACAGATAGGAGTTACCTGTCACAGTTTGCTACCTCTCAACTTTCCCATCCTCTGGTCCAAGAGTAGCAAATTGTGACAGGGCCTCAACCATCCATCACAATTTGCTAACCTGGGCTCCGGCCAATGCAGCTGGGCCCAATCTTGCAAGTGGGTGGGGGCTGATGCTACTGGGCCCAATTCTGCACGCCGCCCCATTTTTGCATCCTTGCAGGCTCTGCACCATGGGTGGCTGCCCTGCTCACCCCGCCATAGTTACGGCCATGGTTGCTTGGTGCAAATTATTTTAAGACTGTTCTTTGCCTTTTGTACCCATTCAAACTCCTGTCCCAACCCTCCATTGGATGCTTATTTTTCTCCTCTGTCTTGGAAGAAGTTTGAATGGAAGGAAAATTGTAAGGCCACCTGTGGTGCTAACATCTCCAGCAATCAGGAAGGTAGCTTTCTTATAGCACCCTGGCAACCGCAATTGATGGAGCCACAAGGCACATTGTCTGCCTTTATTTTGTGGAGTAGAAGTACCATTGATGATCCATTGAACTAGGTATATTAAGACTTAAAAGATGCAGAAAGTTGAAGTGTTTAGTAGCAAAAGAATCTACAATATTTCAAATGCAAAAGATTCAAGGAGCATATGCGCAATGTAGACAATAGGAGAATTACAGGCTGTAATAAATTAAATATATTTTATTTATTGACACACTGAAAAGTTGAGTGGGTTTACTGTTTGGTGAAATTGTTGTAAGGAATTAAAAATAACTATACTCTCTAAGCTGGTAATTAGCCAATCATAGTTCATGTTTTGGAACAAGTGATCAACTGATATTGGAATTTTTGGATTCACACAGCAATTCATATGAGAGGTAATGCTTTTGAATGATATTTCTTGCAATCAGGTACAGAAGAGAAGTATAAATTATGCAGCCATTAACTTTCGAGCAAAAAGTACAGATTCAAAAATGATTCTGTTGTCCCATCATGACAAAATCTATGCTGAATATTTCAAGCATCGCATGAGGGCTTCAGCCATGCTATTCTCATTAGAATCAATGAGAGTTGAGGCCGTGGATAAAATGTTGCACAGTATTCTGAATGTAGGGGGATTTATGTAACATTTTGGTAGATTTTTATAAACAAATACATTTAGTTACACATCCTTGAATATTCATACCACATATTTAGTTTTGGCCTTCTTTTCAAGAAAAATGTTTTGTTTTGTTACATGGGTCAACTATTATGAAAATTACTTTGCCAGTTAGGCCCTGATCCTGCAAGGAGTTCTACCTTAGAGAGGACTCTTATAGCAGGATTCAATGTTAGGACTATTAGAGTTGAGATTGGCACAAAGACAGGACACTTCTTGTGTTTTTTGTTTTTTAGTGATTAAAGAATTAAAGGTGATAATTTCCTTATCTTACTCTGCCAATCAGAAGTTTTATAAACCCACTCCAGTGAGCGTAGGCTTACATTTGCTGCAGTTGCTAGAAAATGTAATATATATTTTATCTTTACAAAATTCAGAACTGTCTTGAAATTTTGTTACAAAAGCCAATATCCTAACACTTTGGATAGTTTTGGCATTTTAATTATAAGGAAAAATTGCAGGTTTGGTTGTTATAGTCTAAGGGTATGTCTACACTACGAAATTAGGTCGAATTTATAGAAGTTGGTTTTATAGAAATCGTTTTTATACAGTCGATTGTGTGTGTCCCCACACAAAATGCTCTAAGTGCATTAAGTCGGCGGACTTCGTCCACAGTACCGAGGCTAGCGTCGACTTCTGGAGCGTTGCACTGTGGGTAGCTATCCCACAGTTCCCGCAGTCTCCGCCGCCCATTGGAATTCTGGGTTGAGATCCCAATGCCTGATGGGGCAAAAACAGTGTCGCGGGTGATTCTGGGTACATGTCGTCAGGCCCCCACTCCCTCCCTCCCTCCCTCCCTCCCTCCGTGAAAGCAACAGCAGACAATCGTTTCGCGCCTTTTTTCTGCCCAGACGCCATAGCACTGGGATCATGGAGCCCGCTCAGATCACCGCGGCAATTATGAGCACTATGACCACCACGCGCGTTATCCTGGAGCATATGCAGAGCTGGAACCTGGCAAAGCAAAACGAGGAGGAGGAGGCAACAGCAGCGCTAGCAGCGCAGAGGCAACAGCAGCGCGGTGACGAGAGTGATGAGGAAATAGACATAGACTTCTCACAAAGTACGGGCCACAGCAATGTGAAAATCATGGTGGTAATGGGGCAGGTTCATGCCGTGGAACGCCGATTCTGGGCCCGGGAAACAAGCACAGACTGGTGGGACCGCATAGTGCTGCAGGTGTGGGACGATTCCCAGTGGCTGCGAAACTTTCGCATGCGTAAGGGCACTTTCATGGAACTTTGTGACTTGCTTTCCCCTGCCCTGAAGCGCCAGAATACCAAGATGAGAGCAGCCCTGACAGTTGAGAAGCGAGTGGCCATAGCCCTGTGGAAGCTTGCAACGCCAGACAGCTACCGGTCAGTCGGACATCAATTTGGAGTGGGCAAATCTACTGTGGGGGCTGCTGTGATTCAAGTAGCCAGGGCAATCAAAGAGCTGCTGATATCAAGGGTAGTGACTCTGGGAAATGTGCAGGTCATAGTGGATGGCTTTGCTGCAATGGGATTCCCTAACTGTGGTGGGGCGATAGATGGAACCCATATCCCTATCTTGGCACCGGAGCACCAAGCCAGCGAGTACATAAACCGAAAGGGGTACTTTTCAATGCTGCTGCAAGCACTGGTGGATCACAAGGGACGTTTTACCAACATCAACGTGGGATGGCCAGGAAAGGTACATGACGCTCGCGTCTTCAGGAACTCTGGTCTGTTTCAAAAGCTGCAGGAAGGGACTTTCTTCCCAGACCAGAAAATAACCGTTGGGGATGTTGAAATGCCTATAGTTATCCTTGGGGACCCAGCCTACCCCTTAATGCCATGGCTCATGAAGCCATACACAGGCAGCCTGGACAGTAGTCAGGACCTGTTCAACTACAGGCTGAGCAAGTGCAGAATGGTGGTAGAATGTGCATTTGGACGTTTAAAAGCGCGCTGGCGCAGTTTACTGACTCGGTTAGACCTCAGCGAAAACAATATTCCCATTGTTATTACTGCTTGTTGTGCGCTCCACAATATCTGTGAGAGTAAGGGGGAGACGTTTATGGCGGGGTGGGAGGCTGAGGCAAATCGCCTGGCCGCTAATTACGCGCAGCCAGACACCAGGGCGATTAGAAGAGTACAGCAGGGTGCGGTGCGCATCAGAGAAGCTTTGAAAACCAGTTTCATGACTGGCCAGGCTACGGTGTGAAAGTTCTGTTTGTTTCTCCTTGATGAACCTCCCCCCCGCCCCCGCCCGGTTCACTCTACTTCACTGTAAGCTAGACACCCTCCCCTCCCCCCTTCGATCACCGCTTGCAGAGGCAATAAAGTCATTGTTACTTCAAATTCATGCATTCTTTATTAATTCACACAAATAGGAGGATAACTGCCAAGGTAGCCCAGGAGGGATGGGGGAGGAGGGAAGCGCTGGGTGGGGTGGGGGAGGAGGGAAGGACAAGGACACCGTGCACTATAAAACTTTAAAACTTTAAAAATTAAAAACTTCAAAACTTATTGAAGGCCAGCCTTCTGCTGCTTGAGCAATCCTCTGGGGTGGAGTGGCTGGGTGGCCGGAGGCCCCCCCACCGCGTTCTTGGGCGTCTGGGTGAGGACGCCATGGAACTTGGGGAGGAGGGCTGTTGGTTACACAGGGGCTGTAGCGGCGGTCTGTGCTCCTGCTGCCTTTCTTGCAGCTCAACCATACGCTGGAGCATCTCACTTTGATGCTCCAGCAGTCGGAGCATGGACTCCTGCCTTCTGTTCTCAATCTGACGCCACCTCTCAGATTCAGCCCGTGATTCAGCCCGCCACCTCTCCTCGCGTTCAAACTGTGCTTTTCTGCAGTCAGACATTGTCTGCCTTCAAGCATTCTGCTGAACCCTGTCAGCGTGGGAGGCCGTCTGGAGCTCCGAGAACATTTCATCCCGAGTTCTCTTCTTTCTCCTTCTAATCTTCGCTAGCCTCTGCGAAGGAGAAACATTTGCAGCTGGTGGGGCAAAAGGGAGGTAGGTAGTTAAAAAGACACATTTTAGAGAACAATAGGATCACTCTTTCCCGTTAAACCTTGCTGTTCACATTACATAGCACAAATGCTTTCGTTACAAGGTCGTATTTTGCCTCTATTTATATTGAGGGCCACACTAACCCAAATTCGAAATGGCAAAACCGATTTCAGCGCTAATCCTGTCGTCGGAGGTGGTGTAAAGAAATCGATTTAAAGAGCCCTTTAAGTCGAAAAAAAGGGCTTAATTGTGTGGACGAGTCCAGGCTTAAGTCGAGGTAACGCTACTAAATTCGACCTAAAGTCGTAGTGTAGACCAGCCCTAAGATTCCAATCCTGCAATCTGTTCTGAATTGGCAGAACTCTGCTTTGCACTGGGGTCCCATTAAAGCACCCTATTTGGGCACAGGAGTTCACCTGTACAGGTCCAGTTGCAGGATCAGCATCTAATAAGTGTATTATTTCAAGGATATTGTGCGTTTTTTAAAAATAGCTATTATCAGTTTCAGATTCTTAGTTTTGTAATGTTTTAAAGTACAGAAATGTTTTCCATTGGTAATATGGTTTCTTTTTAAGCTTATTTTTACAAAATCTAAAATTTGGGCCAAATTTAAATTGATGTTATTCCTGTAATATAAACATCAAACTTTTATTTGGTTGTCTATTAATTTGATGTATCAACTTATTTTTAGGACACCTTTGCATCTTGCCTGTGCTAATGGACATTCAGATGTTGTTACTTACTTAGTGGACAACAAGTGCAAACTAAATCTGTGTGACAGTGATAACAGATCCCCGTTGATGAAGGTATGCACAGTATTTAATGCAGTTATGTAAGCTGTACTGATATTACTTTTCCACTTAACTACAAACTGTATTATGGAATGTATAAAGTTACATTACTGTCAGTGGGTATGTAATATAGTATATAAACAAAATGTTAATGCAGTTTTGTATTTATTAATTTCATTAAGTTGTGGCAATTCTAATAAGATGGAATTTAACTTGCAGAATTTATTCTCTTTTTCTGTTATATTCACAGGCAGTACAATGCCAGCAGGAAAAATGTGCAACTATGCTGCTAGAACATGGTGCAGACCCTAATCTTGTGGATTTTAACAGCAACACTGCCCTTCACCTGGCTGCCCAGACTGCTAATATATCTCTAGTAGTACAATTGCTTGAGTACAATGCCCATATTGATTCACAGAATAAGGTAACTGCTTATTTTTAGAAAAAGAGAACAAGAAAAATTGTAGATTTCAACTTCTAGTTTGGTGTATGTTTTTAAAAATAGAATAACCCTCATTTTTGTCTTTAAAACAGTATTTTTAAATTTCCTTTTAAAATCTGTTTTAATCACAATCTTGGTATATAAATTATCATAGGTAAAGTAGCACCTCTGGGGTGGGGGTGGCTAGCCAAATGTTCCCCCCAGGCCTCTTGCAGAGCCAGGACTTTGGGGGACATGGCCTTAGCAGTCTCTGTGATCCCTCCCAGGAGTACTGTGTGGCCTGGAGCCCTACACACTAGCTAAGCACTAGAATATGTTATCAAGGGAGGTTATGGAATCCCTGTCATTGGAGGTTCATAAGAGTGAGTTAGAAAAGCACGTCAGGGATGGTTTAGATCAGTGGTTCTCAAACTTTTGTACTGGTGACTCCTTTCACATAGCAAGCCTCTGAGTGCGACCCCCTTTTTAAATAAAAAACACATTTTCATATATTAACCCCATTATAAATGCTGGAGGAAAAGCAGGGTTTGGGCTGGAGGCTGACAGCTCGCGACCCCCTGAGAGGTCCTGACCCCCAGTTTGAGAACCTCTGGTTTAGATATACATGGTCCTGCGCCAGGGATTGGACTAGATGACCTCTTAAGACTCCTTCAGGCTTACATTTCTCTGATTCTGTGACCACTAAATCCTTTTCAGAATCATTGCTTTCCAGGATTCAGTCCCCCATTCGGTAGGTTATCTGCATTCTTTGTTTTTAGATGTATTAAAACCTACACCTCTACCCTGATATAACGCTGTCCTCGAGAGTCAAAAAATCTTACCGCGTTATAGGTGAAACCGCGTTGTATCGAACTTGCTTTGATCCGCTGGAGTGTGCAGCCCCGCTCCCCCGGAGCACTGCTTTACCGCGTTATATCCGAATTCATGTTATATCGGATCGTGTTATATCGGGGTAGAGGTGTATTTTGTTTGAATCCAGATTGCTTTGTAGGACTGCCCTGTCCTCATCACTATTTACCTCTCTGCCAATCTTTGTCATCCACAAATTTTATCTGCAGTGTCTTTATATTTACTTATTGTTGGTGAAAATGTTGAGTAGCATTGGGTGTAGTCTGCATCCTTGCAGAACCCCACTAAAAACACCCATATTCATTGATGACTCTCCACTGACAACTACGATTTGAGACCTATCAGTTAACCATTTCTTAATCCATTTAATGAATGCTTAATTGATATGTTATAGTTCTAACTCTTTAATCAGAATATTGTGTGGAAATAAGTCGAAGTATATTATATTCTTGTCCACAGAGGTTCTTATACCGCACTCATCACTAGCATCTTCTAGTAGTGCATTAAGCAATGTGATTACACATCTGTCATATGATGTTTGGTCTCTCATCCTCCCCAGGGATAGCAGCTTGTGTAGCAGAGTGTCTTGTTTTGGCAGTGTTTTAAGTTTTGTTTTTTATTAAACATACCTGTTGCTATGTGTTTATGTTAGAGAAGGCAAGGTCAAAGAAATGAGCCTTGCAATTTGAGCAGAAAGTGGTGAGGTTTGTGGTGGTGGTTAGTTCCTGGGGGAATTCATTCCACAGTGTGGGACCAGCCCCACAGAGAGTTCTGTCTACTACACAGACAAGCTCTACCCTTATTGTAGAGAGTTCCATTGTGCCTGAGGAGCAGAGTTGTTGACCAATGTCTTTGTTTTGGAGTGTAGGAAATGTTTTAGATATCCTGGGTCTAGGCCACTGAGCTCCTTGAAAATAAGGACTGAGACGTTAAAATTGATTTGAAATTCTATGGGAAGCCAGTGTAAAGAGTGGAGGAGAGCTGTGATGTCTTCACGATAGTCTTTGTTGCTGAGGAGGTGCACTCCAGCATTCTGTACTAGATGGAATTTTCAAAATGCTGAAGTCTTCGTGCCCTAGTATATCACATTGCTATAGTCCAGCTGAGCAGTGACAAAGGTATGAATAACTGAGGCCAAGTCATTGCTAGGATGGGATGGAGTCTCCTAGCCATGTGGAGAGGGCAGAAAGCATTACTCAAAGCTGCTGCTATGTGAGAACTTAGCATCAGTGAGGAATCCAGGAGTATTCCTAAACTATGGATCTAATAGACTAACTGTGGATGTGCAACTTCAACCAAAGGAGACTGCACTGTGGCTGCAAACCCTTTGTCTTGATCAATCACACTTATAATGTCATCAAAGAATGAAATCAGGTTTGTTTGACAAGACTTATTTTCCATAAAACATGTTGATTGGAATTAATTATATTCCTGTTCTTTAATTCCTTAGCAACTGAATCCCATATAAGCATTTCCATATGTTTTTGTTGTTGTCTGGGATTGATGTCAGGCTTACTGGCTTATAGTTATCTACTGGCTGCTCTGGGTGCCCAAACCAACCTGCCTGCACTGCTGGGGAGGGAGCACATGACCGCTCTTGCGGCTTCCCTTTGCTTCCCTGTCAGAAGTAATTTTTCTGCGGGGAAGCACAGAAATCTGCGGGGGCCATGAATTCTGCGCATGCTCAGTGACACAGTATTCCCCCAGGAGTAGCCTTTACCCCAATACCATTTCTAGATTTTTTTTTTTTTAGTTCTTAATAACTTTTATAAACTCCTTATTGTCCTTAGCCCTGCCAGCCATAGATTTTTCCCTGATGTCCTTTCTCAATTTTCTACAATTCATAACTTCTAATTTCCCCTTTTTTCTAAGTCATATGCTGGCTTTTATTTCTAATTGCTGCCTCCGCTTTGACAGTGAACCAGGATGGACTTTTAATCAAAGTTGTCCTCCTCCTTAAGCATGGCATTTTGTCCATCTAATAAACTCTTCTTAAAGATCTCCCAATTTTCATGAAAAAATCTCTTTTTTTCCCTCCCAATCAGTTTCATTCATAATTTTCCACAGCTTTGAGAGATTAGCCCTCTTGAAGCATCAATTATATATATTAGTAGTTGAGACAATCTTCTGTTTATCCATATTGAATGTAATCAGCTCATGATCACTGGTCTCTAACCAACCACCAACATCCAGCCCAGTGACTAATTCATCTTTATCTGTCATAATGAGGACCCAAATAGTTACTTCATGTTGGGTGTAATACCTTCTGTGTTAATTATAGATGATAATTTCCTAAACTTTTAATAGCTAGCAGCGTGAAACCTCCAGCATATGTCTCCCAAATTGAACTCCCCCATAATAGCACCATTTATGTCAATGCATTAAGCACCTGTAAGGAGTAACTCATCCTGTTCTGTGATTTCATTCAGTACCATGTAACCGACTCTCACCAGACTCCATCATGGTCTTTATTAGTTAGCACATTGATCCATATGGATTAAAGATCTGGTGGTTTGGAGTTATCAGTAACTCTAAAACACAGGTAACGGTGTCTTTAATATAGCGTGCCACCTGCTCCCTCTCTTTTACCCACTCTAGTCTTCCTAAACAGGTTATAGCCAATCCCACCATTCCCTCCAAGTTTCAGTAATGCCAATTTTTTTCTCATCAATGAGAGTTTCTGATTCCTCTTACTTGGTAGCATGGGTATAGAAGCAGTTAAAAAATGTCATCTTGTTGTGTTGCCACATCAATTTAGTTTATTTGTGCCATCTTGAGTTTAACTTTTGTACCGTGTTTTCCTTCTTAGCACCTTCCACTTGTGTTAGTTGTTTAATGCCCTCGTAGGTGCTCCAGCTAGTTTCCAACCAAGGCTAGCACCCTACTTGTGAGGTGCAGGCCATCCTATGTGTACAGCCCCCTCTCCACTGGAGTGTGGCCTAGTGTTTCACAAAACTAAAACCTTCACCCTCAAACCAATTGTGTAGCCAACAGTTCTCTTCCAGTATTTTCCGCCTTCTCTCACTTATTGGATTGGTAGATCTCCAAGAAGATCACTTTCTTTTTCTTTGTATTTGTAAAACATCCAGTGTTGGGGCATTTGGGTACTATCATAATATACTAAAGGTGTTTTTAATATTTTTAGAGTTTTTATTAATATCCTATGAAAAGGAACAAAATGAATATATACATCTTTCAGATAGCCCAACGGACTCTAAACATGAATGATCTGTCTGCTCTAATTTAAACTGTTGTAAATCTGGAGTAACTCCATTGAAATTGATGGAGTTATATCTCTAATAGCAGTGTAAATAAGGAAGCAAGATGACTACTCTTCTGAATAAAAGAGGGCATCTGAAAATCTTGAAATCGAAAGATTGAAAAATAAGAACTGAATCTTTCCTTAGTTTCTGTGTCTGTGGTGTCATCGAGGAAAATACAAGCTTCAACAAGATACTGTAAACTGAATTTGGGAATAAAAAAATAACCTCATGCTCAGACATTTTATTTTATATGCAGCAATTTGCAAACTAATTATTCTATCATATAGTACTTGGTCAAAGTTAGCGATAGGTGATTGGAGCTGGGACAGGGATGCTTGTCTAAAGAATCAAATTATGTAAAGATTAGTGTCTTGATAGTCTGATCTCAGTACATTCTAAAGTAGTATAGAAATTTAGGATTTGCAGCTTCTGTGTTGTCTAAAGTTCCTCAGAATTCAAAAATTTAAAATTATGAAGTTTTTTTCACTAGTGTGAATAAGATTTTAGTGATCAAATGTGTTATGTTACTACTGTGCAATGGCATATGTGAAATTAAATTTTTGGTCTCTGTCAAGCTTTAAGTGGAAAATATACACATCACAAAACCTACCGTTACTATTTTGTTGGCAGTCTCACCATAGATTATATCAATTAGATGAGCTTGGACAGTGAACCTGCCTACCAGTTTACCCTACTATCAAGGATGAGGAACTTTAGTGGATCAGTATGGGGAATCTTGTGCCACTGTGGCCTGAGCTATATGTGTTGTATAGATAAATATTGTTTTATTTCAGTGTACAGTGTTGTGCTAGCAGATTTTATGATTGCAACATTCTCTTTTTTTTAAAAAAATCCTTCAGTTATCAGAAGGGTGTTGTAGCTGTGTTGGTCCCAGGATATTAGAGACAAGGTGGGTGAGATAATATCTTTTATTGGATCAACTCCTGTTGGTGAAAGAGACAACCTTCAGAAGAGATCTGTGTAGCTCAAAAGCCTGTCTCTTTCACCAACCAAAGAGCTCTTTGTAGCTCAAAAGCTTGTTTCTTCCACCAAGAAAAGATATTACCTCACCCACATTGTCTCTTTTTAGTTATTAATCATATTAAATCTAACTTTTATTTTAAATAGAAAGTGGGAGTGTATGCATGTGCACAATACATCTATGGAAAAAATAATTTATCTTTATTCCATAGGAGGGATATACACCACTTACTATTGCTATAACTGAAAATCACCAAGAGATGGTAGAGTTTCTTCTTAGAAAAGGAGCCGATGTACATGCTAGAGACAAGTCTAAAAGGTAAAGTATAGGTCAAACTATTATTGACTAATCTACAGAATAAGCAATAGCCCAAAATTGTGGATGTTACAAAAGTAATACAGAGGCAGGTCCTCTGGTGTAGCTGATCTTCACAAAGCACAGATCAAAGATGTGTGTAAAAAGGTATGTTAAAGCCTGCAAACAGCCCAATGATCAGTGTGATGTGGAGTGATCTGAATCCACCCACTTTCCTCTGGCCTTGGCTACTCTTCCTTGCAAGATCTGCATGAGGGAAGTGCTGTGTTGTAAGAAAACCTATGCCATCTAAGCAAAATCTGGACTATTCTGGCTGTACTAGATTCCACTGGTAGTGTGGCACAAAGTGGAAAAGAATCTGTCCCTTAGCTTCTTTCTTGCTAGATGTCTACTTTTGAGAATAACCATGGACATGAATAACCATTACAAATACATTTTAAAATGTTTAATCCTCCAATTTTGTATTAATTAGCCCAGCAAGGTTTATTTTTAGCAGAAGGTGATTGCATGAATAAGGAATTCAGATTATATCAAATTCTGATCAGGGGTTAATTGACACTTATCTTAGATGCTTCCCTTTTCCAGCAAGTGGAAGAAACCCCAATTCTGGATGGTTAGGAGTTATTTTACTGCATAGTAAGGCCTAGGATAGCCGGGCTTCATTCTTGCAGCAACTTCAGTTCTTTAACAGCTTGCTGTGTGTGCCCTTGATACACATGTGGTATCCTAATGAAGACTTAGTAGAAGGAAAGATCCTAGCATGTGCAGCTCACAAGTGATCATCTTCCCAATATGGATTTAGTCTGCTAGTGCAAAATCATGTATATTTTGCTGCTGGCAGGTCTCCCTAAATCAGACTTGTGATTGACTATATTTCACTTCAAGTGCAAAATAGAGTAAATCCTCTCTGAGAAATTATATTTCTGTGGGTTGGCTGCCATATTATTTGTGCCTGTTCAGTAATAAGTGCAGAAGGAGTCTGCAGTTTGCAGAATACATGCCATGTAAAATGTGTATGTCTGTGTGATAAAAAGAAGAGCTTCTTGGTTCCTTGTCAGAAAGTAGTCTACTTGGAAGTCATCTTCAGTATGAGTGAAGAAAGATTTTTCCTTGATGAAATTTCAGTTCCTATATCTGTTTCATTGCACATTAAAAAATGGTTTGGCTATAACACGTCCCCTTAATATTCTTACAATCTGCTTGATTATGGGTATGGGAGAGCGCTATAAATGTTGTTAAGTAAACAGCTAAGTATGCAAACTCCTTTCATATTGACTTCTGGAAACAGAACTACTGTTCTTATCTTGGGTTTATCATCTAATACAGGGGTTGGCAAACTACGGCCCGCGGGCTGGGTCTGGGCCCCTCAGGGCTTTGGATCCAACCTGCGGCGCCGCCGGCACCACGTCACTGCAGCCCCCGGGCGGGGGGGTCAGAGGGCTCCGTGCGTTGCCTCCAGGCACCGTCCCCGGCAGCTCCCATTGGCCGGGAACGGGGAACCGCGGCCAATGGGGAGAGCTTCGGGGGAGGTACCTGGGGGCACGGCAAGGGCAGCACACGTGGAGCCCTCCGCACCCCTCCCTCCTTCCTTCCCCCAGGGGCCACCGTGCTTCTGGGAGTGGCACCGGGGCCAGGGCAGGCGTGCCCTGGCCCCGGTGTGCGCCGCTGCCACCCCAGAGCCGCTTGAGGTAAGCGGCGCTGGGCCAGAGCCCGAACCCCTCCTGTACCCTGCCCCCCAACTCCCTGTCCTAAGCCCCTGCCTGCACCTCTCACCCCTCCCCTAAGCCCCCTTGTACACCCCGCACTCCTCCTGCACCCCAACCCCCTGCCCTGAGACCCCTGCCGCACCTCTCCTGCACCCCGACCCCCTGCCCTGAGCCTCCTCTCGCAGTCCGCACTCCTCCTGCACCCCTTCCCTGAGCCCCCTCATACACCTCCACCCCCCCTTTGCCCCAATCCCTTGCCCTGAGCCCCTTCCTGCACACTGCATCCCCTCCCACACCCCGCACTCCCTCACTCACCCCAACCTCCTGCCCCAGTCCTGCATACAATCTTCCCACCCAGATGTGGCCCCCGTCCAAAAAGTTTGCCCATCCCATATCTAATAAGTCCTCTTCCACTGACTTCTGCAGCCATTCTTCTTCTATAAAGAGACTTTTAGGAAAGAATTCCCACTGGTAGTACCAGACTGGTGGGAGGCCTAGTAGTGAGTTGAATTAGTGTTAGTAGAGGTAAGAATTTTTTGAAAAATTCCCTAATTCAAACATACCTTCTATACTGTTAGTGTTATACTAACTTGTAAGAAGACTGAGTGCAGTAGTTTATTTTCTCTTCTGTTTACGCTTGAGTCTGAAGTTTTTGGGTGTCTTGTTTTGATTTTGTTTAACTTGCGCTAGGAAGAAAGAGATTAATTATGTTTTGAGAACAAATAGGGATTAAAAAAATTAAGGTGAAAGATCATATAAATTGATGTGTTAAATGTTGTCTTGTGGTTGTTTTAGAACACCCCTCATGATTGCTGCCTCTGGAGGAGAGCTTAGTTTAATAAAAGTTCTCCTTCAGTACGGTGCTGACGTTTCCCATAAAGATATAAATGGATGGACATCTGAGGACTATGCTCTTATTGGTGGATACTCTGGGTAAGTTTTTACCCCTCTTTCAAAACTGTAGAGTCAGAACTGCAGATTTGATAATGGAGTCCTTGGTAGCAACTCCATAGTTCAATGATGTATTGAAATTTTAATTTCAAGTTTGAAAAAGAATTCTTCTGTTTCACACCTCAGTGATTGAATTTAGTCTTCAAATTTGGCATGATAACTTGTCAAAAGACAGGTGAAAGTTCCATGTTGATAGATACATATGAATATTGTATATTCTATTTAAAAATCTTGAGGTATTCCTCCACAAAAAAAACTTTGTTAAATTGGAATTTAAGTTGCTAGACTGCATATTGTGCAATACAAAACCTAAAAAGCAAGGAAATAAGCAGTTAAATCATTCAGCATTACATCTGGATGTCATCTGTCAGTTCTCCATCTCAACCACTAATATAATTAACCTGTAGAACTCATTGCTACAATAGATCATTGAGGCCAAGAGTTTAGTAAGGTTAAAAAAGATTAGACGTGAATGAGAACATGCACAGATTAGATAAGATACATTTTTTGAAAAGGTTGTATTGTCATGTTTCAGGACATAAGCCAACCAGTAGCTGATGGGTATTAGGAAGAAAATTCCCTTAAGGATGGCAATTCCATGGTTGTCTGCAAGAACTGGCCACTGTCAGAGACAGGGCACTGATACACTGGTCTGATCTAGTATGGAAATTCCTGTTTGCCTAGAAAAGAATAAATATATCTATAACGTTTTAATCATCTACCCCATCAGAGGCTCTTGCAGGCTTCCTAAGATCCCTGGGGTATCTGGCCGCTCCAGGTAGCATTTACTGCCCTTACTGACCTCCTCAGTTCCCAGTGTTTTGTAGGGTTTCTTGCCATTTCAGAATTAGGAATTCCTCAGGGCATTGAGACGATAATACTTAGTGTTTTTTTTAAATGAAGTAAAAAAATTTGTTGAAGTTTTAACAGGTTTACAAATCCTTGCTGTGTAAATATCAGAGACTAAATTATTACTACATTTTAAGCGTCCTCATCGTACATTTGTTACAAAATGTCAACAAAATGGGGTTAAATCTTGTTTCAGTTGCACAGAGGGACTAGGCAGGGATGTCTTTTTTCTCCTTTACTTTTGCACTGGCTATCAATCGTTTTGCACAGAGAATAAGGACAAATAAATGTATCATAAGAATTAAACTTGCAGGAACACATCAGAAAATAGCTTCATATGCAGATGATGTAATATTATTATTTTTATCTAAACCAAATATTTCCCTAAAATTAGTTTCTAAAGAAATCCATGACTTTCGGAAAGCATCTGGATTTAAAGTAAATTATGCCAAATCTGAAATGCTAGCTAAAAATTTGCCAGATTCTGAAAAGTAATTCCTTTAGAAAACATTTTGGTACACATGAGCAACAAGTTATATAAGATACCTGGACATTTAGATCTCAAACAGCCTCGAAGAGCTCCAAAATTTAAATATCAAGCCACTACTTCAGCAAATTAAAAAAGATCTGGAGTGCTGGTGGAAGCATGCAATTTCTTTTTTTGGGAAGAACAACCCAGTCAAAATTAACATTTTGCCAAGGATAGCTTGTTTCCAAATCTTTCTGTGATCATCCCAGATTAGACCCCAGCCAGATTTTCATAGAATCATAGATTATTAGGGTTGGAAGAGACCTCGGGAGGTCATCTAGTCCAATCCCCTGCTCAAAGCAGGACCAACACCAACTAAATCATCCCAGCCAGGGCTTTGTCATGGGGTTGTTGGAATTTATGTGGAATAAGAAAAGACCAAGAGTGAATGCAGATACTTTGTACAGACCCATTAAACAGGCTGTGCTACCTGTTCCAAATATTCTATGGTACTGTCAAGCCAACCAGCTCAAAGAAATAGTGTATTGGGGGCTCTCTAACCCAGCCAAACACTGGGTCTTTATTGAATAAGAAAATTTTGGCCATGTAAACATTGTTTAGGCTACCATTGATTAATAAAAAATTATGCCCTCCAGAAATGTATACACATCCTTTAGCAAAGGCTACTCTGTGGATTTATGATAGAAGGGGATAAATTATTTTCCCTCACTGATGACACCCATTGCAAATAATCCAGATCTTAACCAAAATCATGAACGAGAGACTGATTGGGAGAGCCATGAAATATATAAGGTTGGCCTGCTATTCCATGAAGAAACTTTTCTAACTTATTTAGGGATCAAAACTAACTTTAACTGGCTTGCTCTCCTATGGTACCAATACTTTCAAATTATGCATTATGTTTCTCAACATTTAGAACAGCTGTTTTGTATAGAAAGCTAAATTTAATAGGAGTAGCAGCATCTGGTCAATTTAAAAAAAATTATTACTAATTTATATTAGGGCTGTCAAGCGATTCCAAAAATTAATCGCGATTAATTACGTGATTAAATATTTTAAATATTTTTGGATGTTTTCTACATTTTCAAATATATTGATTTCAATTATAACACAGAATACAAAGTGTACAGTGCTCACTTTATATTTTTTATTACAAATGTTTGCACTGTTAAAAGCAAAAGAAATTCACCAAATACAAGTACTGTAATGCAATCTCTTTATAATGAAAGTTGAACTTCCAAATGTAGAATTATGTACCAAAAAAACTGCATTAAAAATAAAACAATGTAAAACTTTAGAGTCTACAAGTCTGTGACGTTGCACTCCATATTCTTTATGAAAATATGCTTATGATATGATATAACTGAGATGTACTTTATGCTAGATGGGTCTTGTAAGGTATCACTGGAAAGGTTATAATTTACTGAATGTGATTATCCAATTTGTATGCCTGTATCATTTCTGTATCTGAAGTTAGGAATTTTGACTATGTATCTGTATATCAACTATGCTACTTTGGGTGACGCCCGCTGCTAACAATTCAGGTACAGCAATGGAAAAGCCAGACAGGGCTGATGGCACATCAGCGAGGACAATGGACTGTGAAAAGGCTTGGCCTTCCTGTGGACGCTCCATACTGCCACTGGCTCATGAATGCTGTGATACTACAGAATCAGGTGACCTGGTCACCTGATACTAAACTCCATCTTGGACTGCTGAACTTTTCCACTGGGAGGTGGAGGAATCAAACAAAGAATTCCCGCCTTATGGAAATCCTATATAAAGTGGGGGAGGAAAATAATCAAGGTCTTCAGTTCGTTTCTCCTCTGACTCCCCGCCCAAAGAGATACTTGAAAATGCCTGGAAACAAAAGGACTGGGTGCGGGGGTGGAGGTGGAGAACTGCTTGATCCAGGCTGGAAAGATACCTGGCCTGTGAAGGAATCTACCTAAGACAATATCTAGAGTGAGGAATTACTATTTGTAACCAATTTCTTCAGTGAATCAAGCTTAGTTTGTGTGCTTGGTTTTATTTGCTTGGTAATCAGCTTTGTTCTGTTTGCTACCTCTTTGCCACTTAAAATTCACCTTTTGTAGGTAATAAACTTATTTGTTGTTTATAATATAACCCAGTTTATGTAATTTCTAACGGGGGGGGGGGGAAGAAGTTGTGCATATCTCCCTCCACATTGAGGGGGGGGGGGGGAATTTCATAAAACCTTTGGGTTTGTACCCCTTTAAGGGAGTGGGCACCAGAGTGCTGGGACAAGCCCCTAAGGCTGAATCTTTCCAGAGCGGATCTCTGTCTCTCTGTGCAGCTGGGCGTGGCTCTGCCTATGTGCTTGGCTGGAAGAGGCTTGTGAGCCTAGTCCAGCAAGACCAGGTAAAGGGGACCCAGGCTGGCAGAGTAGGCCAACTCAGTGGCATCCCAACACATCCGGTGTCATGCAGAGGGGGGGCAAACTGTCACAAACTCCACTCAGTCCTATTTCTTGTTCAGCCAATCGCTCAGACAAACAAATTTGTTTACATTTGCAGGAGATAATGCTGCCTGCTTCTTGTTCACAATGTCACCTGAAAGTGAGAACAGGTGTTCTCCTGGCCCTGTTGTAACTGGCCTCACAAGATATTTACATGCCAGATCTGCTAAAGATTCATATGTTCCTCATGCTTCAATCACAATTCCAGAGGACATGCGACCATGCTGATGACAGGTTCTGCTTGATAACAATCAAAAGCAGTGCGGACCGATGCATGTTCATTTTCATCATCTGAGTCAGATGCCACCAGCAGCAGGTTGATTTTCTTTTTCAGTTGTTCGGTTCTATAGTTTCTGCATCGGAGTGTTGCTCTTTTAAAACTTCTGAAAGCATGCTCCACACCTCGTCCCTCTCAGATATCGAAAGGCACTTCAGATTCTTAAACCTTTGGTCGAGTGCTGTAGCTATCTTTAGAAACCTCACATTGGTACCTTCTTTGCGTTTTGTGAAATCTGCAGTGAAAGTGTTCTTAAAATGAACAACATTTGCTGAGTCATCATCTGAAACTACAGTAACATGAAGTATATGGCAGAATTAGGGTAAAATAGAGCCGGAGACCTACAATTCTCCCCCAAAGAGTTCAGTCACAAATGTAATTAACGCATTATTTTTTTAATGAGCGTCATCAGCATGGAAGCATGTCCTCTGGAATGGTGGCTGAAGCATGAAGGGGCCTACGAATGGTTAGCATATCTGGCACGTAAATACTTTGCAATGCCGGCTACAAAAGTCCCATGCGAACGCCTGTTCTCACTTTCTGGTGACAATGTAAATAAGAAGTGGGCAGCATTATCTCCCGTAAATGTAATCAAACTTGTTTGTCTTAGCAATTGGCTGAACGAGAAGTAGGACTGAGTGGATTTGTAGGCTCTAAAGTTTTACATTGTTTTGTTTTTGAGTGCAGTTATGTAACACAAATGAAGGGTTTTTTTGAAGTTTCACTTTTACGATAAAGAGATTGGACTATGGTACTTGTATGAGGTGAATTGAAAAATACTATTTCTTTTGTTTATCATTTTTACAGTTCAAATATTTGTAATAAAAAATAATATAAAGTGAGCAGTGTACACTTTGTATTCTATGTTGTAACTGAAATCAATATATTTGAAAATGTAGAAAAACATCCAAAAATCTTAATAAATTTCAATTGGTATTCTATTGCTTAACAATGCAATTAAAACTGTGATTAATCGCAATTAATTTTTTAAATCATGATTAATTTTTTTCAATTAATCATGTGAGTTAACTGCGATTAATCGACAGCCCTAATTTATATCTTTGCAGACAGCTTTTCTTTAAATAAAAAAAAAAAAAAAGCTATATATAACACACTAGAAAAAGGACCTGGGTAGGCAAATTACCCCAGAGGGATGGGGTTTGATCTGCAAAAGAGAACCAGCAACCTCAGTCTGAAGCACAATAAAAGAAATTTCCTTTGAATTACTGTTTCAGTGGTACCTCACACCAGTCAGGTAAAAAATATATAGAGATTGAATTGGGATAATGTTGGATAAATTGTGGTGAAAGAGGAGATTTTATGTATATATTGTGGACATGTCCAGTCATTAGAGTGTATTGGAATGCAATCTGTAAGCAAATATCACATATTGTTGGATATTTATTACCAAATGATACTTTGGTAGTCCTCCTGGAGATTCTTGCAGAAATGATCACACTGAAGGAAATGAAGAATTAATCTCTCATCTGCTAGTAGCTGCTTAGCTACTGATAGCCATTCCTTGGAAAAACAAAAATAGTCCAACCATAGAGGAATGGTTCAAAAAATATGAGAGGTGGTTGTTATGAAAAATTACATCAATTATGTACCCAGCAAAATAGAGAACAAATAGATACTTAGATATTTGTATACCTTTTTATTCAATACTCAAAGTACATTCAGCTGCATAACACCCCAGCACACCTGTAATTTTTTTCAAATATTAAGATTTGATAGACATGCCTGACCTGTTAAATATGTGTTATCAGAGATTTCACTCCGTTTAATAGTCACTAGGAACAGCATGTCATAGATGTTGTAATGATACTCTATAACAGGGGTAGGCAACCTATGGCACGCGAGCTGATTTTCAGTGGCACTCACACTGCCTGGGTCCTGGCCACCAGTCCGGGGGGCTCTGCATTTTAATTTAATTTTAAATGAAGCTTCTTAAACATTTTAAAAAACTATGTACTTTACATACAACAATAGTTTAGTTATATATTATAGACTTATAGAAAGAGACCTTCTAAAAACGTTAAAATGTATTACTGGCACGCGAAACCTTAAATTAGAGTGAAAAAAAAGACTTGGCACACCACTTCTGAAAGGTTCCCTACCCCTGCTCTATAATATGGTAACACCCTGTTAAATAGAGTCATCTGATAACTATATTCCTGTATAATGTCTCTTTAAACAAAAGCTCACTATTGTAATGATTATTGTTTTGTTTCTGATATTTACATGGAAAAGACTTGCAAACCTGTTAATACTTTCTAAATAAATCGTTTAGGTTTGTTTGACCTTTTTTTTTTAAACATTAGAAAGTCTTTATGCTTTATTTGCCTAAAGGTTTCAAAAGTGCCTAAATCCCAATAAAAGTCAATTACATGCGTTAGAAAATTTTATCCACATTCTCCATTAACTCACACCAAGAAAATCCCATCACACCAAGATTATGATCCTGCAATTTGATCTGTATTTGAGGAGCTGCATTGACATCAGTGGAACTCCATGCATGTTTAAGGGTTTGCCGATGCAGATCAGATTGCAGGTTAGGTATCTAAATTATTAAAATATATATTTAAAACGTTACAGTCTACAGTTAAAATTGTAACAGCCTCTAATACAGTGAAATATTGTACATTATCTTTTTAGATCTCACCATAAATAATGGATGTTACTGTTATAGTAAATATTATATATTTAAATGTCACATTACTATTTCCCTAATGTGTTTTCTTTCTGTCTATGGGTAGTCTTAGTAAACAACTTTCTGAGTATGCCAACTGGAAAAATGTAGAAAAACCTTCTCCAAACAATACAAAAGGCATGTCGGTGTTTAGCAGTCCAGACAGGGTTGGAGATGTTGGTTTTGCTTTGGGCGCACCTGCTACAGATAAAGAAGGTAGGATTGTTAAAAAAAATCAATTAATTGAAGAGTCTGTAGCTATTTTACTCACACGTCTTGTTAAAACTGTTTTTAGTCATCCAGCAAAGGAAAGAGAGTGACTAATCTAGGAAGTTTTGTACATGCTCCCATCTCTCATTAGTTGGCTATGGATCTCAGCAGATTCTTGTTGCACCTCCTGTGGCTGGTTGTGATCTGTCTTGCCAAAGGATTGCAGCCTCCTCCCCACCAGATCTCACTAGGATATATACAAAAAAATTCTGCTGTTTAAAAATATGGGAACTGAAATATTATATTCAGGCATGTAATTTTTCCTGCTGCCTATTCACTTCTGATGTGGTGAATCCGCTTACAGAAAACTGCAGATTAATCCATACATTAAGTCAGGAGATTTCTTCTTTCTGCAGTAAGGAAGTGATAGAGAAATTCAGTATAAGAACACATGGCTCTATATTTGGCTTCCACTGAATTTGCCTGTGTGTATATAATATATGTGCAACCTTAATTAGGCTGTTTAAAATAGAAGGAGTGGGTTAACTTTTATTTGTCACCTTCAGTCACAGTTTTCTGTTTCTGTCATAACTACGCTGTTGTGAATTTTTTTTATGATATTACAAAGTATTATGGCTTTGTGTAAACAAACTCATAAACAGTAAAAATACAGTTTTTGTGTATACATTATGTCCTTTCAAATAATTAGGTACATTGTTGGACAAAGTTTTGCTTTGGTTTTGGTTCTTACATAATATCATTTTGTAAACTGTTTAATTTAGTTAAGTAATGCACTGAGTAGAAACGCAATTTATGAATAGTGACATGATCATGATATAAATATCTTTATATGGCAAAAGAATCCATTAAGGAACTTACAAAATCTAATCTACAACTACAAGCCTCTGAAGCACTAAAAATAGATTCCATAAACAAAATGTATTTTCCCACCTTGAAACCCCCTTTACCATGTAAAGTACAAGCAATATAAATCACTCAGGTTTATTATTTTAAATTAAGATTTCATTTTGTTTATGATATGAATACATAATCATTAAATGTAACAATGTGGTGAGTGGACACAGCTGTTATCATTCAAATGCAGCAAATCACACAATTTTTGAAAAATTTGAAGAAGTATGTGAGCAAAGCAAAACGCAGCAGGTTCACCCTTACTCTCCTTTTTCCTTCCCAAAAGACTAAACCAAATTTAGGGCCAAATCCTGTTCCAGCCCTGCTCAATGACATGGAGCTGAACTCCTTGGTCCTGCCTGATTCTGTATGTGGAGTGCTATGTGTGCTGGTATCTTGAAGAATTAAATCTTGTGTTTTGGGGCTCCACACACCACCCACCCACAAATCAAATTGTAGCTCCCTCCCGAAAGACTGTGATGCGGCTCCTGGCCTTGAGGGTTTGATGGCTAAAAGCTGTGCACATTCCTACTGATCTTGTTGTGACAGGTCTCATGACTGACAGTCACACATGGAGTTTGTGTGGCTCAAAGAACAATACTATTTTATAGTTCCAAAATGGAGCTACTGGCTGGGAGGGAAGGATGAACCTTTGGGCCAAATAACACCTCCATTTCCTGCGTAATTACTGTCGTCTGTGGAACCACCTGGTTTTGCTATTACAGATAAACAGAACATGAGTGAAGACTTATCTTAGTACCCACATACTGTACATACCTGAATAAAAACATTACAGCTGAGAGAAAAAGGCTCAGGGAAGAGTATACCATCCCCCCGGTGTACTGAGCCCAGGTCTCAAAGGTTCATTTTTCTTCTTTGGTTGTGATGGTCCTTAAATGATCTCTCTGGACCACTTCTCTCCTAATGTTGCATTTCTGAAGCGGTTAGTACAGGTGTGTGTTGGCACTGACCTGTGGAGATGCAGAAGGGCTGTCTGGAGATGTGAAGTTTATTTGAGTTCTTGGTCTCCTGAGAAGCTCTGGCAGTTGTGACTGGAAAGCAGGCATGGACCCTGTCTGCACCCTGTTCTGCATACTCAGGATCATTCACACTGTTGCAAAGCCAGAATAATCCGGAATTGGGATCTAACATGCTTCCTATAAGAGAAAAGAAAGGAGTTGTGTGTGGGGGGGAGGGGTCGCAAGGTTATTATAGGTGCTACCCTTACTTCTGCGCTGGCGGTGGCGCTGCCTTCAGAGCTGGGGAGCTGGAGAGCAGTGGTTGCTGGCCGGGATCCCAGCTCTGAAGGTAGAGGTGCTGCCAGCAGCAGCAGTGCAGAAGTAAGGATGGCATGGCATGGTATTGCCACCCTTACTTCCGCGCTGCTGCCTGCAGAGCTGAGGCCTCAGTCAGCAGCCGCCACTCTCTGGCCAGCTCTTAAGGCAGCGCAGAAGTAAGGGTGGCAATACTGCGACCCTCCTGCAACTCCCTTTTGGGTCCAGACTACCAATTTGAGAAATGCTGGTTTTCCCCCATGAAATCTGTATAGTATAGGGAAAAAGCACACAAAAGACCAGATTTCACAGGAGGAGACAAGATTTCAGGGTCCGTGATGCGTTTTTCATGGCCATGAATTTGGTAGGGCCCTACTCATTAGCCAGTCTGATGCTGCTGCATTTCAAGCACCAAGTCTTTATTGTAGTGAAGGGGTGTGATTATCTCTTCCTTGTTTCTTCTTTCTTTGCCTTTCTCTGTTTGCAAACTGTTGTTAGTAATGAATAAAGAAAGTTTCTTTAAAGAAACACTTTGCAGGATTCCTAATCCCAAGGCTGATAGACCTCCCCTTTCTCTTAAGGTTTTTTTGGCCTTTGTAGGATGGATCAGGAGCTAGGTCCTTACTAGCTGTTGAGCACCATCCTCTACCTACTTTAAATACTGTTATAAAAACAGCCATATAGGTCTTTTTTTACCAAGGTTGTCAGAGGAGCTCCCCATAGGAGTTTGCTTCATCAGCTGTTGTTCTGTCTCTTCTCTGGATCCCAATGATGCCTCATTGATGTATCCTTTCTTATTCACACCCTACCTTCCAGTTGGGTCTGGTCAGGTGTCCAGGTGGTGTTTCAACAACTACTTTTTTTAGTGCCTGCTTTGTTGCATGGACGTCATTAGTCTTAAGTCAATGAGAGCTGTGAGGATACAATATACCTGAAAATCAACCATATGTATCTCAAGTTGGGCATTTAAGAACTGAAGTACCCCAAATTAGTGGACACTTAAAACAGCTTGGGCCTTAACTTCTTTGTATATCATGGTCATTCTCATTTGTAAGGCAGGGAAAATGATCATCAAAAAACAAATAGGAAAAAATGGTTTTTAAAAAAAAAATTACATTTTTCCCCAACCAGCTCACATATTTTTAAACTGCTTTAAGGTCCATAAACTGCACTAGACTGGCAAACCAGTACAAACGGTTTTAGGATCAGAAAACTTTCTTTTAATTTTCCTGGACAGATGACCTTAATTAAAGGAAACAAAATGGAATGAGATTTTAATATTTCTCTTTAAGAGCTATACTCTGTAAAATATGTGGACAGTAAAGTGGCTGTAGTTTAATTAAAAGATTTTGGGGGGCGGGGAAGAAAGCATATAAGGAATTAGAGAACAATTTGATGAGGTTCAAAAAATGCCCCTGCTTGCCACTTTGTCACTATTTCCTTACATTCTTCTACCCTTGTGGCCTTACTTCTTGTTGGAAAAAATGTTCAGAAAACTTGAAATTCTTTTTGCATTTTACCATGTCTGTTTTAATGTTTTAAATTTTTATCAAAACAATTCTTAAATCTACTGTTTTGATTGATCATTGTCAGATTCAGTAAAAACTCAATTTGGGCAGAAAAACATTTGATTGGAATACAAACCGTGTACAGGTTATGACAAATTCTGCTAATTTTTAGTATGATTTTGTAATGTAAATTAAGCTAATGTTTTACAAATTGTGATTGATTATGCACTACTTTATCTCAGAACCTGTAAACATCATTTATTTTGTTTATTTTGAGGATCCTTAATGTGTACCAAATTCACGGCTGTGAAAAATGCATCACAACCGTGAAATCTGGTCTCCCCTGTGAAATCTGGTCTTTATTATACAGATTTTATGGGGAAGACTAGCGTTTCTCAAATTGGGGGTCCCAACCCAAAAGAGGGTCATGTGGGGGTGCAATGTTATTGTAGTGAGGATGCAGTATTGCCACTCTTCCTTCTGCGCTGCCTTCAGAGCTGGGAGGCTGAAGAGCGGTGGCTGCTGGCCAGGCACCCAGCTCTGAAGGCACCAGCGCAGAAGTAAAGGGTGGCAGTGCCATACTGTGCCACCCTTTACTTCTGCGCTGTGGCCTTCAGAGTTGGGTCAGGACCCCTACAGTTACAACACTGTGAAATTTCAGATTTAAATATCGGAAAGCATGAAATTTATGATTTTTAAAATCCTATGACTGAAATTGACCAAATGGGCTGTGTATTTGGTAGGGCCCTATTAATGTGCCTTAATTTTTCCTTATTTAACTGTTTAGTCTCTTTAAAAGAGTCTTTAAAAGACTGTCAAATAGATTAGTCAAAGATAATTACCAAATTCTAAGTTTACTGCTCTGTCAAAGAAAAAATACAACTTTGAAAGGCCATCATGTTTATAGTGCTTGCCAAATAGCATGTCCATGTTCCCCTGCTATATCTGCAACTGCAGTTGCAGTAATTGATAAAGTAACTAACCTTGGCCAGATTGCCCTGGTGGTGTTTCCTCTGAATTTCATCTGCTCGCACCCCCCGCCCCCACTTAAGAGAAGTTCAGTCCATGGTTTCCCCTCAGGTTTGCGTAGACCTTGGGGATGTAGCAGAGTTATAGGGTCTTTTGTGTGGAAGTGCAGAGCCCCTGCATTGGCTCTGGGATAGCTGCTTCATTCTGATTTCTGCTTATGGCTACCTGTGGAGTTCTTTCCACAGCATGGAGCACTCTCAGAAAACTAATATAGCTCCAGTATGAATTTCTTTTTTCAGAGTATTTCCTGTGGAGTTGGAGGTCAATGTGTGTCCTGCCCCTGTCCCCACCACACCTCTCCACACACTGTTCACTCTTCCCACTTGTGGGTCTGGGGTAGGAGGAATTCTCTCACCACTTTCACATGGTCATGGACCGATATATGTAAAGAGGATCCCCTCCAGACCCAGATTTGGGACAATAGGTAGGTCTTTTTATTATTGCAGGTGTGCACAAATAAGAGACAATATTTTAAGGTGAGCTGCCTTAAAGCTACAACTTTATTAGCAAGTATTAGAAACATACTTAACCATGCCTATGAGGAAATGGTCTCAAACCACATCACAACCAGAGAATGTGTCCTGATCCAAAGTGTGATTGCATGGCATCCCCAGTGCAAAGGTCTCCTGCATTAACTCTGGACAATGTAGCTCACAGATTTAGCTTGCTGGCACAGACAAAACATCAGCTTTGGAGCACAGTATTTGTGAAGGGAATTTAGGCCCTCCAGCAGTCAAACTTTATTGTACTGCACTGATGCTTTCCCTACATTCCATGTATATGGTGAAAATAAACATGCCTGCAATACAGGGAATGGGTGCTTATACAAACATTATATATATATATCCACACATATGAAGAAATATGACAGACTAGAACCACATGAGTTCAGGGAGGCAGGAATTAGAGATTGCCAGTAGTAAAGTACAAATCTGATAGAGAAATGTTTTCGTTTTAATATTGAATTGAGGGTATTTCAAATAATAGAGAATAAGATGGAAATTAAACTTATTAGCAGGGTCTTAAAAGAGTCTATACAGGTAGCGTTTCTTGTTTGCTTTCAGCACTATCATAACAGCTCAGTAGATGAATAACAGTCAGTAGTTATGTATTTCTTTGTTTCATCTTCATATATGCATGTTTCTGCTTTACAACTTTATTTTCTGATTTCATTGTTTCATCTGTCCTTTCCATGCCTTTCCCTAAACGGAAATAGAAATGCAACAGTCTCCCAACCAGACATCAAGAACAAGAGATTCAGGGAAAGGTATTCTATACGATAAGACTTCCAATGTGAAAATACCAAATTCAAGTGTTTATACATATTTGATGGTTATTATTTTTGTGTGATTTCAAAAGTCCTTTAATGGCTTGATTTTACTTTTTAAATAGTTTTTTTGTGGTGGTGATATTATAGCTTTTGTTGTTTTGCAAATCTTTTAGAACTAATTAGTCAGTCCTGGCATTTGTCATGTAAGAATGCAGAATGTAGTGTGTTAATGTGTGTTGTAGCGTGTCATTAAGTAATAGGGTGTTCTTATTTAAATCTATTAATTTGATATTGCTCCAAACTTGAGATGGGCCTGAGCCAAAACTGTGGATATGAGTAACCCTCAAATACAGTTTGAATTTAGATCAAACACTTTATGGCTGGTCCAAACCAAACCCAAAGGTGTCTGAAACACCCAAAACTTACAGCATGAATTTGTCTCTTGTCTTCTAAAGGAAAATCATAAATCATTATTGCTGTAAAATGTGTAACAATTATAGGTAACCATCAAGAATTGAGAACATTTTCAATTTAAAATAAATGGATTGCAACAATAATAATAGTCAAGACTCTCTTCTTCATAGCTGCTCCTTCTCCTTCAGAAAAGAGACAAATTGGTTAAAAATATATAATTTATGGGAATTCCTACAAAATCAGGGTTTTTGTGTGTGTGTGTGTACTGTAATCTTTTAGGAAAAACAAAATCAAAAATTAAATTTTCTATGTCATTTAAAAAAAATTGTTTTTGAAGTCAACTTTTCTAAATAAAACGTCTGATTTTTTAAAAAAGGCATAATGTGACTAAAAGACTGATCAAAATTGCAGTGCAAAAAAGAGAAACGTTTTGAAGAACAATCAACAAACTAAATTATCAAATTTATAATAAAAATATTTTAAAAATGGAAAAAAATTTGTGGGGAAAGGATTGTTTTTAAGAGAGTTACTCTTTTTGAGAAAAGGACAAAATTCATTAAAAATATTTGCACTTACCTCCATTCTTGCTAATCAGAATTTTTTATCAGTGTTTCACCTATGCCCAGAGTTGAAGTTACAACCATTCAGGCGTGTCTAGCAAAAATGACATAGTAGCTGTAAACAGTAAGGCCAAATATGAAAATTCTGCTCAGATTATGAAAAAATAGTCATCAATGTACCAACATTAATTCTGGAGTTATGAAGAATATAATTACTGTCATATTAAAACAAGTTTATTTGTATTTTGTTTGGTTCTTTGTAGAACAGAGGACATGTATGCCTTGAGATTAACTTGGCCTATGCTTAAGTAACTAACATGTTGCTGTTAATTTTCAGTTTCCTGACTTTATTATGTTTATTTCAGTCTTTTATTTAAGACAGCTCTTTGCTATTTGATTTCCATGTTAAGGAGTTTAAAAAAAATTCTTAATGGAAAGTCACAAAAGGTATATTCATCACGTCTTTTAAAATAAGAATTACAAGAGTTAATGCACAATGATATCTCAAATACTAATTTTTCTGAACATAGAACAGTATTTATTTTCTGATCCTGGAAATTCCAGAGCTCCCTCAAATCTCACTAAAGTCAGTGGGAGGTGGGGAATCTCAACCATTTGCATTCTAATTACAATGTCTTGGATATCCCTGTGGTAAAGGCCCAAATCCTGCACACATGTAACTATGTTCTTAACTTTATGAACAGTGTGTAGTTCCATTTATTTCTATTCGACTACTTGCAATCTGTAAAGTTAAGCATGTCTTAAATCTTCTGAGAGTCATGACCTAGGTTTTTATTGCTGACTAATTTATGGGTCCAATCTTTGGGTGTGCTAGAGCTGCACTCTGAATAGCTGGGAATGGGGATGCATAAGTGGTTTTTCACCATCTTTTGGCCTCCCCGGTCCTGGGGGAAACCAGTATCTAGTTTGGCTACTGATATATGTTACTGCCATTCCACTAGCGAAGGGTGGTTCAGAGCAACATGCTCTACTCACATCCCTTCTGTCCCTGTAATGCTCCTTACTCAGAGGGGTCAAGAGTGGGTGATATAGAGTGGGACCAAGCAGCTTTACACCACCTGGCAATTTCCCTATGCAAGGGTACTGCTTTCCATTCCCTATGCATTACCAGAGTAATGCAGAGAAGACAGAGTGGTGCTGCGGACATAGTCCAACATATGTCAATTTATAGCCCATACTGTAAATACAAAAAAGTTTCTACGCATATGAATTGCCCACAATTCCTAATTTTATAATCTTAGCAGTTTTACTTCCCTTTCACCACATCGTGCCCACCAAAAATGATTAACTATGTTCCAATTGTTTACTAACTTCATGAATTTAGTTTCATTTTTAAATTGTATGTAATATTTTGAACATAAGTACAAAAGAGCTTACCAAACTGAAGACCTTATTTGTTTCATCCTTTGAACATACAGATTTTTTCAACTGATAATAGAAAATATATTTACATTCATACTACCCTTGATTAAGATGTCTGTACTAAGTTTCAGCCTTGAATTACTTGTAGATTTGCTCATGCTAAATATTTTTACTTATCTTTGGCAGTTTCTAAGTCTTTTGCTTTTAATGCTAAAATTATTAATTTCTTTTTTTATTTTAATCAATATTTGAACAGTTATAGATGACCTGTCCCAAGGAGATTCAGTAAGGTAAGATTTAAAAAAAAATCATATTTTAGCAAATCCTAGAGAGAGAGAGAGAGCACAACTTATTATTGTCTTATGTTTTTGTTATTTAAGAAGTTCTGAAAAAGATGAAGGGGATGACAGCTGGCTTACATCAGAGGAGGAAGAACTAGATTTTACCCCCAAGGTAAAGTGCTCTTATGGAAAAATATTTCATAGCTGGCTATAAGATGAAGCATATATACTTTATTTTTTAACATTTGGGAGATTTTAGCAAAGATTTTTTTTTGCTATGATTGAGAGACTTCACTTCTATTCAGCCATCGTGCAAGTTTTCCCAAAATACAATTGCAGCTGACCTGATCTTCACCCTTTCTGTTCCCACCTTGAGCCCCTTCTAAAAAGACATTTAGTTTTGGCAGAGTGTATGAAGGTTTTATGATTTGGATAAACATTCAGTAGATGATGAGATAAAGACCACCTCATATATTGTACTTATTTCTGCTCATTTCAACAACAAATTAATGGTACAGCAACTATCGGCAGTTGCCACAGGGTGGAGGACAGCAGTAAAGGTAAACTTGCAGTTAACTCATTGGGCAGGGGACCTGGTGACATGGGTGGGGGGTGGCTTCAGAAGACTAACATGGGGAGAAGTGTGTGTAGGCATTCAAAATGCTCAGTTAATAATGTTAATGGATATTATAAGAGATGCTGGGTCAGAACAATGGCCTTCAGTATTAAATCGGGAGGCTAGCCCATATTTATCACACAATTGCAAAAACATACCCATCTACCTAAAAAATAACATCCCCCACCTGTGGGGAGAGTTCTTGTGTAATTGTTACTGTGATTCCATGGGAAGGAAATGCAAATAAGGTGGTCCCCTTAAACCCTATGGGAGTAACTAGGGAAGGGGGAGCGCATTGGGAGCCACTAGGAAATAGGTGGGGGGTGGAATGGGGTAAATTGGACTGTCATCACATTAAGCAGTTGTCTATCCAGAGGAGGAATATGGATGTGCCCCTCTCCTATGACTGTGGAGGAGCAGGATCAATGGCCTATTACAAAGGGGGGGCATTTAGGGGTAATGTATATGGGGTATGGTGTATTCTGTTGAAAATGTATGCAATCCTGCAATATAACACTAGGAGGCAAAATCCTTCCAGTATATGACCAAATTATGAACTTCTATACACTGCCACCTGAACTATGGTGCACCAATGAATCAGTGGACTTAATCGTTGTAAACAATCAACCAGCACCTACTACCCCATGCCATACCAAGTTAAATTGGTTTAAACAATACCAAATGTCACTGTATATATTCAATGAACACACAATATGAACAAAAGTACACAAAGATTACAAGAGCAACTTGCTGCAAACACCAACAGTTGGACACACTTACAATACACACTACAGGATGGCACTGACAAAATTTTAACCCTATCAAAGGAGGAGAAGCAGTGTTTTTGGTGGTGACCAGGATGTTGAACCATACTGCAGTGGTCAGGACTCAGTGTTGCTGTGGATTATCATAGCAGCTGGTGTATTGTTAACTGTATTTGTGTTACGTTGCATATGGAAACGATCAAGGGGGCACAACCCCCTAGCAAACAGCCACTAATTATAACCTATAAGTAATGTAGTAAGCCCTCCCCCTCAGTGTACTAGACAACCCAGACCCAACCTTCTTGGGCCCACTATAATGGGAAGTCTGGAACACTAATTGGAATAGGTGTGGTATGCCCGTACGAGAGAAGGTGCAGGGCACGGTACTACACAAGGGGCAGTGGGACAGATGGAGCATCAACACCTTCCACCTTATAAATAATATATGGAGATATACCTATCTCCTAGAGCTGGAGGGGACCCCGAAGGGTCATCAAGTCCAGCCCCCTGCCTTCACTAGCAGGACCAATTTTGCCCCAGATCCCTAAGTGGCCCCCTCTAGGATTGAACTCACAACCCTGGGTTTAGCAGGCCAATGCTCAAACCACTGAGCTATCCCTCCCCCCCTGGCCCTATCAGGAACTGTGTCGCCATATGTCCTATGCTTTTCCAGGGATACCTGGGCAGGAGGATCCCAAAAGGAAAAAAAAGGGGTGGAGTGTTAGGATATAGGTATTCAAGCCTGTCTGTAAAGGCCTATACTTTAAGAATTTAGGTATATGTTTATCAGTTAGCTAGTTATAGAGGTATAAAAGAAAGAATCTGTGTAAGGGCCTTCTCTCACTGTGACAGTCTGAGGCCCTGTTCTTAGGCCAATGCCTTTGGCTAAGCAGCAGAGGCAGCCATAAGCTGGGAAGCGTGCGGTCGCATCCTCACATTCCAAACTAGTCATATTAAAATAAGGCAATCTGGGGCTGTTAGGAAGGTGATCTGATCTATCACCTCCAGAGAAAGGGAAGAGCCTAGAAGATGTAAAAAAAATATAGTTTAATAGTTTTCTGTCTGGTAAAAACTCACTTAGCAATAGACACAGCTGGGAAACCCTTGTCTGTATAAATGTAGTTGTAAAATCCTCACTTCTGTATTGTTTTGTCGTTATAGTTCCTACTTTGCTATGTTTATTTGCATGGTCTCTGTCTCGTTCTGTAATTGTTTCTGTCTGCTGTATAAATAATTTTGCTGGGTGTAAACTAATTAAGGTGGTGGGATATAATTGGTTAGCTAATCATGTTACAATGTTAGAATTGGTTAGGTAAATTTTAGTAGAATGATTGGTTAAGGTATAGCTAAGAATATTACTATATAAATTAGGGGCAAACAGGAAGTAAGTTGGGATTCAAAAATAAGGAAAAAAGAACTTAAATTTAAGCTTGCTGGAAGTTCACCCCAATAAACATCCAATTGTGATCGTAGAGAATTTAATTTTATAGTACATGTTAAACAAAAAGGAAATACGTTGTAAAAGGAAATAGTTCTTCCGTTGACCAAGTCACATGTACACTGAGGTTTGGGTTGACTTACCAGTGGTGTTCAGGAGTGTGAATGTTATAAAGTAGCTAGATCGATCTACATTTTAAGTGAAGACCAGGCCTCATATTCCACTAAAGAAAGACTGGGAAAACTACACCAGGGATTTTGAAATATATTTAATATTCATTTTTATAACTCTTCCATGTTATAGAAAATAGTTTATATTTGAACAAAACCTATTATCTCTCTCTTCCAATCTGGGATCCTTTTGTGAAGTCAACATGCTGAATTTTTTAGTCATGCTCTTTTTTCTGTCCAGTATCTAAAAGGTCATGAAGTTTGACTTATGTATTCATTTATAGAGTTAGGCAGGGGGAGAAGATGGACTATTTTTCAAACACAAGAGTCTTCAGAAAGAGCAAAGGGGATATAGGGAATGACTAACCAGTTTAAATCCATGAGATTTAAATGTTCTCCCCTTCTATGTACGCTGCGGTATGAAAGGCCCAGATTTTTAAAGGTATTTAGGGGTTGCGGCACTCAGCATTGCATCACCTAAGTCTCATTTTCAAAGTGATATAGACACTTAGAAGCCTAAGTCCTGTTGACTGTAAATTGGGTGTTGGCATCTAAGTGCCTGAGTTTCTTCTGAAAATGAGACTGTGATGGGGCATCCACCCCTATAAAGGAATTAATTGAGCCCTAGGGAGGCTGCGCAGGAGGCAGCCAATTCGAGTGGGGCTGCAAGGAGCCGCCAATCAGGGCCAGGCAGGTCCATATAAAAAGGACTGCAGGGGAGAGCAGTTTCAGTTCCTCCCTGGATCTTGAGGAGGGGAGGACTGGCTGCCTTGCAGGCTGAAGACAGCTAGCACCCTGGACAGAGCAGTGCTTTAGGCAGGGACCTGGAAAGCTTAAGATAGCTTCTGGTAGGCTGCAGGGATCTGCAGACTGAAGCCCTGAGGCAAGGGCAAAGAGGGTGCTGAGGCCGCAGTGAAGTGGCCCAGGGAAAGGAACTGAGGAGTTGGAGGGGACACAGCAAGTGGCAGCTATTTACAGGGTTCCTGCTCTGGGACCCAGAGTAGTGGGTGGGCCCAGGTTCCCCCCACACACACACACACCACCACCACCACCAGTGAGGGATTGGCCAGACAATGGGCTGCAGTTGCCACTGAGGGAAGTGGCTGGACAGTGGACTGCAGTTCCCCTGGAAGTGGGGAGAACAGAGCGTGACACAGCCAGAGGGCTGTGCCATGAAGATGACAACATGGTTTTGGGCGTGACATGGGTCCTGGAGGAGAAGTGACAGCGGCAAGACACCATCAGAAAAGGGCGCACTGGCTAGCAGAGCTAATCCCCAGGACAGCCAGCCGGAGGCACCACAATGGTGAGTCGCACCCCATCACAGAGACTTAGGCTCCTAACTTAGGTATTACAATCTCGAGTGCAGCAGTGCCTAAATACCTTTAAAAATCTGGGCCAAAGTGCTTTGAAATTGAAAATAAAACAAAACAAAGGGTACGTCTACACTACGGGATTAGTCCGAATTTACGGAATTCGATTTTATGAAACCGATTTTTTAAATTCGATGGTACGCGGCCACAGTAAGCGGATTAATTCGGCGGTGCGCGTCCATGCAGAAAGACTAGCGTCGAATTCCAGAGCGTTGCACTGTGGGTAGCTATCCCAGAGTTCCCGCAGTCCCCCCCGCCCATTGGAATTCTGGGTCGATATCCCAATGCCTGATGGGACAAAAAACATTGTCGCGGGCGGTTCTGGGAACATCCTCCCCCTCCCTACGTGAAAACAACGGAAGACAACCATTTCGCGCCTTTTTTCCTTGTTGAACTGAGCGGACGCCGTACCTCGGCAAGGATGGATCCCGCTCAGCTCAAGTTTGCAGTCATGAACATTGTAAACACCACGCGCATTATAGTGCAGTTTATGCTCAACCAGGACCAGAAAAGCCAGGCGAGGAGGAGGCGGCTACGGCAGCGCGGCGACGAGAGTGATGCGGACATGGACATGGACACAGAATTGTCTCGCGCCACGGGCCCCGGCGCTTTGGAGATCATGTTGGCAATGGGGCAGCTTCTTGCTGTGGAACGCCGATTCTGGGCCCGGGAAACAAGCACTGACTGGTGGGACCGCATAGTGCTGCAGGTGTGGGACGATTCCCAGTGGCTGCGAAACTTTCGCATGCGTAAGGGCACTTTCCTGGAACTTTGTGACTTGCTTTCCCCTGCCCTGACGCGCCAGAACACCAAGATGAGAGCAGCCCTCACAGTTGAGAAGCGAGTGGCGATAGCCCTGTGGAAGCTTGCAACACCGGACAGCTACCGGTCAGTCGGTAATCAGTTCGGAGTGGGAAAATCTACCGTGGGGGCTGCTGTCATGCAAGTAGCCAAAGCAATCGTTGAGCTGCTGCTAAAAAAGGTAGTGACGCTGGGAGATGTGCAGCTCATTGTGGATGGCTTTGCTGCAATGGGATTCCCTAACTGTGGTGGGGCGATAGATGGAACCCATATCCCGATCTTGGCACCGGAGCACCAGGGCAGCCAGTACATAAACCGCAAGGGGTACTTTTCTATGGTGCTGCAAGCAATGGTGGATCACAAGGGACGTTTCACCAACATCAACGTGGGATGGCCGGGAAGGGTTCATGACGCCCGCGTCTTCAGGAACACTAGTCTGTTTAAACGGCTGCAACAAGGGATTTACTTTCCAGACCGGAAAATTACCATTGGGGATGTTGAGATGCCCATCGTTATCCTTGGGGACCCAGCCTACCCCTTAATGCCGTGGCTCATGAAGCCATACACAGGCAGCCTGGACAGTACTCAGGAGCGGTTCAACTACAGGCTGAGCAAGTGCAGGATGGTGGTAGAGTGTGCCTTTGGACGTTTAAAAGGTCGCTGGCGCTCGTTACTGACTCGCTCGGACCTCAGCCAAACCAACATCCCCATTGCTATTGCAGCTTGCTGTGTGCTCCACAATCTCTGTGAGAGCAAGGGGGAGACCTTTATGGCGGGGTGGGAGGCTGAGGCAAACCGCCTGGCCGCTGATTACGCGCAGCCAGACACCAGGGCGATTAGAAGAGCACACCAGGAAGCGGTGCGCATCAGAGAAGCTCTGAAAACAAGTTTCAGTGCTGCCCAGGCTCCTGTGTGAAAGTTATGTTTGTTTGTCCCTGTTGAAAACCCGCCCACTTGATTCACTCATTCCCTGTAAGCAACCCACCCTTCCCCCTTCCCCCTTCGATCCCAGTTTTATTTAAAAAAAAATAAAGTCAGTGTCGTTTTCAAATTACAAATCAAGAACTTTTTATTAACGGGGGGTAATGAACATAGGGAGAGAAATAACCAGGTAGTCCGGGTGGGGTTTGGGAGGAGGGTAGGAGTGAAGGAACAGGGCAGGAACAACATTCAAAATAATGAGAGCCTTTTGCTCGGGCTCTCTAATGGGGTGGACTGGCAGGTTGCACGGAGCTTCCCCCCCCGCGTTCTTACACGTCGGGGTGAGGAGGCTACGGGACTTGGGGAGGGGGGAGGGCGGTTATAGAGGGGCTGCAGCGGCACCCGGTAATCCGGCAGCTGCCGTTCCTGGAGCTCCACCAGACGCCGGAGCATGTCTGTCTGATCACGCAGCAGCCCCAGCGTTGCATCCCGCCACTTCTCCTCTCGGGCGTCCCTCCTCTCCTCGCGTTCGTCCCTTCTCTCCTCACGTTCATCCCTTTTCTCCTCCCGTTGGTCCCTCATGTCCTCCCGCTGGTCCCTCTTCTCCTCACGGTCACTGGCCTCTTGACGGAATTTCAATACAGTCTCCTTCCAATCGTTAAAATTAGCTCTCTCATCCCGGGTCGACTGCATTATTTCCGAGAACATATCGTCTCGGGTGCGCCTCTTTCGCCTCCTTATCTGGGAGAGCCTTCGTGCTGGGGGCGGGAGGATGGAAGAATTTGCAGCTGCAGTAGGAGGGAAAAAAAGGAGAGAAGTATGTAAAAAGATACATTTTATAGAACAATGCTTATACTCTTTCACGGTGAACACTTTTCACATTACATAGCAATGTACAAGGTCGCTTTTTGCATCTTATATTGAGTGCCCGCGGCTTTGGTGTTAGAGATCACAGCAGACGCAGGGCCGGGCAACAGATTTCGGCTTGTATGCAGCCATGGTAAGCCATTGTCCTGCTGCTTCTGCATTAAATCAGCGCCCTCCTTTCCCATAGCAAGCAAAGCCCTTTACGTGCTGCGGTTTCCCTGTTACCGTGCAGCATCAGATAACATAACAACCACCCCCCACCCACCCATTCAATTCTGTGGGATGACCCCCTCCCCCCACCACGTGGCTGGTACCATGGAAGATCCATGCAGATCGCAAACTAGCCCCCCCATCCACTTCTGTGGGATGATCGCGTTACCCCTCCCCCCACCACGTGGCTGGTATCAGGGAAGACCCCTGCTAGCCAAACGCGAAAAACTCAGCGACATTATCCACCCCCTCCCCCCCGCCCGCTTGGCTAACTGCAGGGAAAGATTTCTTTTCAGCTACAGGCAAACAGCCCAGTAGGAACGGGGCCACCTCTGTCCCCCTAATTACATTCCCATATCTCAAACAGGTTACCCTGAACGATATCACTCTCCTGAGGATAACACAGCAAGATAAAGAGCGGATGTTGCTTGAATGCCAGCAAACACCGGGACCATACGCTGCCAAGCTTTGTCAAGCAATGATACCGGATTACTTGCTGCTAGCATGGCGCGGTCAAGTGTCCTACCATGGAGGACGGAATAAGGCTGCCCTGCCCAGAAACCTTCTGGAAAAGCTTTTGGAGTACCTCCAGGAGAGTTTCATGGAGATGTCCCTGGAGGATTTCAACTCCATCCCCAGACACGTTAACAGACTTTTCCAGTAGCTGTACTGGCCGCGAATGCATCCCAAGTCCCCAGGGCAAATTAATCATTAAACAAATACTTGTTTTAAACCATGTTTGATATATTTGAAAAGGTACACTCACCAGAGGTCCCTTCCAGGGGGTCTGCGATGCCGCCTTGGGAGGGTTCGGAGGGCACTTCGGTCAGGGTCAGAAACAGCTCCTGGCTGTCGGGGAGAATGGAGTGCTGTGTGCTCTCCACAAGTTCGTCCTCCTCCTCCTCCTCCTCTTCCCCGTCCGCAGATTCGTCATGCAACGATGACATTAACCCCTCCTCGGAGTCCACGCTCAGGGGTGGGGTAGTGGTGGCGGCCCCTCCGAGAATTGCATGCAGCTCATCGTAAAAGCGGCATGTCTGCGGCTCTGCCCCGGACCGTCCGTTGGCCTCCTTCGTCTTCTGATAGGCCTGTCGGAGCTCCTTCACCTTTATACGGCACTGAATGGAGTCCCGATTGTGGCCTCTCTCCATCATCCCCTTGGAGATCTTGTCAAAGATCTTTGCATTCCGTCTCTTGGAACGCAGTTCTGCGAGCACTGAATCCTCTCCCCATATGGCGATCAGATCCAGTATCTCGCGTGTGGTCCATGCTGGTGCTCGTTTGCGGTTGTCGGCCTGCATCGCTACCTGTGCTGCTCAGCTCTGTGTGGTCACCTGTGCTCACCAGGCTGGGCAGACAGGAAATGAAATTCAAAAGTTCGCGGGGCTTTTCCTGTCCAACTGCCCAGAGCATCCGAGTTTCGATTGCTGTCCAGAGCGGTCACAATGGTGCACTGTGGGATACCTCCCGGAGGCCAATACCTTCGAATTCCGTCCACACTAACCCTACTTCGAACCAGCAAGTTCGAATTCAGCGCTACTCCCCTCGTCAGAGAGGAGTACAGAAACCGATTTTAAGAGCCCTTTAAGTCGAAATAAATGGCCTCGTTGTGTGGACGGGTACAAGGTTAATTCGGTATAACGCTGCTAAATTCGAACTAAAATCGTAGTGTAGACCAGGCCAAAAAATGATATATGTGCAGCAACATTCTACCAAGTCTTCCTCTCCCTTAAAGTTATCACAGAATTTACCTCTTAAATTGCTTGTTTACAGACTAGTTAAAAAAATCTTCATGAGCTTATATACCATATGAAACAAATCAGCTACTTACGAAGAAGCCACATACATTTTCCTTCTCTTCAGATCATATGCCTACTAGCAGTTTCCTGAAACAAGAAGTTATTTGAGTATTTTTCTACATGGATCCCGCTCTAGGTGGGCATGCGCTGTGTGTGAGATGATCAGGTTCTTTTGGCCAGCAGCATTCACTGGGGCTGTCTCTTCATCCTGCATATGCTCGCACCAATCCACGTGAAGACATAGTGGGTAAAGCAGGCCCAACCATCTCCCAGTTCCTCTTATCACCCATGGCAGCGAGACTGAATTCAGCAGTGTTGGTCTGCCAAACCATAACTCCCTCAATTAATGTTAGGATTAGTTTAGTACTTAACATTTTATTTTCCCATTGGCTAAAAATAAGTTAGAAAATATGAAGATCCTTGGTACCAAGGCATTAATGTCATGGCCAAGGCAAAGTCTCTAGACTTTAAGTCCTGCCCTTCTTGTGAGGTGGCAAATCCCAAAATGATGGTCATTCTAAATGACTTTTTTGCCTTGCAGTAGGCCACATACTTCACAAGTGCTCCATCTGTAGATCTTTCTCCGAATGGATACAGAAAGACTGAGATGCTGCCTGAAATTGATTGTTCCAATAGAATTAATGAAGAGCATCTCTGACTCAGAGAATTGTGAGTTGAAAGGTGGTTCAACTGCTCATAAACCACATTCAGCTAGTTCTCTGGTAAACTCAGCCAATATCCCTAGCACCCAGGGCACGACAGCTACCAAAAGACCTCAGACCTCATCTAGAGTTCATGATTGATCAATATAGGTTTCCACAAGTGAGTCAGTTGCTCCTGCTGACCATGGCCAAAAACTGCACCAATCACCTTCCCTGGTACAAACAAAGAGTAGGCTGAGGAGTCATTCTGTTTCTGATTTGGCCACAGTTCCTCCTTCAAAGCCTGACTCCCACTGCTGATCAAATCTATTGTCTGATGCATGCTCCTCGGCACTGGCCCCATGCCAATTGAGTTCCATAATCAGCCCATCTAATCTGTACAGATTATATTGGTTTCATCCACACTGATAATGTCAGATCACAATTAAGGACCTTTCATGTGAAAGTCATGCCCTCTTTAAGTCCTAGATAAAGAGTTCCACTCTTTTTGAAAGACTATAGAAAGACACTTTGGTCCCTAGATCTCTACAGTGTAGTCCAGAGGAGGAAACATGTTACACCTCAAATTTTTTCCAGGCTAAGGTCAGCTTCTCATACTGTTATCAACAGGAGTCCTCAGAGCTTCCCAAGAAAAGACCTCACTACCAGTGAAGGAGAAGCTCAACCTTATCTTCTGTTAGAACCCACACATCACCATCCCTGAGACAAGAAATAGATTCCACAGTCAAGAGTCCTGGACTGATCTATACAGATCTGTTCACCTGTTTCTCTCTCACACACACACACCCCACCCCTGCATACCGGTTCCTTATCAACCTCCTTTATTTCTTTTTGGAGGCTGGTACTAGAATTAAGGACCGCAAGGTCCTGGAAGTTATCAAAAAGGGTTATTTGGTCCAGTTTCAGGCCTTGCCCACCCATCCCCCTGTTTCTTCTCAGAGATTCCTCTTACAAGAAACAAGAGATAGTAATCCTCCTACTGCTCGGTGCAGAAGTTTGTATTGCCATTCTGAAAAAGAAAGAGGATGACATCTCCAACTCAACAAATTCATCCATCACTTTGGGCTCAGGATGGTCACTCTGGTTTCTATAATTCCCTCCCTAAAATCTCAGGATTGGTTTGCGACTTTTGACCAGCAAACTGCATATTTTTTATGTATGCCTTCCCCTCTATTGCAGAGTTCTTTAGCTTGGGATTCTGTATTGGTGAAAGAAGTGAGAAGTGATTGAGTTTGCTCTGACCTTTATGCTCTTGGGTGGGGGACATGAGGATGTGAAGGGTGCAGCCGCAGTCCCAGTGGAGATTGCTGGCCAAAAGAATCTGATCTTGCATGCTCCTGTGGGATTTATGTGGACAAAACATCTTGAAGCAACAGGCATTGAAATGTAAGTAACTGTTCTGTATCTTGATTTCTCTCTTTAAATACAAATGCTTATAGTATTAACATACCATTGCCAAAATACACAATAGGCTGTTAAGGAGCACTGGGTCTTTTTTTAAGCACCACCACCTGCTGAATAATTTGATTGAACATGGTAGACACTAGAATTATTTATTAGTCCTTTTCCATTCTCATTAAGCATGGAACATGAATAATGGAAGCACTACCTCCTGAAGGTCCACTCTTTCAACTGTGGTTTTCATTAGATCTTCTGAAACCTCCTTAGAAGTTGTACATGAAAATTTAGGAATATGTTTTAAAAGCATTGCATAGGGAATTACCTATGTTACACCAGTGAGGAGACACATGGTTAAATCTTCATGAACTTCTTTGAAAATTTACCCTAAAATACAGTCGTTAGATTATATCTGTCTGGATCACTAATCTCTTCTTATCCAAATTGCTGCAAACTTCTGTGTATGTATTTTTTTGTATCAATTTGATGACTGTTTCCTCCTCCCCTCAGAGGATGAATTTCTGAATTTCTACTTTATTTCACGTGCATTGTGTGTTAAAATAGAAGCAGTAACATCTTCCCATCATGATGTAGGAATTTTGGTGTCATCAGTCAGTGGACTGGGCCATTTTAAGTGACTAATCTGTTGACTAATCCTAGGGAATCTTTCAAGTATTTAAGACTCTTAGACATAAAATTGAAACAAAACGGCCCAAATGCCAGTATTGCTAATGCCGACTGGATTAAAGAAAAGATTTTGTAGAATATAATACACTTCGAAATATTTTATTTAATGGTGTATGGGCTAAATCTTTTGGGCAAAACTCTCATTGACTGACTTCAATAAGAGTGCTGGCTGAGTCAGGACTGCAGGATGGAAGCCTCAACTGGCATTGTCAGTAAAAAAATGTTAATGAATTTAGTCTTCAGTATTTGATAAAAACAGAGGGGTGTTACTTACTATTCATGTAGAAACTCAATGTGCTTAAAGTTAACTTTATTTACAGAAACCACAGAAGCCAAGTTTGACTCTGCTAATGAACTCTTCCCATCAATTCAAGAAAAACAGTAAGCAATTTGGGGGGGGTTGGGAGGGGAATCTCCTTTACTACATTATATGTTGATAGGAAATTGTAGATTTATTATGTATTTTACTTCCTCTTTTAAGTATATTTCATCTTTGTTTTTTTACTATAGTAGGTGAGAAAAGTAGCATTATGAGAACAGAACATATAGCCATTTCACAGCAAAATAAATCAGATTGTGAAGCTGAAGATGTCATTGAATCCCCTCCTAAGCCTTTTTCCCAAGTCAAGCCCTACCCTCGACCTGTCCATCCCTCACCTGGCTCCTTTTCAAAACCTTCCCAGATGACTCCTCCTCTCCTGGGGTTTAAACAGGTAAATTTTTGTTTGTGCAATTAATTTGTTGGTTCCTATGTTGTGTTTTTCTTTTTCAAATTCATCTATGATTTTATGAAGATGGCGAGGATATTAGAATTGGAAGTCCTCAGTCATCAAGGCAAAACCTCAAACAAGTAACCAGAAATCACACAAATTTGGATAAAAAAGAATGTAAAGAACTGACAAATGAAGATATTTCAGAAGCAAACGAACAGGAGAAAGAAGAATTAGAGGAAGAAGACGAGGAGGAGGAAGATGATGAGGAAGAATTTAGTCAGGAAGAAAAGGAGGATGAAGATACAGAAGATGAAGAAGGAAGTCAAGATGATTACACAGATGATGAGGAAGAGGAATATGTTGGAAAATTGGAGCATGAGCATGATCAAGAGTTAGAAATCTTCAACAATGCTGTTAAATCTGAAAGGGAAGTTAAACGTGGAAGCAAAAATATACACGATGGTGGTAGTCATGAAACATGTGAAGAGAGAGATCAGGAAATGCAGGAATCTGTTGATATTCCTGTGTCTTTTATAGCTGGACATTATGAAGGTTTAAAGGAAAATATAACTGCCATATCATCTAAGATGGTAAATAATGAAGTACCTTATGATTCCTCAAAAAAAGAAGATGGTAGTGAACATGAAGAAATTCATGAATTTCAGAATACAAATGAATTGTTACATACAGATGGAAATGAGAAAATCAGATGTAAGACCCGCTGTTCTTTTGAAGACTCTGAAATGACAGCCTGGAAAAAAGATGCATCTCCATCTGTCTTAAATAGTTGTTATATTAAGGAGGAAAACTCAAACTTAGTAGATATCTTTGAAAGTGATGATGATCCTTGGTCAGAGGCAGAAAATCCAAGGCATGAGAACAGAAGACAGGACTCAGAGAATCTTAGATTTCTAGGTGATCAAAATGCTGGAAAGGAGCAATGCAAGAATTCTGAGGGATTGGGTAATACAGTCTGTGAAACACTGGAACCAGAAAGTGAGAATTTGCCTGTAAATAGCGGTGAAGAAAATCTAAAAGAAGCGTTTCAACCAAGCATCAAAGTAAGTAAAAAGGGACAAACCCAATAACAAGGATTTTTACACAGGTAAAGCAGAAGATAAGACACAAAATACTTGTGTTGTAGCTGAATGGTTTGAAAATAGTTACATGAAAAACCTTAATAGAAGATTGCTAACAAGAATCATGTAACTCAAATTTAATCTGATCTTCAGCATTGAATAAAGAAATGACTGACTGTAAATTTGTTTCTAATAAAGCAGAGTTTTCATGCATTAGTTAGGATAGTAGTGAGCAACATTTTTTTTTATTCTAAATGTGGTTATGATGCTATAGAAGGATGAATTTTAGACTCATTGTTCTGAAGTCAGTATAATTTGTGCATAAAATAAATAGGGTGTTGTTTGCAAGAGTAACTGGGCTCTGACAAAATCCAAATGTGTTATGAAAAATAAATTGAACTAAAACAGCATAAACTGATTTTATTTATTTATTTTATTTTTACAAAAAATGAGTAAAAGAAGGTGGTTGGAATATAAAATCACTTTTAGAATCAGATGGTCAGTTGCGCTCCTCTGGGACAATACAGATAAAGCCCATGATTAAGTGTGTGAGATCTGGGAATAAAAGCATTCTTGGTTGAGGTGATGAACTAAGGAATGAAATTCCAGAGGAGATTAGGTGAATCTGACCATCTTTAGAAAATGCTGCAAGAACTTTTCACCATAGCAAAAATGATACTCACAACATTGATACCTTCATCCAAACAAATGTGCCCCCATCCAAAAAAACAAAACAAAACCCACCTAAAACAAATGAATCATCCACCCAACTAAACAAACCCCATACCCAAGCATAGTTTTTTGCCTCAAAAAGTGACTTTGCTATTACTGTTGATTTGATGTAGGCACTCAGACACTACAATGATGAGTGGGAGTATAACATCTTAAAATAGATAGAAAGTAATTTGTTTTTGTTTAGTATTTTTATTTGGGAAGATATTTTTCATTCAATCTCTTTCTACTAGGAAGAATCATCAGAGGAGGAAGATGACATAGAGCAACCACAAATTTCAAATGTTGTAGATAAAAGTTTGATTTGTAATGGCAACCGTGAAGCACAGAATCCCTCAGAAGATACTGCTATTCGGAAAGGTAAATTAGTAAATAGTAATCCAAATGTTTTTCTTAGATTAGTTTACCATGTGAGAGTACTAAGAAGAGATCATAATCTGCTGCCTCTGGTATTGTGAACCATGAGATGTTTTTCACTTGCACTGGTACACTTTCATGGAATGACTCAGCTGATAAATCACTTGGTTCCTTTGTTTCTGAGGGACTCCAAAGAGTACAAGACACACATTACAGATAGTCCCTGTCTTGAAGCACTTACAATCTAAAAAAGGCATAAAGTAGATTGGACATATAAAGCACAGAAATAGGAATAATTTGGATTTTTTATAGCCTACATTTTTAAATTGTCACCTCACAGATATGTCTAAAATGATGTTGGTGAGATGAGGACAACAATCAGAAGAGTTGGTGAATGTTACATCCAACCCTTTAGTTGAGGTTGTATTTCCACAAATTATCTAATTTCACAACCTTCAGTTGCTTTTAGATGATCAGATAGCAGCAGTGGCTGGTACTGATGTTTTTCTTCTGTATCTGGCAGGTAGGGTTCAAATCTATTTTTTGATGGGATATAGCTTCCATGGCCGTGCCTTTGTAACTTTTGAGTACTGCAACACACTACAAATTGGGCTACACCTTAAAACCATTTGGAAACTGTGGCTAGTACAGAATACGTTTAAGTGGAGCTCCTCAGTGGCAGCATGTAACACCAGTGCTCTATAAAAATCCATATTCTATTAAATCTTCTATACCAGTCCAGATATTTGTTAAAGTTCCTCCCAACCAGCAGATGCAGCCAGAATACTGAATTTTGAGGATGTCATCATGCCTTCACATATAAGGATTTAGGTATTTCTCAGGGTATGTCTACACTACAGCTGCAGCACTGCATGTCATAGAATACCAGGGTTGGAAGGGACCTTCAGGAGGTCATCTAGTCCAACCCCCTGCTCAAAGGGGGAACCAAGCCCCAGACAGATTTTTGCCCCAGATCCCTAAATGGCCCCCTCAAGGATTGAACTCACAACCTTGGGTTTAGCAGGCCAATGCTCAAACCACTGAGCTAGCCCTCTGTAGCCACTGTAGCACCGTAGTATATATGCTTCCTATATCAGTGTAGGAGTTGTTCCATCAGTGTAGGTAACCAACTTCCGTGAGAGGCAGTAGTGAAATTGATGGAAGAATTCTTCTGTTGATCTAGCCGTTTTTGGACCCAGGGTTAGGTCAACTTAAGTGCTGCACTTAAGTTGCAAAATACTTCACAGCCCTGAAGGACATAGCTAAGTCAATGTAATTTTTAAGTGTATACCAGGCTTTAGCCTTCAGTTTCTTTCTTCAGCGGGTATAGCAGGTGTTTAGTGGGCTCCCACTGGAGGAGAGAAGAAAGATGAAGGCCTAAAGAAAACAGAGTGACACACTGTGGTGTTGCAGCTACCTTAGCAGCACATGTGAATTATTTGTATACAGATTGAGATAAATTGTGTATGCCTATTGGCGATCTTATGAATACAGGGCTTATCTGATAGAGTACAAACTAATGTGAAATGTTTATAAGAGAAACGTAAAATTTCATATTTATTTTATTCTGTAGATAAAATGTCAGTATTAGGATTAGACGAAGAGGATACAGAATCACCCTGGGATTCAGAGGTACTTTCCATTAATATGGCTATTATGATCCCACCAATTTTATTCAATTCACTACTGCTCAAAAGTTTACTTTTATTGCATTTCTGACTTCCTCATTGCTTAATGGATCATAGGCCTTGATGCTGTGGTTTTGAAGTACTTCTTCTATATTAGGGGCTGACTAGTTAAGACTGCTAATAACCTAGGTCTCCTGGCAGTGGACCCCCCAGATTCAATTAGTATTTCTAACATCATATTGAATTATTAAATAGTTTAGTTGTTTTAAATGTTTTTGAAAGGTAAAAAAAATTAGGTATTTAAATCTGGTTTGTTTGTTTTTTAATTTGAAAAAAGACAATGAAATCTTGGCCCCATTTAAGTCAACAGTAAAACTCTCACTGAATGGATTTGGGGCCAGGTTTTCACCTTTTATCTCTTTCTGCAAGCATTGCCTCTGTAGAATCCCCTCTTAAGCTGATGCACATTATGAAAAAGCTGTAACCATTGGAGCTGCACATACACCCTAGCTATGGTCTCTTGCCTCTCCCATATCCAGAGGATAGCCCCAGTTGCTACTCAGTTCTTGTGGACTGCTTTAGGCAGCAAGGAGAATGTAGTGGTGTTTTACCACATTAGTCTCCTTTTGAGAGCGTTTAACTTTTGTCCTTTTAAAATTTTTATCTTAAAGTTTTAGGATAGTTAGTGTTAGTCTTTGTCAACTTTTTGGCCTTGTTGGACTTTGTTTCTTCAGTCCTCCTCATAGCATTCCCTGTGCAGCTGTGGGCCCGTTGATTATCGTAGGGTGCATGCACAACTAGGGTGACCAGACGTCCCAATTTTATTGGGACCGTCCCGATATTTCGGTCTCTGTCCCGCGTCCCGACCGATCTTTGGTCGGGACGCGGGACAGAGATATCCGCAGGCAGCACTTTTTTTTCTCTCTCAGCCGGGACTCGCTCGGCTTTTTTTTTTTTTTTTTTTTCAGCCCCCCCCTTCCCTCCCCCCCCCCCCTCCCCCCCCCCCTCCCCCCCCCCCCCCCCCCCCCCCATGTGTCCCAATATTTTATTCCCCTCATCTGGTCACCCTATGCACAACTCCCATAGACTTGTGTGCTGAGGACATGAACATCACCTACACCTACAGTATATTGATACAAACAATCATTGTAAAGAACTGCAATTATTATTCAAGCAGTCTTTTTTTTTTCTTTTCTTTTTTATTTATCTTATTTCCCTACTTCATGTTACCACTTCTTCTGTGTTTATCAAGGCTAGTTCAGACATCTTAATTGACAGAAATTTTAACTAGCATTTTATTAACACTTTAATGAAAAATATTAATAAGTATTATGATTTTAAAATAGTCTATATTATGACATTCCTTTTCCAGAGCTTTTTCAGAGATACATGAGTACTATGTATACTGGGTAGTGCACAAAAATGTTTGGTTGTAAATCATTGCTGATACCCAGCAACTAAAAATATTTATACTTTTTCTGTGGAAAGCAATTAAAAATTAATTGTATCCAGGTTATCATGCATGTTTTTAATTAACCAGTGTGCTTCTGAAAGCCCAAGAAAACTACCAGTCAACCTGTTAATTTCATCTGCTGTCAGAACTGACACACACATGCAGAGTATTTTTGAGGAACCAAATGAAGGTAATTGTATCATTGTATTATTATCCATACTTCATGAGCTTTTATAAAATAAGCTTAATTTTATATGTACACCTTAGGAATTCTTCAAAACAAGGAGTGGGTGGTTCTCTCAGTGGCAATAGAAAACTGCTGGCTAATTGTCATTATTGATAGATTTGTTTTTTTTATTCTTGATAAGAGCAGAAAATACTTTGACATTAATTCAGGAGATGATCCATTTCAGAGGAACTGTGGTAGTTTGTATGTCCTTGGCCATTGACTAGCAGCTAAAATGGGTAGTAATTTGAATGATACTCTCCTTAGTAGTTCAAACTGTATTTTCACTAGGCTCTTGTAAATGTTCTTCAAAACCTTGACATGGTTCAGGTTATTTATTTGTATGGAAAGTTTTTTCTGACAGAAAAGATGGTATGAGATATTTTTTATGGTCAAAAAGTGTTATGATTTGCTGCTGTTATAGTTGTTTCCTCTCTATAGTTTTATTAGCCCAGGAGGTTTAGCCTATGAAAGTTATAGAGAGATGGGGAGTTTTTGGCTTGATAGAATGTCTGACTCTGAATGACCTGAGATCATCCATTGTATATTACTTGAGGACCTCATAATCTCCATCCTGAGAGTGAGGAACCTAAGGGGGAAGGAAGATTTGTGTGAACTCCCAGAGGCAAAGACAGATGTTAAGTATTTTATTTGCTTAGCATCTGTGCGTCTCATAAATGGTACTCTCAGTGCCCAGCTACTTTGGATCCATTGCATTTATATTTTCAAATATTCCACTTTCCAGAGCTTAACAGGTGGTTCTAGATAGAGAGGAGTGAATGAAGTAGATAATTTTCTTGGAAATATATGATTTTTTTCATTTTCTGAATTCACACTTTATCTATGAATACTAATTTATTTCTGAGTCCAGAAAGGGTAGTACTTGGCATCTGAGAAGTCTAATTTTCTTAGCAATTCAAATGGCAAATGAGAAGTCCATAGTTGTATCCCTTTTGTGTGCCAAATAATCTTTCAGTAAAGCACCGTAAAAAATTATTGCTCTATTCAATATTAAAAAAGAATAACAATATGAACCTTGCACAAAATAATGGTTAATAGTTACAGATGTCTTTTGATTGTTCAAGACATTTGACACCTCACATCTTGATTAGTATAACTGTGCAATACTTAAAGCTACCTTAGTGGCCACTCTGTTTCAGTTTGTGCAGAATTTGGTGGTCTGCCTGGTTAGTAGAGCAGGTCCAGCTGGACCCATCATCCTTATTCTTCATTCATTCCAGTGGTTTTGGCTGCAATTAATATTATTTGTCAGTCTGTAAAGCCCTACATGGCTTAGGGCTGGACAATTTTGGACATATTGGACCAGATTTTCTGGAGTGCTGTGGCTCTTTGGCACTGCTCAGGCACATAAAGGAACTGTAATCTGGCCACAAATTCTCAACAGAGAGACCATGGAAGAAACTCTCTGTTGGGTGTAGCTTTGCCAGATCCAGGTCTGTGCCTTTTCTCCCTGCCCCATCTGGTGTAGAGTTCCAATCTGCTATGCCAGGGGTTCTCAAACTTTTGTACTGGTGACACCTTTTACACAGCCTCTGAGACCCCCCTTATAAATTAAAAACACGTTTTTATATATGTAACACCATTATAAATGCTGGAGGCAAAGCGGGGTTTGGGGTGGAGGCTGACAGTTCGCGACCCCCCGTGTAATTATCTCATGACCCCCTGAGGGGTCATGACCCCCAGTTTGAGAACCCCTGTGCTATGCCACTCCACTATTAAGAATCAAGCCTCTTCTCGTTCTCTTTGCACCAGCAAAATGTCTGAGATACCTGATGTACTTTTGCTTACTGTCCCCAGAAGTGCACTCTTGAGGACTGGAAGAAACTGTTCTCATTTGAAAGTTCTGGGCTATGGAACTTGCTACCTCTGCTGGTTAGCCAGAGTTCAAATCTGTTAGCCTGTAGAGCAAAGACTGACTGTTTTCAACCCAGCATCTGCCTGATTCTCTAAACTTTGTTGGTAATATCTGTCCTCTTCTGAATTTCTTGCCTTTTCCTGGTGGGTGAACGTTGAGCACAAAAGGGTAATACTTGGTAGCTACTTTTATATTGATCTCTCTCTTTGTTTTGCCTGGAAGCTAAAGTAATGGATAAAATGTTATTTGATAAAATAATACATAAACCTTAATACTTAAAATAATAAACTTTCTGCATGGTGCTCTGTGACTATTTGCTTATGAGGAGGGCAAGAAAGTTCTACTGCTAAGACAGCATGTTTCTTCCTATTTTTGTCTTTAAAGAATTATGATTTTGTCACTCTCATTGGAACATGATGAACATATTGATACAATTAAATGAAAATTTCATTTCATATATGTCATTAGGTTGTAGCCAAAACTTTTTCATCTTTTTGAAGGCTTGAAATCCTGTACTGCAGGGTTGCCTTGGGGAAGTCCATTGCTTTGCATTCCCTTTACTTTGGTATGATTCTGCTAAAATAAATAAAATGTTTTTTAAAAAGATCAAAAGACAGTTGTGGAAATACATTAGAAAGATTACCATATCACTGGACAGCAGTTTTGCTGAGATGAAGTAATAGTTGCTTATAAGAACACTTGAATTTTGGTAGTATTAAAATTATGCTATACATCCATTCTAACACATTTTATATTCCTCCTTGCAAAAGAGGATCAAGAAACTATATGATGACTAAGGTAGAGGCTACAAGAAGTGTAGACAGGCCAGTAGATCACATGGGTATGGAAATGATATTACACTAGACAAAAGTTGAAACTGTTATTGAGAATTGTATTAAAAGTAGACAATACAGCCAAACAGAAGAGTTGTTTCTGTTAATTCCTGGTAAGCTAAGCACACTGATCTGTGGATCTCTGAACTGAGATGACATAATTTAGTGGTTTCTATGTTGAGAATTTGTTGCCAGATAACTGAACTGAGATGACATAGAATCAGAGAATATCAGGGTTCGAAGGGACCTCAGGAGGTCATCTAGTCCAAACCCTGCTCAAAGCAGGACCAACACCAACTAAATCATCCCAGCCAGGGCTTTGTCAAGCCAGTACTTGCATATAACTCTTCTCCAACTCCTCCCATCTACTGAAAATAGAGATTCTTCAACACACAAACACTGGTGGGATAATCATAATAGTACTGTTGCACTGCTTTATGACACATTAAACTACTCCACTCCACTTTGGCTTTTGTAACTTTCCAATCAGGGAATGAATTATTGCCTTCTAAGAAAGAATAAAGGTTTTATTTTTGTACTGTTAATCAGCGTGGCCTTATTGCTTCACATGAATTACTCTAGCTTGGTCACTTGAAATCTGAGGTGCATGTTTGAACAATCGTGTGTTTCTATAATACTAACATGTGCTGGTTGCTATGATATATTTAGCCTAACTAAAAATAAGTTTTGTGGAATTAAAACCAATAGGCAATACATAGTTGTCACACAAGGTACTAATTTTGCATGAAGTTGATAACTATTACACTTCAGGATTTTAAAAGACACTAGATAATACTTTCCCCCCCCTCTTTTTAGGTTTTTGTGAAAAAACTCTTGATTCACAGGTAAGTGTCATTCATGCTAAGAATTTGTCTTACTAATTAAAGAATATATCATTATTTGAATTTTATTTAATTTTTGTGTGTTGGATTGTCTATAATAGCCAAAGACCACTCAAGCAATTTTAGAAACAAATGACACCTCTTCTTGTCCTGCAAAGGGAATCGAGATTGGCAAAAGGCAAAAATCAGGTAATATTCACTACATCAAATTTTGGTGAGGGACTGGGCATCTTCATTAACTAATATTTGTCTTAAACATTGCTTATTTTTTTCTTTTGAAGATTTAATGGAAGAACTTGGTTTAGATGATGCAGATGATATTGAAGGTATTTATATGGTTTTTGTCCTTTTTTCTGACTAACATGTTTTAATTGACTGTAAATCATTTTTGTATAAATTGCAATGTATAAAACTTCCATATTTAATTTGTTAGTATTCTGTGCTTTTAACAACATACCTTATAACATTTGCTAATTCTTTCTTGAAGAACACGCAATAACTGATCCAAAAATATAGCCACAGTTTGAGAACCTAAATCTTGTATAGAGAAAATGTGGACTTAAAGGATTTTTAATTTTGTTTAATTTACGTTGATTTGTAATGTTTTTTTTTTCTTTTATTAATCAGCCAAGAGCTGAATTCAGGGTTCTGTGTTCCCGCTGCAAAAATTAGGTGTTAAGCATGTTACCCGGGGTTTTTGCAACCCAAAGCTCTTGGTAACTTTACTCTGTGTGAGGAGGTATCAGGAAATAAATCAGGGGAGACCCGTCCGTCCGACCGATAGATGGCTGGCACAAACAGGACAACACAAGAGTGCTTTCACTTAAAGCTAAACTTTACTAGTCTCAAGCACTTACACTCGTCCGCAACAAGATTAGTAAAACACCCCCAACCCTTGATAATTACCAAAGCTGAGTGTGGCTTTCGAGTGACACAGCGGCAGGCTTCCAGTGGCCAAATCTTCCGTCTGCCGGTGGGGACCGCAAGATGTATCCAGAGGGAGAGTCCAAAAGAGTCCCCAAACGAGTCCAACTATCTCAAGCTTTTTCCCCTTATTTATACACTAGTAATAGAATGACATGTCCCTTAAAGAAACCTCGTTAAGTAAGCAGTTTCAAGCAAGAGGTTCCTTCTGATTATTGATTAACCAGGTGTGGGTTTTTCCAGAGTCTGCAGCTCTGAGACCCCAATAGACATTCCTGCTCTTTTAAAATGCATGTATCAGCAACTTCAACACAATTCATATCAGGAAGGACGCAGGGTCAAGCTGCCCCTTCCATGGCACCCCAAAACCCCCTCCCCTCCTGCCTTGGTCAAGCTGAGTTTGCTGAATGGCCAATTTACAGCTTGCTGACTAGGTTGCTTTTTAACAATAAGCCATAGTGGTTTTAGGCACTTTACTGGTTTGCCAAAGTCTCCCCGTACAAGCATATCAACTGAAATGGAGGGAATACAAAACCTTGGACTCAGTTCTAGGCAGGTAAGTAAAAGAGAGAACTTTCATGTATTTTGAAATGCATTGTAAATAAAGTATATAGCATACATGTAGTCTGTTTATGATTTAGGATCTCAAATTCTTTTTGTTTTTAAAAAGAAAAGGTACTTCAGTTCTCCCCACTTCGAATTCAATGGAGGCTAAGCTTTTTAGAGAAATTTGTAAATGTGTGCTTGTAGTTTGAGAGCAGAAAATGTGTTTAAAAGCATGAGCTTTCATTTTTCTCTTCTTTTTGCAGTATGTGCTCTTTTGGAAGAAGCTGAAAGAGTTGGATACTTTATTATTTGTATTACAGTAGCACTACAGAGCCCTAGTAATAGACCAGGATCTCATTGTGTTACAAATTCAGAACAAACAGATGGGCAGTTAGTAGCATATTTTGTTGGCTCTTACTGTTCATCTGCTCAGTGTATTCCAGTAAGTTCCACGACACCTTATTCTCTCCAGTTTCACATTATCTCTCTCATTATCTGTCAGCGTTGAGAGAAACATTCACAAATATTTCTTTGTTTCAAAGTGGCTTTAAGCAGAGTTCATGTGCATGGAGATGGTCTCATGTCACTAGTGGCTAGATCAGGGGTGGGCAAACTACGGCCCGCGGGCTGGATCCAGCCCCTCAGGACTTTGGATCCGGCCCGTGTCGCCACCGGCACCACATCCCTGCAGCCCCCGAGTGGGGGGGCAGAGGGCTCCATGCGTTGCCTCCAGGCACCGCCCCACGCAGCTCCCATTGGCTGGGAACGGGAACCGCGGCCAATGGGAGCTTCAGGGGAGGTACCTGGAGGCACGGTAAGGGCAGCACACACGGAGCCCTCCGCCCCCACCTCCCCAGGGGCCACAGTGCTTCCAGGAGTGGGCCGGGGACAGGGCAGGCGTGCAGGGAGCCTGCCCTGTCCCCGTCCCCGTGCCGCTGCCATCCCGGAGCTGCTTGAGGTAAGCGGTGCCGGGCCAGAGCCTGAATCCCTCCTGTACCCCGCCATCCAACTCCCTGCCCTAAGCCCCTTGCCTGCACCCTGCACCCCTCCTGCACCCCAACTCCCTGCCCTGAGCCCCCTCGTACACCCTGCACCCCTCCTGCACCCCAACCCCCTGCCCTGAGCCTCCTCCCGCAGTCCGCACCCCTCCTGCACCCCTTCCCTGAGCCCCCTCGTACACTCCGCACTCCTCCTGCATCCCAACTCCCTTCCCTGAGCCCCCTCATACACCCTGCACCCCTCCTCTGCCCCAATCCCTTGCCCTGAGCCCCTTCCTGCACACCGCACTCCCTCCCACACTCCGCACTCCCTCACGCACCGCAACCCCCTGCCCCGGCCCTGCATACAATTTCCCCACCCAGATGTGGCCCTTAGCCCAAAAAGTTGGCCCACCCCTGGGCTAGATGTTTCCAGTGTCCAAGGGGCCTAGGAGCCCCTATTTCATTACTCTGTATTCATTACTCTGTACTCCGTTGGATCCCTGGGTACCTTAAATGCTATGCGGTTGTGGCTCACAGCCCTGACACCAACAGCTAGTATACAAGCATGCACCCTGGCATAACACCCTGGCCTCCACCACCCAGTTACTCTTTTCTGGGGAACCTCAACAACCCTTCCAGCCTTGAGTTCTTCCCCAAAAATGTCTTTCTGTCTTGTTTGGCTTCTCATTTCTGGTGTTCTTGTGCAGCTTTCTCAGCCTCTCATTTTAGCCAGCTCTAAATTTGCAGTTGTTTCACAGTTGCTAATTTTAAACTTCCTTTGTTCTGTTTCCACACCTGAGATAATAAACAGAAAATAATTAAGCTGTAATCTTTCTTTGATTGTTTCCAGCCTTTTGACTTGGGAATCGCTTAAAACTATTTTACTGTTGCTTGAAGTATAATTTTCAAATAGCAAGCTGTATGTGAATCCTGCTGTCTATGCCAATGTGACACTTAGGGGTTCACCCAGGCCAGTTATAGTGTTCAGTCAACATCTGCCTTGGAACTCTGGGTGCCGTTTTTTCCCCCCCACATAATGCTACATTTGTAAGCTCAACTGTCATAATAAAAAGATTGCACTACAGTACTTGTATTAGGTAAATTGAAAAGTACTATTTGTTTTTTACAGTGCAAGTATTTGTAATAAAAATAAATATCAAGTGAGCACTGTACACTTTGTATTGTGTGCTGTAATTGAAATCAATATATTTGAAAATATAGAAAACAGCCAAAAATATTTAAATAAATGGTATTCTATTATTGCTTAACAGCGCGATTCATTTTTTTAATCGCACGATTAATCACAATTAATCTTTTTAATCAATTGACTGCCCTATTAATAAGCTGCTGTGTACTGTCTCTTTAAAGGAGCAGCAAACCTGATAAGGTTTGTGGATGCCACAGTAAGAGGGGCTGAGCACTGTAGAGAAAGATGTTTTGGGGGCAGAACTCAGGGCTGAAAGGATTGTCGATGTCCCCCTGTAAAGAGTAATTTGGCAGTAGAATCCAGGGTGTGACTTGCATGCTGGCTGTTGGTGTGAGCCACAACAGCATAGCATTTAAGATACCCAGAGTTCCAAGGCAGGTGTTGCCTGGTTTACTGGTTTGGATGAACCCCAAAGCATCACAAATACTACTTTTCCATATTGCTTTCCTAGATACTGATTCGGAAATCATATCTGTTTTTAGAATATGGGGATTTCAGAGCATAGCTAAATATCCCTTTCCCATAGTGTTTTTATGCAAATGAAATAATCAGTTCCTTCTTCACTCTGTGGTCACTGGAAGAATCCCTCTATAAAGTACCCTTATTTGTTAGGAAGGAAATCTCAAGACAGAAAGGAAAAAAAATAAATCTCTCCCCTTAATCATAAGATAGCATCAAACATAATGTTTTTTGGCTTGCTAAGGTACACGCAAATTATGCTCTGTTAGAGTAGTAGTCTCTGGATGTGCACAGATTGCCTTGGGATGTGTCTAAGTGGTTTTGACACTGTTGGGATAACTCTGACCACTACATTGCATCTGAGGGTAGAAAGATGCAGTCTACTATGTTGTGGTCATGGATGACTGAGTATGCTACTAGAATTTAGCATTACTGTCTGCATTTTAATTCTTTTGAATCTGATATTCTTTTCAGATGTATCAGACTGGGATTCTACTAGCATTTCACTTAAAAATTTACCGGGTACTAAAAGCCCCAAGGTTTTGACATTTGGGAATCCTTCATCTTTACCACCAACGTTAACAGCAAAGGATGATGCAGCAGCCACAGCTTCTGGAGTTATTCCTCCAATATTAGAAGAAATGTCAAAAGCTCAAACTGTGTCTGCACCAGAAAATACCCATTTATACTCTCTCCAAAAACAACTCCTGCCAGTAATACTAAAAAGCAAAGGTATTTGTTTGTTGATATAATCTGTTATAATTTTTCCCCCAGTTTTTCTTAGTTACAATTACTGTGGAAGAAGTTACTTGCAAACTGGAATTTGGGGAGTGGAAGACCTTTGTGATCCTTCTATCTTGTCCTTTTCCACTCTCTCTATACCTTAATTTGGCATGAGAAGGTGTGCCTGCATCCAATTTTCAGATGTCACAAAGTCCCATTTCAAGGCAATGGAACTTAGGGCTTGCCTTCACTACAGCTGCTGGTCGATCTAAGGTATGCAATTTGAGTTACGTTAATAGCGTAACTCAAGTCGACCTAACTCAAGTCTACTTACCGCGGGGTCCACACTACACTGTGTCGATTGGAGCTGCTCTCCCACCGACATTGCTCCCGCCTCTCGTTGAGGTAGAGTACAGAAATCGATGGGAGAGCGCTCTCCCATCGATTTAATGCAGTGGTGGGCAACCTGCAGCCTATCAGGGTAATCTGATTGCAGGCTGCGAGACATTTTGCTGACGTTGACCGTCCACAGGCACAGCCCCCCACAACTTCCAGTGACCGCGATTCACCGTTCCCAGCCAATGGGAGCTGCGGGAAGTGGAGGCCAGTACATCTCTGTGGCCTGCTGCTTCTCACAGCTCCCATTGGCCAGGAACGGCGAACTGTGGCCACTGTGAGCTGCAGGGGGCCAGGCCTGTGGATGGTCAATGTCAGCAAAATGTCTTGTGGCCCGCAATCAGATTATCCTGATGGGCTGCATGTTGACCACCACTGATTTAGCGTGTCTTTACTAGACTCACTAAATCAATGCCGCTGCATTGATTGCAGCAGCGCTGATTTAGCTGCGTAGTGAAGACAAGCCCTAAGACTCCTAACTCTCATATGTGCTTTTGAAAATGTTTCTCTTAATCACTATACCCTTTTTATATTGTTTTTCCCATATACATGTCTTATTTTTGCAATTGTTTAGGTAACCTGTTGCACACAGTGATTGCCTTTGCATTGTTGATATGTTTTAAAAATTGTCTTTGACTCTGAGTCTCTCAGTTTATATTTGAGTCACATTATTCTAAAGTTTGACACCAACTCAGAAATATAGCTGAAGAAAAGGTGAACCATGGTGCAAGTCTTTCATAAATAAGAGGCTTTGGACATGAACCTTTCTTCTGGGATGGTGATAATGAGGATAACATTCTGGGTTGGGAGTGGCGAGGGAGAAAACTCTGATACAAAGATGCATCAGCACTGATTCACCTCAGGAAAGAAGCCCAGCTGCTTCAAGCAGTGCCCGGGAGATGAGCATGGTGTAGTTGCATATTAGGTCTACTTGGCGATGTTGTTCAGAATTGTGAAGCTTCATGGAAAGGACATAATGACCCTTGCTTTGAAATTGCTGTTATTAAGCTGTCAATGATTAATGCTTCAAAAGAGCATGGAAAAAACTAAGACCTTCAAAGTCAGAATACTGCAATAAAAATAACTTTACTGTTCCAACAACAGGATCTCATTTCTCACTGGTAAGCAATTGGTTGTCCAGTAACTTCATTACACAAAATGTAGAAACACAGAAAAATGTTGAAAAGAAACATACAAGACAATGAACATCAAAAGATGGTAATAGTGTTCCTAGTTACCCTCTAACTGAGGATACCCAGCATTTAACTTGTTTTTTTTCTATTTTAGGACTATACACTGTCACATTTCCACTTAAAATTGATGATAATAGCGAAGTCCCTACTAGACTTTGCAGTATGTCTGGTACTTCACCCTTTTCAGGATAAAACCTCTGCCTGGGGTAGAGTTCTTTTTAAAAACATTTTTTTTTTAAAATGGGTGATTTGTTTTTGTTGGGCTCTTTTCACATAGAAGGGGGGGTCAGAGTTGTGGGTGCCATTATGATGGAAAAGTCTTTTTGAAGAGGAGGGTTTGCAGTGTTTCCTAAAAACAGTAAGGCATTGGATTCACCAAGGGCTTGTTTACATGGGAAGTTAGGGAACAGCAAGGTAGGGTGTGGATTTACAACACACTAGCTACTCTATATATAATTCTCCGTGTGGCCTCTTATTGTGTACTGAAAATACCTTTGTGCACTTGAGCTTAGTCCACTTTAAAGTGTTCTAAGCTAAACTGCCTGAGGGCACTCTTAGACCTCATCTGCATTATGAGGTAGGGCTGTGATTCCCAGCAAGTGTACACATACCTGCGCTAGCACATCGAGCTACCACTAGTATAAATAGTAGTGTAGTTGTGGTAGCATGGGCAGTGGCAGCACAGCTTAGCCACGCCGACCACATACCCACTGGCTTCAGATGAAAGATTGTTCTGTAGTTGGATTCCCTGAACTGAGAATGTTCTGTCCACAATACTTGCATGCTTAGTCCTGGGTTTTGTGATCTGCAGTGTCCCACAGGAGTACAGCTGTCTCAGCAGTTGATTGAAATTTGGTCTTTAACATAACTGGGGTTTGATCCATTAATCACTATGAGGATTGGGACAAAAGCCATAAACTGTCATTAGAGGCTGACTGAGAGGACTTGGACATGGGCCTGATGTATTTACAGCAACCTAATAGAGAAGGTGCAACTTTATTTCCTGATGTGGAATAAATGGGGTTATTCTTTGAGGCACTTGAGAAAATCCTGTAAGCTTGATAAGATACCAGCCCAGAATACTTCTGAAGGATTTCTCCTTCAAGCAATTTCCTTACTAGTATCTCTCCAGTGGATGCTGAGATTTGGTATTGGTTCAGTCCTAGCAACCCTTCAGGCTCAGCAAATGTTCTTCACAAGTTATCTTGGAAAGATTTATGCCATTCACAAAGCAAGGCTTCAGCCTGTTGTTGCACCAGATTGGTTACTCCGGGGGGAATTCTGCACCAATAAAAATTCTGCACACAGTGTTTGAAAATTCTGCATATTTTATTTGTCAGAATAAATCATGACAGTTTGAATTATTTTGGTAATTTATTTCAAAATATCTGTCAGCAAATATGTCTGTAACAAAACAGACAAAAAAAAGATTCTGGTAATTATTTTTTTTTGACAAATAGATTCCTTGTTAGGCATATTAATACAGAACTTTGTGTAATTCATTTAAATTACAATACAGAACTGTATTTCCTGCACCTGTCAGAAGAGTGCAAAGGCTTGGGGGAGTCAGGGGTAACGGAGGAGCTGAGGGAGAGGGAAGGAGCCTAGGAGTAAACCTGGAGGAAGTTGGGTGTAGGTGTGGTTTTTGACACCATCTCTGTAGGCACTGTCATTACTAAAACAACCATGTCTAAATACCTGTCTAATATTGTATTGTATTACTGCTGTGACTGGGCAGGCCTGCAGTCACATCATGAACATGGCCCCGGAGGCAGAATAGCTCTGATTGCCAACCTAAGATGTGTTGTAATAGCAGATATGTTCAAAGGCAGTCTCATGGTCATCTCTGAACACTTCTGCAAAGCACAGTTGATTAGATCACTGGTTCTCAACCAGGGTTATGTGTACCCCTGGGGGTACTTAGAGGTCTTCCAGTGGGGACATCAACTCATCTAGATATTTGCCTAGTTTTACAATAGGCTACATCAAAAGCACTAGCGAAGTCAATACAAACTAAAATTTCATACAGACAACAATGACTTGTTTATACTGCTCTATATACTATATACTGAAATGTAAGTACAATAGTTATATTCCAATTGATTTATTTTATAACTGTATGGTAAAAATGAGAACATAAGCAATTTTTCAATAAGTGTGCTGTGACACTTTTATATTTTATGTCTGATTTTGTAAGCAAGTAGTTTTTTTTAAGTGAGGTGTAACTTGGGGGTATGCAAGGCAAATTCGATTCCTACAAGCAGTACAGTAGTCTGGAAAGGTTGAGGACGACTGGTTTAGATTCTGTTTCAGGAGAGGAACAGAGTACATCTTTCAGTCTTCAGAACCTGTTTTTGAAAAGGGTTCCAAAACATTCCTATAGAGATCTTTTCATTTCAGTTGTCTCTTATTTGAATTGGCCAATTTTTTGAAGTTCTTAGGAACATTGGAATTGCCATATGAGATGTGGCCAGTACCAGATGCTTGGGAGGATCCCAAAATGGATAATTATTCTGTAAGCAGAGTGGATTAATTTTAATCGAAGTAATTTAAATATTTGATTTTAATCTTGTTTTGCATTTGTACTTTTTAGTTCTTTTTCTAAAGAGCGATTGATTCCCATTAGTTGGTAACCATTAAAACATGTTGATTTGCAACTAAATTAGTCTTTTAGTTAAATTTGGTACCTCTTTTTGCTTACCAGACAGATGCACTGTATCTATACACATTTAAGCAATTACGTTGCTTAACATTTATTAGATGCTTAATTTTTCCTTTTTTTAATTATGGTAGGAAATGATGATTGATGTGTTTCTTATTTACTAGATTAATATTTTTACACGCAATTTGTTTCAATCTCTATTTGGATGGGAATTAGAATTCAATTAAAAATGCACAAACAATATTTAAATACTTACCTTCAGTGTGCTGGATACATTTAAAAAAAAAAGAATCAAAACATTTTGCATTTAAAACATTATCAAACCAAGGAGTATTGTCTGTACTTTGTGAATTGAACTGATTGTTTCTGGTCACCATATCCTTAAAGATTTTAGTACTAGTAGAGCTCATCCTCTCTCACCTAATTTTTATTCGTACATTGGAAGAAAACAAGCTTTCCTGGTTTTTCATCTCCCAATAGTTACTTAACTTTAAATGACCTAGTCATTGAACTGAACTATTTGAATAATCTAAAATGAAGAAAATATTCTCTCTGCCCCTGCTGTCAGACACTAGTTTAGCACTTTAACAAACTCTTGTTCCATGTGCTTGACGAGTTCCATAGCTTAGCTTTCTTTAAAATTTCAAAGCAAAAATGTAGTTTAATATTTTTTATTTAATTGAATTATTTTAATAGATTATAGTAAATTTAGGCCTTCACATAGGTTGTCATAATTTCAAATTTATTTTTAAATAGGTTTATTTTTAAAAATAAAAATGTATCTAACTTAAACAATTTTAATTAAATCAAAACTATTTTTTTAATTTAAAAACTAATTTTTTAATTTAAAATATTTTTTTTTAAATCCACTTTGTCTGTAACATGTCTACAGGGGCAACTTCTTATTTACTCCAGACATCTTAGTTGTGGTGAACATTTGTGAGAGTGAAATTTTTAAAACTGGTATGGTAAATTCCTCTCCACTGCCCTCCCTCTACTCCCGTATTTTCATATGAATTTTTATTTTAAATAGCATTCATTTTATTAATACAATTGTTCACACGCACACACGTATGCACCATTAAAGGATCATTAAAGTTGCAAAGTTAGATAATGCCAGAACTAAGGTTGTCCTGGTAACACTAATTCAGACTCCTTGTGCATATGCATTATGATACATTCTGGAATTATGTGATGACATCCTATTTTTTTCCACAGGGCACCAGCCTCATTTAGTGCACACAGTAGTCAGTGTTCACTTAATGAGCAGCTATTCAATATTTTGTTTTCTCTTCACTGTTCATTGTGTGGCCCTAGGCATTATTTATTGTGCACTATTCAAATCCTGCTCTGAAGACAGAATGCCTCATAGGCTTCTCTATGGCTCTCATCACTATAGTTATTTGTGAAGCACTCATACTAATTGATCTTCATGATACTCCTGTGAGGTGAGGTGGTAGTAGTGTCCCTATTTTAGAGACAAGGAACTGAGGCACAGAGAAATTAAGGTCAAAAGTATGCACTAACTTTTGGATGCACGATTTGAAATTCCTAGGACCTGATTTTTCAGATTCTTTCAGTTGCAGCTGTGAGGACACAGCACTTCTGCAAATCAGGCTACAAGGTCTCAAGTCGGGGATCCAGAAAATGAGGAACACACAATTAATGGCCACGTGTGAAAAGTTTGATTTAAGTGACTTGACTAGCATCACAGAGGAAGTCTATAGCAGAGGCATGGAGAGAATTCAGTTCTTCAGGGCAGCATTCAGGTATCTTAGCCATGAGACTATTCTCTTTCTGCAATCCTCTGCCTCATTCATAGGTTTTGAAGGATTAGATTTTTGTCAATAAATTTCAATTTCACCATGCATACGCAAACCAATGAAAATATTTCCATCGATGATAATCAAATTGTACAGAGAGGCAAACTAAGAAAAATGCTGTTTGAAAACTTCTCAGAATTTGATTTAAAGATATTTGCTTTGTATATTTTGACATAGGATGTTAATTTATTTTTTAATGATTATAAAGCTTTAACTTTTTGAATCTCAATGTCTGTCATTAAATAAGTGTTTGACTCTCTCCCACCCTCCATAATTTCACCCAACTCTGGAAAATTTAAATCGATAAAAATTGGAAAAAGATGCCAAAAACCCATACTTCTTTTTGCAGCTGTGAAAATTTAAATCAATAATTGAAAAAAAATGCTTAAAGATAAATTTTGATGTTATCCACTGAAATTATAAAAAATAATTGAATTCTGGTAAGCCTACTCCCAATTTCTGCAACAAATGAGGCAGGGGTCCTGTAAACAGCCTCCTTTACTACACAGCCTTGATTGACCCCCAAAGCAAGTCCATCCTGTGCACTGAATGAGGCAGGTATCCTGTGGAAAAATGTGATCATGTAATTAGTCTGTGTCATAATACAGATATGCAACAAGGCGGAAGTAAGGTGCATTGAGCAATATGACTGAGAAATTATATGTCTAATTATCTATTTCCAAGAGAGATAGGAGTGATATGTGTTTGGCATCTATTATTATAATGATCTATAATAGATTTCTTTCATATATATAAAAAGGAAATTAATTGGAAGAAAAGATTCAAAACTACACCAGCTCTTATCTTAAATCTGTACTTTTGTGTCAGTTTCTGCTTCAAAATTGCATACATTTATGAGAAACTTGAATTTTCCATTGATGTTTTAAAACTTCCTTGTTGTTTAATGTATATATGTTAGCTGTAAGAATTTGCAAAGTAATATAGGCAGAAGTAAATGCTACAGGCTAATGCCTTTAAGTTACAATTACAAGCATTTTTATTCAATATTAATTTAGATGAACTATCCGAACCTTCCTTTAATATGCGATCACCAGATGAAGAACGAGAAGATGCAGGTGAAAACTGCAAGAAGCAGGTATGTAAAGCAAATTTGTTTTAATTTAGATAAGGCTATCTTGAAAATCGTTTCACGCTAATGTTATACCAAATAAAATTGACATTAGCCAGTTCACATGCTGAATTGCTGGATGATAAATGTCACAAAGTCCTTGCTAAGTACTTTTTAAAAACTGTAAATAAGCTTTAGAGCCCATGAATCAAATCAGCCCTGTAAACTAAAATCATTTTATCAGTGGGGCTGGTAGTGCCACCTTTTATTACGGGTGCCCAGCACTTCCCAATAAAAGAACCTGTTCTCAATTGCTTATAATTTTGCCATACTTTAACCATTGGGGCTGAGATTTTCTTTGCTGGTTGTCTACCTCAGGCTGATTTTTTTTTTTTTTTCCCGAAAATTTCAGCGAAATAGGTTCTGCCATTTTTCAGGGTGAAGCTAGGGAGAAAAACCTTGATTGGCCCATGTTAAAAAAGTCTGGTAACGTTTTCTTTGAAAAGAAAGAATGTAAATTTGCAGGAAAGGTGAGGGGAAGAGGAGGTGTAGAGGAGATTCCTTTTGTTGTCCCCATAAAAATCTTTGCAAATTTGACCAAGTTACAGGCTTTTGAAAACTAGCAGTTCACACATTCACAGTAGAAAATTTAGATTTTTGTAGCTGAATTCCCCAAATATTCTGTCTGTACTGAGCGCGTTCTAGCTTGGGGCTGAGCAGGACTTACTCTACAAATGCAGTGCTTGGACTACTGCAGTCTGTTCTGGGACTAGGCACCTAAACTGAGAGCAGGGAGACTGTCTCCTGTGCTTTCAATCACCCATCCACCTCCTCCCCCATTTCCTCCCTCCACCGTGAGCCCAGGCAGTGTGGAGGAGAAAGCTGCCTGATTTGAATACAGAAGAGACAAGAACTGAGCCTGAGGACGGTGGGGTAGTAGATTGGGACAAGAAGCCTGGAGAGATGAGAGATGGGAGACTGAGACTTCGGGCTGGGAGGGTTGAAAACTGGGAATGGGAGAGAGGGACTGTGAGCTAGTAGGTGGCAAGGAAACTGAGATAAGATGAGGAGCCAAGGGGAAACTGGGACTGAGAACCTATGGGTTGGGAGGAATGACGTGATGAGGGAGAGGAGACAGATCTGACAAGGAGTCAGATTGTGGGGAGAGAACTGGGACTGGCTGGTCAAAGAGACTGGTGCAAGGACCTGCTATGTGTCTGTCAGATTGAACTAGGAGTCTTGGAAGGAAAATTGGGCTTTGGAGCCAGAGGGGACGGGGGAGGATAGAGGTGACTGGATGCCAGGTTGCAGGAGATAGATTGGATGAGGAACCAAGAGAGGAATTGGGATCAGTGGGGAAGGAGACTGGGGAAAAGGAGCTGGGGACTTGGCGGGTGAGACTAGAACTGGCTGGGCAAGAAGACTGGGATAAGAAGACTGAGGAGTAGGGACTGGAACAAGGAGCAGGGAAAAGATGGACTGAGCCAGACCATTTGGAGAAGATGTGGCACAAAAGGCCTCACTTGGGGGAGTGGACTGTGTGCAAACTCCCCATGGAGGCTGGAATGGAACTCAAGATTCCTGAGTGGCACCGTTCCTCAGCTGTCAGCAAATATTTATGAAACCTGCTGGCAAAGTGTCTTACCCCTTTTTGTGTTTCTCCTCATTGAAGCTAACAAGCTACAACTGCTATCAATTACTCCATTAGCTCAAGTGGCAGAGGTCTATAGATCTAAAGGTTTCAACCCTACTAATGACCCATGGCCTAATATAATGCCACATGGGAGGGTTTTTTTTAGTTTGCTTATTTAAAAACCAAGGAAATGACACACACACAAAATGAGATTAAAAGAACATTATTACAGTTGCAAAGTCAAGCACTCAGAATTTCGGAAATGCAAGAATTAAGGGTGCCTATGTAGCCTAGTCTGACCCCCATGTGTATATGCATTATGACACAGCCTTTAAATGTTGTTTCTTTCTCCTTTACATATTTAGATTTGTTTTCCAAGGCTGGTTTTTGATTGGCTGAAGCAAAGATTCATTAAACAAAGCATAATACAAACCTGTAAATTTTTATTTGTTAGAACAATAACCTTATTAAAATGTAAATTACAAAATTGTAATTTTGGGACAAACCAATAAGAGTTTATGCAAAACATATATGGTGAATGGAAGAAGAAAAATAAAGGAATCATACAAATTAAGGGCCAAGTTCTGTCTGCTTTACTATGTGTATAACCCTATTGGCTTCAGTAGGAGAGCTCTCTTCTTCAGCCTGCCTGTTTAAATTGCACAAGATTTTACATAGGAGACAAGATCTTACTTTCCTTTTCAACAACTTTTTGTTAAAGGGACATGGGTATTCAATATAAACTATTTTTAAAAACCCTGTAACTGGAAGAAAACACGTGTTTGATAATGGTGCAGTAATTATTACTGTATTCATTAAACTAGGTGATGGTAGCCAAAACATTAATTATTGGTATAGTAGAAATGAAGCCAATGAAACAGAATATTGCACAAAAGTTAATGCCCCCTGCATTTTGCATGGCATGGAAATCTTGTGTCAATGTTTAAGCCCATTGGGCGTATTGTCATTAATTTGAATAATTTTGTAGTTTTTAAAACTTGAAAATCAAAGGTATAGTGAATTCAAATGTGGAGGATACATGCATATCATTGGAGCAGAACCAACCTCCACCACATGTGGTGTTTTCAGCAAATAACTAGAAATAGATCTGAGTCCCTTCTTTGTTAGAAGCTGTGGGAGGGGACTTCTTGTGAAGAAATCTCCACAAGGATTCCCTCACAGAGATTATCCCAATCATCCCAGTGGGAGTTGGAGTTTGCCTCCTCACCACAGAAAATTTGCCCCCCCAAACCTGGAGGATTTCAGGGGATCTGTGAGAGACCAGGCCATCCATGCAGCTGCATGGCCCCTGTGAGAGTGCCGCATCTTTGGATCTGTGTTACTATGACCTCCTCTTGGGTGGGGCAGATCCTGGAATTTAGGGTGAGGGGAGATAGTTAGCACAATCTGTGAACAAACTTTTCCAGGTGACTTCTGTGTTGAATTTTTCTCTAATTTCAAATATTTGAAAGGAGACATTGGGCCAGGATGGCTCCCCTAAGGGAATAACATGAGCGCTAGCCTGTCTCTTCTTCCCCTGATTTGTTTTCCTCCATCTCCCATAGTGCAGTCTCTGGACCATTGAGAGAGGGGTCTAGGTAGAAAGCCCTTCTTCACAGAGAGAAGGTGATCTGTATATGGGTGAACTCTTTCTCCACATGGATTTCAGAGGCACAATCCATTCCAGTGTCTTTCTTTAATTTATATATTTGAAATTACAGAAAGTAGATGGGTTGAAAATTTAAAATGAGTTAAGAAACCACATTGCTCAGATAAATCCAATCCAGCCAAAATAAAGACTCTATAAAATAAAAAATAAAGACTCCTTTTATATAAAGTACACTCAATAAACCTTTTGAATGTTTAGGGATTTTTTACAAGATTTGGTTACAGACCAGTTATTTTCAAGACTTCTTTGGCTCAGATTTGTGATATTTGGACAAGCTGGCAACATAAGCTTACTAGACTAATTGTAACTGCTGTTCTTTTACTAATTTTTCTTTCTCCATACCTGCCTTCTTAAGGATAAATACATATTAGACACAACCAACTTGACAGAAAAAACAGCATCTGATAATCAGACTGACAAAACAGAAATTTCATTTCCACATCCAAAAATGAAAACTGAGCCACTAAAACAAAATGAGGACTCACATGGTGATGATGTGCAATTAAATCCAAAACTTTGGGAAGAAAGATATGAGAAAATGTGGGTTGAAAATGAGAAAAGGGAAGTGAAAACAAATTTTAAAAGCATTACAGCAGAGCTAAAGCAAATGTTTGGTGAAATTACCGGTAATGAATTTCAGAAAACTACGCCCATGGAAGGGACATTACAAGATGGCTTCAGTGAAGAATTGCAGAGCATTCACGAAGCACCACATAATTTGACAAAACCCACCAGTAGAATAGAAGGAAGAAGTGAATTTATGGACCTATGCTCTGTGCTTGAACAAAAGGAATCCAGCAATGAAAACGTAATTTCCTATGCTTTAAATTCCAGTTCTCATGAGCATCCCAATCAGTATAGCATCAGGCTATGTGAAAATGATAACAAACCGTGTACGGAACATATATGGAATGTAAATGAAGAGGGTTTTACTAACAATGCGGAAAGTACAAAAGTAGCTGTAAATAAAGAGAGGGAAGACCAAATAGCTGCTATGGAAATAGAAGAAAATGTGGATGGAAATATTTCAAATTTAGCAAATAGTCCTGGCTATTCACTAAAACATAGTTTGAAAGAAAGCATTTTGGACAAAAGAGCTAATATTCCAGATATTGTAAGACCTGTTTCTACAGATGATAAAAGCACACTTCTTGCTGTAGCAAAAACCAAACGTGGAAAAGACTCACACTATTTTATTGATAATATTCCCAAAGACTGCTTTGTTGGCAATCCTAAAGCTAGTAATACTGAAATTGAAAGTAATTTGGGAAACTCTCGACTATCTCGTGATGAAACTTTGAAAAGACCGTTGGATGAAGAACTGGAACAAGATATGGAAAGATTTAAGAATGAGGTAGGAATGCTGCAGATAGTATTCCTGGCTTTGGAGAAAGAGAAAGTACAACTACAAAAAGAGGTAGAGGTTCACCTGCTGCTGCTTCATTTTCATTGGTCTTTGCTCCACATCAACCATCCTGTTCACTTCAGCTATTCATCATTTCAGAAAGGTTTCTTGTGCAAATTGGCTTTTTGTGCAATGCAAATATATTTCATATCTCTAGAGAGAGGCAGGTGGAGAGAATCTTCCTTTCCTCCAGTATGTGGTTTAGAAGATTTAAGAAATCTAAAATTTAGGTATTCTTAATAGTAGTCTACAATTCAAACATAAAGGACCACATTCAGTTCTAGTGTAAGTAGTTGCCACTCCATTGACTTCAGAGGAAATGCACACATTTACATCAGTTCTCACTTTGAACCAAAGAATGAAAATAGCTTCTGAACAGGGTATTGACTAATCTTTGCATCTGCTCTGTTCTGTGCATGTGTATCTTTCATTACCCTTTGCTGAAACTCTTCAGTTTGCAGTGAAACCATTCTCTGATTAGGTGTTTTTCATTCAAAAAGAATTGTCTACACATTTCTATTAATCATATCTATTATGTCTACATAACAAACACTATTCATTCCTTCTAACTTCCTGTCATTAATACAGTTACGCTCTTCATTGCTTCATGTTTTGAGATGTAAATTGTATTTCAGTTTTAAAGGGTATGTTTTTATTAAACTTTTTAGTAGTGAGTGAATTCATCTTTTTTCCCCCAAGAGTGAAAGTATTCCCACTCACTTACTACCCTGTGTAGTGGAATATTATGTAAGTGTAGTTCTTTAAAATTAAAAATACTTTTAATTCCTTTATGTGAATCATAGGAATACATTTTAGTGTACCTTCTGGCAAGAATACCTCTTTATTAATTCAAGAAAACTATGACAAAAATGTTGAGCGTCAAACTTTCTTATCCTAGGTAGAAGAGAAAAAGAGAAAGCAAAAATGTGGGGAAATGTTGGCAATGGAGAAAAGAGAAGATACTTATAAGTCATATATGCAAACGTTGGTTGGAAATGGTATTAATCAGCAAATGAAACAGAAACTTACTATAAAAGGGAACCAGTATTCTACAGTAGAAAGTGGAGAAACCACAGAAGAAGAAAAACACATGAAGAACAGTATTTCCTCCAAGGAAAGAGCGAAGTTAATTCAAATACCTTTGAAGGGGTAAGATAGTAAAAATAAATAATAATCTTCATTTATTTGCATGTAAACCTAATTGTCTTAAGTATTTTTTATTCTGTAGCTTAATGAAATAGTCTTCCACCTGTGAAAACTTGGGGGTACACATTGTGCTTACTTACAAGTGACACTAAATTTACCTTCCTTCCTAAAAATAGTTAAGGACATAATTTGTGCACTGCCCATTGACCAAATGAACACATTGACCAAAATTTTTTTAAAAAAGGTTGCCAAAAGTTAGGCGCCTAAAATAGACTTAGGACCCTAAATTAGCTGCTTTTAAAAAAATGTTGAACCACCTAAAAATTCTCATTGACTTCAGTATCAATATTCAGGCCAAATACATTTTCAAATCCAAAATTATACGGGCAAAAATATGATGGGATTGTGGAAACTGGTTGCAGACTTAGCTATAGAAAGACAGTGGCTCACAGTTTAATTTTTTCCTTTTCTGGTTGGGTGCAAGTTGTCTCTTTTATAATCAGTAAAGTTATAGATTTCATTGTCATTCTATTCATTTGTGTTTCGCAGGAATAAGGGAAGAGATGATACTTTTAACGAGTTACCCAGAGTTGGAATAGCGTGCAGATGGACAAAGCTTGGCTTGCCATCACACATGACCAGTTCCTTTTAATTTTGCTGCTTAGTGGCAGCAGGGTTTTCTTAACTGCAACCTAACCTTTTAGTCACTTTTTTCTTTTAGTGCTGAACTCAGTTGAGAGTGTAGGCAAACACTAGTCCTCATCACCTTTCTTTTCTTTTCCCCCTTTAGGGCACAGTGATACTTTTGCCCTGAGCAAGAGGTAGCAAGTTGTTGGTTTGCCTGTAGAACAGACCAGAAGGAACACTGTGACTCAGTTGTTGCACGATCCCTGGAGCAGACAGGGAGGCACAGTGAGTCACAGTTTGCTTTTTGGGTTCCCGCTTGCTTTAATAAGTACCCTGTACCAAGTTTGTGCTTGCACAGCGTATTTCCGCTGGTTGCACCAGGATAGCTATGTTAGCTGGTTCATTGTGGGTGAAGCCAGTGCTCTGCCTGCTCTCCGTTCTGTATCTCCTACTGTCTTTCATTTATGTGGGGGTGCAAAGGATGAGCATTGTGGAGGCTGTGTTTTCTTCTCTCTACTGATACCTATGATCCTGGTAGGTGGTGCAAGGGAATAAGGGGGCATTTATGCCTCTCTATGCACTTGTGCATCCATGAAAGTCAGGCCCCAGTGACAAAATCAAAACATTTGGCCACCTCTGGAGTAAGGGTTTAGACAAGGCAGGATGTAGAATGACAATATAAAGTATTTTTGTTATATTACATATAATTAATAAGAGAATTAAAAATAACCACATGGTGGATTGATTAAAAGAGTAATTTATAAAAACTAAACACTGCTTATATTTGAATACAAAAGTGTATTCTAGTAATCTAAAAAATATTTACAACATGAATTTATTTTCTATAAATAGATGGAAATTTACAGTTTTCAGATATCTATTTCAACTTAACTTTAGCTAAAGAAATGGATTAGTAAGAGTCACATTTATGTCTGTATAAAAAATTCCATCACTATTCCTTGCCTGTACAGAAATCTCAGAAAATTGTTACCAAGTTGATCAAATTGCAGATAAGTAGTTCTTGGAATTGCCCAAACGGTAAATAAGAGCACTTTGTGGGGTTTGAGCCTGCAAGTTGCTGAGTCTTTTTCAGCAAACTATTCTTAATTTAAAGCACTCAGGGCCAGAGTGCTCCGCACCTGGCAGGATTAAACCCGTTATGTCTAGAAGAGAGTTCAAGGGTGTTGTTATAAACACACTATAAAACATTGAAACACAGGAAAATGTATGAAATTTGAACATTCATTTTTGTCAAGAGAAAAGTATTTTAACCATTCTGTTCAGACACTGTTATAATACAGTGGTTCTCTCTGTTTCACTTTGACTAGAAAGGGCTAGATTTACTTATTGGTGGAACCTGAGCTGCTTGTCAGCAGTAGAAAGTTCACCAGTGGAGTAGGTGGACATAATCGTGCAAAACACCTACAGTCTCTGTTCTGTAGGAGATCTAGAGCCATCAAGAATAGTCATCATAGTGGATTTGTCTGGTCAAGGAGAAGGTGGAGGTAAATCAGCTGGGAGATGTACTGATTCAGTGACTCTTTCAGGCTTTTAAAGCAGCTCTTCCATGGTGAAGAGCTGCAGTAATGCCACCTGCCCCTCAAGGTGAATCCCCATTCTAGAGCATCTGTTTCCATGGGCACAGAAGAGTGACATTTGCTCCTGCTGGGCTGAATCTGACCCAGGAATTCTAATGCATGTGGCAACATGTTATGTGTGGAGGAAAATTTGTGCTTAGACTGTTGGTGTGTCCTTCGCTATTTGGTGGAATCAGCTTCAGTACTTTATCGTAGAAGACATTTTTCTTTTAAGTGCGTCAATGTTCCTGGGTATTGTCTTCTATATTATTTTTTAATTTGTCTCTTTTACAAAGTATTTTATTTGAAGATACTTAAGTACTGGATTTTTTTCTTTATTCGTGTTGAAAGTAGTAATTCTGCCTTGAATGTGAAGGATGTAAAGAAAAATGAAAACAAAAAGCGGATTTCAAAACAGAGAGGTAATCAGCAGATGAATTCTACCAATGGAAATCAATTCCAAGTACTGGATGATAGCACTTTGAGTGAAACATCTCAGGATGAAGGAAGGTACAGAATATAACAATGCTATATTTCTCATTTAAGACTATTAGAAATGTAACTTATTTAAGGTAGAAATTAGCTTGAGAACTGACACTAAAAATAAGTACTACAGTAGAACTTCGGAGTTACGAACACCTCCGGAATGGAGGTGGTTCATAACTCTGAAATGTTCATAACTCAACAAAACGTTATGGTGGTTCTTCCAAAAGTTTATAACTGAACATTGACTGAATCCAGCTTTGAAACTTTACTATGCAGTAGAAAAATGCTGTTTTTGACCATCTTAATTGAAATGAAACAAGCACAGAAACAGTTTCCTTACCTTGTCAAATCTTTTTCTAAACTTTCCCTTTATTTTTGTTTTATTCTTTTTGTAGTTTACATTTAACACAGTACTGTACAGTATTTGCTTTTTTCCCCTTTGCTACCTGATTACGTACTTCCAGTTCCAAAAGAGGTGTGTGGTTGACCGGTCAGTTCATAACTCTGATGTTCGTAACTCTGAGGTTCTATTGTATTTGTTTTAGAGAAACAAGTTGGGTGAGGTAATATCTTTTATTGGACCAACTTCTGTTGGTGAGAGAGAGAGATTTTTTTCCCTCAGGTTTTGGAAAGGTACTCACTGTCACAGCTAAGTACAAGGACAGATAGTTCAGCATAAGTAGTTAGCACATACTCTAAGGCAGTGGTTCTTGAAGTCAATGCAAACTAAAATTTCATACAGGCAATGACTTGTTTATACAGCTCTATATACTATACACTGAAATTTAAGTACAATACTTATATTTATTTATTTTATAATTATATAGTAAAAATGAGAAAGTAAACAATTTTTCAGTAATAGTGTGTTTAGTGTACCTCATCCAGTGCACTAAATGCCCCAATAACTATGTGGGTGAAGCTAGACAATCACTATGCTCTCAAATGGACTCTCACAGGGAGATGATAAACGACAAAAACATTATATCACCTGTGGGTGAACGCTTTTAACAAAGAGGTTAGCTAGAAAGTGATTGATCAGTCCTCATCCTCAAAGGAAACCTGCACAACATTTTCGAAAGATGAGCCTGGGAGCTTAAATTCATAACTTTGTTAGACACTAAAAATTAATAAAGACACTGGATTCATGACTTACTACAACAATCTGTAACCCACTATTCCCCCTTTTTGTCCTATGACTATAGCCTTTTTTGATAGCTGCAGTAGAGATGAATTGATAATGAAGACTACCATTGTTAGAAGGGTATGCACTTGTATCTTCTAGCTCAGGTGTTTCTCATCCTTTTAGAGAGCAGGGACCAGCTTGCTACCTTCCTAAACTGTGTCAGGGAGTTCTCATGGACCAGTCATTGAGAAACACTGTCTAGCTTACAAGAAGGCTGGCTTTAAGGAGGTTCAGTGCCATTCTGATATAGGGGTTGTCGCTTTATCTGCTTGGATGACTGCCAGATAACAACCTTGTTGTCTCCTCATTCCTTCATATAACAATATGAGTTGAACTTCTCTGCATCCCCGTGCTCTCCCGTTGGGCCTGGGTCCTTCAAGTGTCGCTGTTAAGTAAACTTTGGGCATAGGCTTTTGTGGGTAAAATTAACAGCGTAGTGTCAAAGTCAGCCTTTGCTTTTTTTTGTTGCTCTGTAATTCTATTTGGTGACGAAGTTATTCTTCAGCTATAAGTAATACAATAGACACTTGTTTGCAACACCTTGTAAGAGCAACTGCCGCTTATGAGCAACATTTCCCCTGGGAACACTTTCCCAATTGTGTCCACTTGGTAACAGCAACTTAGCCATCGCATAAGAGCAACACTTGTGACATTGTGATATCACATCCAGTGGCAGAGATTGGGGGGGCATGTAGGGGCATTGCCTCCCCAAACTGCATCTTTGCACTCCCCTTGTGATCCTGGCCCTTCAGCGAAGCTCCAGAGCACACATCCCTGTCCACTTGACCTGCCTGACAGAACCTGCGTGGAGAGCATGTGTGGGGGAGAGTTTTGGGGGGAAGGTCTGGAAGAGAGGGATTTTGGGGGGCAGCGAGCTGGGGTTGACGGAGCATTAGATGCACATCTGGAAGGTTTTCTCCCTTCCTCAGCGTCTGGCTTGGTGGGGATGGGAGGGGGCTGCTATTTTGCAGTGGAGACCCCCCCCCTCCTCCCCATGCACTGAGCTGTCCCCTCCATCTCGGTTGCTGGCAGTGGGGTGTGGGTATGCTGTTTTGCAGTGAGGGGTCAGGGCACTGACCTGTCCCCTTCCCTCCTCCTGTCTCTGCTGTCCGACCCCTCCTCCCCTCCCCCATTGTAGGCTGTACACAGTGCCCTCCCCAGCCATCTATCCCTTGCCAGGGTGGAGCATGAACCTCCCAACGAGAGCATCCTCAGCCTGGCCCTGGCAGCCAGGCTTGCTCAGCCATTTTGCCAGCTGGGGGCTCCCCTGCCAAACACAGGGTTCCCCTGCCCAATTCCCCCCAAACTTGGGGTTCCCCCCAACACACATACACACACACACACCAACTCCTACACACACAATGTGGCTGCCACATCCCTTCCAAAATCCTCTTAACTCTTCATATGCCTTTGGTCAGACACTCCCCATAACAGCAACCGCCACTTAGGAGCAGCATAGGGAAAGGGAAATAAAGACAATCCAGGGAATTACAGACAAATCAGCTTAACTTCAGTACCCAGAAAGATTATGGAGCAAATAATTAACCAATCAATTTGCAAACACCTAGAAGATAATAAGGTGATAAGTAACAGTCAGCATGGATTTGAAATCATGTCAGACCAACCTAAGAGCTTTGACAGGGTTACAAGTGTTGTGGCTAGGGCGAAGCAGTAGATGTGGTATATCTTGACTTTAGTAAGGCTTTTGATACTGTCTCATATAACTTTCTCATAAACAAACTAGGGGACTACAACCTAAATGGAGTTACTGTAAGGGGGGTGCATAACTGGTTGGAAAACCATTCCCAGAGAGTAGTTATCAGCTGGAAAGGCATATCAAATGGAGTCCCGCAGGGAGAAGTTCTGGGTCTGGTTCTGTTCAATATCTTCATCAGTGATTTAGATAATGGCATAGAGAGTACACGTATAAAGTTTGCAGACGATACCAAGCTAGGAGGAGTTGCAAGTGCTTTGCAGGATAGGATTAAAATTCAAAAGGATCTGGACAAACTGGAGAAATGGCCTGAAGTAAATAGGGAAGGAACAATCTGTTGCACACAAATAAAATGGGAAATGACTGCCTAGGAAAGCGTACTGCAGAAAGGGATCTGGGGATCAGAGTGGATCACAAGCTAAATAGGAATCAACAGTGTAATACTGCTGCAAAAAAAGCAATTATCATTCTGGGATTTATTAGCAGGAATGTTGTAAGCCAGACATGAGAAGTAATTCTTCCGCTCTACTCTGCATTGATTAGGAGTATTGTGTCCAGTTCTGGGTGCCACATTTCAGGAGAGATATGGACAAATTGGAGAAAGTCCAGAGAAGAGCAACAAAAATGATTAAAAGTCTAGAAAACATGACCTATGAGGGAAGGTTGAAAAAATTGGGTTTGTGTAGTCTGGAGAAGAGAAGACTGAGAGGGGATATAACAGTTTTCAAATACATAAAAGGTTATTACAAGCAGGAGGGAGAAAAAATTGTTCTCCTTAACCTCTGAGAATAGGATAAGAAGCAATGGGCTTAAATTGCAGCAAGGGAGGTTTAGGTTGCACATTAGGAAAAAATTCCTAATTGTCAGGGTAGTTAATCACTGAATTAAATTGCCCAGGGAGGTTGTAGAATCTCCATTATTAGAGATTTTTAAGAGCAGGTTAGACCAACACCTTTCAGGGTTGGTCTAGATCAGGGGTCGGCAACCTTTCAGACGTGGGGTGCCGAGTCTTCATTTATTCACTCTAATTTAAGGTTTCGCGTGCCAGTCATACATGTTAACATTTTTAGAAGGTCTCTTTCTATAAGTCTATCATATATAACCAAACGATCGTTGTATGTAAAGTAAATAATGTTTTTAATATGTTTAAGAAGCTTCATTTAAGATTAAATTAAAATGCAGAGCCCCCCGGACCGGTGGCCAGGACCCGGGCAGTGCGATTGCCACTGAAAATCAGCTCGCGTGACGCCTTCGGCACCCGTGCCATAGGTTGCCTACCCCTGGTCTAGATAATACTTAGCCCTGCCATGGGTTCAGGGGACTGGACTAGATGACCTCTCAAGGTACCTGGGTACTGATATGTTGCTACTAATGAGTGTCTACTGTAGTACCAACAGAGCTTAGAATTTGTTTTGCGAGGGACTTCGCAAAACAAATTCTAATGTCTCTACCCAAAGAGTTTGTAATCTAAAATAACAGTTCTCGGTGTTTTTCATAGTGTGGAATACATTTTAATACAGAAAATCCTCAGGGACCGTCTGCTGTCCTATTTACAAATGTTTAGAGCATCTCTTCCTTTGTACAGATGCCTAACACACTGTGGTAATTGCAACAAATAAATGGCCATGCTGCGTGAGACCAATGATCCATATTAGCCCAGTATCCTGTCTTCCAACAGTGGCCACTGCCAGATGTTTCAGGGGGGAATGAGCAGAACAGGGCAATTATTGAGTGATCCCTCCCCTGTCATATAGTCCCAGCTTCTGACAGTCAGAAGTATAGGGACTCCCAGAGTATGGGGTTGCGTCCCTGACCATCTTGGCTAATAGTCATTAATAGATATATCTTCCATGAACTTATCTAATTCTTTTTTTAACCTATTTATACTTTTGGCCTTCACAACATCCCCTGTCAATGAGTTCCCCAGTTTGACTGTGTTGTGTGAGGAAATACTTCCTTTTATTTGTTTTAAACTTGCTTTCTATTAATTCATTGGGTGACTCCTGGTTTGTGTGTTATGTGAAGGGGTAAATACACTTTCACTTTCTCCACACCATTCATGATTTTATATACCTCTATAATAGCCCCCTCTCAGTCATCTTTTTTCCAAGCTGAACAGTCCCAGTCATCTTAATCTCGCCTCATACGGAAGCTGTTCCATCTCCCTAATCATTTTCGTTGCCCGTTTCTCTACTTTTCGCATTTCTAATATATCTCTTTTGAGATGGGGCGACCAGAATCATATGCAGTGTTCAAGGTGTAGGTGTGCCATGGATTTATATAGTGGCTTTGTGATATTTTCTGTCTTATCTATCCCTTTCCTAATGATTCCTAACGTTGTTAGCTTTTTTAAACTGCCGCTGCACTTTGAGCAGATGTTTTCAGAGAACTAGCCAATATGACTCCGAGATCTCATTCTTGAGTGGTAGCAACTAATTTAGACCCCATCATTTTGTATGCATACTTGGGATTAGGTTTCCCATGTGCATTATTTTGCATTTATCAACATTGAATTTTGTGATGGGTTGAATCACAGAACCCCCTTTGTGAGCTGCCAACTGATGTGCCAAGACTACTTCTGCCCCTGCTTTTTCTGCCAGCTTGGGACCCCAGCACCCTGTCTTGCTGAGCCAGACATGCCCGTCTGCTCCAACATACATACTCTGGGTTAATTAGTAAGTAAAAAGTGATTTTATTAAATACAGAAAGTAGGATTTAAGTGGCTCCAAGTAGTAACAGACAGAACAAAGTGAACTACCAAGTAAAATAAAATAGAACATGCAAGTCTATGTCTAATACAGTAAGAAACTGAATACAGATAGGATCCTCACCAGTTCCAGAATGCTTCCTTTTACAGACTAATCTCCTTTTAGTTTGGGTCCAGCAATCACTCACACCCCTTGCAGTCACTGTCTTTTGTTCCAGTTTCTTTCAGGTATCTTTGGGGGTGGAGAGGCTCTCTCTTTAGCCAGCTGAAGACAAAATGGAGGGGTCTCCCATGGGCTTAAATAGACTTTCTCTTGTGGGTGGAGACCCCCTCCTCTCTTCTATGCAAAGTTCAGCTCCAAGATGGAGTTCTGGACTCACCTGGGCAAGTCACATGTCCATGCATGACTCAGTTTTTACAGGCGGAAGCCATTGCCCACATGGTATCTTGAATGTCTCCAGGAAGACTTCTTATGTGGATTGGAGCATTTCAAGATGCATTGTTCCTTAAGTGCTTCCTGATTGGGCACTTAACTTTGCGAATTCCTTTTTCCAGGAACTGACCAAATGCTCTACTAAGGTTATTTAGAAATCAAGCCAGCACATGGCCAATATTTATAACTTTGAGTACAAAAATGATACATGCATACAAATAGGATTAATAGATTCAGTAGATCATAACCTTTACATAGATATGTTACATGGCATATGTAGCACAGAACATATTCCAGTTATGTTATATATATTCATAAGCATATTTCCACAAAAGCCTTATGGGGGGGCGCCATCACAAATTTCATCTGTCATTTCTTGCCCAGTCACCCAATTTTGTGAGATCCCTTTGTAACTCTTCACAATCAGCTTTGAACTTAACTATCTTGAGTAATTTAGTATCGTCTGCAAACTTTGCCACCTCACTGTTTACCTTTTTTCCATATCATTTATGAATATGTTGAACAGAACAGGTCTAAGTACAGATCCTTGGGGGACCCTGCTATTTACCTCTCTCCATTGTGAAAACTGACCATTTATTCCTATCCTTTGTTTCCTATCTTACTGATCCATGAGAGGACCATCCCTCTTACCCCATGACTGCTCACTTTGCTTAATTGCTTATGAAGAAAAATATATTTAGGGAAGTAGAATCTATTTTTAACTGTCTATATATTTTTAGAAATAAGGAAGAGCTAGCAGCATATATCAGACCACCAGCACATACTTTAGACTAGCAGTCATCCATGGACCACAGATAGAGAACCTCTAATCTAAAATATAGAAATAACAAAATCAGTGAGGGAAAGAACAGGATGAGGAAGGGAAGAACAGTTGTATCAATAAGATCACATGGTGACTCAGTTCAGGTACATTTCTGAGTAATTAAAAAATTAAGTTTATCACTGCTTAAAAAAAGTCATATCAGAAACTTTAATTTTTAGTCTTTTTAGAAAATCAAACCATTTTTGTGTGTAATACTCTGCAGCATCCAAAGTTCATTGAAAAAATGTTCCTGTTGTTTCTTGTTGAGACCATATTTACATTTTATGGCACAATAAAAAGATTGTTTCTGCATTTTTGGAATATATTTGCAAGACTCATTTAGATTGCTTTTCTAGGTTGTCAACAGCTATAACTAAAATTAAACATTGTTGGTGGAGAATGGGGAATCCAAAATAAGTGGTTTAAAATTATTTTAGACCATAAGAGGCTTTTTCCTTAATGCCAAAAGAAGTGAAAGAACCAAAACCCCCAGTGTTGAGCATGCAATATTTGTTCAGCATCTATACAGAGAGCCATCCACTGCAGAGTGTAGTGAAGTGTACATGGTTCTGAGCAATGTGAGCAAGCGTCAGTGTCCAGGCCTAGTTGTAAGAAAATAGTATTACTTTTTCAGCCAGCTGCTTAATACCTCATGACTTACCGTATTCTGAGCAGTGTTCTTGCCAGTCCACCCACTGCTCTCAGATTATTCATCTTGTTGGACTGTGAGTAACAAAGCACCGTGTTAAGCAGCTCTGATGGTAACTCAGCTGTGTATTCTGAGTCCTTGTCCACGTCTCATGCAGGATTGACCATAAAATAATTCACATTTACTAAATAAATAAATCAATATTTTCAGAACAAACATATGATTTTACTTCTATCTTAACATCAGTTTTCCAATATCAAAATTTATTTTTGTTTTCTAGACCTGGAGCCAAAAAAGTAGATGAAAGGAACAAGGTACTGTAAAATAGCTTACTAAACAAAAATATTACTTTAAATGTTAAGCATTTATATAGCACTTCAAGCACTCATAAATGGGCATGGTGTTTCACCAGATATGTACATCACTGTCCCTTCTCTGACGAGTTTACAGTCTATCATGTTTGAGACTACAATGTGTGGGAAATAGTTGAGTAAATGAATAATAACCTTGTTTTTGTTATAATGTACGGTAATTTACAATATTTCTTACTCATGAAATTATGTCTTGTTTGTAGATTGGCAAACAGATGGATGTTGCAGATGATTTTGATGAATTAACTCAGTCTTCTGACACAGCTACAGAGGACTTAGAGTTGCCTGCTTCAACCTACAGAGATGCTATGTTGCTGATAGAACAGCTTAGTATGGATGGCAAAGGTAAAAGAGTTATGTTTCAATAGCAACTGAAGACAAGTGATTACAATTCTCTGGACAACATTAATGCTTTTCACCTGTGTCTCTTTGAATTCTCATTATAAATTCAAGCACATATTTTTAAATCCTAGGTATTTCTAGCTATTTGTTCCCAAACTTATTGTCTCCTTTGACCATAAAGAAGGATACATTCCCTGGGAGCCCTAGCTGTCTGAAGCACTGATTCAGGGTAGTAAGCCAGGTGTGGAAGAAAACAATGTCCTCACTCTGAGTTTGAAGCAACAAGCCAGAGGCAGCTTTATTACGAGCAATTGCAATTGCACGGGAGAGTACACATGGGCAGGGATTCCCCTCCCTAGGCAGGTCTCCGTTAGATAAACAATTAGGGCAAGCATTTATACCTTTTGTTAGAGACAATAATGATCAACAACCGCATCTTGTTTATACATATTCCTTCTGATATCTTACTTTTCTCAGCAGTTCCTGCTACAGTCTGTATTCCATTCTTGTCTAACACAAGGTCGAAAAACAGTATCTCTTACAGTTTTTTTCCCCACTCGCTTTCCACTTGCCCAGGCCCTGCCTTGAAATCTCACATTATTAGAGCTAGTGTTAGCCTGACTCTTGCTCTATTCCTAGAAACTAAGATATCTGCGTTCAAATTCCCTTTATCTTTTTCTCTATTTCCACACAGGATAACCCTCATAGACTGGGTAAAAGGGCCTATTCCACCTCTAAAGGGTCTCTAAAAGCCCCAGAGCCAGAAACACAACAGGGAGGGAAAATCCCCAGCACAGGTATTAAGGGAGATAGCCTCTTAGAGTATGTCTCCACTGCAATTAAAAACCTGCAACTGGCCCATGCCAGCTGACTCAGGCTCACAGGACTCAAGCTAAGGGGATGCTTAATTGCAGTTTAGACATTCGGGCTCAGGCTGCAGCCTGAGCTCTGGGACCCTCCTACCTTGTCCCTAGAGTCTGGGCTCCAGCCCAAGCCTGAATGTCTACACCGTAATTAAACTGCCCGTTACCCCCACGCTCTGCAAGCCTGAATCAGCTGCCATGGGCTAGCTGCGGGGTTTTAATTGCAGTGGAGACATATCTACAAAGACGCCACAGAATCTCCTCCCCATTCTCTATATATTTGCTGAGCTTTAGCTAGATATTTTCCTTTTCTCCCCATTATTTGTCTAGCTTCCACAAGCAGCAGACACTACAGAAGGGTCACCTATTAGCGTTGACACTTAAAGAGACAATGGTATCCAGTATTGCAGCAGCAGAGGGCTCCTTTATCCCATCCCCACAGCGGGTATGTGGCCTCTGTAATACCTTTGTCAGAGGAAGTAGAGATTAAACTTAATATCTGTCTCCAGTTTGCACAGAAGTCATATAGCTTTACTTTATAGTCTTTACTCTATAGCAGTGGTTCTCAAACTTTTTTTCTGTGGACCACTTGAAAATTGCTGAGGGTCTTGGCGGACCACTTAATGATCTTTCCAAATGTTGTTTATACCATTAGCTAACTATTGTAAAGCACTTTGGATAAAAGCGCTATATAAAAAAAAGTAATAATAAACTTTTTTTTGTTCTACAAATAAAAGCACACAACTCATATTTTAATATTAGTAGCCTTACCTTTCTAATGTGATGGATGTGCCCTCTCTCCCCCGCCGCGGCAGCCCTTGAGCTGGGGCTGGGAAGGAGGGGGGTCTCTCCCCTGCCACAGCAGCCACAGAGCTGAGGCTGGGAAGGTGGGGCCATCTCTCCCCAGCAGCCGTAGCCCTGGAGCTGGGGAAAGTCACCTCTTTCTCTGTCCGCCACAGCCCTGCACGTCCCAAATTCCCCTCTTCTCACCCCACTGCCCCGTCCCACCTACCCCCTATTCCACCTCACCTTACATGTGCGTCTTCTTGAGGGTCCAGGCACCTAATTAGTGGAGCCACGCCTGCACAGCTCCACTATTCAGGTGGGTGGCCTTTCATTCTCTTGTGTGTGGCCACTCAGGCACGCACCTTAGAGGGAACTATCCGCGGACCACTGGTGGTCTGTGGACCACAGATTGAGAACCTCTGCTCTACAGTATCTTTACTTAGAACAAGCGATGACCACTTAACATGCCACAAAATTTCTCTATCGGGTATTACAAGGGGAGATTCTCAAAGGCATAAAAGACAGTTAGGTGCCAATTCCTCTTTATGCCTTTGAAAATCTCCTCCTCACTGTAAAAGCATGCATTTTGTATTATATAGAAGTTATTGAATTGGACTTAAATCATGCATTCACAGTCACTGGAGGTGTAAAATGTTTTATTTACACACGCTCACAGAGTATGTGTGTGTATAATCTGGTTCATACTTCGCATAATGAAATAAAAATGAAAATAAAGTTTTAACATTGCACTTTTAATGTAAATGATAGTTTATATATTTTATATGAATTATACAGTGAACAGAAGTATTTTTAGAAAATATTTCTTCTTCATCAAAGATGCAAAAGAAATCTACAAGCAAGTATTATGTAAGCATTTGTTATGTTTGTTGTATTGGATATTGAATAGTACTGAAAGAGACATTTACATTTGTTTCCAGATACAGTATAGAAAATTAAAGCAATCTGAAATGCTTTTGATTTTTTGCAAATTGAAATCGGCACATATCTTTACATTATTGATTTTCTTCACAAAGCAGATTCTATTAGTCTCTTGAAAATTCAGAACTTACTTCATGGATATGAACGATTAATAGACCGTGAAAAGGGCCGCTATACACAGCTCTTCGGAAAAGTCAGAAAGCTGGAGAATGAAAAGAAAGAGCTACAAACAGTACTGGAAGAGACCAGAGAATTGAAATCCATGCTGGATCACCAAAAAATGGAATGGGAAAGCGATGTCAGCAGTCTCAAGTACGGAATCTTAAATTCTAATAAGCATTTTACCAGGTTACTTTGTCCAAATGCAAATAACAAAAGGGATGCTGGAATTAAAGTCAATGAGACGATCAACATGCTTTTCAGTGTTATGCACATTCTTAAGTACTTTGCTGGATTGGGCTAGCTCTCAGCACTTTACAGCATCAAGCTCAAAATTGTTTGGTCAAAAATTTATTGTTTGATAGTAGTTCTGTCTGGAAAGTCTACCTGCCAGATATTTTCCATGCAATATTTTTTTCAGCTAATTGTTGTAACGTGGAAAGGGAGGGAGTGATTTACTTGGGGCTAAAGCTGCCCTTTTGCCTCCCTCTGCTATCTCTTGCTCAGGTAAATCTCGCACCATACAGTTTCCCCCTTCTTGGCTGCCGTGGTGAGAACTACCCCTGTAACCTCTGTCACACTAACCATAAACAATCCAGTGTACACGTTATATGAAAGAGACTGTGTGGTGATATGCTTCTGGTAGAGTTTCTCAGTAAGGTCTGTTGTTTTTCCAATCTTCAGAAACAAGTTGCTTGTTTACAAAATTAGGACTTTCTAGACATTTTTTATATAGGACCATGAGTACACATAGTGCTTAACCGACAAATGTGACCAATCCCTGCCCCAAAGAATGACAGCAAACAAAAAGGAGATGGAGAGAGTATGGAAAAATGAGGGTTCTTTGAGTGGTTCTGCTATTCCCACTTATGGGTATTGTACTACCTAGTGGAGCCTAATAGTAGAACTTTCTCAAAGCAGTGTCTGTTAGAGTCCTCGCACACCATCTCCTAGCCTTCCCCTCAGTGTTTCAAAACATTCTGAGGGTGAGGCTTTCTAAGGGGGCACAGGTGCCCTCTACCACCTCAGTTCCTTCCAACCGCTGTGCCAGACAAAAATGAATCACTCCAGTCTGTTCAGGTCTGGGTTTTCTCCAGTTCTTACTGTCTTGATAATTGTTTAGTGATAACCATAGGCAGGGATTTTTTTTGTGGGGGGAGCATTGCCCCCTCAAACTGAATGTCACAGAGGCGATGCATGGGGGGAGCATCCAGATTTCTCCCTTAGCCCTGCTTCCTCCCCATGAAGGAACATTGGGGGGCAGGGGCTGAATGGCCAATCAGTTTGCCCATGTAGGTTGTGTAAGGGGGAGGACAGAGAGCAGCTCCTGTTGACTCACTGCACAGTCCACGTGGGGAAACTGACCAGCAGGCACAGAGTGCCTGGCATTGCTGCTTGTCCCCTCTCCCTCATCCCCCTAAGGGGGCACAGAGGAATGTTGAGGGGGTTCAGCCAGGTGTTCTCTGCTAGCAGGTAAGTTTCACCTTCATGATCTGTGTAAGGGGAGGGCAGGAAAGCAGCGACCCAGGAGAACCAGGCGGCACAGCTGCTTCCGCAGTGTACAGCCCAGGTGAGTGACAGAATGAATTACTCTTGGGAGAACTGGAATTCTGCGCCTGGCTCAGCTGATGGGGGGGGGGGAGGGGAATGGGACTTCCTCGTCCCCTTGAGCAGCTGGGGCCAGGTCAGACCCACCTCAGGAAGCGCTGCATCCCTCCCCCACTTCCTGCCCACATCACTCCTCAGTCACAGGGAGGAGGGGTCACTCTGTGGGGAGCTGCCCCCATGTCCGCACAACCTCCTTGCATTTGGACTCCCCCCCCACCCACCCACACACACAGAGAACCTCCCCCACTGTGCCCTCTGCCCCGTCGAGCCACCCTCCCTGCACTTGAATCCCTATCCCACCAAGCCTTACCCCCCCTGCATCCAGAACCAGAGCCCCCACACTGAACCCCACCTCCCCATCCAGATCCCCTGCTGAGCCTCACCCCCCCCCCAGCCTTTGTCCCCTCCCCCAATATAGAAGTTAAACTATTCCTATGGTGATAAGTATAGTTAGTTGTTAGTTCAGTTCTGAGTTATGGTGGAACCGAAGAGAAAGAAGCTGGGTTTCAAGCCCAGCTGTCTTCCCAGCATCAGATGACCACATTCAGTGTCTGAAATGCTTGGGAGACAACCTCTTTCCTTCTGGGTGTTTCATCTGCTGGACTTTCACGCCCAGAGCTCTCGATGAGAGGCACAACAGATTACAGCTGCTGCTCCTTAAGGAGCCCCTTGAGGCCAAACCATCCAGTTGCAGAAACGTGTTGGATCCAAGGTCTAAGAGGCCAGTCTTGGCTCCCGTGACTTTCTCCAGCAAACTGAAGAACTTTAAGGGCTCCAGGAAATCTGTTCCGGCTGTGTCAGTTCTAAGGAAGAAAGCAAGGGTGAAGACAAGCACAGTTAGCAGTGACAAATCCGTCAAGGTCAAGGAAGATCAAACTTTGGGCTTCCACCTGAGCAGTATCTCTTGACTATAGCTCTGAATAGTATAGATTTTTTGGGAGGGGGAGGGGTAATTTTGTTTTTGTTACTGTTCACATTAATAGCCTGTGTTTAGAAGTTGATTTTTGTGTAACAGATAAGTATTAGTATTTAAAAGGACACTTCAGTTTGATGCCAAATTTGGCATACTTTTGTTTTTCTTTTCTATTTACCAAATCCTTATACACTGTTTATTTTCGTAACAAATATTTGAATGTTGGTTTTTTTAAATAAAATGACAACTAATTGAATACCAGCTCTACACTCATGAGCAGCTGTAGTCTAGGAGAGTTACAGTAAGTATGGCATTGAACCCTTTATCTTTGAAGTTCAGACTCATATGTTGCATGTCAATGTTTTTTATCACGGGACACTGTCTTCCTTACTATTTTTGTAAAGTTTAGAGTTCAAACTCTGAAATATGAATCACTTATGCATTAGTAGTTACAAATACTTGGAAAATCTTTAGCACGATTTTAAAGCAACCATTTCCTCGTATACAATCAGATTTTCCTGTTGTCTATATGATTTGTGATATTGGTTAAAATATCTAAAAAGTCACCCAATACTCAAATGCTTTATTATTCATGTCAGGGGAACAAGGAAACATACCATGCATTGTTTTTTTTCATTGTTCACTGTCTCTACACTTATAGATAATTAGATTCAATTATCAGAAAAGAAAAAAATAAAATTGCTAAACTCTCCTCAAGGCCTTCATTCTCTGTTAACCTAAAAATTAAATCGATGTTGTACCTTAAGGTTCAATTTCATGTGTTCAAAAAAATTCTTGTCATTTTTATCACATTAAGCTTGAAGCTTATGCTGATTAACTAGCAAGATTTTTCTAAACTTATTTTAGATTATTGGCTTCATTCTTTAAGTACACTCCATTATGAAAAAAAAAAAAACCTTTGCAGAGGAGAAAACATTCTACTTACTTACTACAAGGTGTGCAGTCAGTTTATTTATACAAAAGTCATGTTTAAAATCTTGCCAGTTTTGCCTTAGACACTTACTTTACTGGTAGTATTACCTATACTTACTATTTGGAACTCCTAGTGAATATTACAGGTTCAGAGTAAAGATATTTAGTTTAAGGCAGCCAAGTTTTACCTTAGATTTAGTGGGCCATATCTTCAACTATAGTAAAGTGTCATAGCTCCACTGATTTACACTAGCTTGAGAATCTGGCCATATGTTTTATTTTTCTAAGTTAATTGCTCTGTTTTAATATGCTTTGTTCCATATTATTAGTACAATGACTCAACAATTTGGATAGTACCTTTTTGGAAGGGGGCAGGGAGAATCCCTTCCTTTCCCACCTCCATGGTTTGGGATAAGGTATAGGATTTGGCCCTTATGGCATTGAAGATACTTAAAATTAAATACATACTTTGATTAAGGCATTATGTTCATTATATAAAGAAATATGTTTTACAACTTTGCCTTTTATAACTTTATAACCAAATATTGTGGTGTTTTAGTTTGTTATAAAGCTTACATACTGGTGAGTTTGTGTGTTATGTATCTTCATCAAAACTTTTGTGTAGCTGGCACCTCTGAATGAGGTTACAATTTGCTTTAAAAGTCAGTTTAAGAGTCACAAGATAAGAATTGAAGGTGGTGGGGATTTTAAAAATGTGCTTCTGTTTGTTTATTCTTCAAGCTACATACTGTGGAATATTTCTCTTTACCAAATTTTTAAGTGGGCTGAAATATCAACAGTTGAAATTCATGATGGGTGCAAGCATGTTCCAGGGTTTTGGTTTTAAAATAATGTTGTGTTAAATACCAGGTTTACTTTGAAACAAGAAGAAGAAAAGAGAATGAGTACAGAAATGCTGTATGAAAAAAACAGAGAACTGCTTAGAAAGAAAGAAGATCAGTACTGTAAAGAGATGGAAGAGAAACAACAGCTTGAGCTAACCCAAAGGAGTCTAGAAATGGAGTTGAGAACACTGAGAAATCACTTGAAACAGGTTATTATTTATTAAATCTTAAGATATGTAATTCAACACAATTTTCTTGTATATGTATCTTCCTATTTGTTTTAATTCAGATGTGTTGTTCTAATATGTTTTAAGATATGGATTTTAAAATATAAAGTCAAACATTTATAATGGCAGTATATAATTCTCTACATGCATGCTCATGAAACTACGATTCTCTTTCAAGAACTGGCTCTGCAGATTCCAGCACTCAGTAGCATATGCATTCTCAGAATATGCTGCTTCTACAGATCTACTCCATGTTGTTTTTTATTTTTCTCAGACTGATCATATTGTTAATTGAATATAGGCATAAAAGGGACTGTAGTCCCAGCAACCCTCAGTTTCTGTTATCTGACAACAACAATCCTGATCTGTGGGGAGGCTTATTCAGACCCCTAATGGTCACTGCTTTCCAGATGCTATTGAGCTTGTGGTACTAAGCCATGTTCAAAAATGTGGCTATGCCAGGGTGGTATACTCAAAGAACTTCTTAATCTTCTTATTGACTCTCTAAAGTGAAGAAGATAAATATCTGATAATTGTTCTGTTTTGGTTCTTGACAAAAATATTTGTCATTTCACCCTGCTTCATTGAATTTAGAGGAATGACAAATGTGTTTCTTGTTTCTTTGTAACTTTATGATTGAGAACAAACAAGAAATTGAGTTATAAAGATAGACAGGTGTGGAGAAATTTTTAGTGACATCATAATTAGCCATGAAAGCAAAGCTCTAGTGGTTTGTGATGTCAGATGAACACAGCAAGAGAGACAGATGCAGATATGATGTATCGTTATTTATAGTATTTCCATATTTTTATTTTTCCATAATAAATTGATTACAAATTTGTAAGATTAAGTAGAGCAACATGTTAGTTTACTGATTTTATTTTAAATTTGCCATATTTGCCTGTTTGAGTTCAATTTTAAGAATAGTTAAAATACCTGCCTATTTTTCATCCCTCTCACACTGAGTCAGTATGAGAGGTAGAGCTTATGAACAAACATCAAGAAATTAAGGAAGGTTTTTGTCTCACTCCAGGACACTCTGTCAAGATCCCCAGGCCTTATATTTTCTTTTATAAATTTTTCCTGGAATCCCATTATCTCCAGCTTAATATTTTGTTTGGGAATTTGGAATAGAAGATCTTTAACAAGCTGAAAAAAATGTGGATTTAAGAAATATTTGTGAAGACTGTAGTTGTGTTGCTCGAAAGTGGATATTCTCAGAGTTTAGAGTGCTAGGAAATTTCCTTTTTACTTCTGTCTGTGTGGATTGTAGCAAGTGGTCTGGCAGATCTAGAATTAATAGAATGAAGAAAGCTATTCAGCCTCATCAGGAGCCCATCTCTTCTTTCTCTAGTCCTCCTCTTAGAGGCTCTGTTGCCTCTACTCCTTTGTGTAGAGCACATGTTCCCAGCAGACTTGAAAGCAGATTTCCTTCCCCTCTTCTATCATTTTCTATTCCTCCTGTGAGAGAGAACACTCTTAAAGGGATTAATTTTCCTTCAACTACATTAGACCTGGGGTTCAAGAGGAAAACACCTCAGGAAATACGAGGCCTTGTGAATACTGTTCGAAAAATGGTAAGAATTTTGTGTCACTTGGTGACGTCCTAGCTGTGAGAACTGTGTGTTATTTATAGAGCCCTGAAAATCTGCAGATATCCACTTTATATCCGCAGACCATGTTTGCAGATCATGGATGGATGCAGACTCAAATTTTGTATCTCGGCAGGGCTCTAGTTATTTAGACTTTTAAAATGGAAGCAGGGTGTCCATTCTTGCAAAATGATTCTTTATTCAATACCAAACACTGGAAAATTCATTTACCCTTATTTGATATTAGGTGATACTAGGTGATCAAATTGTTTAATTGTAGATTCCTTACATTTTCAGTACCAAATTAGTTTTCCATGAAAAGTAACCTGCTCATCTGTTTTTTTTGGTACAGCTTCAGAAATAATCTAAAATTGTCCAATTAGTTCAGCTTAAGAAGTCTGTGACAAAGAATATTGAGAATATCACTTTCAGTTGAAAAGATCATTTGATTTATTTTTTTCTCTTATTTTCAGAAAACACAGAATTTTTGCGCGTTTCTGACTTGCATTTCAGTGTCAGTCTTCACTTAATGTTGACAGATTTTTTTTTTTAAAAAGCAAAACGTCATAAAGCTATGAATTCATGGTCTCTATTTCTGACAAATAGTTTTTATTGGGCTTGTGTAGGTAGTTGATACTCAATGAGGCACTGACTTTATAAAATAAGAATCATGATTTCTATAGTAAAGGATTGGGTATCTCAAATATGATTATTAAGCAATTTAAACACTCATACTGTATTTATGCAGTGTGTACCATTCAACTGTCTGCACATGATCTCATGAATCTTTTCACTAGGCTTGACCTACTTATAACCTTCAGTGTTGAAATGTATTTAACATTAAGGGTTCTTTACCACTGAACATTCTTAAATTCAGCCTGCATACCAACTTATCCTCAAAACATGCTAGCAATTCCCCATTGTGACTTTTAGGCCTTGTCTTCTCTAGAGAAACTTACTATGCTAAGAATAGCATGGTCCTCCTACCACACTTGCAGAACACATCCTATTCTTACACATACGAGATCCAAATTATTTTCATTGGTACCAACTACCATTTAGATTAGACTTGCTTTCAGTAGGAATAAATACTAGATTAGTCTGAACAATTTCAACTTCTACAGGTTTAGTGCAAATGTGGATGGAACTAATATGGTTCAGAATAAAATGGTTCAGGTGGTCTTTCTGTTACTGTCCCACATTGCATCATCAATATTTTGAAATCTCCCAGAATCAATTGCTTCTGGAAGCTGTGCCAGGAACTGTATGATCGGTACCCAAAGGGCATCTGAAATGGTTTAGAACAGACTTTGTGGATGTTGTGAAAACTGCAACACTTCAGGACACCAGTAAGCATGGCTAGTATGGACACACTAAACTGTTTGTACAACAATTTGACAAAGTCTTGGATTGAGCACAAGTATATAAATCCCATTTCAGCGAAGCACTGAAGTCCTGTTCTGCACAGCATTTAAGCATGTGCTTAACTTTAAGCACATACCTAAGTTCTATTGAGGTCAAGATGCTATAAATTTCTGAGGTTTAATGTCTTAACTAAATTTTGCTGTACATTACTGTGCAGTGATATTAAGAACCTGACTTTTAGCTAGGTCTCAGTTAAGGCTTCAAGATTGCAAATGCAATTATTTGTGTATTTTCTGTGGCAATCAGGAGTTTAGTCAGCAATTGCAGTAATTACTGCAGGTGCAGTAACTGTATTTGCAACTTTAAGCCCACAATTTGGGGACATATTTTTGAAAGTTTAGAGCTATGTTTACTTGTGACTACTTTCATCTTTGAAAGAAAAATTTATTACAAAATTTTTTTTAATGTTTGGGGTGATCTAAATATTGGACGTTCTTTTCAGTTTACTGTTAAAAGTAGATCAGTTAAAGACAATATTAAATTCTGTCTTTTCAAGATAGACTTCCATCCTATATACATCCTAAGGAAGCAGACATAGCTGAAAGAGGTGTTCTTTAGGCAAATGTACAGAACCTCTTCATGTATGGGTGAGGAAGCCATGATGAAAAGAACAATTATTACTATATCTAGTATATTTTTCCAATATTAAAATGTTTAAAATGTGTTTGTGTTAGGTTGAAGAAGAACGTAATGAAACCCAGAGACAGCTCTCTCAAGAACAGAGTGCCAGAGCTCTACAAGAGGGTATTTTGAACAACCATCTTTGGAAACAGAAAGAAATAGAAGAAGAGACTAAAATAACTGTAGCTAAAAGTTCAGAAGTAAGCAGTGTTCTGTCCAGTTCAAGTAAAATGACACAGTGTTCATTATTAAGTGTAAACAAAGGATGTTTTGCTAATTGCGTTGACTTAAAATGCCATCCTTTGTCAGAATATTTACAATATATAAAAGTAATATAGTTTTGTAAACATTGCTATCTTTGTTTCACTTCCAGATTTAAAATTGGTATGCTGTGGACGGCAGTATCCACCAAATACTCTTAGAAAATTTGTAAAGTAAAAATGACATTTTTCTCAATTTCAGTCATCTGCTTATTTTTCTGACAATATTCTGAAATGTTTTCTGTTGTTTTTTTAATTACTTTTAACTCCTACTAGCAGTGCAGAGCCAGTGAAGCTGAGGGAGATTGATCTGGATCCTTTTCTGGCTCAAATACGATCATATACTAGATAACAAAGTTCCCATTTGAGTTCCTTACTACTGGCAGTGAGGGACAAAGCAGAATGAACACATCTATTAAAAATAGCTGTTTATTTGTAAACTGAGCAAATTTGGTACAGAAGCCACTGAGAGACAAACGTGGAATCCAAGAACCCCATTTTTACAGTCACTTTTGAGAGTGTAACTTCATCTTCAAAGTAATGTGATTACATTTAACATGCCTGAGCTTAACACAGTGAGAAGCTGTTTAACAGGAGCACTCCAACTTTTGGTCATACTTCTTCCTCACCACACTACCATGGGTGGCTCGAGGCACCAGCGCAGCAAGCGCGTGCCTGGGGAGGCAAGCCGATCACTGTGAGGGCGGCAGGCAGGCGGCTTTCGGCGGCATGCCTGTGGGAGGTCCGCCGGTCCCGCGGCTTCGGCGGCAATTCGGTGGTGGGGATGCCGATGGCACTCCCACCGAAAGCCGCCTGCCTGCCGTGCTTGGGGCGGCAAAAAACATAGAGCCGCCCCTGCACACTACCCAAAATTCTCGGTACAGTGGATGAATTACCCCTCTCCAGAGCAAAAAAGATTACATATACATCTCCTATTTGATTATTATCTGAGTACATTATGTTGTTTGGATGATTGGAAGACTATGTACCTAAGCTTCAGTAATATGGGAAAGAAGAGAGAGGGAAGGAAAATGAAGGATACGTGGAAAAACCACACTTTAATGCCAAGATAATACATAAAGTTAAAAGATATAGGATATATATTCAAATAGAAGTCAGAGAAGGAGATAATAAATCAGGAAGTAAAAACACAATGAATCAGGAGAGCTAGGTTCTGTTGCTGATTCTGCAAATGGGATAACAAGCCTAAACCACATTTTTAAAGGAATATAAAGACACCCCCATATACAGTAAGCGTACATGTACTCAGTAACATTGTAATATATTTTAAAGGCTTTAGATTTAAAATATTTAAAGGCTTTGTTTATATTATTGTTGATATAAAAAAGAAACTTGAATGTGGCTTACTGATTTGGTTGCTGAATAGTATCTTACAGTTCCAGTGAGTTCATCCACTAAAAGATAAAGTGGGTTCAGAGCCTTTTCAGCCAATTAGATTGTAGTTTATAAAGCTATTTTAAGTAAGTCAAGGTTGATTATTAGAAAACATCAAAATGCATGTTCTCAGTTTTTTGAAATTTGACTCCTCTCCCTTCCTTCCCCCCCTCACACCTCTATGTTTATATGTTCTCAATTACTCAGGTACCTGATAATCAGAGAGAAAAGGATCTGTTACACAAAAATCAGATACTGCAAGATGAAATTGCTATACTAAGACTAGAGCTTGATCAAATAAGAATTCGGCACCAGGAGGAAGAAACCAAATATTTAGAAGAAAATGAGGTCTTGAAAGAAAAAAATGAAGAACTTAGGAAGGAGCTAAAACTCAATGAGGAGGCTTTGACACAAACAGTTTTTCAGTACAATGGACAGATGAATGTATTAAAGACAGAATCTGCAATGTTAACTTCCAAAATAGAGCATGCAAAAGAAAATAAAGATAGACTGGAGACAGAGATGGAATCATTCCGTTCCCGTTTGAACTCTACTGTTCAAGAACTTGAATGCTGTCGGAAATCAAAAAGTGATGTTGAGCGAACACTACAAAGAGAGCGTGATGAATGGCTTCGTTTGCAAGACAAGCTCAATCATGACCTGTCCAATCTGCGAGACACCAATAATATCTTGTCTCAACAGCTTAGTAAAGTCGAAACTAAAGCTAACAGTCTAGAAAATGAACTTCACCATGTAACACACACACTTAGAGAAAAAACTTTGCTTTTAGAAAGTACTCAAAGAGATCTAAGTTATGCACAATGTCAGGCAAAGGAACTTGATCATGCTCGACAAATTGAGAAGGATCAAATGAGCAAATATATTGTAAAACAGGAATCTATGCAAGAACGATTGGCACAGCTTCAAAGTGAAAACGTCTTACTCCGGCAGCAATTGGAAGATATGCAAAACAAGGGGATCATCAAAGAAAAAGTAGTGAGTGATGTCCAAGACAGATTTAGTGATATATTCAGTAAACTTAGAGCTGATACTGAAAAGCAAGTTCATATGATGGAAGAGCGAAATAAGGAATTAATCACAAAATGTAATAATTTAAGGGAGCAAGTCTTTAAATACGAAACAGAGAAAGTAGAAAGAGAGGTAAGTGTAAAAATTTCAAACAGTGATTTGAGTTTTACTATTTATTCACTGAAGGTCCCATAACAAAATTTAAAATTTACCCTTGTAAAATTTTGAAATATACCAACTGGAAAAAATAATTGTGTAATTTACTTACAGGGGAATGCACTTATCTGTTTCGTACTTGGAATAGTAATAGCTTGTGGCAAATAAATCCATCTCTGTTTTCCCTCACCTATGTATTCTGCTCAGAAGATTTGAGCAATGACTTCCGAATTCAGACTATTCAAGGATAAACCACTTTGTCTACAAGTGTGATCTCCTTTCAGTTTTTACCTAGTGGTATTTGTGCATCATGGAATGGAAAGTAAAACTTTCCAAACAGTACAAGAAGTTCCAGATAGCATTAGACTGGAGTGGCATGGAACAAAGGAAAGCCACAGAGGCAAAAGATTAGAAGAGAGGAAGTGGGAAATAAGTGAGGCAATAGGACTGTGATAAATGAAGGGGGCAGGGTGGGAGATAGCTCCATTTTATGGACACCCAGCCAGCCAATAGCTATAAAATCGCTCTTAGTTGCTGTTCTCTAAGTGCTCTACCTTTAAAGAGTTAAAAAGTCTCTCTACTATGCATAGGTAAAAGGAAGTGAGTGGGCACCTGGCCAAAAGGGCCAATGTGGGAAGGCTAGAACTTTTGTAAAATTGAAACAAGACTGCCTTTTTGTCTGTCTGTTGTTGTTCTTGGGGAGAGACAGTTATGCTGTGAGAAGCTTGGGCCAGGTATAAAAATCATCAGTATCATACCGAGAAACTACTCATCTAAAACCCCAGATATGTAAGTAGATCAGGAAATGTCTAGGAAGACGAGATTAGGTTTATCCCTTTTATTTCTTTATGGCTTGTAGACTCCTCTGTGCTAACCCCAGATGCTTTTGTTTTGCCTGTAACCTTTAAACTGGACCTTAGGAAACCTATTCTTGATGCTTAATCCTTGTAGTTGTTTTTTTTTTTTTTTAAATCTAGCAAAAGCCTAAATTCCCAGATGTATTTTCTTTTCTTTTTTATTAATAAAATTTACCTTTTTCAAGAACAGAATTGGATTTTTGTGTCCCAAGAGGTTTGTGCACATTGTTTAATTAGCTGCTGGCAACAGCTGATTTCCTTCGTTTTTCTTTCTCAGCTCTTCCCCGGAGGGGGTGTGAAAGGGCTTGAGGGTACCCCACAGTAAGGAATTCCCAAGTGCACCTTCCTGGGCTCTCAAAGGGGTTCTGCACTTGGGTGGTGGCAGCATCTACCCGTCCAAGGTCAGAGAAAAGCTGTAACCTTGGGAGTTTAATAGAAGCCTGGAGTGGCAAGTATTAATTTTTAGAGTCCTTGTGGGCCCCCACCTTCTGCACTTGAAGTGCCAGAGTGAGGAATCAGTCTTGACAAGGACAAAGAAGAATATTGGAGAAAACTAAGAAAAGCAACAGATTAAGAAAGGGATGCTGAACACAAGGGAGAGTAAACTAGATTTGGGCATGGGTGGAAATCAATTGAAGAATCATTAGGAAGGGTGGACAATTGGTAAGAGACAGCTAAGTGGAGAAGAGCAGGCAATTTGAAATCTAGTCACCACCTTCAAAAATGAGTTAGTTGCAGATACTACAATTGCTCCAAGCTTCCCCTCCTGGGTTTTATGCTTGTCAGTGAGATTTAAGCATGTGTTTGCTCCTTTGTTGCTGTATGAGAGACTGCACACAAAAATGGAAAGTGAGTGAGTGACTGAAAAGGAAAACAGCTAGAACCAAACTATAGATAAAGTGCTTGCAAATACACAAGAGTGAAAATCACCTCTGTGCAGAGGCCAACACAAGTCTATGTACCTCTGAGATCTCATTTAAGCCCTTAGAACTGAAATTTATATGATGCATAGGCCATGTGCTAGCCATCCGCAGTGGGGTGAACTACACCCAAAGTAAACCAACAAGCCTGGAGGGAACTATTTTTTCCCTGTAATCTCTTTCTGTTGTAGTCTTTTTATGTGCTACTTGTAAGAAGATTAGATACAAAATTTTCAGACAGAGTTATGATTTTTAAGTTGGCAGTGTTCTTTCAGACATTTTCTCCTGTCCCTTCTCTATTTGAAAATAAACCCTGAATGTCAGCAATTCTTAGGTAGATCTCTGCCTTAAGTCTAGTGTTGCTGGGAAATTATTGATACTCTGAAATTGCATTTACCTTTATGTATTATGATTCCAGAAACTCTGAGAAGGTCAGATACATTAAGGTGTTGAAGGCCTACCTAATGACTAATTTGTCAAGGTTACTTTAAAGAAGAAAAAAAGAATTTGTAGCAGGGCTGTCAGCCACCTTTTCCTGGAGTCTTCTTTGTAGGTCGTAAATGCTAATAAGTTAAAATAATAGATTCCATCAGGAGATGCTAAAAATAACCGGAGCTACCCAGATTTTAAGTACAATATGTCAGTAGAGAGAGGGCTGTGTTCTAAAATAAGCTGGTGGAAAATCAGAGAGGATTTTGATATGCCACATATTTTTTATGGGAACCTCAAGAGGATTTAAAAATGTGGGGCTTTTTTATTTAGTGGAGTGGTTAACCTAGAGAAAAGGATAGTAGAGGGGTTGTGAATATGAAGCAGTGACTTATTTTTTGTAATAACCAGAGTGGTCACTAATTGCTCTGAACACTTTTGAACAATCTCAGTGTCCTGGTAAGGAATATAATAAAGGTTGGTATCTGGTTTAAAAAAATTAAGTAAGTGCTAAATGTCCCAACTATACACTCAATCAGCCTGGCTTTTATGCCTAAATGGATAAATCTGTATTCTGGTATATCTTAAAAAAATAAAACAAAACCAGACTTAACAATGAAAACTCTCTGTAAAAGTCCTTTCCTACATCACTGGAATGACCAAGACCCTTTCTTTTTAAATGACCCTGAGCAGAAGATAGCACACATCCTAAACAGGCTAAAACATTTAACCTCTCTAGAAATGGCAATCCGCATTCATTGGCACCAGCTGTCCAACTGGCTTTGATTGACAGTGGTCAGGTGGGAGGGAGCCTGCAGCTATTTAGGCGCATCACTGGCAGACATGATTGTTTACCATTTAATGCTCTCCTGAATGGATTCGTTGAGATATATAACCTGACAAATCAAAAATATATTTTAAATCCTGATCTGGACTCTTCATACTAATTTTTGTAGTCTTTATTAATACAAACTTGAAAATATTTCATTAGGGTACAGTAAGACAACTGCAGCAAGAACTTGCTGATGCTCTTAAAAAGCAATCAATGTCAGAAGCTTCACTTGAAGTTACAACACGTTATCGCAACGACCTGGAAGACGACAAACTACATTTGCAAAAGGAAATAGACAAGATTAAAACCAAGGTATATAAAGTCTATTAACTTCATACAGTAGTAAATCTGTAGTTGGTTCATTGATTTTACAAATAGTGAAAAACATGACATGTTCTGCTTATTTTGAGAACAATATCAAATAGAGTTGTATTCATGAATTAATTTAATTTACTTTGTTATAAATGCAAGATATTACAAAATGTCACAATTCATGAAACTAAATGGAATCTTTCTACATAGGAGTCTATTTTAAAGATTTTGATAGCATGACATTTCAAATACAAGTATATCTAGTGTCTTACTTTGTCACATAAAATTAGAAGCTGATTTCTGTTACTACTGTTTTACTGGTGGTTTGTCACAACAGTCACCTTGTGGTTAAACTTCTACACTTACCTTTGACTTTAGTGTTATGAAGTGAGGGAGTCCCTTGTCTTCCAATAGTAGCTTTACTTTAACTATTATGGTCACGCTAAAGTCTTGAAGCAGGGTGAGGGAATGCAAAAGTGGCCTTTTAAAATGTTCATTTTTTTTCTTTAAATGTAAAGTAATTGAATAGTTTAATTGGGTTCTAGTTTATAACATGAGTTTTGTTTCTCTAAGCATTCAAGAAAAGTGTTCTGCATGATGTCAGCCCTCATTAGCTATAGGTAAAAATAGTTTTCTCATTACTATATTTTTCTTCTAAACATTGCAGAAAGTCTAATCTCCTATTTTAGGCAGAACTGGGACAACATATTTTATTGGCAGCAGCAAGAAGATCTGTGCACGTGCACTAGAAAGACTAGAGTAGGGCATTTAATGTGAGACTATTAGGGCAGGTACGGTGCAAAACACAAGTTAAATAATTTTAACTAATCAATTAAACATGCATTAATTTCTCATTAATTCATTGAATTTTGGAGCAGCAGCAGTTCTCCAAGTAATCAGTTCTAAATACCTGCAAATAACTCATTCTGTTCTCCCTGCTCCTACAATTTATCAGTCCTCTCTTCTTGCTCCATTTCTCCTCTAACAATTCAATTTTCAGCCCCCTCCTACTAAGCATTTCATCCTCTCTGCTATCTCAAGCATTTTATTCTCTCTTCCCCCTCTTTATTTTTAGGAAAACACTTAGCTCTTCACCCCTCCTCTGAGGACTGAGGCAGGGAGCAGGAGCAGAAACTCCTTTACTCTGTGCTTCCGCCTCAAGCTGTGGTGGTGTGGAATGGGGCAGGAGTGGAAGCTTGTCTCACGTGTAGTTTCAATCCTTTTTGTCACCCTTCTAGTCTTGGAAGTGTAGGTAGAGCTGGAAGCCAGAAAGAGTTGCATATTGGTACTAAAATCTAGCTTCTCTCCAGCCAGTTCCAAAGACCTCTTTGCAGGCAAGGAGGGACAGGACAAGTGGTGGTTGGCCTTTTTTGAGGAAGTAGGCTATTCCTTAGGCACATGTTGTAACTCTGATTAGCAGCCTTCCCCCAGGAGACAGGGGAATGTGGTTAACTATTCAAATGAGGGGTTTTGCCATAGAGCCTGAAAACTTTATTGTCTGCATTTGACATATCTGAAGACTTTGTGTTATCAGAATAGAATTTTAAAAAAATAAGTTTAGAGAAAGCAAACTAAAAATATTTATAGGATAGTGTTTACAAGGTTTAAGTGAATTGCCTTGACATAGGATTCTACACTTGTTGAAGTAATGCATCAAATCACAGTAACTGAAAGGTACAAAATTTTATCACTCAGTGATAAAACTTCTTGTGTATTATTTTGTGGAAATAATTTTGGTACCACTATGGAAACTTAATACAAGTCTTTTGCCAAATTGCCAGTCAAGCTTTATACAAATCAAATACTGTACGATTATCAAAACAGTTCAATCAAAAAAATTCTAAAGTTAGAAATTTTAATTGCTTTAACTACTGAAATGTCAATTCAATTTAAAATCATCTTCCCACATAATTCTAAGCTAAACTTATTCTTGAATGCTTAGAGAAGCAAAACTCATAAACTAGAATCCAAATAAACCTATTCCTCTTCCCCACACACACCTACTAACATCAAGTATGCACTTGATGATTCAAAGCCACTTCTCATTTTACTTGTTATTCACCAGTACTTATAACTACAGGTAACTTGTAACTTTAATAATGGTTTACCTCTTACATTAGAAACAATTAACTCTTCAATTCATACTTTTCTCTATTATCTAAGGAGCTGTCCATTTTGTGACATCACAAACCATGTGTTCTGAAAAATGTATAAGCTCCAGTTCCTGTATTCATTATTTCTTTTTCAGCTATCGTTTCACAGCACCTACATACAGTTTATGTTTAGAGTAGTGCAATGAGTAGTTTTCATCGTCTCAGCACTTTAAACACTTATTGACTTAAAATTATTTCTAGGCATCTAAGATGCAACTTGTTTTTGAGACACAATGACATTTAAGTAATTTACATTCTTTCATAACTGTGGTACATATCTGATAATTTGTTTTAGAGTAACTAAATCCTCACTTGGACAAAAAAGATGCATGTTTATGTCTTTTACTTAACATATTATCTGGTTCAGCGGTTCTCAAACTGTGGTTTGGGACCCCAAAGTAGGTTGCGACCCCATTTTAATGGGGTCGCTGGGGCTGACTTATACTTGCTGGGGCCCGGGGCCCAAGCCCAAGCCCGAGGGCTTCTACCCTGGGTGGCAGGACTCAGGCTTCAGCTTTGGCCCCCGGCCTGGGGAGGTGGGGTTTTGGCTCTCCCTCCCCCCCGGGGAGGTGGGGCTTGGGTGGGCTCAAGCTTCGGTCCCCCTTCTTGGGGTACTGTAATAATTTTTGTTGTCAGAAGGGGGTCACGCTGTAATGAAGTTTGAGAACCCCTGATCTAGTTTGTAGATAAATTCTTTAGCTCTCAGTTCAGTCTCTGACTTCTCCAGAAAAGTAGAAATATTGGATTATTACATCTATTTGTGCAACAGATTATTTTTGTAGTATTTCTGCAACCGAGTTTTTAGCTATCAATCTGTATACTTCTTTTTTTTTTTAAAGTTAACTCATGTAACTCCTGTTTTCTCTCATCATTGCTGCCATCCTCTCATCGTCATACCCTCAGTTTGTTTATTACACCAACATGCTCCATCTTGTTTCAACTAAGATCTTGTAAGCTCTTTGGGACAGGGGCCATCTCTTTCTGTGGTTGTATAGTAATTAGCACAATGAGCCCTGATCCCCTCTGGGAAGTACTGGAATACAAATAAAATATCAGATCAGTTATAAAGTTGTGCAGCAACTTTAAGGTAAGGATGAAAATTTTAAACGAGATACAGTGGGCAAGGAGGAGCAAGTGAAGACATTCGAAGAGTAACGTGGTCTTATAAGATGAGGAGAAATCATTTTTGCAGCTGTGTTTTGACAAATTGGAGAGGAGCAATATGGGACTGGTGAGGCCAGTATGGAGGATGTTGCAGTAATAATTGAGGAAGAAGATAAGGCATGGACAAGGCTTTCAGACATCTGGACAGAAAGGAAAGGAAATGGACCAGGGATTTATTTAAAACAAATGTTTATGTACAGGAAGTTGAATTTTCATCTGAAATTCAATAATGGTTTAAATACTTGCACTTCAAACGTCAGTTACCTTTAATTTGATTTGTTTACAGCTGCAAGAATCAGAAGATCAGTATATTCAGTCTGAACGACGTGTTCATGATTTGAAGAATGCATTGGACAGTAAAGAACGAGAAGTGAATGCTTCTTCCCAGAAATTGCAAGACCTTCTAATAGCATCATGTGGAACAAATAATGCTATAAAACAACTGGAAGAACATATACAAAGGTAAGAAAATTACCAACATGTTGAAACCAGGTTTTATTGTTAAAATATGGCCAGAAAAAAAAAGGATTTTTGCTAATACACAATTACAAATTACAGAATTAAATACTAAATACAATTTTAAAATGAGCTTTAGATTATGAAATTCATATGTAAATGATTATTTCAAAACTATTTCAAGTTTTGTGCTATTGTGGATGTAGAGACTTGTCCAGAAAAATCATATTGTTACATATTAAAAAGTGTATTTGCTTTTAAGACTTGAAATTGAAAATGCCAGATTGGAAGCTACAACCAAACAGCAAACAAGCAGAATTGAGGTACTTCAGAAAGACCTGCAGGATTCTGCTTCCGTAAGTCAGCCACAGGCTTAACTTTCTTGTGAGTTTATTGCATCTATGCATTAAGGCTGGGATTTTCAAAGGAGCCTAAGGGAAATAGATTCTCAAACCTGATGGAGTTACGCTCTTATGAAAATCCCAATCTAATATAGCCAAATGCTTGGTTTCTGAGAATTTTGAGACGGCATTATATGTATTATTATTATTCATTTGACATTATATATTAAATTAGTTTCAATGTGATATATTTTATTATTAATACTAATGTGAATATTTAAGACTTTAAATCAGACAAGTTTTCAAACATTCATTAGACATGTATATTGTTAAAAACATATATGTAACAAGCTAATCAATAGAAATTCCCTTGGGATTTTGATGATAAAATACTTCCGCACTAGTCTGCTGATGCTAAATGACATCATCAGAACATCTGAATAGAATTATATCCCTTGTATTATATGTTGGCTTCTCAGTTTTTACAACTGATTTCATGGCTAGAATTTTTTTAACATAATATAAATGAAAGAACTGTAAAGGTTTAGATAGGCAATGAATAGGGGAAGAACACATGTACAGAAGGAAAATATTATTTTTAGGTTGTCAGCTGATAAGATTTTTCAGTAAGCAGAGGTTGGTTTTGCTATGTATAGTTGATTTTCCCTTTGCTTCCTAATATTGTGTTTAGTGATGTGCAATAAACAACAAAATTGGATCCCTGTGGTACCTTCTGTGAGATTTTGACTTTTTGTTTAAAATCCGTTTTTCTTTTGTGATGGCTAGCTTTTCATTTAAATAAAGTCCACATCAGAGAAATCACCACGACAGTTGTCACTAATTGACACCCTTGTAGGCAGTGTCATAGAGAAGTCAAATATGAATGGGCATAGAGATTTAACTGTCCACTCCACCCAAACTGGCAAAGCAATATGGGGAGCATCTTTAGTTTTCATCTTTCCAAATTAGCCATGAAGGCCATTGTTTTCAGGTCTAATATAGACACATCTTACCATACACCTCTTCCTCAAAGATAGGCCTTTTGTCACATGGTCCTGTAGCTCCCTGAATTGGACTGTGTGGAAATTGAGGAGAAATGCTAGCAGAAGCAAGCTGTTCCGAGAGGAATTATTCTCGGTATCCACAGTCTATTTCAATCACTGGAGTAAGTGGAAAGTAGTTTGGGGGGGAGAGGGGGGAAAGAAAGATACTATTAGGCTTTTTCTAGGCATGCTGTGGAAGAGATTTTATATGTAATGAAGTACCACCATATACCCTCAGGTACTGAGACACCTGCAGTGTAATAACAGGCCTGGATTTAGAGATTAATTGAATAGATCTGAACAGAGGCCCCTCTGTGTTTCTCTCTATATATGGCAAATAACATAGGAGAGACTTGTATGTTAACTCTGCAGATCATACTTCTTCTGAGTTCTCTTCTAGATGATGAGCCACAGTAAAAAGCTGAGGTTATATTGGCTGTGAACTTTATATAATTTTTGCCTAGAATATTTGGTTCTGAGAATAGGGTATGCATGCTTTCACAACAATTACTGCATTTTACATAGTTCATAGACTTGTGACATGTAGAATTGTTGAGTCAAAATACTCTATGAATGCAAATGATTGGTACCGTATATACTCGATCATAAGCCGGTTGTTTATAAGCTGACCCCCATCCCCACCCCCAAGATGGATAAGTAAAAATGGAAAATTTGTATGACCCATTCATAAGCCGACCCTATAATTCAGGGGTCAGCAAACTTTGGCTCCCGGGCCATCAGGATAAGCCACTGGTGGGCCAAGATGGTTTGTTTACCTTGAGCGTCCGCAGGCACGGAGGTAAACCTAAGTAAACAAAGTGTCCCGGCGCGCCAGCTGCTTACCCTGACGGGCCAGGACAGCAACTGGTGGGGAAATGTTTTTTGGGGGGGAGAAGCTGGGGGTCAGGGGAGTAACCCCTGTGACCACGCCCCACATGACCCCACCCCTAGCCCGGGATCCCCACACTCTCCCCATCCCATCCCTTCCCACCTTATCTGGGGAGGATGTCTCTGGCGTGGCCGGAGCTGCTCCGGCAGGCTGGGCAGCGTGGCTGCAGCCTGCTCCGGCGGGCCAGACCGGGCGGTGTGGCCACAGCATGTTCCAGCGGGCTGGGCTGGGCGGCACGGCCACCACCTGCTCTGTGGGGCGGGGCCGAGCGGCATGGCTGCAGCCTGCCAGCCCCGGAGCTGCAGCTGCTTCGGAGGCTGGGGGGAGAGCAGCATGGCCAGAAGCGGAGAGACTCTTCCCTTCTGTCTCTGCTGGCTGTGCTGCTTCTCCTTGCTCCCACTGTTGGGCGGAGGGGCTGTGTCCCACCTCTCCCTCTCTATACCCGTTCATAAGCTGACCCCCTTCTCTGGTGCTTTCCTTTTTTACTAAAAAAAATTCGGCTTATGAACAAGTATATACGGTAATATGTCGTCCTCTCTGGATTGACAGTCCTTTTTTAATCTTCTGAGGCCATTACGTAAGATATCCTTTCTATAAAGCACAGCTTTTCTTCTTTCTTTTGACTGATTTCAAGCACACACTCATTGCTCTGAGCACCTTAGAAAAAGTTGAAAACACAATATAAACATTGAAACTATCATACATGCAAAGCTATTTTTACATTTTCTTCTATATTCATTTTATCTACCATAGTAGCTTAAAACCCTAACTGCCCGCAACGTATAACTCTCCCCTTTCCGTCCATCCTCTCCCCAAACACCTGAGAAAAATCAACCATTTCTTTTTAAAGATGAGAGCCATAATGCTTCTGATGTTTCCAAATTCCACTAGTCTATTGTAATTGGAATCTCTCAGTGGTTCCTGAACTTGCACCTCCAGCATTGCAACACATTGCACGTGGCTTCCAAAATCAAATAGGATCTCAAATATAGATAATATTTGTGGTTTTTTAATTTAGAAAAGAATGTAGATTTTCATTTAGCAAATGAACGACTTCTCAATTTTATTAGCACATTTTCAGAAGCCCTTTGAAAATCTGTCCCATAATGTCTGGAATGTTAGGGGAAATAATCAGTTGACATAGACATCAAAAGAGGTATGGCAGGTATGTAATAATACAAAAAGGAAAATATTCTTTGAATATGTCTGACTGTCCTTAGAAATTTTCACAATACTTGTTTGTTTCTTTGCATCACTTTTGTTCTGTAATTATATACGAAGTTGAGTGTGGAAAGTTACAAATGTGATATCTCTTTTTAATGCTTGTATAGGTTCATAATCGCCTTGAAGACTTGATAACAGGCTTACAGACAGCAAAAATAAATTTAGAAGAACAGCTGAATCAGCAGGTAAATTAAAAGACACAATTCACATGGCCATTACTTTTTATCTCCTCTGCAAACTGTTATAAATTGTCATGGTTGTGGGGCAGGAATGAAATAACTGTTTTTGGTTTGGGAGCTTTGTATGAAGGGGGGAAATTACACAATACCCAGGGGCGTTGCATTCAAGACCCTATTATAGAGCAAGGTGTCTTAGTAAGGACTTGTTTATATGTTTCCTAAGAGCCATATTATGGGTTTAACAGTTCCTTTTTCTGAGGTGGGTGGGTGAGGTTATGTGAGAGTGGTCAGACTGGATGATCATAATGGTCCCTTCTGACTTTAAAGTCTATGAGGCCCCTGTAAACATGTAATGTTTTCATCAACATGAACAGTTTCATGCATAATGTGTTTTGTGGCCTATAGGGAAGAAATGCTTATGTAGTTAAGGCTCAGGAGTGGAATGTGGGAAACTTTCTGTTCTTGTCTCAGCTGTGGATTGCCATGTCATCTTGAACATGTTAGAACAGAGGTGGGCAAACTACGGCCCACGGGCCACATCCAGCCCGCAGGACCCTCCTGCCCGGCCCCTGAGCTCCTGGCCCGGGAGACTAGCCCCCTCCCCCGCAGTCTCAGCTCACTGCACCGCCGGTGCAATGCTATGGGTGGCGGGGCTGCGAGCTTTTGGAGCCGCAGCCTGACCCGGTGCTCTGTGCTGCGCGGTGGCGTGGCTGGCTCCAGCTGGGCGGCGCAGCTACCTGTCCTGGTGCTCTAGGCGGCACGGTGAGGGGGCAGGGAACGGGGGGGTTGGATAGAGGGCAAGGGAGTTCGGGGTGGTGGTCAGGGGTGTGGATGGGGGACTTGAATGGGGGCAGGAATCCCGGGGGGGCAGTCAGGAAGGAGAGGGGGCGTTGGATGGGGTGGCGGGGGGCAGTCAGGGGCAGAGGTTCCGGGGGCGGTCTGGGGACAGGGAGGGGTAGATGGGACAAGGGTTCCGGGAGGAGCCGTCGGGACAAGGAACGGGGGGGTTGGATGGGGCAGGAGTCCCGGGGGGGCTGTCAGGGGGTGAGAAGCGGAGGGGTCGGATAGGGGGCAGGGGCCGGGCCACGCCTGGCTGTTTGGGGAGGCACAGCCTCCCCTAACCAGCCCTCCATACAATTTCGGAAACCCGATGTGGCCCTCAGGCCAAAAAGTTTGCTCGCCCTTGTGTTAGAATGTGCTTCCTTTTCTCCATATGTAAAATGGGGATAGATAGTACAATCCCGCTCGTCAGCAGAGTCCTGTCAAAGGTCAAGAGAGACAAGGCTCAACACATCATGGTTGCCCCAGTGTGGCCGCGCCAGCATTGATTCGGCACGCTGATGGAGCTGGCAGTGGCTGCTCCCTGGCCCCGTCCCGACCGACTGGATCTGCTCTCACAGGATCACAGGCGTCTCCTACACCCCAGCCTCGCCCCCCTTCACCTCACGGTGTGGATGCTGCCTGGTTGAACTTGAAGGAGTGGGCCTGCTCTAACGAGGTCCAGCAAATCCTTTTGGAAAGCAGGAAGCCTTCCACTAGAGCAACCTACCTGGCTAAATGGACACGGTTCTCACACTGGGCATCTGAGCGTACCATCTCTCCAACGCGCTCCTCTTTAAGTCTATCTTAGATTATCTGCTCCATCTTAAGTACCAGGGGCTGGCCCTCTCTTCCATCAGAGTACACCTTGCAGCTATCGCCGAGTTTCACCCGCCAATCCAAGGTCAGACAGTGTTTTCACACGACGTGTCAGTCCGATTCCTGAGAGGCCTCGAGAGACTCTTCCCGCTGGCCTGGGCACCTGTCCCATAGTGGGACCTTAACTTGGTTCTTTCTAGGCTCACGAGCCAGTCCTTGGAGCCTATGAGCTCCATCTCCCACCTGTTATTGAAGGTCGCATTCCTTGTGGCGATAACATCCATGAGATGAGTATCAGAGCTTAAAGCCCTGACATCGGAGCTGCCATATACTGTGTTCTACAGGGACAAAGTTCAACTGCGACCCCATCCGGCCTTTCTGCCGAAGGTGGTGTTTTCCTTCCATGTTAACCAGGACTTCTTCCTCCCGGTGTTTTGTCCGAAGCTGCACACCACTGGGGAGGAAAGGAGGCTGCATGCCCTGGACGTCAGATGTGCCTTGGCGTTTTACCTGGAGCATACCAAGCCCTTCCGCAGGTTGACCCAGCTCTTCATCGTGACAGCAGAACGCATGAAGGGCCTTCCGGTGTCATCGCAGAGGATTTCTAACTGGATCACCTCCTGCATCCGGACCGGTTATGAGCTGGCACAGGTCCCTCCGTTGCCAATTGTGAGGGCCCACTCGATCAGAATTCAGGCATCCTCGGTGGCCTTCCTGGCACATGTTCCCATTCAGGACATTTGCAGAGCTGCGACGTGGTCTTCAGTTCACACATTCATGGCACACTACACCATCGCTCAGCAAGCCACAGACGACGTTGGGTTCGGCAGAGCTGTGTTGCAATCTACACATCTGTGAACTCCTACCTGCCTCCATTGGCATTGCTTGAGAGTCACCTAATATGGAATGGACATGAGCAAGCACTCGAAGAAGAATGTCCATTCCATAACCCACCCTCCTTCCCCGCTGTCGGAGTTTCCAGCTAGGAGGAACTGAGGGTGGGGGGAGCCAGTGGCACCCCTTATACCATGGCATGTGTGCGCCGCTCCAGGGGGCGCCAGAGCCAGTCCCCTACGGATACCACTGAGGGAAAAACTTCTGGCACCGGTGCACGTGGCAAGCACACATACCTAATATGGAATGGACATGAGCAACACATCTCAAAGAACACCAGTTACGGAAAAGGTAACTGTCTTTTTTCTATCTCTAAGTGGATCAGGAATTGTTGGGGAAGCCTACAATATAAGGAGTTTCTCCTCGCCAAAAAGCAGAGGCATTATTGCCATTCAGTCAGTCTACAACAACTTCGTAAGTAAGTGTAAGGGACCCATGCAAGAAATTTGCAAGTTTACATAATGATCAAGCATCCACAGTTTTACCAGGCTGTATAAGTTTGACTTCTTTTGATGCAGCCTTTAGCAGAAGTCTTGTAGGTTGGTGTAGGGCTGACAGGAAATCTGTACATAATATTAAAATTTGTGTGAGTGGTTGGAGTGACTGTTTATATATTTTTGCTTCTAATCATCAATGCCTGCCGTCTATTAGAAATAGAGAAATTTCACCTGCTGATTTTTCTCTAGATATATAATACGGCATGCCATTTCTATCCACCAGTTCTCCCAGTGTTGCTTTTAGTTTTCTTTCTTGAGTTAACTTTATACTTCATATGATCTTCAGCTATGGAAGACCTCATTCTGGAGAGTTGAGTTGGAGTGGGCCCCTATGGGTTTGTTCCTCTCTTTTCTTTGTTGCTGCCTCCTGGTCATAAGTAGCAAGACAGCCCTCTTGTTATAGATTGTTGGATGGGCTTCTTAAGAGAGAAATTAGCAGATAAAAAAACAGGTACAGTAACTCCTCACTGAATGTTGTCCCGGTTAATGTTGTTTCATTGTTATGTTGCTGATCAATTAGGGAACATGCTTGTTTAAAGTTGTGCAATGCTCCTTTATAACATTCTTTGGCAGCCGCCTGCTTTGTCCACTGCTTGCAGAAAGAGCAGCCGGTTGGAGCTAGCTGGTGGGGGCTTGGAACCAGGGTGGACCAGCAGACCCCCTATCAGCTCCCCTAAGTTCCCTGTGCGGCAGCTGCCCAGCAGGCTATCAGTTGCTGGGCAGTTCAGGTGTCCCTCAGCACTGCCATGTGCTGCTCCTGCCCTCTGCCTTGGAGCTGCTCCGCGGTGCCTCCTGCAGTGTACTTAGAGTGGGGTCAGTGTACTTAAAGGGGCAATGCGCATCTCTCTCTCTGACACACACACGGTCCGTCTGTCTGTCTCTCTCTCACATACACACACACACTCACGGTGTGTGTCTCTGTCTCTCTCTGCCATGCTGTGTCTCCTCCCTCCATTCCTGCTGCCTTGTAGAGTGTGAGGCTACATTAACAACTATGTGTTAACACTTGAGGGCTCAGCCGAGTGCTAGTTCATCATCTAGCAGTAAGGCATTCCCTGGGAGATATCCCACCCTCTTCCCCCCTCTGACTTCACCACCTCAACCAAGCTTCACAATCATCATTGCTGTGTACAGTATTACATTGTTTGTTTAAAACTTATACTGTGTGTGTGTGTATACACATATATGTGTGTGTGTGTGTGTATATATATATAGATAGATAGATAGATAGATAGATAGATAGATACACACATACTTTTGTCTGGCAAAAAAAGTTTCCCTGGAACCTAACCCCCCCATTTACATTCATTCTTATGGGGAAATTGGATTCGCTTAACATCGTTTCGCTTAAAGTATAATTTTTTAGGGACATAACTACAACATTAAGCGAGGAGTTACTGTACTGATAATTAGGGCCTTCATATGTAACTAAAATTTTTATAACTTCCAGCTTGATGATAATCTTGACATTTGTTTGTTACATTTTTGTTCTGTGCAAATGCTTACTCTGTAGGTCCAAAAACAAACCATGCTGTCAATGACTGCAAAAGATACACATAATCTGTGGGAGGAAGAGTTGAAGTCCAGATCCAAACTTGGAGTTCGTCTATCTCAACTTGACAAGGAAAAGGCTGAGATGTTGGAACAAGTACGTCAAAAAAATACCCAAATAACTTGTCAGTTTTAAGCTGTATCTGTATTTTAAATAGTTACATTTTCATTTTATGTCACCCTTCTTAGTATCCTGTGAAATTCATGCTTACAGTGGCATACAAATTCTGGGAAGTCAACTGACAGGTTTATAACAGAAGGCGGAGAGCCTCTTAAAAATCTGGAAAATTTTGTGTAACTGTCAGATTGTCTAAAGCTACAACATATAATAGATCCACGTTCTTGGGTGTATGCTCTTTGTGTTAGATTGCCAAGAAAGTCACATAGCTCTGTAGTTCTACAACCATTGACTTCACTAGTGTGTTTTGTGCACCACTTCTGGAGAGGAACCACAGCAATCCCTTATATATCATCAGCTTTCAGTTTCACTGTATGCAATAAGACTGGAGGAGTTCCCGGGAAATCTTGATGACTGTCTCAGCTATACTTTTTAGTTTAAAATAAATAAAAACAAGTTTTCCCTTATTAGTACTTTCTGTGCAGGTAAATTTATTAAAAATTACCATAAAAAAATTTTATTTTCCAAATGTCACTAAACCTTGGAACAACATCAACGTTGATCCTGGCCACAAATCAGAAGGTACCTTTATCAACTGGGGTTTCTGTATTTTCTGACAAATCCTGTTCCAGATGTGACGGGTTGGATCACAGAAACCCCCTTGGGAGCTGCCACCTGATGTACCAAGACTACTTCTATTCCTGTTTTCCCTGCCAGCTCAGTGGCTCTAGCACCCTGTCTTGTTGAGCCAGACACACCCGTCTGCTCCAACACAGACCCAGGGTCTGAATTACCTGCCCCAAAGCTGCAGGTTTACCTGAAAACAGCTCACAGAAGTGTGCTTGTCTTTAGCACTCAGATGCCCAACTCCCAATGGGGTCTAAACCCAAATAAATCCGTTTTACCCTGTATAAAGCTTATACAGGGTAAACTCATAAATTGTTCGCCCTCTATAACACTGATAGAGAGATATGCACAGTTGTTTGCTCCCCCAGGTATTAATACATACTCTGAGTTAATTAATAAGTAGAAAGTGATTTTATTAAATACAGAAAGTAGGATTTAAGTGATTCCAAGTAGTAACAGACAGAACAAAGTAAGTCACCAAGCAAAATAAAATAAAATGCGCAAATCTATGTCTAATCAAACTAAATACAGATAAAATCCTCACCAGTTCCAGAATGTTCCCTTTTACAGGCTAATCTCCTTTTAGCCTGGGTCCAGCAATTACTCACACCCCCTGTAGTTACTGTCCTTTGTTCCAGTTTCCTTCAAGTATCCTGGGGGGGTGGAGAGGCTCCTTCTTTAGCCAGCTGAAGACAAAATGGAGGGGTCTCCCACGGGTTTAAATAGACTTTCTCTTGTGGGTGGAGACCCCCTTCCTCACTCCTATGCAAAGTCCAGCTCCAAGATGGAGTTCTGGAGTCACCTGGGCAAGTCACATGTCCATGCATGACTCAGTCTTTACAGGCAGAAGCCATTGTCCACATGGTATCTTGCATGTCTCCAGGAAGACTTCTTATGTGGATTGGAGCATTCCAAGATGCATTGTTCCCCAAATGCTTCCTGATCGGGTACTTAACCTTGCGAATTCCTTCCTAAAGAAGCTGACCAAATGCCTCACAAAGCTTACTTAGAGATCAAGCAAGTATACAACCCATATTCTTAACCTCAAGTACAAAATGATATATGTGTACAAATAGGATGAATAGATATAGTAGACCATAACCTTTACAGAGATATGTTACCTGGCACAGGCAGCACAAAACATATTCCAGTTATGTCATATTCCCATAAAGCCTTATGGGAGGTACCGTCACACCAGACTCCTTTGTCTTGCCAGTTTCCTGTGAAACAATAAAAATTGTTAAAGAGGTTTTATTGTTCTCAATAAGCATTAAAACGTTTCTTCAACATGACACTGTTCCAGTCCTTAGCTGTCCATCTAAAGTGGGACAATTCCATTTTTGTTCCTACCTAAGATTATCCTTCACCGAGTCATCCTGAACTTGGCTCTGGCCAAAATCTTTCTTTCAGGGAAGAGATTCAAGGACATTCACCAATCTGTTTCATCTTAGAACAGCCTCTGTCTCAGTGGGATTCTTCTTGAGACTAATGAGACTTATGTCCTCTTCCACATATTTAGTACCTATAGCTCATCTGTAAATGAGACCACTGAAATGTTGGTTTATAGCCAAATTCCCTCCCAATGTGTTTTATATGGGAACACTGTGTATTTTTATGGAAGCCCTCAGGAGTCTCTTTTCAGAGTTGCCAGGCAATGTGTTGCAATAGCCAGGTATTAAGATTAGCTTCTGCCTGGGCGGAGGCTTCCACCCTCCCTCCTGCTCCTGCCATGGGGCTTTGGGTGCCCAGGCTCAGGGCTTCAGCCCTCCATGGCTCCAGCCAGGGTGCCCAGGCTCAGGGCTTCCGCCCAGTGGCTGCAACTGGGGCTCAAGGCTTCAGCCCCCGCGGCTGCAGCCGGGACTTACAGCACCCAGGCTTGAGGCTTCTGCCTCCCCCCAATCCTGCCGGGGCTCTGGGCACCTGGATTCGGAGCTTTCGTCCCCCACCCCGCTCCTGCCTGGGCTTGGGGCACCAGGCTCAGGGTTTCCACCAAGCGGCTCTTCCAAGGCTTAGGCGCCCATTTTTATGTATGCCCTCAAATTGGCCACATAGGTCCGCTGTAGGCAGGGGGGCACTGAAAATGCTGTGCCTAGGAGCGCCTAAGGTATAAATCTGGCCCTGGGTGTGTGTGTGTGTGCGCGCCTGGTGCACAGGAGCCAGACTGTTTTCTGCAGCAGTACCTGTTGAGGTGGTGCATGTGCCCTACACCTCCTCATGGCCCCTCCTGAGACTATGTTGGGAGAGCGGGGATGCCACCACACCCATAATCAGTTCCTTCTCACTGCTCGTGGCCTGAGTCAGAGCACCCTTTGTAGTTTACCTCATGTTTTTTTCTCTGCATAATCAGTGAGCAGATCTCTGCCTTTTTTGTAAATAGTTACTTAGCAGTTAGTATCCAGTAGTTAAGCTTCCTTTATGATTTTATTTTTGTTTTTAAAGTATTTAGGACTTGGCTTTCAGTGCTAGGCATCGATGGCATGCAGCACTCACTGAGCTTTAAGCACTGCCTGTCGTGGGTTGTGTGTCTCAAATAGTGCCCTCTACATGTGCTATCTTTTGTGTTTTTGTGAGGGATAAGTTAAAGAAAGGTGCAGTATCAGCCATTCTTTCAAAAGAAGAACACAGTTTTCCAGAGATCTGTGCCTCAAGCAACACTTCATGGAACAGGCAGTGAGACTCTTCTCTGCCCCAGGGCCCTCATTTGAATATCCTGCCACCTGTACACAGTTCACTACCAAGGCTATAGTGGTTTTTGACAGACCCCTGACTCTTCTCCTGGAAGAAAGAGGGGTTGGTCTTCCTCTCTAGGTCTTCCCCAAATAAGGACTCATAAGACAGACTGGAACCATTCAAAGAAGGACATGGCTGTAATCACCGTTACCTTGCAGGAGTCCATAGTGAATCCTGCCAGGGATACGACATAACCCAGAAACTCCACCGTGTTCTTGTCACATTCACATTTTTCTGACTTGGCATAGAGTTGGTTCTGACTAAGCCAGTCTAGAATGATACAGATACAGAGATCTTGATTTTCAGAGAAAATGAGAATGTCAGCTAAATAGGTGACCATGAACTGATCTGGAATATCCCTAAAGACTGAATTCATAAAATGCTGGAAGGTAGCAGGAGCATTACAGAGGCCAAACAGCATAGCCAAATATTCAAAATGGCTGTCTTTCACTCACCCCCTTACCATATTCTGAGCAAGTTATATGCTTCATGAAGGTCTAATTTCGTAAGGATCTGAGCTAAGTAGAGTCTCTCCAGGAGCTCATTAATAAAGGGAAGAGGATATCAATTGCGCACCATGATTTGATTTAGTGCCCAGTAATCAAAACAGAGTTGGAGAGAGCCATCCTTCTTGGCTATCAAGAATATAGAGATGCCAGCTGGAGAGGTGGAGGGATGAATAAAATCCCATCTGGGTTTTCCTCTAGATATTCTTGGAGGGCTTGTAGCTTTGGCTCAAAGAAAGTGTAAATAAGTGAATGCAGGGCGTGGATCAACCCAAACTGCATGATTTCCTACTGACTGCTGCTGGTGATGATGTCCAAGGGTGCCATTTGATATGTGATGGGCCCTGAAGAGAGGGGTGACCCATCGATGGTCTCGACGCACTCAAGAAGGGGAAGTCCTTGTGGAGGGTAGGGGTCCGATGATCCTTGACAACTTCCTGGTCAATTAAGTTACCGTACATATCCAGGTCAACCAGGGCCTCCAAGCAGAGGACAGGCATCGCCAGGTGCCAAGGAGAAGATGAAGTGGAGTGGTCCGCTGGTTGAGGATTGTCTGGATTCCAGCAGTGCAGTGGCAGAGCAGCTCACAGGCTGGCAGAGTGAAGTACTGACCCAGATCTGGCCCTGCTACTGGGGCTGGGTTCTGGGATTTCCTGACTCAAAGGGATGGTGGTTCTTGGTCAGCAGCCCACCACAAAATGCAAACATTCCCCACAGTACAGGCACAGTCCTAGAGCCCAGGATCACTTATTTTCATTGATGGCAAGACAGGGTCGAACTTGGTCAATCTACATTGGCTCGGGGTATGGTAGACTACCTGGAGTTGCATAGGATGGACGGGTCTGGTTCAGTAAGGGTCGGGGGATGCGCTGCTTTTCCTGGCCTCATTCTGTTAGTCAGCCATCAATATTGATGCACAGATCAGTCAGAGCCACTCAGTGCCCCTGATTCATCTCTAATAGAATCACTGAGTTCTTACCAGAAGTGGTGTCATTATGCAGCCTGGTTCTAGCAGGTATTGGCTGCCAGGCATCAAAACTCAGCGGTGTATCTGGCAATGGGCCGGAACCCCTGCTGAAGGGCATGTAGCACAGAGTCTGCAGTGTGCTCTCTGTTAAGGTTGTCAAAAATATCTTCCATTGTCTCAAAATGTTTGAAAAGAGGGCTAAACATCTCCCATAATGGGTAAGCCCACCCCAGAGCCTCTCCAGTAAGCCAACTAATCACGATTCCTACTCAGGGAGCAATCCATGGGGTATTATTGTGGTTGCAGTACAAACAAGGTGACGTTGATTCAAGAATCCCTGGAATTTGGTCCAGTCCCCATTGAACTTGTCCGGTAGGGGAACATTGGACTCACAGATAATAGGTGTGAGAGTCGAAGGGACTTAAGCCACTGCCTTAGTTTGCACCTGGATCTGGAGGCTGGCATTCCAGTTCTGTAGTGCAGTCACCTGGGCCTGGATTTCGTGATCCTGCACCTGGGCCTACGGGACTGCATTCTATTCTCGAAGTGCAGCAAACTGGGCTTGTTTTTCGTGTAAGGCCCCTACTAAGTCCATGAGGTTGAGTGGGGCTCCCACTGTGATTGTTTCAGAAGCGACCTCCATGTCATTAAGCCCATGCCCTCCCTACGTCTGGTCTTTTGTGGGCTGCTCAAACTGTAAGCTGTCATGGCATGTGCAGCCAACCTAGTGAGTGGAACAGGACTTTGCCTGGTGGTTGTGGTGGCAGTTTGGGTAATGGCAAGCGAAGATCCATGGATCAGTCACTAGTCCAAAGGTGAAGCTGGAGTCAGGGTCAAGGGGACAAGCCAAAGGTTAGAACCGGAGTCAGAAGTCAAAGCCTAAGCTGAAGGGTAAGCCAGAGTCGTAGTCAGGAACGTAGCCAAGAGTCAGAGCAAGGAGTCAGAAACCAGAATGGACTGGGAGACTGAGGCTAGAGTGGGAGAAGGGCTTGGAGCAGAAAGTGAAAGTCATAGTAGGGCAAGTGCAACTGTGAGCATGGTATGCATTGAGCAATTGCTGTGCTGCAGCTGCTGCAAGGCTCAAGTGGCAGACCAGCGGCTCCAGTAAACCGTTTGGAGGGGGCTCATTGGGCCAGACTGGGAGTCAGCCAGACTGGGAGCCAGCTGTGCCTCCTCTACCTGTGAAAGATTCTGGACATTAGTTGGAGAGACTTCATCACCAGCAGAGATCTGAGAAATCGCCAACAAGCAACTTGCTTCCATCAGTATCAGAAGGAAGTGCTGGACAGATATGGGGCATGTACTCCAGTTGCCAACACAGACATCCACATGAAGCTGTCAAGTAGAAACCATCTGGTGTGAGGAAACAAAGGCACCCAAGCGAAACCTTAAGAAGAACTCTTAGCAGAGAGGGTAGAATAGTTGATCTCTATTCACAGAGCAAATGGAACCAGCAGCAAATGACAGAGAGGAATGGAAAAGACTTGTTTCCACTCTATGTGCCAACACTGGTGTGGGAAGGATGTAAAGATTGCTAGATTTTTAAAAGGGATAGTTTAGTTTTTTTCATCCTAGTAAAGAAAACATACCACTTTGTGAATGCCAGTGAAAATGAGGTAGGATCAGAAGAGGCTAAAATAGGGAAAGAACAAGTTAAAAATTACTTGGACAAATTAGATGTCTTCAAGTCACCAGGGCCTGATGAAATGCATCCTAGAATACTCAAGGAGCTGACTGAGAAGATATCTGAACCATTAGCGATTATCTTTGAAAAGTCATGGAAGATGGGAGAGATTCCAGAAGATTGGAAAAGGACAAATATAGTGCTCATCTATAAAAAGGGAAATAAGGACAACCCAGGAAATTACAGACCAGTCATCTTAACTTCTGTACCTGGAAAGATAATGGAGCAAATAATTAAGCAATCAATTTTCAAACATTAAGAGCAACTGCCTCTGGAACCAGATGCCTTTAGTCATGGATTGCTGTGGCAAGTGTTTGGCCTTCGGAAATAGGTACAACAGAAGCTTAAGGGCCTGTTGCCTCATGATGGAAACCATATTAGGGAGACAATTAAGGCTAATCACACTAATGCCAGGAAAACAAAAGTGACCTGTAGTTCCCTCAGGTCAAGCTTTCCCTTCCTCCATCCATCAGGAAAGTCACAAGTACCACATCAGATTCAAGCAGCACAGTTTTCCAGCTCTCCAAGAGCCTGGCGGATGAAGAGTAGCAGCTGACTGAAACTGAATCCAGAAGGACAGAGATGGGGCTGATATCAGAGAGGGACAGAAACTTTCAAGAACTTGCCATCTCCATAATATCACGCTTCTTTGAGGGTGTCTCCCCTCAGATCATGGAAATGGTGTACAAGTTCACCTGCTCTCCTCATTGCGCTGGATACCTTATTAGCCACAACTATTTTTATTTTATTTTTGTTACCAATACTCTTTTCCCACCTACTGCTGGCCAAGACCCGTTACATTCAGACTAAGCATTTATGCTCTCCAGGCTTGATTACTGTAATATACTTAACTAGGAATGAAACTATTTTAAAAAAAACCTAAAAAAAAACATTGATTAGTTCAGAACATAGCAGCCTGCTTACAGAGCCACAGGCCTCCAAGAGTACATCACCATAATGCTCCCCTCTCACTAACTCATTGTTAAATACTGGGGACAAATTTAATATAGTACACTAGTTATTTTCCAGTGAGTTTAGTAACTCATTGTTAAATACTGGGGACAAATTTAAAATTTCAGCCCTCATCTTCAAAAGTGTTCATCTTCAAAAGCCTCCATGGGATTGACCCATGTTACCTAAGGCACCATCTACATGATCATGACCTCCCCCAATATATGTCTCCCACCAGGACCCTGAAAATGTCAACCATGAGTGAGATTAATGTAACAAATGCTAAACTGAGCCCACAAGTATGGGTAAATTCCTGGAGAGGGCAGCCAATTTCTTGTTCCACTCCAGCTAAATGACTATGAACTTATATTGCTTAAGTCTTTTGCAGGGTCAAAGGATGTTTAATGAGAGTCATAGTAGCTTCTTGATCCAAACAGGAATCTGCTATGGTGCTAGAGATCTTCCAGAACGCAACATAGTGCTCAGTCCACACTCATCCACTAGGCATCACCATTTTGATGGAAAGGACTCCTTTTGCTACATTTTGAAGATTTTAGTTTGGTAATCCCAAAAAACACGTGTTTCTGTCACATGATAGTGCCTTCTCTGAGTCTACTGGGTTACTGTTAGATGAAACCCATTAGTCTCTGACGTGGCAAAGTTAAACATAAAATGGCAACTGAATTTCCTGAAATATGGATTTCTGTGAAGATCTTCCCTACTCTGGAAAGCCCACTCTATAATCAAGTTTTGAGGCTGATAGTCTTTATCTCTTGCTACTGCAGGAGGTGCCAAAATTCCATTGTGGCAATTTGATCCCATTTCCTGAGTGAGAACAGAGAAGAAAGTAGCCTATTCATTTCAGTCCATACTGGAGGGATGCAAGACAAAATCTAAATTTTAGATAAGGAGATGAAATATACTTTCTACATCTGGAAGAATAGCAGCTAATGAAAACCGTAGAGTTTCAATATGAGATAATTGGCAATGCAAAGAGTGTCTTTATATGTACATGGACAGCACCTACCACAGTGTGAGCAACACTGAAATAAATAATATTTAATAATAATGAACAGTGAATTAATAAGGTTAACAAGACTTAACATCAGTTGTATCTGCTTTCTAATTGGCCATGAATGTATATTTAATAGAATTTTATATTAAAACATCAACATTTTAAAACAAAGATGTATTCCAGCTTCTCTGTAAGGAATGTGAAGGTCTGCTTCCTGTATGTATCATATATAGCAAATGAAAACTTCCATTAATACTATATGTAGTAACGTGTATATGTATTTTTTTTTTCATTTTGAAAGTTCGAGAGTGAAAGGAAAAAAGTGAAGAAGCTAGTAGAGTTAAAACGATCAGTGGACGTCCGGCTGGATCAAGAAATGAAGAGAAACAGTGAATTGCAAAAAGAATGTAATGGGTACAGTTTTTTCAGCACTTTCAAGAAAATATCAAGTAAACTAAAACGTGACTTTGTTCTGTTTACAAAATTAAACTTTAACTGAAAAATGGTTGCACAACTGACCTCACAAATTGCTTGTATAATGCCGAACTTTTAATGTTGTTCGCTTTTGTAATTGAGCACCTGTTGCAAAGTGCAGTAAGCAGGTATGTTAAGCCAGGCTGCCATGCAACTCTTCAGGCAGGAAAGGAGAAAAAGGGTCCTTGTTCGGGCAAGGAAGGAGAAAAAAAGGCCTATACCTACAGACATCCTCATAGGGACAGCCAGAAGTTTGCCCTAAAAATGATTTCTGAGACTGAGAGGATGATTCCTCAGATTTGTCTATCAAATATATTAAAAATGGGTTTGAGGGCTTGGCTATGGTTTCTAAAAATACATAAACAAGTCTGTTTGTCTTTCTACTGTACTTACTATGCAGAATGAAGAAACTTCTAAAAACAGCTAAGAAGAAACTAAAGGAATATGAGAATGGAGAGAGTGTGTCCCAGTTTAGTTTCCAGGGAGAACTGAAGAACAGATATTCTGAAATAGACAATGAAGTTAGTAGATTAAGGACAAAGGTAGGTTCTAATATTTGAAACTCACATCATTCATTCTTCATATATTTCTCTCAGAATTGCTATAAATGTGGTGGCAACATTTTGAGTAGGATTTTTGTTGTTTTTATTCTCGTTAAAGACTGTAAAGAAATAACCGTTCTCAGCTCCTGACCCGAAGAGCCTCATGAGATCCTCATGCATCTCACAGGCTCTAAAAAGCACTCAGGAGAGGGATGGGAACACCCACTGAGATAAATGGACTAGTTCACACATCTCAGAGTTATTGTTTCAGGTTGTATTCATTTCAATAGGATGTTCTCATTCTGCTCAAAAGAACACATTGAGATGAATGGGATGCCTCAGACCTTTTAGAGACTCCCGTGCTGAAGGAGGATGTGTAGAGAAGCCCTTTCCCTCCATTGTCCCTCTATCCTTCCTGCTTAAAGGATTATGCTTCACAGTGCTCTAAAATCTGCATGCTTGCACAGATTTTCTTGAAATTCGCATTGCTTTGCGGGAATACATTGTAGGGTTAGTGACCACTTTTGGGATCATTTGAGACCGAAGTTCCAGAGATACAAGTTCTGAAAAAGATAGCAGTTTTTCAAAAAGTTACTAGGTAAGGTTTTTTGCGCAGAGCCAGAGATAAAACTATTGCTGTGATGCAGCTCAAAATGTTCTCAATTGATCAGTTATTACCCACGATAGTGGATGGCATCCACTAGGTCTTTAGGGAATTTAAGAAAGTGTTCATTTCTTCAATTGCGTAGTTGTGCAGTCTGGAAGGATTACAATGTACATGTCCCAGTAAAGAAGAAACCATGAGAGGGTTTCTATGCAACCATTTTATGCTTGCCTGGGTAGTTTGAGGGAATGTGCCGATGCCATTGCACCAGTGGACAGCCCTTCACTGTTGTTTCTAGTCCTAATCTTTGTACACCAGTGCAATAAAGATCTAATAACTCACGCTGCTTGCTGCAAGTTGTCTGTTATAATATCATGTGTTCATATTTTATGGGGAGGTTTACTGTGAACACAGCAGAATAGTCAGTAGCTGATTTAAGCAAAATGTTTGTTATTTTGGGTGGGGAGGAGTCGACGACAGAGGACTTGTGGATTGGCAAGAAAGACAGGGACAAGGAGAGGGGTTGCAGTTGCAGAAGGGGTGGGCAGTGAGGATGGATGATAGGCAAGCCTTGCATTGGTTGTTTACAGATTTTCTCATTTTACTAGCCTCTGGGGAGGTGAGGGCAAAGGGCTACTTCCTGATCTTGGAGTAGATTAATGTAGTGTTTCCTAAAACACATAGTGCAGAAGTACAGAACTGACAGCGCAGGTGACTTGACCGCTAAGGGAAGAGAAATATGTGTTCTGCCAGGGTGCCAACATGTGGATTCTGGGTGATTCCTCATCCACAAGGTTGGAGAAGTTTGTGGCAAAGTATGGAGTACACCACAGTATAGGGATTGCTGACGCAGGCTGATTTGCTGACTGCAGGACGGGATATGAACAACTGTCTACATGACTACTAACTCCTATCAACAATGTATCTTTTCCTGGTGGTATGTTGTCCCCTTTCAGAATGTTGAGTTGAGCAAAACTCAAACTTCTGAAAACCAGGAAATGCAGTTAAGCCCATGCAACATTTCTCTGCCCTCATTCAGCAATGCCCAATATGTCCCATAAACACACTAGTACAGCTGTAAGGTCTAGCCTATTTCACAGCCTTTTACAACTCCCTTGGGCTTACTCACATGATATCATCTCAACCATCACTTTCACTTAAACATAATTAAAGCATTAGAATCCTCTCATATTGCCCCTCACTGCTGAGAATGTCATAGAATCATAGAATATCAGGGTTGGAAGGGACCTCAGGCAGGAGCGCCACCAGCTTTTCCGGCGCCCTAGGCGGCGGAAGGTCCCACCCCTGAAATGCCGCCCCCGACAGCGGCGGCGGAAGGTCCCGCCCCCAAAATTCAACAGACTGCCGGGGCGCCGGCGCCCCCAAAATAGCAGCGCCCTAGGCGATCGCCTAGGTTGCCTAATGGGTTGCGCCGGCCCTGACCTCAGGAGGTCATCTAGTCCAACCTCCTGCTCAAAGCAAGACCAATTCCCAACTAAATCATCCCAGCCAGGGCTTTGTCAAGCCCGACCTTAAAAACCTTTGTAATAAATGTCCTTTGTAATAAATGCCCTATGCCTTCCACCAATTAGTGTAGGTACGCCTAACACTGTCTGCATGCAAATAGTTCCCATTGGTTGCTGCCATCTCCAGGGGAACAGAGCAAAGGTGATGTGGGCAACCTTCCTCCTCCCCCCCCCCCGCCCCATAGTGTTAGATGGAATTCTGTGGGTGAGAGTGAATGAGTTGTAAAAGGAGGTGAGCTTGTACATTTCAGCAACTGGGGAGTGGCAGAGTAAAGGTATGTGTGTTAACAGGGCATATTGGGGCATTTCTGAAAGAGAGCAGAGTTAAGGTTGCATGGACAACCGTAACTGCATTTCCTGTTTTTCAGAAGTTTTGAGTTTTGCTCAACTCAATGTTCTGCATGGGGACGACATGCCCCAAGCAACCTTAAATCTGCATTAACATAGTTGTTTTCCATTGAATATACTTGACTTTGTTCCAGACCATCTTCTTGAGTCTTATCACATGTTAAGGCTCTGATGTCACCTGCCTTTTAGGGATTCCACCATCATATTTTAGGTCAGCAGACAATGAGGTGGGCCTGTAGGGAGTGGAACTTATTTCCCCTTAACAGCTGTCTCAGCCCATCCTGCCCTATTGTTAAACACCTGAAAGTGTATCCTAGAAGTAGCTTTTATTATCCCTATCTGGCTTACATTTAGAAACATTTCCACCCTTATTACAGTCTGTTCCCTTCATTTTATGAGTGTAGCTTTGTTGCTAGTGTACTATATTTTAGAAATTAAGTAACTTTTTTTATTATGTATTTAGTGCTTTGAGTGCCTTCACATCAGGGCATTTTTATAAATAAAATTAGTAGTATTTGTATGACTTTGTTGCAGTTAAAATGTAAAAATTGTATTTGAACATCAAGGAAGGGGGTTTTTATATATTCCCTTCCATGCAGTTATGTTTATACATATCAGTACAGTTGGAATACGGAGCTCTGTTTGATACTGTCTACATATTTTTACACAGTATTTATTTTCCTATTTTCCTTTTTTATGTTAAAAAGGACAAGGAAACCATAAAATATGCAGTAACGACAGAAAAGATTAACAGTTATTTTCCAGTGAGTTTTATTCAGGTTTCAGATCCTACTGAAAGATCTCACATTGTCTTTTAAATTCTTATACGCAAACTACCTTTTGATTTACCATAAGTATATTATTTCTCTGCTAGCATAAAAGGCTTCCTACAATCCAATTTTACAAGTTTTAAATGGTTGCATAGCATTTTTGATACATAACAAGGCCCCATCTCTTATGCTCCTGTTTACTTTAGAGCATATGAATAGTCCCATGCATGGGTAAAATGCTTGTAGGTTTGGGGCCTAAATGATTTTATTTTTTAAAGTATTTCTGCAAACTACTGTATATAGGTTGAGAAAGAAGAGGACTTAAGCTGTTCTATGAAAATAATTTAAAAGATCTGCTTTTACTAAGTTTAGAATGATTTATATTAATTTTAAATGCTAAATTAAGAACTTGTAAAATTATCTTGATTTTTTTTTCACTGACTTTCATTGAATTTAGAGAAATTTTGAACTCCCTGTTCGATAATTGAGTTTAAACTTTTTCAATGTGTACAGACAGATGAACTTTCCAAAAAGCTGGATATAGAGTCAAAAAAATCTACGCAGTTAGAGTCTACAAATCGTGATCTGCGAGAACAGTTGTCTTCTATGAAGATTCTGCATAAGAATCATGAAAGGCTGGAGAAGAGCAAATGGCAGCTGGAAGGAGAAGTAGCTAATCTCAAACATCAAGTAGAGACTAATATGATGGACCACAGTCAAATAGAACAGTATAAAAGAGAGATTGAAGAACGAGCTAGACAAGAAATAAGACAAAAACTAGAAGAAGTCAATCTATTTTTGCAGGTTAATTTATTTGCTACTTACTGTATGCTGTATATTGGTACTTTAAGCTTTATATTCCATATTCATTTCCAAGTTGAAATTTATATTTTAGGTGTTTTATTTTAGGTGCTTTGTTTTCATCATAAAAGCTAAATACATAGTATTTCCATATGTTTCCAGTTTGGTAGTTAGGGAACTAGAGATACAATAGAAGGAAGAAAAAAATACAAAGAAAAGTAAAATTGAGTACAATCCCTTACAGCAGCGCCTGCGGGTCATTCTATCCCAAAGCCTACCCCAGACTGATTTTCCCTCATGACTTTTTACCCTGGAGGGGATGCTCAGCTTGCCTTACTCTTAGAGGGATAGTATCCTGTCACACTGACCAAAGTAGCTTTTGTTCTTTGTATTTATTTTGCAGAGCTACACTGATTTTCCCTCCTCCCCTCTTCTTTGGAGTTCAGTTCATGAGCTTCTGTAGATAAAGAAGAACTGAGGGAAGACGAAGGGGATGGATTATTTATATCCTTGGCCAGTAGATTGTTGGGCTCAAAAGATACATGTCTACCACCTCACCTACTCCACCCCTTCCCTTCCCCCCACCCCTCCGAGCTATTATTACTGATGGTTCCATGGTCAGTGACCAGGCATGTTACCTGCTACAGTGTGGTTCTGAACACAGTATGTTGAGAGAACAAAAGTTACAAAGTAACCTCCTCTTTTTGACTCCACATTTATTATTTCAATGCGGGAAGTATTATCTACCTGTGTATAGATCACATGGGATTCTGGCTCCAGCAGGGGGATCAGTTTCAATTAGACTATTGTCCAATAGGACTGAAAGTTGTGTAGTGCTAACTTTAATGTAATAGATCCTTAATAAGGGACAGTTTCTTTCTAAGCTGAAAGCTTTCTATTGCATAGCGACTTCAAATGTCTCCCTGAATGGTTGATGGCACTAAGGAAGAGTAGTTCCCTATCTGAATAAGATAGTGTACTTATATTGAATATGATTAACTGTTGGGAAAAAATTCCTCTTTCTTCCAATTTATTAAAGTTGTATTATTTGCTTTAGACGCAGGCAGCCTCCCAAGAGACATTAGAACAAATAAGAACTACTAATAATGCTTCACTGAGAAACCAACTGGAGCACAGAATTAGAGATCTAGAATCTGAACTGGCTAGAATAAAAAACACACAAGAAGACAGTGTCTTTCAAAAACATTCTACGCAGACAGAACTGGAAAGATACAAAGATCTTTATTTGGAAGAATTAAAAATTAGAAAATCGCTAGCAAGTAAACTGGATAGGTAAGTCAAAACCTTTATTTTAAAACAAATGGTAAAATATTATTTTTCCCTTCATTAACTTTCCTCCTAAAATGCCTCACTCCTGGACCTGCTCACCATAATATGCATCAATCCAAGAGCAGGTATCTGTAGATGCAGTAGACTTTCACAACTAACTGGAAGGCTGAGTAACATGAATTCCTTTCAATATTTTATAAGTAGCAGAAATATCATTCATTTGTATAGAGTATATTATAAAATTCTTTTGATTTTTAACAGGCATATCTTCTGGCTGGTCTGTAATAATCTCCTGTACTTACAGTAGGCAAGAGAAATTGCAGTTCTTTGAGTAGTGTTCCTATGGGTGCTTCACTTCAGGTGTGCTTGCATCCCACATGTCTTTGATCAAAGATTTTCATCAGCAATGTCCATTTGGCCAGCACATGCGCTGCTGATATCCTCATGATCCACACTGAGGCTATATGAGGCTGCGCAGGCAAACTGCCCTCAGTTCTTTCTCAGCTGCCTCAGCCTGAGATGGAGCTTAGCATGTCTGCATTGTGCGTGCCTCGGGTTCTTGCTGAGTTCATTCTACTGAGTTTATTTAGTCGAGTTTATTTGTTAGTAGTAGTACAGTAGTTAGTTACTGGTTATTGAAAGCTTGTTTTATTTCCTCTGGGAAAATCCTGTCTGTGAGGGGCCTGCCCGGTTCACCAGGGTTTAAATGTTGCCTCACATGGAGAGAAGCTATCCTGATCAGCGATGGACACTCTAAGTGGGTTCACTGCCTGGGAGAGTTGCATGGTCCACAGTAGTGTAACTTCCAGTTAGCCCTCAAATCCAGGGCACAGAAGAACTGGAAACTCAAGCTGTGACTGTTAATGAAGGAGTGCTCCCTTCTCCCCACTTCTGAGCCAAGTCAGGAGAACCCCCGCACCCTGTACATCAGTCCCTCTAGCGCCCCTCTGACTTTGGTGCAACACTCTCCTGAAAAGGGGAAAGCCTCAGAGACCTCCTCTAAAGATCCTAAAAAGAGAAGTTCTAGTTCCCCTCTGAAGAGATCCATCTCAAAAAGCCTCACTCTTCGACCAGGTCAGCAGCCTCAGAGACTTCATCCTCAAGGCTTGGTACCATAAAGGTGAAGGGCTCCTCCTGTACCAGTCAGGAAAATCCAGCAGCTTGAAGAGTAGACCTGGCTCTGAGAAGGCTCCAGTACCATCTAGTGGAGATGATAAGAGAAAACACAGAAGGATATAGGTACCATCAGACTTAATCCCTTTCCTGGTACCTAAGTCAAACTTTTCAGTATCATGTAAGACTAAGCCTCCATCTGCATCAGCACTGCCTGTGAATCACTCAAAACCATCATCACCATTCTGCAGGGACAAGCATTCCAGTCTGTTGCCACTGCAACAGCACTCAGTGCCGCAGCTCCACTCAGTGCTGCAAGACATTAGGTATCCGAAGGACTTATCAGTGACTGCTGAACCAGAGTCTCCATTGCTGGCAAGTACCGAGCATCTCTAGGTACCAAGAACCTCTCAATCTCCAGACCTTTATATATCCCCAGTACAGTCACTTCCCTTTTTGGTCGGAGCTCCCCCATCAGAGGAGGAAGAGAATGATGATGGAGACTTCTCTTCAGTATCATTGATCTCTTTTTAGGGTTCTCCTACATACCCATATATAAACCCCCTTTCTCAAAGAGACAGAAGATGTCCTGGGACCTCATAACTCCTGATGGGAGCAACCCTGGATACCACCCACCTCCCCCTTATGGTCCTCAATGACTATATTGGGATTCCTGGGCAGCTTATTGGCAGCAGTTCTCCAGAGCCTTGATCGGTTCCAAGAGTGTTGTCAAAGGTTCTGTCAGTGGTGGCTGCCTACCTGTGTCATCAGGCGATCACAGTATTCCCATGCCTTGACGATTGGTTTCTCAAGGTTCGGTCATACCAAGAAATGTTGTCTGCCAAACAGAACACTTTTTGTTCTTGGACTTTGGGTCTTCAATTGAAAGTGGGACAATCCACACTGACTCCTGTTCAGAACATAAAATGTATAGGTGTATCCCTGTATTCCTTGGCATCCAGAGCCTTCCTTCCCTTGGACAGATCCACAACACTATCAAACCTTGTCAGAAGTATTCAAAGGAAACCCCAGACTTCTGTCAGAAACAGTCTTCAACTTCTAGGTCACATGGTAGCTTGCACGTTTGTGACAGAACATGCAAGATTGTGCCTTTGCTGTTTCCAGTGGTGGCTCAAACCAGTTTACTTACCAAACAGACACAGCCTAGACAAACAAGTGTCAGTTCCTCAACAAGTCAGATATTCCCTAGACCTGTGGAATGTTCATCACAATGTAGGGGTACAGATCCCCTTCCTCCAACCGACATCAATGGTAACCATAACCCCAGATGCATCTCTGTTAGGATGGAGGAGGGTGCACCTCAGTGCTCTAATGTTACAGTGCAGATGGTCACCCTAAGAATCTACCCCCCATCAACCTGTTGGAGCTCAGAGTGGTCAGAAATGCCTGCCTTCATTTTCTGCCGCTCATCAGACACAGGTTTATCAAAGTTATGATAGGCAACGTGGCCTGTATGTTATATATCAATCATCAAGAAGGAGCAAGATCCCCTTCCCTCTGCGCTGAAGCAATAAGGTTATGGAACTGCTGTATAAAACATTGCATAGAATTTCAGTAATGAATGTCACAGCTGACACTCTCAGCAAGTGTTTTGCCCAAGACTACAAATGGGGGTTGGATTCCCAGGTTTTTGTCAGCATATTTCAGACTCCAGGATTTCCAGAAGTGGACCTCTTTGCCAGAGCTATAAACAAAAAATGCTATCTATTCTATTCAAGGAGGGGCTTAGTTCACAATTTATTGGGGGACACCTTTCTCCTCACTTGGACGAAGAAACTGTTTTATGTGTTTACCCCAACGCCGCTCATTCTCAAAGTGGTGAACAAAATCAGACAGGACAAGAGCAGAGTTATCCTAATAGCCCCAACACGATCAAGGTAGGCCTGATTTCCTACCTGTTTCGCCAAGTCCTTTGTTCAGTGATAAATCTTCTAATAACTCCTCTCCCAGGGTGCCAGTCAACTGCTGCATCGTAATCTGAGCATTCTCCACCTGAAGGCGTGGCTCTTTGATGGTTCATGGGGTTAGAGTTGATCTGCGTTGCAGAAGTACAATAGATAAAATAGGAAAGATTCTACCAGAAATACCTTCAAAAAGTGGAGAAGATTTAGTCACTGGTGTGAATTCCAGAATCCTGTCCCCAAATCTGCCTTGCTTCCTCCTGTTCTGGTATACCTGCTACAACTAAAGCAAATGGGACTATCACTTAGTTCTCTCAAGGTTCAATTGGCTGCCTTAACAGCTTTTCATACCATTATTGGGGGGTTCTCACTCTTTGCTCACTCTACAACCATAAAGTTCATGAAAAGTCTGGGTAATCCCTTTCCACCGGTGAAAATCCCCACCCCAGTTTGGGACCTTAATTTGTCTCTTAAAAGTCTCATGAAATCTCCTTTTGAACCGATGGTGACATGCTCCTTACTGAATTTGTCCATGAAAACAGCCTTCTCAGTGGCTATTACCTCAGCCCGCAGAGTCGGAGAGATGGGGCCTTCATGGTAGACCCTCCTTTCACAGTATTCTGCAAGGACAAAGTTACCTTATGACCACACACCAGGTTTCTTCCTAAAGTGTTTTCTGAGTTTCATGTGAGTCAGGTCACTTACCTTCCAATCTAGAGACTGCCTTCCATACTGAAGATATCAAGAGGGTGTTATCCTTCTACCTAGATAGGATTAAATCATTTTGTAAATCTCATTTTGTTTGTAGACAGATCTAAAGGTTCTCAGCGAAGTCACAATCTATATCTATAGCTTTACCTAAAAATGTCCCAGTATCTGAGATCTGCAGAGCTGCCACATGGTCTTTGGTACATACCTTATCCAGGCACTGTGCCTTAGTCAGTGCCTCTAGAGCTGATGTAGCAGTTGGCAATGCAGTTCTTTCCTCTTTGCTTGACTCAATTCTGAGGCTTCCTCCTCCTTATGGGGATACTGCTCGGGAGTTACCTGAAGTGGAGCACCCATAGGGACATTACTTGAAGAAGAAAGAGAAGTTACTCACCCTGTGCATTAGCTGTAGTTCTTCTACATGTGTCCCTCTTTGGGTGCTCCACTACCCGCCCTCCTTCCCTTTTGCTTCGGAGTTTCCTTCTGAGATGCAGCGGTGAAGAAGGAACTGAGGGCAGTTTGCAGCCTAATATAGCCTTGCTACAGGGCATGAGGATATCAGCAGCGCATGCATGGACCAAATGCACACTGCTCATGAAAATCTCAGATTAAAGATGCGTGGGGTGCACGCACATCTGAAGTGGAGCACCCACAGAAGGACACATCTCAAAGAACTGCAGTTACTGCCCAGGGTGAGTAATCTCTTTTTTTCTTACCCTATCAACCTCAATCCATAGAAAAAAGTCCTAATCTGGTGGTGCGTTTAGGATCAGCTCAGCTCCCATTATAACAGTACTTCTCAGGATTGGAACTACATTGAGAGGAAGGACAGTCCAGTTATTAGGGTACTAGCCTAGGATTTGGGAGACCTGGGTTCAGTTCCCAGCTCTGCCAAAGATTTCCTCTGTAATCTTGGGCAAGTTGCTTACTCTCTCTGGGCCTCAGTTCCCCCTTATGTAATATGGAGATAATATTACTTTCCTTTCTCACAGGGTGTTCTGAGATAATATAAATACATTAAAGATTATAGTAATCGGGACTTATAACTATCTAAGATAAATTGTCTTGAGGTCAAATTCTGAGAAGTGCTGAGCATCTCTAACTCCCCTTCATTCCCAAGAGGCACTCAGAATCTTTCAGGATTGGGTTCTTAGAAAACTCCAGAGGGAATTGACAAAAACAATGAGGAGTCCAGTGGCACCTTAAAGACTAACATATTTATTTGGGCATAAGCTTTCGTAGGACTCCATGCATCTGAAGAAGTGGGTTTTTTACCCACTAAAGCTTATGCCCAAATAAATCTGTTAGTCTTTAAGGTGCCACCGGACTCCTCGTTGTTTTTGTGGATACAGACTAACACGGCTACCCCTCTGATGAAGAATGACTCAATTCCCTCTATTTCTAATATTCTTAATCATTTACAGTTATAGAAATATAATAAAAATAGCTTGAAATTTGGATGATAACATTTAGTTGTGAAAGTGTGAGTAAAAACTACATCTATATTTTTCACAGAGCTAATGAAAGGATAGCAGAGGCCAATGCTAAACTCCTTCATGAGCGCCACAGGAGCAAATCTTTAATTGCTAACAGCATTGTAAATGGAAGTCTTTCTGCAAGTCCAGTCCTGGATACAACTCAGTTTGGCAATCTTGGCAATAATTTAACACTGAATAGAAGTCTTGGTCTTGGAGGAAGTTTCATAACCCCAACTGGAAATGCATTATCTTCAAAAAACAGAGTGGAAGCTTATCTGGCTAAGGTGAGCAATTATAGATATCATTCTAAATTATTTTTATATAGTTTAGGTTAAAACCATAGTCTGGCTTAGTTTTATTAATGAGCATTCATTTTAAATGCAAAATATATATCCCAATGCTTGTAACCTAATAGTGTAAAAACCACAATAATTAATCGTGAAAATAAATAAATATATAATTTTAGAGGGAAAAGAGAGACTATAGTACTTACATATGGTGGGCCGTATGGGCCTGTTTGCAAATAAGCATGCACACAAGACAGAATATCTGGCAAATAACATCTAACAAGAAGAAGAAAAAAATGTTAAGAATATTCGTCCTAGGTTGCAGGAAACTCCTAACACAGGTGCATATTATGTATTTACATAGAAAGATCATTTGTATTATGAAAGGGTGCAGATAAAAAGCTCATGATGTTATCAAACTTGCTAGCTTTAATTAAAAAGAGGTGTACAAAAATTCTGAAGAGCAAGTATTAGTTAACGGTACTTTTGCCTTCCTCTGTTACCTTCCTAATGTTTATGCCATATACATGCTTCATAGGGCTCCACTCTTTGGCAAGTGACTTGGCACATGAATATTGGCCACTTGGGCCCCGTTAAAAAAGAATGCTGTACAATGGGGTTGTCTGTATTTAGTATACATCCCATGGTGAGGAATTTATGCCATGCACAGTAAATAATTTACTTTTTAACAGCTCATTAGCTTAGTCTCTTTGGGCTGTCTCAGGTTGAAGTAGTATAATATGGCAAGATAAATGATACCATATATGTACTGTATTGTTGCCTGATTGCCTCTTCCGCTGGAATATGAATAGTAAATAATAATTAAAAGGTAAAACTAATTGTTCTTCAAGTTACTGTCAACGCAAATTCTACTTTGAGTTTGCATGCATTCCATGCATGCAAGATTGGATTGTTTTTCAATAGCAGTGTCTATTGGGGCCATGCCTGTAGCCTGGGAGCCCTTGCAACCACCATAGCTGAGGATAAAAGCGGCAGGGCAGCCTCAGCCACCTCTCAATTCCTTCTTACTGCTTGTGGCTACAAAATTGAACCCCATGGTGTCCACTTCTCTTCATCTACAGAGAGTATTTGGAGCTATTGTTGTCTAGATATTTATTTGGTAGCTTACATAAGCTTAGTTAATGCTGTTGGGGGGGGGGAAAGTTTTTACTTAATATCAGATTTCTTGCACACACACACCTCCAACCTCTCTGTGTAAGAGCTGGACACTTCTCCCCTCACCCTACATACACAGGCTCAGAATGGCTGAAGTCAAGTCTCCAGGATTCAAGATTTGCCCGTCCTGTGAGACAGCAGTGTCCATCAGTGATGGACATTCAAGATGCCTCTTAGGTGTAAGAGAAGGACACGTAGCTGAGTGATACTTGGTACACAAATATCTCTGAGTACCCTGAAGTTGCATCACCTGGCGACGTCTATGCATGCATCTTCAGATCCTGGCAAGTGACCTGAGAGACCTACTCCATCCAGTCAGTCACACACACTCCAGCAAGTTATGATGTCATCCGAAACTCTCAGAACACTCAGAATACCCACTCCTCTGGCATTGACCTAGGAGAGGGACCATAAGGAGCACTGCTTCTTGGACCAAGGAACGTACAAATCTTCCTACCCAGTCAGAAGACTCAAGTCCTCACCTGAGGCTCTGACACTCTATTCCCTTGAGGCTGAGCATCACCCAAGTACATCAAAGCCAAAGTCGGCATTGACAGTCACTTCACACAGTAAGCACTTTGCCGCTTCTGATACCACTCAGGCGGCAGACTCCTCTCTGGCATCGGATAAGTCCATACCAATGGCAGCAGCACCAAGAAAACTGGTGATGCATACATCAGCACCATAACGATGGCGCCAGCAGCTTCTATGGCACTGACAAATGCATTGGTACCAACACAGGCCTCTTTGAAATTGAGATATTTCTCAGAGCTGGCTGACTTAGCTGTGGGACCAATTTTGGAATCCCTGATATTGGACAGGCCAAGAGAGGTGATAAACCAAACAGGGTCCTCTGGTGATCTCTCAGTACCATCCACAGATCAGGCCAGTGTGCTCCACAAATGGAAGAGGCTGAAAAGTTGAGTTCCTCTAAGGAATACAGCAGACCTTCCTCCTCTGAATGTGATCCATACCTCCTTTAGATAACCCAGTGGGACATGGACATACAATCGAGGGGGGAACCCCCTGAGAGGCCCCCACAAGTATTCTGAATTGATAAGGGAACTTCCAAGCTGGTACTCTCCCATCCCATGTGTCCTCCCCCTCAACACCCCTACCAACACTGGCTTTATTGGTCTCCATGCAGTATCAACCCTTATGTCAGGAAACCAGCTTCCTCAGGGATCTTCAGATGAAGACCACCCTTGCCTGCACAGCAGATTGAGCCAGTCCTAGTACCCACTCTCAGACATCATCAGTTGCTGAAAGGAGAGCAAGACCTCAGTGGAGATGATCTCTCCTCTGACCACTCACAACCTCTAGCTATTTCCTCCTCGCCTGCTGATGAAACGACCAACCCTCCTCCTGCATCCTCTTCAGTGTGGTTAAAAGTTTTTCAGGAACTCCTGAGACTAGCAGAAACATTGGATATCTTATTAGAGATAATCCAAGAAAAGCAACATAAGCTATTAGCCCTTCTCCACCCATCATCTTTAGGCAAAATGACTTTACCTATTAATTTAGAGCTTTTGGAACCAACAAAGGTCATCTGGGACACTCCTGCATCCATTCCCCCCACAACTTCCAAGTGCACAAACAGGAGATACCAGGTGCCAGCTAATGGGCACAAATACGTTTTAGAATCCCACCCTCAGTACCCTGATTGTCCAGGCTGTTCATGAGAAATCTAAACAGTCCAAATCCATTCCCAGAAAGAGACACAGAAATTAGATCTTTTCAGACAAAAAAATATACTTCTCAGCGAATCGTCAACTAGGAGTTGCCAGTTATTAAGCACTTCTTTCTAAGTATGATGCCCTGTTACGGGACAGGCTCTCCACCTTAACATACAAGCTCCCCCATGAACAGGAAGGTTAAGGTCAACCATGACAGATGGACAGTTCACTGCTAGAACATTGCTCTAAGCAGTGCTTGATGCATCAGATATGGCAGCTAGAACCACAGCTATGGCTGTGACAATGAGAAGGTCGTCCTGGCTATAGACATCTGGTATCCCTCATGAAGTCTAAATGACCATACAGGATCTACCCTTCCCAGGTAATTAACTGTTCAACAGTGACACTGATGGGGCATTGCATTTTTCCCCAGTCACTGGGGCTTATGTGTTCTAGCTCCTAGAGGTAAACAACAATGTTGTCAGCGGTCCTTGTATAAATACAGCAGCAATGCTATCCTCAACAACGCACTTCATAGTCACCAAGAAGAGGCAATGTTTTCACCAATGACATTCCTTGAGCTCTTCTTTGGCACCCTGCAACAGAGACAGTTGGTCACAAAACATCTCTGAAAGCAATGTCGAGAGCCTAGCTGGACCACCTGTGTATCGACTCCCTTCTATTCATGTTGGCAACCACCTATTTTATTTCAGAGACGCTTGGGCTGGGATTACTTCAGACCAGTCAGTCCTCAAGATAGTGAACAAGGTGTATCCCATCCAGTTTCAAGCTGTTACAATCTCCTCCCCACCCTTCCCATCCCTCCTCAGAGATCCCTCTCACAAGACACTTCTAAGACAAGAAATTTAACACTGGGAATAGTGGAGAAAGTTCCATAAGGATTCAAAGGAAAAGGGCTCTACTCCCACTACTTCTTGATCCCAAAGAAGAAGGGGGCATGGAGACCCCACCTGGATATTCAACATCTCAGTCCTTTTGTTCAATGTTTCAAATTCAGGATGGTCACCTTAGCCTGTGTTATCCCCTCTTTGGATCCCATGGACTGGTTCACCGCTACTTTCACATTGTGCTGGGAGCATCACACCAAAAATACCTTAGTCACCCTTCGGCTTCATCTGACTTCCACATTAATCAGTCCCCTCAACAAGTCACCTACTCCATACAAAAAACTCTAGCTCTCTTCAGCCCTCTGGGACTCAATGGTCAACAAAAACAAATCCACACTAACTCCAACACAATGCATTGAATTCATAGGGGCAATGTTTAGATTCCAGGTTAGCAAAGACATACCAACCTCAACAGAGCTCAGACATCATATAGCAGTTCCAGGTGCATTTCATAACACAAGTGAGAACTTGTCTAAAGATTTTGCCACGCTTCACTTTTGTCCATTTGAAGTGTGGTTGAAATCGGTGTATCTGCTCAATGCAGCATGAACAAGAAGGGCCCCACAGAAGTCCTGTGATCATTCGATTGGTGGGCACAGCCAAAATAAGTATGTTGGAAAGTTCCATTTTCCACATCCCTTCCATCAAAGATTAGTCATGGACACCTCCACATAAGGGTGGGGAGCACACCTGAATCAACTTCAGATTCAACAGAAATGTTCAGCTCCTGAATCCTCCCTCCACATCGCTATGCTAGAACTCAGAGCAATTTGTTTGGCATGCAAGGCCCTTTCTGCCTCTCTTTCAGGGCCTTTCAAGTGCTTACCAACAACACCATTGCAAAGTGTTACATCAACAGGCAAGGATAAGCCAGGTCATCCCCTCTGTGCCAGGAAGGCATACTTCTATGGATTTGGAGCATTCAGCATCATGTCATCCCACTAACTATTTATCTTCTGGGGCATCAGAACATGCTGGTAGTCTGCCTCAACAGAGGACTCTTGGAGATTTGTGAGTGGTCCCTCAAGTGTTTGACTCCCTAGGCTATCTTGCACAGATGAGGGTCTCTGACAGTAGACCTGTTTTCTATATGCCACAACAACAAATGTCCAAGATTTTTCTCCAGAGAAGGCAGGAGTCGGGGATCCTCACAGATACCTTCCTCATCCCTTGGACACCAGGGGTGATGTATGCTTTTCCACCGATACACATGATCCACAGCGTGCTAGGAAGCTGAGATAAAACTATTACCATGATAGCCCAGCTTAATCAAGGCAGTTGTTTTATTTGGACCTGATTGAACTGTCTGTTCAGAAGCCAATCACCTAACTGGTTTTGCCCAACCTACTGTTTCAGAACAATACCCAGGTCCTCCATCCAGACCCATAGTCCCTGCACCTGGCAGGTAGGAGTCTGATTGACTGACACCTACAGAGAGGAGCTGTTTTGCAGCAATCCTACTCATCTTGCTTCAGAAACATAAAGCCTTCAGCAAGGAAAACTTACTAGTCCAAATGGAAACTATTGTTTATTTGGGCTGAACATCATCACTGCTCACCTCTATAGACAACAGTTCCAACCAATAATAGATTATTTGCTCTTGTTAAAGCAGTCAGGACTATCCCTGCGCTTAATTGGAGTCCAGTTGGCTGCAATCTCAGCAAATTGTCTCCCAGTACAAAGCTACATGATATTTTGTCACTCCACTGTGGAAAAATTTCTGAAAGGACTGATCCAAGCTTTTCCACCAGTCCCTGTCCCTTGCGATCTGATTGCAGTGTCTGGTTTTAATGGGTTCCTCCTTCAAGCCCATGATTACCTGCTTCTTCCATCACATCTCAGTGAAGATGTGGCCTTCCACGTCCATGCCCCTGTCCAGAAGGATATTGGTGATTCAGGCCTTTATCGCAGGCCCTCCCTATACCATCATTCACAAGGACAGGCCTCATCTGAAGTTCCTGCCTAAGGTAGTCTTAGACTTCCACATTAATGAGTCTCTTCATCGGCCAGTCTTTTTCCCCAAACCTCATTCTTCACCTGCCGAAGCAAACCTTTACACACTGAATGTAGTTAGAGCAGTCTTTTTATCTGGACAGGACTAGATTGATTGATTAGAGCTTCACTGAGACTATTTGGTACTTTTGTAGAACAGATGAGGGGACAACAAATATCCTTGCAGAGATTGTCTAAATGGATTTTGAACAATATACATACTTGGTATGTATTATTAAAGAATGATATTACCCCAGACACATCTGGTCTCATTTGATTTGAGTCCAGCGGGCCTACACTGCCTCTTTTAAAGGTCCCATTGACTGAGATATATAGAGGAGCTATATGGAGTTCAGTCCATACTTTTACCACTCAGGCTTCTAGATCAGATGCAAGCTTTGGTCAGGTGATTCTTCAATCAGTACTTAAATAGGACTCCTTTACATACGTCTGGGCACAGGTTACTGTTTGCTTATCACTAGGGCTGTCAAGCGATTAAAAAAACGAATCACGATTAATCGTGCTGTTTAAATAAATGGTATTCTATTATTGTTTAATATTTTTGGATGCTTTCTACATTTCCAAATATATTGATTTCAACTACAACACAGAGTACAAAGTGTACAGCGCTCACTTTATATTTATGTTTGATTACGAATATTTGCACTGTAAAAATCAAAAGAAATAGTATTTTTCAATTTACACTACAGAACTTGTATTAGGTGATCTCTTTATTATGAAAGTTGAACTTACACATATAGAATTATGTACCAAAAAACCTGCATTCAAAAATAAAACAGTATAAAACTTCAGAGCCTACAAGTCCACTCAGGCTCTACAGTTTTACATTGTTTTGTTTTTGAGTGCAGTTATGTAGCAAAAAAATCTACATTTGTAAGTTGCCCTGACGATAGACATTGCACTACAGTACTTGTATGAGCTGAACTGAAAAATACTATTTCTTTTATTTATCATTTTTACCGTGCAAATATTTGTCATAAAAAATGATAATATAAAATGAGCACTGTACACTTTGTATTCTGTGTTAGTAATTGAAAACAATATATTTGAAAATGTAGAAAAACATCCACAAATATTTAATAAATTTCAATTGGCATTCTATAGTTTAACACTGCGATAAAAACTGTGATTAATCGCGATTAATTTTTTTGAGTTAATCGCATGAGTTAACTGCGATTAATCGACAGCCCTACTTATCACCAACAGTGAAATCTGTGTGGACAGTCACTCAAAAAAGAAAGGTTACTTAACTTTACAGTCAGTAAGTGAGGTTCTTCAAGATGTATTGTCCACACAGATTCCACAACCTGCCCTCATTCCTTGCTAATTCAAAGTCCAGTCACATGGGATTCTTTATCAGTGAAGAAACTGAAAAATGGTTGAGGCCGTCCCATCGCTTATATCCTTGGCTACAGTGGTTTTGAGAGCTCCCAGGACTCAGGCACAGCCCCAGTGGACATTGATATTTAAAAATAATCTGATATTGTGCACATGGGGCACATGCATGTTCACGGTGGAATTTGTGCAAACAACACATCACAAAAAAACACAGTTACAGTAAGGTAAGTAAATACTCTTTCTTCTTTGAGTGCTTGCTCTTGTCCATTCCATATTAGGTGTGTGCGCTCGCCACATGCACCGGTGCCAGAAGTTTTTCCCTCAGCAATATCCATAGGGGACCGGCTCTGGCACCCTCTGGATTGGCGGCCGCATGGCACGGTATAAGGGGCACCGCTGACTGCCCCCACCCTCAGTTCCTTCTTGCCGCCAGTGACGGTGCTGGAACATCTGCTGCTTCAGCTAGTGTTGTTTCATGCGAACTTCTTTCGAACTTTGAAAACCTGTAANTGCCCCTCGCCTAAGCACCTTGGGCAGCTGGTATGTGAATCGCTGGTGGGCATAGGCCCTTTGCAGCGATCGCAGGGCTTAAAGCCTGGGGACAGGGGTATACCCCATCCCCCGGCTGACTCCCGTTTGGGACTAACAAAGAGTTTGAGTACTACTACTAAGAGTAACTAAGGGTAACTAAGAAACTACTAACTATATACAACTATATTACAAGCAGCAAAGAATCCTGTGGCACCTTATAGACTAACAGAGGTTTTGCAGCATGAGCTTTCGTGGGTGAATACCCACTTCTTCGGATCCGAAGAAGTGGGTATTCACCCACGAAAGCTCATGCTGCAAAACCTCTGTTAGTCTATAAGGTGCCACAGGATTCTTTGCTGCTTGTAATATAGTTGTATATAGTTAGTAGTTTCTTAGTTACCCTTAGTTACTCTTAGTAGTAGTACTCAAACTCTTTGTTAGTCCCAAACGGGAGTCAGCCGGGGGATGGGGTATACCCCTGTCCCCAGGCTTTAAGCCCTGCGATCGCTGCAAAGGGCCTATGCCCACCAGCGATTCACATACCAGCTGCCCAAGGTGCTTAGGCGAGGGGCACATAAGTGACAAGTGCCGTATCTGCAACTTAGGATGAAGAAGGAGCGCGATATCTGTCTGAAAACGCTCCTAATGGAGTCGGCACTTACTCTGGCACTGGAGCAGCGGTCTGACTCTGCACCAAGCACCGCAGACTCTGTGCGCAGTGCTCCGCTGGCACCCTCTATGAGCCGGCACCGATCCCCCTCCACGGCTCCAGTCAAGAAGCCGAAAAAGACTGGGAGGGGAATTGTTAGGGATTGGTCCTGCTTTGAGCAAGGGGTTGGACTAGATGACCTTGTGAGGTCCCTTCCAACCCTGATATTCTGTGATTCTATGATCTCCTACCTCCCGTAAGGGAAAGGAGAGGGCTGAGGGTGAGCCACAACCCATACCAGGCAGCTCAATGCCCCCTTCAGGAAGTTGGGCCCCAGCTCAAGTCGAGCAGTGCAGCCCATCCCATACTTCGCCTGCGACTCCGGATAGCGGTGCAGGCCCCAGCCAGCTTCAGATGCCATCGACGCCCGAAGCCCTTCAAGCAGCTCAGGAGATCCTGACGCTCCCGGTGCTGCCCACACCAACTCCAGCGGTACCGGTCTCAGGGAAAACCCGTGCTGGGACCTATGCGGGTGTCCCCACCTCAGCGGCACAGTCCGCCATCGCTAGCCCACCAGAAGCCAACACGCCTCAGGACTAGAGAGGCAGGCTCAGCAGAGCCCTCTTTGGTCTCCACACAGGGGGCACCGATCAAGGGACTTGAGGCGTACCTTACCGGTAGATTGGCGCAGACCCTCTGAGGCACGCGCCACCCGGCAGGAACTCCCAGACCGTCCCCAACTGTCTCCAAGGGCCCGGTACCAATCACGGGACCGATCGAGGATCAGAGATCGCCGATCACTGGGCCCTCATTGTCCATCTCCTAGCAGTAGGTCGCCCTACTCAGGAAGATCCTCCTAGCAACCAGCCCGTATTAGCTCCCGGTCCCATTCGACATCCCAGTACAGGTCGAGTAGCGTGAGGTGTGGATTGCTGGGTCTCCGACGCAGATCCGCCGAACACTATCAGTCCCTGAGATCCCAACCAAGACGCCCGTCTCATTCAGACAGGTTGCCTTCGGGACACAGTGACCAGCACCGGTCGGACAACAGCCACTGCTCCACCCGATCCTGGTCGCCCGGTACCGACCGCTCCGTTTATACCTCCGGCATGAAGCGAGGTTCCCTGACCGCAGGTCAAGCCCTGGTACCTGCAGTGCTGCCTACATCATCAGCACCGAAACCTGTCCCATGGCCCCAGACGCAGTGGCCAGTGCCATTGTACCTGTGGAACCCTGGGGGGGTTCACCCAACCCTCCCAGGCTGTCCAGTTGTTGTTGGGAGCCTCAGAGAGGCCAGCGGCCTCAGTATCCCGTCCCCCTCCGGTGCTTGAGGCTTTCGGTGGTAAGACCCCACAGATCCAGGAGGACCCAGGGGAGCAAGCTACTGGACCACCAGTGGAAGTAGAGGTCCCTGCAGCACTGGTGTCGTCCTCATTGTCGCCAGACGAGGCTATCACGGGGCCCTCTCAACCAGTTCCTCAAGATGACGCCAAAGTGCACCACGAACTTTTGAAAATGGTCACATCCATCCTGGGACTTCAGGCAGAGGAACTGGAAGAACCCTCGGACTCCCTGTTTGATGTCCTCAGCTCCTCAGTTCCTGGCAGGGTGGCCCTACCCCTTCATGAAGGGGTTTCCAAAATCACTAGTGCCCTATGGCAAACCCCCTCTTCCCTGGCCCCTATCTCTAAGAGGGCTGAACACAAGTACTTTGTGCCAACCAAAGGGCATGAGTACTTATACTCCTACTCGGCCCCCAATTCCCTTGTGGTAGAGGCGGTTAACCACAAAGAGAGGCAAAGAGAAGCAAAGACAACCCAGGGCCACCCCCAAAAATAAAGACTCGAGGACGTTGGATCTCTTTGGGCGTAAGATTTATTCATCTTCCAGCCTTCAGCTGAGAGTGGCCAACCACCAAGCCCTCCTGGGACGATATGACTTTAATATGTGGCAAGCCATGGCCAAGTTCGAAGGGTCGCTCCCCGAGACTTCCAAGAAGGAGTTCCGAGCAATCCTCGGTGACGTCGGATACCGCTGCTGCTGCTGCCTGCACCATGGCTTCCACTATCTCCATGCGGCAAGCCTCCTGGCTGCTTCTCTCTGGGTTGCCCTCTGAGTCTCAGCAGTCAACGAAGGACTTGCCCTTCGATGGCCAAGTCCTATTTGTGGAGCAAACAGACAGCAAGTTCCATGGCCTCAAGGACTCCCACACCGCCCTGAAAACCATGGGTCTTTATGTCCCAACCCCGGCACGCAAGTGGTTCTAACCGCAGCAGCTTCTGGGCCAGGGGAGCCAGCCTCAGCAGGACCAGCCCCACAAACAAGCCAAGGGCTACAAGCACCGTCCGAGCCACCCACCTCCACCCTCTGCCCAGTTGGGCTCGACCCATGCCAAGCAAGGGGCCAAACAGTCATTTTGAGGGTGTGCCCAAGGGCAACCTACCAGACTATTCCCCGGATCCATCTGTCCCAGTGTTCTCCAATCGCCTTTCCCTGTTCCTCCTTGCTTGGCCCACTATAACCTCGGACCGATGGGTCGTCAGCACGGTGGAGCAGGGTTATACCTCCAGTTCCTTTCTACCCCCCCTTCCCACCTGCCTTCCCTGTCCTTTTTCAGGGACCCTCCTCACAAGAGTCTCCTCACACAGGAGGTAAAAGGGTTGCTACAGCTGGGAGTGGTGGAGGAAGTTCCTCTTGAGTACAGGAACAAGGGGTTCTAGTCCTGGTACTTTTTAATCCCAAAAGCCAAGGGCGGTCTACAGCCCATCCTGGACCTGCGAGACCTTAACAAGTACCTAAAGAAGTTAAAGTTCCGCACGGTTTCCCTGGCTTCTATTATCCCCTCCCTGGATCCGGGAGACTGGTATGCCACCCTCGACTTGAAGGACGCATACTTCCACATAGCGATCTTTCAAGGACACATACGCTTCCTCCGGTTTACAGTGGGGCCCCACCACTACCAGTTTGCAGTCCTCCCGTTTGGCCTGGCGACAGCACCGAGAGTGTTTACCAAATGCATGTCAGTGGTAGTGGCTTACCTCAGGCACCAGGGTATCCAAATCTACCTGTAGCTCGATGACTGGCTCATCAAGGGAAACTCCAGGTCTCAAGTCCAAAGGGATGTCGCGGTGCTTCAAGCCACATGCCATCATTCCCCAGGCGATACTTACCTCGCTGCAATGGTGGACCGACCGCGAAGCAGTCCTGGAGGGGGTTCCGTTCGACAACCCCCTTCACTCCATCGAGTTGGTGTGGGACGCCTCGGAGATTGGCTGGGGTGTGCACTTCGGCTACCTCCAGACACGGGATGTGGTCCCTGAAGGAGCTCCAAGCAGTCCGGCTGGCAGAGTCTTCCTGCCCCACCTGTCGGGCAAGGTGGTACAAGTCCTGACGGACGGACAACACGGCCTCGATGTTCTACATCAACAGGCAAGGGGGAGAGCGCTCATCAGCTCTCTGTCAAAAGGCACTCCATCTGTGGGACTTCTACATCAGCCACGAAATCCACCTAGAAGCTTGTCACCTTCCCGGTGTCAAGAATATGCTGGTGGACCAGCTCAGCAGGGACTTCTCCTTTCACCACGAGTGGTCGCTCCATCCAGAGAGAGCCTGCATGATCTTCCAAAGGTGAGGAACTCCCCAAGTGGACCTGTTCACTACCAGACGGAACAGGAAATGCCACCGGTTTTGTTCTCGGCAAGGTCTGAGCAAGGGCTCCCTCTCCAATGCCTTCCTCCTGTTGTGGTCAGGGAGCCTGATGTATGCATTCCCTCCGATTCCACTCATCAGCAGGATCCTGGCAAAGATCAAGAGAGACAAAGTGCAGGTTGTCATGATCGTCCCGGCATGGCCTCGCCAGCATTGGTTCGGCATGCTCATGAACTTGTCAGCGGCCCCACCATGGCCCCTGCCCAACCGCCTGGACCTGCTGTCACAGGACCATGGTCGGCTCCTACACCCCAACCTCGAGTCCCTTCACCTCTCGGCATAGATGCTGTGTGGCTCAACCCAGAGGAATGGACCTGTTCGGAAAGAGTCCAACAGGTCCTCCTGGGGAGTGGGAAGCCCTCAACCAAACTGACTTACCTGGCCAAGCGGACGAGGTTTTCCCACTGGGCATCCGAACGTGGCATCTCTCCCTCGCATTCTTCCATACAGGCTGTCCTGGACTACCTGCTCCATTTGAGGAACCAGGGCCTGGCACACTCTTCCATTAGAGTGCATCTCGGGGCCATCTCCGCTTTTCACCCACTGATCCAAGGATAGACAGTGTTTTCCCATGACATGACGGTCTGATTTTTTAGAGGATTCGAGAGGCTCTTCCCGCAGATGTGGGCTCCTGTCCCGCAGTGGGATCTTAACTTGGTCCTCTCTAGGCTCACTGGCACGCCCTTTGAGCTGCTGGGTTCTTGCTCCTTTTCCCACTTGTCATGGAAGGTCGCGTTCCTAGTGACGTCGGCGAGATGGGTCTCTGAAATTAAAGCCTTGACTTCAGAACTGCCATATACGGTCTTCTACAAAGACAAGGCTCAGCTGCGGCCCTACCAGGCCTTCCTGACGCAGGTGGTATCCATATGAACCAGGACATCTTCCTCCTGGTGTTCTGTCCCAAACCACACAAGACCAGTGAAGAGAGGCGTCTTCATATGCTGGACGTTTGAAGGGCCTTGGCTTTTTATTTAGAATGTACCAAGCCTTTCCATAAATCAACTCAGCTCTTCATCACTACAGCGGATAGAATGAAAGGCCTTCCCGTGTCCTCCCAGAGGATTTCCAATTGGATTACCTTGTCCATAAGGACCTGTTATGACCTGGTGGGGGTTCCGCCGCCGCTGATTGTCAGAGCCCACTTGATGAGAGCACAGGCGTCTTCGGCGGCCTTCCTGGCGCACATCCTTATCCAGGACATCTGTAGAGCTGCAACATGGTCCTCTGTCCACATGTTCACGGCTTATTATACCATCACTCAGCAGGCCAGAGATGATGCTGGATTTGGCAGAGCTATGTTGCAATCGACATGTCCATGAACTCCTACCCACCTCCAGGGGTACTGCTTTGGAGTCACCTAATATGGAATGGACATGAGCAAGCACTTGAAGAAGAAAAGACAGTTACCTTTTCTGTAATTGGTGTTCTTCGAGATGTATTCCTCATGTCCATTCCACAACCCGCCCTCCTTCCCCACTGTCAGATTTCCGGCAAGAAGGAACTGAGGGTGGGGGGAGCCAGCGGCGCCCCTTATACCATGCCATGCGGGTGCCACTCCAGAGGGCACCCAGAGCCTGTCCCCTACGGATACTGCTGAGGGAAAAACTTCTGGCACCGGTGGTAAGCATGTGGTAAGCACACACACCTAATATGGAATGGACATGAGCAACACATCTCAAAGAACACCAGTTACGGAAAAGTTAACTGCCTTTTCTTCATTAAATGGGTTCACAGAATCTCTTGAACTGCTCAGCATTTACCCTAGCAGGGATCACATGTTCAATGCATGATCTTCTCTCTATGAAGAATGCATTGGCCTCCTACTATGAGGCTCAGGAACCACCAAATTATATTTAGATCACTTGAGTACATGATTCTTCACAAAATACCTCTCAGTTCCCTTCTGTGAATAAGACTTTTCTTTCAGCTCAGTCTTACTTTCTCTCTTCCTCCCCACCCTCCACCATTGGTAGGAGCTGAGAAATATTTTTTTTCACTTCAGCGACAAGTTTTTCATTTTAGTTCTACAGTAGAATCCATTTAATCAGCATCCTGTTAAAAATGTGTCTGCTTACTTGTATCTGAGAAAATGGCTTCAAACCAATGTGAATTAATGAGTAGTAGTGGCAAATCTAAAGAGGGCAACGTTCTCTTGATAATTACGAGCATATATTTAGGGCAGAATAGGGGACATGTTGACTATTGAAGAACTAACCCATGGCAAAAAAGGCAAGCAGCAGGGGATAGGCAAGATCCAGACAGAAGGAAGTAAAAAAGGAGATGTAAACAGGATTTAGGAAGGCAAAGATTAGAAGTAGGAGACACAAAAGTTGAAGGGCAAAGGGGAGGAAGCAGCCGAACAAGGAAGAATAGGAGTTGGGATAGGAATAGAGTGGAGGGAATGAAGAGCAGCAGGGAGAAAATGGAACAGAGCAAATAACAGGAAGAACAAGGGGAAGGGAGGAATCGTTCTATAGAGATAAAAGAGAGGACGCTATTGCAGTTTAAACAAAAAGGGGTAAGAGCTGTGTTTTTTTAAAGAAGCAGAAAAAGAGAGACAGAGAAGGGAAAGAAAGTGGAAATGGAAGTAGAGAAAATCAGAATAAAGAAATGTAAGCAGGAAAAGAAGACACAGGCAACTTTTAGGTTAGTGATTTTTTTTTTGTCTTACTAAATTTTGTAGTGTATGTATATATAAGTTACAGAAAAGGGAAGCACCAGGGATATACCTCTACACCGCTCTTGACAGTGCATACATGTGAATGTGTGCTCAGAATATACCTACTTTCTTTCTTGCTTTGACCTGCATGAGGACATTAATTCCTTGTCCTACCTCCTGGTGCATCACGTCACCACCAGATAATGCAGTCTCAAAGCAGCAGATGAGACGGAGATCTTTGACAACAGCCACCAAAATTGGTGAGCTTCTCACTGCTGGTTTACTTTAATCTCTCCTTACCTTAAGGGTTTTTATAATAGTGTATTTAAATGCTTTGGTCATAACTTATTTTAAAAGAATTAAATGAAACCAATTATAGGAATTAACTAACTCATTACTGCCTGAAATGAGGCCATGTGACAAATCAATAAGTTTCTATTATTTTCCCTTTTATTGGGTACTGAGATCTGAGAACACTGTTAACAATAGGAAGTTAATAAACTCAACAGACATAATTTCTCCGCTAAGAATTGTCTTGACAGATCTCCGTTCTTGGGCTACAAGCCCCAAAATCATCAAGAATACAAGAACAGCAACTCACTGATCTGTTTGTTACTATATATTGGGGACCCAGGGTTGCTTCCACTATAGTCAGTAGTTCTCAAAATGATCACTTGCTTCAGTTGTACTGCAGTATGGTTAATTATATCAGGTCAGTTTGTAGATTAGCTGTAGTTTCAAAACCTTAGTTTTTAAAACCTTAAGTAGTGTTAATACTGTTTCAAGTTGGTTAGTTCTAATCAGTTTCCTGATTTAAAGGTGACTAATCTCATATCAGATCCAGGTAAAATATCTACCATTAAACATTATGTGCCATGTGGTAATAAAGTTTCTGTAAAGGACCAGCACACCGGTTTCCTTGTGTCTCTGGGAGAAGACAGTCCAGAAGACAATCCCTTGAGGGGGTACTCAGTTTGCACTGGGCAATGCTGTTACCAAAAGGACATTGTCTATACGGTTGTCAGATTGTATTCCTCATTTCTGTGATCCAGCTGGCCCAAAGGTTTTGTCAAGGCTTACTTGATCCAAGGTGAGACTGCTACCACAGGTTTCAGAGTGGTAGCAGTTTTTTTCTCCTGCTGCTAATAGCCCACCTTAATTGATTAGTCTCATTAGAGTTGGTATGGCACCACCCATGTTTTCATGTTCTCTGTGTATATATATATCTTCCTACTGTATTTTCCACTGCATGCATCCGATGAAGTGGGTTTTAGCCCACAAAAGCTTATGCCCAAATAAATTTGTTAGTCTTTAAGGTACCACGAGTACTCCTCGTTCTTTTTACTGCTACCACAGTTTACCTCATAGACATCTCCATCTGTCCAGAAAAATGCAGCTACTTGGCACACTCACCACGTTATTGCTTGGATTTGGCCTCTAGGAAAATATCCTGTTTCAGATTCTCCATCTTCAAGAACTTGTTTTCAAAAAAGGGAGGGCAAACTCTGTCTTAAATAAATTCCCTCTTCTCAAGACATTGATCTTGTTGCTGCTGCTTGGTGTAATTATGATCTCATTTTCTTTTGGGGCATCCTTGGAGCATCTTACTCTTTTAAAAAATATTAATAGTGTCCATCTGGGCCACACATGCACCCTGTGCTGCCTCATGCTCCCGTGTAAGGACATAAAGGGCAGAGCAGCCCGTGATCCTTCCTCGGTTCTCTCTTATTGCACATGGAAGTGAGATGGGATTTAGCAAGTGTCTGACATATTAACTTTCCTCTAGTTTCAAATTAATCTTTTAGAATTAGTTTGAAGAAGAAGTACACCTCTACCTCGATATAACGCTGTCCTCGGGAGCCAAAAAATCTTACCACGTTATAGGTGAAACTGCGTTATATTGAACTTTCTTTGATCCACCGGAGTGCGCAGCCCCCCCCCCCCGGGGCACTGCTTTACCGCGTTATATCCAAATTCGTGTTATATCGGGTGGCGTTATATCGAGGAGGCGGTGTATTACCTTTGATTAATTTTCCAATTTGGACGTTTAAAAAAAACAACAGAAAGATAGCATGCTGTACAGTGAGGCAAGGTGCCTCATGCCATCTGCCATGGTGGACTCAGGATTTAAGCCCTGCCCAACCTGCGATGGACTTACTTCCCTGGTTGATCGATATAGTCAATGCCTTTTCTGTCTGGGGGTAGACCTCATTCCTGATAAGTTTGAAATCCTTCTTCTTGTGGACTCACAAGTTGAGGGATGTGTTGCTGAAACTACTGGTACTTGTCCACCTTGAAGGAACCCAAAGGCTTATCCTCCATGAGTGCCACTCCAAGCAGACACAATACCCCAGAGCCTAGCAGTGAAACAAAGGCTGGGAATAAAACTGTTGAAACAGACACCGGTGACATTGATGCCTCTTGCCCAGTAAATTTTGGCACTACTGCCAATTCTGTATCATCATCAACAGACTTGGCACTGGCCTTAGCACAAGCTCCTCCAACACCAACAGTGACTTCATCAGAGCCAGCACCGATGTCCCAACTCCAGGATGACACTGAAAGGAAGGTCCGAGGAGAGATCAGACGTAGCTGCAAGCATAGAGGCACTGCCTCACAGAGAACAGAAATTATTCTGTCAAGGGCCCGGGCACTTCAGTTCTTTGCCAAGGGAGTGGCACTAAGTAAGCCAGCATCGGCACAGAAAAAGGTGCCAGCACTAGCCATGGTGCCAATTACAGCACTGAGATATGCCCTCATGGAACCCTGTTGATCCCTTGAGGGACATCATTGGTACCAATGTAATTAAGCCTCCTTTATTTCATAGAAAGCTGTCCAACCCTCTGAGAGACTAAAGAGAAGCCAATCTGAGCCTCTGCACTGGACTTAAATGTATTCCTTTCAAGCTCCAATTTTGACTCTGGCAGATGATGACTTCTGGCAGATTCATTGACTTAACCTAGGAATTTTGGAGTATTTTTGTTCATGCATTCTGAAATATAAAATATTGACTAGAAACATGTCAGTCATTGGCTTTCTTTGCACCATTAATTTTATCTATTAAGAATGATGTTCCAGACCTATCTACACAAATGATAATACAGCACTAACCCTTTTGTTATCGCATACTCTGATTTTAGGTGGAAAGTTTTTGGAAAGAAGGAACATGTTTTGAAGATCCCTTATGCAAACTTCTTTGGGGATTAACTTCCTTTCAGTATGTGTTTCACAAAATGGCAAAGGTCTTGAAGATTCACAGCATTCTAACTGTTCATGAGATTTCCTCCCACAGCATTTTCTATAGGATTCATCAATTGCCAGCCTTCCTAAAAATGTCAGACTATAGCCTTTTGTGAGCATTCTCAGTGCTGCTTAATTATTGCATGGCACTTGGTTACCTTTGTGATAGGCACTTTACATACCTGAATATCTCTCTTCATTCTACTTCAGCCACACCACCTATTTGTTTAAAGAAAGAAAAAATCTGTCACATTCAGTCCCTTTCAGTTTCAGGTGCTAAATCCAGGTCTAACGTTTAATTAGTAGTACAGTAGACCAGGTTCTATAATTGTGTGGCAATCATGTTCCAGCATCTTTGATGGGAGCCCTTACATCACATTAATTACAGCAAAATTATCTAAACAATTCTTTCCTTTAAGTTTTAAAAACAGTTTGGTATTTTCCAGGCATCTCTTAGGGTTGCATGAATGTAACTAATTCCTCTGTTGGGTTAATAATTGCAAACATTTTCTAAATATTCTCATTCTTAATTTTGGATTTTTTCTTTAAAATAAAAGATAAATGCCTACTTCTTAGGTCATTTGTTGTATCTAGCTGGCAATGCAGGATTGTTCTTCACTATATATTTGCAAGTGCTTTTATGTGGTTTACTTTTGAAATATCTCAAATGTTTTGGGGAAAAAAAATTCAATAATCTTATTAGGAAAAAGCTTTGAGGTGAGTATCAGGAAGAGTCTTACTGTCAGGAAAGTTTTCCTGTTATTCAGCCTAAATTTCCCTCTCCTAATTTCATCCTATAACTCCAAATTAAATTCCCTTTTACCATCCTAAAGAGTTGCTCTCTAGCCTTGTTTGTTGATTACATCCTACAGATATTTGTAGATAGTTCACACACACTTTTATATAGTACATATCCATAGTAAAATCTTAAATTTACCTTTCAGGGCAGGATTATCTTTTTATTCTAATAGAGATGATTTCCTTTCCTAGATTAAAGTAAGTAGAACTACTATTAGATTCATGGGCAATTTACCATTCCCCTCTCTTCCCATAAGAACACAGGACTGGAAGGGACTTCCTGCATTATCGAGTTCAGTTCCCAGCTATTGCAGGCAACCTCATCGTATAGTCCTGTTCATAAATTTATGAAGCTCCATCTTAAAACTAGTTATGTTGTTTGCCCCACTATTCCTATTTGAAGGGTGTTCCAGAACCTCACTCCCCTTCTGACTGTTAGAAACCTTCCTCTAATTTCCAGCCCAAATTTATTCATTGCCAGTTATACCCATTTGTTCTTTTGCCAACATGGTCCTTTAGCTTAAATAGCTCTTCTGTCTCCCTGGTGTTTGCTCCCCTGATGTACTTATAGAGAGCAGTCATATTCACTCTCAACCTTTCTTTTGTTAGGCTAAACAAGCCATGCTCTTTTACTCTCTTCTTATAAAATAGGCTGTCCATTCCCTGATCATCTCAGTAGCCCTTCTCTGCACCTATTCCAGTTTAAATTAATCTTTCTTGAACATAGGTGACCAGAATTGTACACATTATTCTAGATGAGGTCTTACCAGTGCCTTGTACAATTATATTAATACTTCCCTGTCTCTGTTGGAAATATTTTTCCCAATATATCCTAGGATCACATTTGCCTTTTTTATAGCACATTACATTGGTGGGTCACAGTCATCCAGTGATTGACTAATAGACCCTAGTCTTTCTCCTCCTTTGTCATTTCCAGCTAATGAGTCCCTAGTTTATAGGAGAAATTATTATTTGTCCCTAAGTGCACGACCATGCCGTTTATACTACTAAATCTCATCCCATTTCTATTATTCCAGTCCTCCAGGTCATCCAGTTCTTCCATTTTGATACCCTGATCCTCCTCTGTAGTGATGCTGCCTCCCAATTTTTCCCATTTTACTCAGTTCCTTTAAGGTAGATCCTCTAATTTCTTCTTCGTTGGATTTTCAGCTGCCATGTATTCTAACAAAACAGGAGTCTGATCTCAGGAGCTTAAACTTTCAATGTCTGTCAGTCTTCTTTTTCATTAACTTTTTCATTAAGCTGCAGAACTTTTAGCCATATTCTTTTCATCTATTTACTGGTTAGGGAACAACTTTGACCCACTTTAATGTCAACATTAATCATCCCAGATCACTGAATAGTTTATTTTTTTCCAAAGGGTTATACCTCTTAGTTTCTTCTTTCAAACATGCTTCAGAAAAATAAACAGAACTCTCAGCAATAAGTTCAGTCATTGCTGGAGAACAGTTGAATAACATACGTATTTCACATAGCTGTGCAGACTGAGGGTATCTATTCATAGCACAGTATTTCATCATTGTATTGGAAGACAGCTTCTTCTGCACCCATTTCTGAAGAAGTAACAGTTCAAGATATCTATTCCATACGAAAAATGATGTTAAGAGATTAAAGTTTCAGAGTAAAGGATTCAAGTCAGAAATACCAAAGAAAAGACTGCATATGTTTGTTACTGTGTATGTAATACTATAGAATTTGATCTTGCTTCCATTGAAGTCAGTGGCAAAACTAGGCTAGAATTAGGCCCCCATGATCACGTACTATTATGTCTTCTTCGAGTGCTGTTTCTGTGGGTGCTCCACTGCAGGTGTTGGTGTGTCTGGGTGCCGTTGATCGGAGATCTTCGGTAGCAGTGTCTGGTCGGGGTGTGCGTGTGCAGTAGCAGTCTCATGGCGCCGCTGGTGTCTCATCTAGCACGCGCACACCCCGACCCCTTCAGTTCCTTCTCAACCATCCTCGGCTTGAGACGGAGTCCGTTAGCGGTGTCACTAAAAACCTTCAATAAAATTAGATTGTTAGATAGCCTAGTTATTACCTTTGTTACTTTAATTAGTATAGTTATAGTTAGCGTTAGTTAACCTTAGTTAGATAGCATTTAAAAAAAACTTTTGTTTTCTCATCCCCCTTTTTTTTCCACAAAAAATGGATGCCTTAAATATGCCTGGCTCCCCAGGCTTTAAAAGATGTACTTCATGTAAGGACACAATACCAATTTCTGATGGCCACTCATTACGTGTCCGATGCTTAGGTGAGCTTGCTACAAGCTCACTTAGAGTTCATCTTGCCGCCATTACGGCCTTCCATCAACAGGTAAATGGGACTTTGATATTTGCTTGCCCGATTACTAAGCGATTTTTAACGGGCATACAGAACATGTACCCGGACATCCTAGAACCCACACCAGCCTGAGACTTAAATCTGGTGCTCAGAAGTCTAACCAGGGCCCCATTCGAACCTTTAGCCACATGCTCATTACTATCTATGAAAGTGGCATTCCTGGTTGCCATTACATCAGTGTGAAGAGTCAGTGAGATAGGGGCTCTCGTGGCTCACCCCCCATACACAATATTCTTCAAGGATAAAGAACACATCCTAACCAACCGATTCACTTACTTACATTTCATCCAAATCCACGCACTAACACTCAAGAAGTGGTCCTGCACACACTCAGGGCCGGCGCAACCCATTAGGCGACCTAGGCGGTCGCCTAGGGTGCTGCTATTTTGGGGGCGCCGGCGCCCCGGCCGTCCGTTCAATTTGGGGGGTGGGACCTTCCGCCGCCGCTGTTGGGGGCGGCATTTCGGGGGCGGGACCTTCCTCCGCCGCTGTTGGGGGTGGCATTTCGGGGGCGGGACCTTCCGCCGCCTAGGGCGCCGGAAAAGCTGGCACCGCTACTGCACACACTGGATGTGCACCATGCCTTAGCATTTTATCTGGACAGAATGAAGGCCTTCCAAAAATCACCTTGACTTTTTGTGTCAACAACAGAACGATTGAAGGGCTCTCCCATATCTACGCAAAGAATATCTAAACGGATATCCAGCTGTATCCATATGTGCTATTCACTACACAACACTGAAGCCCCTCCGGGCATCAGAACCCACTCGACAAGAGCTTTATCTACCTCCATAGCATTCCTACGTGCATTCCTACGTGCCCATTCTAGACATCTGCAGGGCGGCCACCTGGGCCTCTGAACACACATTCATGAACCACTACACAATTACTCTCGGTTCAAGTTCAGACACAAGACTAGGTCTCGCAGTACTAGCTTCAGCAACGAACTCAACTCCAAAGCCCTTTCCATCCTCATGAGGGCACTGTTCTACATTCATTTTAAGTGTAGCACCACAGGGACACAGATCTCAAATAACTTCAGTTACTGCACAAGGTGAGTAACCTTCTCTTCTGCCTGACTCCTGCCTTATTCAGTATAAAGAATGGATGGTGTACAATAAACAAGACACAAGTTCTCAGATTCTCTGCCTTATTTGAAGCCATTTTGTTTTGCATTTTCAACAGTCAATCTGAAGTAATTCAGAAATCTTGATTTACAGATTAACAGAGAACAAAAACATTTTTCTTCCTCTGCATCAAAAACCACTTATTATCTCTTCAAACTTTCCCAGTGGATAAATCTCTGTGAAAAGTCATATACTGCCTATGTTTGGAGATAAGGCAAAGTTCTTAACAATTTTTATTGTGGAGCATCATGGGCAGCGGGTATAATAAACCAGGGAATTCTAAGCCTTCCCTGGTGCAGCTGCCGCCAACCTGCTGCTGGACACCTGGGCCGCGGTGGCCCTGTCCCTTCCCCTTTCCCAAGGCCCCCACCTTCTGCTGCTGCCTGCCTGCTGCTGCTCACCGCGTCCCTCCTCCTCAGGGGTGGGGGAGTGAGGCGGGAACGGGGTGAGCCAGTGGGGGCGGGTCTGGTGGGGGAGTGAGGCGGCTCACTTGGTTGGGCACAGAGAGGATGCTTGCCGGGTGCGGGGGGCCGGCAGCTCGGCCCGGCTGGTGTGGCTGGGGCCGGCCCGGCGCTCAGCGGGGTTGTAGCTGGCCTGGCATCCCAACTTGGGAGGGGGCCAGGGCCCGTCCCGTCTGGGGGGTAGCTCAGCCCAGTGTTCGGCCTGTCCGGGGAGGCAGGGGCTTGGTCCGGCATGGCTGGGGCCTGACTGGCACTCGGGGGCGTGGCGGCCTGGCATGGCTGGGGTGGGCAGGCCGCAGGGCTCCTCCAGTTGCGGGGAGGGGCCTCAGGAGGGCTCCTCCTGTTATGGGGGGAGGTTGGAGCTACAGCATGCAGAGGGGGCGGGGCCTCAGGCGGAAGAGGGCGCCGCCAGCAGACTAGTCTCTCCAAAGCGGAGGTTCACCCGCTGCCCATATGAAGCGTTATGGGCCCAATCATCCTTTTACTGCTATCAATGTGAGTTCTTTCATGTAGACTAAAGTGGTAACAGACCTGGGCACTGTCCCGTGGAGTAAAGCATGTTGCATTTTTTTTTTTGATTGTAGGTTAAAACATAATGATATTTCTCTAGATGGCAGCAAACTGATATTTTCCTTAGCTCAAGTGGTAGATCCTGTGTTTCTGTAGCCAAGCAGAATTCCAGTCTGAGCTCCACAAGTGTTCATTATTATTTTGAAGTGATAGCCTCTTCATAGTTTAGAGATTACAACCACAGTCCCATTCTGACTGATTTTTTGATCCCTTTTCTAATGCAAATAAGAGAATTTTCCATACTTAGAGATTTTTTAAGATTAAGTTTATTTTCAGCTAGAACATTTTCTGACTGTTTTGATTGTTTTAATATCAAGAACTTTAAAATGTCTTAACAATACCCTTCTGAAACTTTAGAAAAGTGTTTTTCTTTGTATTTGTCTACATTACCTCACAAAAATTGAAACTTAAGTAGATTTTGACATTGGTTTATGCAAGAAATAGCATTCAACAAGAATGATAACATGTTTTAAAAATTGGTGCTATTTGAAAATCAGATATGAATTCTCTATCAGCGGAGCTGATTTGAGGCCGCAGTGAGCGACAATAGAAAATATTTTTTGTCAACATCCTTGGGTGATTTTTCAAAAGTGGAAAGAGACTTTGGGATGTGGTAAAATAGTTGGTTTCTTCTAACACTAAATAAGGAAAATTGGACTAATCTTACAGCTACCCTGTGTTTGTCTTCTTTGCTTTTGAGCTTCTTCCTACAATCCTCCCCAAATTCTGACTTTCCAAAGTTCCTCCACAGATTTAAAGAAACAGTACACATTCTTACATGCCTCTCACACACATTGTTTCAATGGTGGTTGCTTAGGTCACCTGTAAATTGGAGATGATAATTAAGGCTCCATGTTTGTCACGGAGGTCACGGAAATCACAGATTCTGTGACTTTCCGTGACATCCGTGACTTCTGCAGCAGCCCGTGTGGCTGGCCCAGGAGCTGACTGAGCAGCTCGGGCAGCCCGTGGGCCAGTTGCACTGGCTGCTGCTGGGGCAGTCTCGTCCTCCCCCTCCCCCCAGCACCCCAGCAGCAGCAGGAGTTTGGGTGTGGGGAGGCTCAGGGCTAGAGGTTGGGGTGCGGGGTGGTGCTTACCTGGTGGAGGCTCCTCGGAAGGGCGACAGGAACTCTCCTCCCTCAGCTCCTAACTCCACGTACTGCCTCCGCCCGCAGCTCCCATTGGCCGCAGTTCCCAGCCAATGGGAGCTGCATAAACGGGGCTTGGGGCGGAGTGGAGGCAGCATGTGGAGCTAGGAGCTAGAGGTCGCCGCTTCCCAGGAGCCAGGTAGGGAACCTGACCCAGCCCTGCCACCCCCCCCCCCCCCCCGGCACCCGCATCGCCCCCAGGGTCGCCTGCCCCCCCAAGTTTTAGTCAGGGGTATATAGTAAAAGTCATGGACAGGTCACGGGCCGTGAATTTTTGTTTACTTCCCATGACGTGTCCATGACTTTACTAAAAATACCCATGACTAAAACGTAGCCTTAATGATCATGCTCACTCAGCTATGTGTAAAAGACTTTGAGATGTATGGATGAACAAGTGTTTTATGTACATGCAAAGCATTATTAAACACATTTTTAAGATGGGGAAACTAAAGCACAACAAAGAGGTTCAGTGACTTGGCAGGGAAGAAGAGTCTCCTAATGTGTGGCATTGATTCTTTAATGAAGATACCGAGGTTTCAGCCTTGAAATTGACACTTAATGTGTCAACTTTTTGGCACTTTTTACCAAGGTTCAGTGAAGGTAGGCTATGCTGTGTATGCATTCGTGACTATCTTAACAACATACAGAATGGAAATATACTGCCAGATGCAACTGAATGAGACATTATTCTTCAGAAGCCATTATTAGTTTGTTCAGTGCTAGCCACTCCTTTGATTTAATAATTTGGTGATCTTGTCCATCCCACTAAATAAAAAAAAATTAAATGGTCTTTTCATTTACCTACACAAAAGAAAAGATAACAAGTTAGTTACCTGTTACATCATCTAAAAACCAAAGCACTTAAAACCAAAGCAATTATTAGTTAAGAACCTCATAAATCTGATGCTGGGCATATAAGAAACATAAACTCATTATTCATATCGAGTATTTTAAAAAGCATATTTAATCACATCACAACCACCTTAACTCTGACCCAGGATAAATACTATATTCATCAGTAACCTCAAAATGTAAACGCTGCATATAAAACCCTTTTGAAAAGGAAACAAAAAAATATGTACACGTTAACGACCCACATTGTTCGGCCTTAAATACTAAACTACAGATAAATAACACAGTTTCCATATTAAAAATACAACATTATTCTTAAGAAACAGCAACTATAAGTACTTGGGAAATCCACTGCAAACTGCATCTGTAGTAACTTAGATAACTTACAATGGTATAGAGGGAGGTAGGTTTAAACTTGCTAGCCCACCTCAACTCCTCCTAACTCTCTGGATCCCCAACAGCAGAGCTTCTCTGTAGCTGGGAGAAAGTGAGGAGTATGCATTGCCCTCCCTTGTGCAGGAGCAGAGGGAGATCTGTGTATGGCGTGCTATACCTGCACACTGTTCACTAGGATAGGTTCTAGCCAATAGGCCCCAATCTTTCAGGGAGCTCTGATGACTTTAGGGGAGATCTGCCCATGCGGAGTTCCTTGCAGGACTGACGCCTTAGTAAACATTAAACAAAGGGCTATGCATAAAACTAATAGATGAATATTTTAAAACATAGTTAATAAAAATAAACTTTAACAGTTTACCTTGGAAAACAATAGTTATCTCTATTGCCAACCACACTAAGCATGAGTCAATATAGTTATAAAGCACATTTTTAAATCTGTGAAAATAGGGGGAATCTCCTTATTTTATCTCTAAATTTCAATTCTGTTTCCAGTCTTTTTCCATCTGCACTCTCTTGTAGTATAGTATTCAAAAATCCTAAGTAATTTTATTTTCTTCATTTATTTACGGGTCATTTTTCAGTTCTGACTTCCAAGACCTATAAACTTATTGGCTTTTGTTCTTACTTCTTCAGCTCCTTGATCAAAAGTCTGTTTCTTCCTTCTCTTCTCTGCAACCAGATACATGGCAAGGTGTGTAGTCAGTATTGCTTAATACTATGTAGTTCTTTGTACTGGGCATGTTTTTCTGTTTGTATTGTTTAAATTTTAATTTCAATTAAGAACAAATTTTGTCTGGATTGTCATAGTATTGCAAATTTAAAAACTCAGTTTATACTTTTGCTATACTTTACAAAAGTGAATAGCATAATTATTTAAATTAGCAAGACAGTACTGCTGCGTTTTATATATTTGTGTGTAACGCTGACAACATCTAAAAATGATACCATTGATCAGTACTGAAGAATGGAATGTATAGAATCATATTTATTATATTTGAGTCATGGCTGTCTTTAAACAGCGGGGGTTGGTGGATATCATTTTTTATCTTTTAAGTAAAAAGTTGTTTTCAAACTTAGTCTTTCTTTTGTAAAATCCACCCTTGGAGTTTCTCACGAGGACTGCCTTATAGTTATCTAATCCACTGAATCCTGGAAAAATCCATCAGTCGTGCATTTACTGTGTATGGACTAGTGTCATGCTACGGTACTGTATATATTGTATATGATGACCCTTTCATTTCCTTTTTGCCTATCAGTCTAGACCTCAATACTTAATCATTTAAGTTTGTATTTTTTATAGTTTCGTTTTTCATTTTTTCTTGGTGTTAGTAGTTTTCTGACTCCCTTTTCATCCTCCACTCCTCTTTCCTGGGGAAGGATAAGAAACTCCCAACCAAAGACCAAAAAAAGCTGTTAACAAGCCCTGGTTCTTTATTCTCCCTAAAGCTGATTAACAGAAACTCCCCAAGTAAAAATTTGTGCTAATCTTACCAACAATTATTTCTTCCCAAAAGACATTGCAGATAAGATGGAAGCTACCCTTAGATCAGTGGTTCATGAACTGGGGTTCACAAAATGTTGCAGGGGGTTCTCGGGAAAAAATTCCCTAATGGCGGACAGAGCTGTCGCTAGGGACTCCGGGCAGCACAGGGCCAGCAGCCTGGAGCCCCTGGACTTCCAAGAGCTAAGCAGATCAAAGCAAGCATATCTATCACACTGAGTAGATTTAAACTTCAAGACTCCTTATAAGAAATGGAAAGGGAGGTGGATATTTTTTGCTGTTTTTAAAATTAAATAGGCAGCTAGTACTGTTTTGAAAATTATTACAAAGAACAAGTTTAAGCTTTGTTGTAATGTGTGTTGCTTTCCTGGACTGCTCAAGACCTGAATGATTGTGTAGGAGGAACTCTTTGAGTTGGCTTCTTAAATCCCTTCCTGCTGTTTCACATCTGATACTCCTTGATGAAACATAGGAGCCTTGTCTTATAACAGGCTTATTCAAAGTGATACAAGCTACGAAAGTGAGATCTTGGAAGAGTGTTGCTGTTTTCATAATGTAATAAAAATACTGTAATGATAAATAGTAATTAATAATAAATAGTGTGTAATAAGCATGTCATAAAAACAAATTTTATATTTCCAAGATCACTGCTTTTATAATTTATACTCAGGTAAAGGAGAAAATCTCGGGGAATATTCATTTTTAGGAGGGGGTTCGCGAGACTTGACATTTTAGTGAAAGGGGTTCACAGGTTGTTAAAGTTTGGGAACCACTGCCTTATAGAACTTTGAAACTTCTTCAGTGATCCATAGAGTTTGTCTACACTGCAATTAGACACCCAAGGCTGGCCTGTGCCAGCTGACTCAGGCTCACAAGGCTCAGGCTGAGGGACTGTTTAATTACGGTATAGACCTTCAGGCTCAGGCTGCAGCCCAAGCTCTGAGACCCTCCCACCTGGCAGGTTTTTAATTGCTGTGTAGATAAACCCATAGACACTCATTGGCAGCATATTCTTCACTAGAGCCATGACATCCTGGTGCAGTGAGTTGAAAAGCCTGGGCCACCAGAAGCCCATGACAAGTTCAAGTCAACACTGAAGAAACTATCCCTAGCAACTACATTTGTGGCAGATGGATCCATGGACTCCATGAAGCTGGCAGCAAAAGGCTGTGCAAAACTATTCAAAGCAAATCCCCCTGTGCCTCAACTTCTCAGGTGGGAATCCTGTTTAGTTAGACACTGGGATAAGGTGGAAGTGAAAGTATTTATTCTCTACATCAGAAAAGATAAAAGGACTACAGTCCTTTTACAAAAGCTCCTTTCATTGCTACCCACAACACAGGCCACCAGATAAGGGACTTTTCTTATTCCAGGGTAAACACTAAACCAGTAACCACAGGCAAGTCCTGATCAGGGAACAAGTTCAGCCCTTGTTTCCGATCCAAATAGTCGGTATGGCTGCAACTATGCCTGATTCCACCCAGAAATACTCCTGGAAGGCACTTAGACACATGGTTCCAGTCAACATTAGAGTACAACACTGATAATCTCTGGTGCTCCAGGCTCTTCTACATCTTTATCCATTCTCCAGCTTTAAGACACAGCAAGCCAACCTGAAGTAGATCTCTCATCTCCCAGAGCTATGGGTAGTAGAGCCTCTCTCTCAAGACCAAATGTTTTCAGGGTTCTATTCCATATTCTTCATAGTAAGGGAAAGATCAGGAAGAGTCCAAGCCATCTTAGACCTCGAGAGGCTGAACAGGTCAACAAAGAAGAATTACATTCAGAATGGGTTTCTAGCTTCCATTATTTTTTACAATCTCTCCAGCAGACCTGACAGAAGCTTATCTGCATATTCCACTGTTTAGAGTGCCTTGCCACTCAGTACCAGTCAAACTCTGTGCTCTCTGGAGGGTTCTTCCTCTTCTTACTCTTTCCCCAATTGTCTTTTTCTTACTCCCTTACTGAAGCAGTTTCTTCTTCCTAAAATGCCAAACTGGTGAGTAAATTAACCTTGTAAAGAAAAAAAATATTAACCAGTATTTAAATTCTTCCATTTGTTTCTCAGAATATTGAATGGGTAAATCTCATCATTTGTAAAATTACTGTTCGTGAGGTACTCATCACTGTTATATCTGTGTGCTAGCTCCATATATTTCGAAATTATGCTTTCTTATATGCTGGCTGTTGTTGTGTCTTGTCTTTTTAGATTTTAAATTTTTCAGGTCATTGACTGTCTTAATGGAAAGTCTATTGTGGACACTACAGAAATACAAGTTATAAATAACAATGCACAGTACCATGGGTATGAATAAACAAAATGCTTAGGAAGAGCTTGCAATCAAAACTGTAAAAGTAACAGTAACTAATTCCCTTGAGAGAGGAACACACCTTTTCGTTCCCCCTGGTCAATTTAAGCCACTTAATACAAAGGTGCAGAGCTTGTTCTCCAATCCCATAACCATCATTCACCATCCTTAGGAGAAGGATGACAAAAAGAGATGAGTGTTGCATCTTTCCACAAAGATAGAGAGAAGGTTCTCAGTGTGATCTGAGGGCCTTGCAGTAAACTAATATTGTACATTATTATAGCAGCTAAATTAAATACTGATATTTTATTTTTATATACAATTTAAGGACTCAATCTTGCAAATCTTATTCTTGCAACAGTAGCTTCATTGGGTTGCAGGACCGGGCCTCATATTTTTAACAGGCCAAACTTAGAATTAGGTCGGAGTGGGCAAACTTTTTGGCCCGAGGGCCACATTGGGGTTGCACAACTGTATGGAGGGCCGGGTAGGGAAGGCCGTGCCTCCCTAAACAGCCTGGCCCCCGCCCCCTGACTTCCCCCCTCAGAACCTCCAACCCATCCAACTCCCCCACTCCTTGTCCCCTGACCACCCTCTCCTGGGACCCCCACCTCCTATCCAACCCCCCTGCTCCCTGTCCCCTGACTGCCCTAACCCCTATCCATACCCCCGCCCCCCGGGGACTCGACCCCCTATCCAACCGCCCTCTGCTCCTCGTCCCCTGACCATCCCTTCCCGGGACCCCCCACCCCTAACTGCCCCCCGGGATCCCACCCCCTTATCCAACACCGCCTCCCCCGCTCCCTGTCCCCTGACTGCCATCCCGACCCCTATCCACATCCCCGCCCCCTGACAGGCCCCCCGGGACTCCCACCCCTCCCTGTTCCCTATCCCCTGACCGCCCCCCCCCAGAACCTTTGCCCCATCCAACCACCCCCTCCTCCCTGACTGCCCCCCAGAACCACCCGCTCCCTTACCCAACCCCCGCTCCCCACCCCCTTACCAGCAGCAGGAGCTCACAGCCGCGACACCCGGCCAGAGCCAGCTGCGCTTCCCACGTTGCCCAGCGGGAGCAGCGGGCCAGAGCGCGGCCCACGGGGCGAGGTGAGGCTGTGGGGGAGGGGAGTAGCAGGGGAGGGGCCGGGGACTAGGCTCCCCAGCCGGGAGCTATGGGGCTGGGCAGGACAGTTTCACGGGCCGGATGTGGCCCGTGGGCCGTAGTTTGCCCACATCTGAATTAGATACATATATCCACCCCTGAATTTAATTGTGATTTTATTCACATATCTGAAGATAGAATTTAGCCCTCCATTACTAATTGATTGTGCTTGTTTGTATGTGTTTAACTACTAAATTATGAATCATTTATCATTAGTTAAATACATTAATAAGCCAACAGCTAGTAAGGATGGTTTATTAAGCAGCATGTGCATGAAGGGGAGTAAAAGCCACGAATCCTACACTCCTCTGAGCTATAGAGTAGTTAATTATAGTTTGTAAATATACTTCATAGGGACAGAAGAGGCTAATTAGCAACCATCTAGTCAGTTGGGATGGTCTGGTTTATTTGGTACTCCCTCAGCGCAGGAGGCTGGACTTGATGACCTCTTGAGGTCCCTTCCAGCCCTACACATCTATGATGTCTATGAAGGTAGATTGTTTTACGATGCTGCTGATATTCTTCAACCATCAGAATATGAAGACTCAGCTAATCAAAATTTTCTCCAAAACAAAACTAAATCTCTGTTTAGGATTTTAGTTTCACTTTTAGCTACTCTGTAGTTGTTTTTAAATATATAGCAATATTTTTGTGACACTAACTACCCTAAACTGATTATATGTAAAATATTGTTAATATTTAATTTCAGATGCAGCAGGAACTAGAAAAAAATATCACTAAAGAACTTGACCAAGGTAATTTGTCAGAGCATGTTAACATTTTTTTCAAAAACTGAGTGTTACTAAATATCATTTACGATGTTGTTATAATTCAAAAATAGTATTAAGCTGTTATGTTATATACCATTGCTGTTTCTACTAATTTTCAAATTTAGTAAAGTTCTTTTTGCAAGCACTGCCCACTTACCAAAGTGCTGTACAGATTATTATGTAATTCCCCCACCAAAAAAGTCTTAATCTGAAGTCAATTTTGCAGAAATTCCCAAATAACACACACATAGGATTAACACAAATACAATAAATCCTCTTTTAAGATTTTTCACAGACTTTAAAAATCACTTCTCCTCTCACACTTTTTAATCAGTATTATTGTATATAATTGATATTCTCCCAAATTTATCACTAGAATAAGCAATTGTCATGCCGTTGTCTTCATTGGAATTTAGTGTGCTTACAGCATCTGTGGATTTGACCTATTATTTTCAATAGCCCTTGAAATACTAACAGTTATTTACTGATCAGCAAAAAGCCTAATGTATTGCTTATATAATTAAAAAATATGGTTTCTTCCTTTGTGAATGTCCCTTTTATGTCATTTTCATCATGTTTCCTTGGTAATGATTTAAAAACGTGTATCTGCTGTCTCTGGACCTGATACAATGCCCACCACTGTCAATGGAAAAAATTCAATGGGTTTATGACAAAGCCTATTGTAAAACTATCACACAACATAACACAGAACATATATGGTCATTTGTTTTTCTTCTTCTTTCTAGCCACAGCTGAACTTGAAACTGGATCTGTAAGAGTCTCTCCTGTAGGATCTACTGATGGATCTTCAAAAAATCTAAATGTGGATCAGGATCCGGTTTCCAGGGCAACACAGCAGTATCTAGATGTTTTAAAGAAAAATTATATGATTTGAACAAAACATTAAAAAGCAAGTTTGTGGAAATGACTTTGTTTACATAACATTTTAATGGTTTCCCATTAAATGGGTTCAGATGTGAAAAATCTTAATTACAATTTAAATATAAACTATAAAGGTATTTTATAAATATCAGGCACATTGCACTTGTCTCTGGAGAAATACCACATAGTTATATAGTCTCCTTTTAAATTAAATATATAAGCCATACCTTGTTTTCATTTGTAACTAGCAAAGGAAATACAGAGCAGTGTTCTTGAGTTTGACAGAACTGCCTGAATGTTAGTTGTTACAACAGCTGTTCTGAGTCTCGTCCCATTCATTTTCTCTGATGTATTTTAACCAAAGCGTTTCCTGAATTCTGTTTTGTGTTTTCTCTTTTATGTGAATTTTATGTTTTTAAATGTTGTCTTATGTAGCCATTAGCATGTTCAGATCTGATGCATCTGTTCTGTGCCCAGTTCTGTAGTCCTGACACAGGGAAAACTCCTGTTGATTCACTGTAAGATTTACCTATATTAGGTTTGCAGAATTAGGCACTTGCCTAATTTGTTTTTGCTTTTATTCCATTGTGTTTGAGTTTAAAAAATACTACATATCTGTAATAGTGCCAAGAGATTTGTAGTGTGTGTTTTATATGGTAGGGGAACTTACCAATACAATGCACTGAATTTTTTATTAAATAATACAGCCACTTGAGGCATTCTGAGTTGTTAGTAGATCACTGCTATGTTGTAAGTACAACTCTTCTGTAGATGAAATAGAGTAAAACTATATATATATTGTGTGCGCCTACCTCCAATTTTCTTGATATTTTCCAAAGTTGGTGCATGGAAAAGCTAAGTTTTGCATTATTACTAAAAGCAGAAGACCCCTTGATCATAAATCTAGTAAACTGGACTTAAAGCGAGTCTGTTGCAATGATCAAGACAGTTTTACTTATTCCAGCGATTCATCCGTTGTTACTGAAGACCCATATTTCTGCCATTAAATATCTTTAAAAGTCACTAATGTTGTGGTTCAAGATGGTGAAACAGAGGAAGAAATCCCCACTAGAGAAAACATGAACAATGATTATATTGAGATGAGCAGGACATGAAAAATATATCTTGTACCTACTACTCCCAAGAACTAAGCTAACTAGCCAGGGTGGAAAAAACCTGTGCCACCATGTCTCTTAACAGTTTTAAAGGAATAAAACACTTTTGTACAGTTGGTGTATTGTCTTTACTTGTAAAATACTACATTTTTAAATGTAACATGTCTCACTTTTGTTTTACATTGCTTCTCTTCCTGACTATACTTGTGTATCATTTTCTGTGTTGTTTCCAGTGTCTGTTCTTTCTTTCCTTCCTTCTCCTTTGACTCCCTCAGGGAACTGATGGGCAAGGTCCCCTGGGAGAATAACATGAGGGGGAAAGGAGTAGAGGAAAGCTGGCTGTATTTTAAAGAAACCTTATTGAGGTTGCAGGAACAAACCATCCCCATGTGTAGGAAGAAAAGTAAATATGGCAGGCGACCAGCTTGGCTTAACAGTGAAATCCTTGCTCGTCTTAAACACAAAAAAACAGCTTACAAGAAGTGGAAGATTGAACAAATAACCAGGGAGGAGTATAAAAGTATTGCTCAGGCATGCAGGTGTGAAATTAGGAAGGCCAAATCACACTTGGAGTTGCAGCTAGCCGGAGATGTTAGGAGTAACAAGAAGGGTTTCTTTAGGTATGTTAGCAACAAGAAGAAAGTCAAGGAAAGTGTGGGCCCCTTGCTGAATGAGGGAGGGAACCTAGTGACAGAGGATGTGGAGAAAGCTAGTGTACTAAATGCTTTTTTTGCCTCTGTCTTCACAGACAAGGTCAGCTCCCAGACAGCTGCACTCTGCAGCACGGTATGGGGAGGAGGTGACCAGCTCTCTGTGGAGAAAGTAGTAGTTCGGGACTATTTAGGAAAGCTGGACGAGCACAAGTCCATGGGGCCGGATGCGCTGCATCCGAGGGTGCTAAAGGAGTTGGCCGATGAGATTGCGGAGCCATTGGCCATTATCTTTGAAAAATCATGGCGATCGGGGGAGGTCCCGGACGACTGGAAAAAAGCTAATGTAGTGCCCATCTTTAAGAAAGGGAAGAAGGAAGATCCAGGGAACTACAGGCCAGTTAGTCTCACCTCAGTCCCTGGAAAAATCATGGAACAGGTCCTCAAGGAATCAATCCTGAACCACTTAAAGGAGGGGAAAGTGATCAGGAACAGTCAGCATGGATTCACCAAGGGCAAGTCATGCCTGACTAACCTAATTGCCTTCTATGATAAGATAACCGGCTCTGTGGATGAGGGGAAAGCAGTGGATGTGCTATTTCTGGACTTTAGCAAAGCTTTTGATACAGTCTCCCACAGTATTCTTGCCAGCAAGTTAAAGAAGTATGGGCTGGATGAATGGACGGTAAGGTGGATAGAAAACTGGCTAGATGGTCGGGCTCAACGGGTAGTGATCAATGGTTCCTTGTCTAGTTGGCAGCCGGTATCAAGTGGAGTGCCCCAAGGGTCGGTGCTGGGGCCGGTTTTATTCAATATCTTCATTAACGATCTGGAAGATGGTGTGGACTGCACCCTTAGCAAGTTTGCAGATGACACTAAACTGGGAGGAGTGGTTGATACGCTGGAGGGTAGGGATAGGATACAGAGGGACCTAGACAAATTAGAGGATTGGGCCAAAAGAAATATGATGAGGTTCAACAAGGACAAGTGCAGAGTCCTGCATTTAGGACGAAAGAATCCCATGCACTGCTATAGACTAGGGACCGAATGGCTGGGCAGCAGTTCTGCAGAAAAGGACCTAGGGGTTACGGTGGACGAAAAGCTGAATATGAGTCAACAGTGTGCCCTTGTTGCCAAGAAGGCTAATGGCATTTTGGGTTGTATAAGTAGGGGCATTTCCAGCAGATCGAGGGATGTGATCATTCCCCTCTACTCAGCACTGGTGAGGCCTCATTTGGAGTACTGTGTCCAGTTTTGGGCCCCACACTACAAGAAGGATGTGGATAAATTGGAGAGAGTCCAGCGGAGGGCAACAAAAATGATTAGGGGGCTGGAGCACATGACTTACGAGGAGAGGCTGAGGGAACTGGGATTGTTTAGTCTGCAGAAGAGAAGAATGAGGGGCGATTTGATAGCTGCTTTCAACTACCTGAAAGGGGGTTCCAAAGAGGATGGATCTAGACTGTTCTCAGTGATAGAAGATGACAGAACAAGGAGTAATGGTCTCAAGTTGCAGAGGGGGAGGTTTAGGTTGGACATTAGGAAAAACTTTTTCACTAGTAGGGTGGTGAAGAACTGGAATGGGTTACCTAGGGAGGTAGTGGAATCTCCTTCCTTAGAGGTTTTTAAGGTCAGGCTTGACAAAGCCCTGGCTGGGCTGATTTAGTTGGGTTTGGTCCTGCTTTGAGCAGGGGGTTGGACTAGATGACCTCCTGAGGTCCCTTCCAACCCTGAGATTCTATGATTCTATGATTCTATGATTCCTACCATCCCTTTACTCCCTTTCCTGTCTTCTGCTCCACCCTCACAACTGATCTCTCATCTCTAATACTTTTGTCTCTCCTTTCTCCCCACAAAATGTCAGTCCCCTGTCTCTTTTTCCGACACACCCATGTGCATGCTTATCCACATACTCCTTTCTCTCTGGTCTTCTCCTTCCTTCTGATTGAAGGAACAGCAGCTCAGTGGGCCAGGGAGAATGGCCCCTATTGAGTTCAATATCCCATACAAAACTTCCACTCACCCTGAGCAAATTGCTTTTTAAAACCTCATACATATACAGTTTAGGGGAGGTATTGCAGCAGATCCTTTGCTGGTGTCGTTCAGTATAGTCCTATTGACTTTAAGGGAACTATGATGATTTACAGCAGCTAAGGATCCAGCTCATTATCTGCCACCTCTAGATACCCCAGCCAAGATTCAAAAATGGGTGCCCCTAAAGTTAGACTCCTAAAAAGTGACCTACTTTTTTCCAAAGTGTTCAGCACTCCCAGCAGCTCTCATTGAAATTACATTCTTCCCCACCACCACCACATCTTTAGGGGAAAGCACTACGAACTCAAACTACAACTCAAAAATCAAAATCATTTTTGGCTCTGGAGTCTTCCCTAAATGCCCCTAATATGAAATTGAGTATCCTAAATTGGTAATCTGTTAACAATCAGCCAGCAAACCCTTTAGCTAACCAGAGCCATTTGTATTCCATGACACAATGGGACAAAATTCCACAGCAGCAACTCCTAAATTCCACTGTAACGTTAATTTATTGTGTATGAACATAAATTGTTATGATCTCCACGGTCATGAAAACATACACCACTGTGGCTTCTAGTAGAAAATAATCATTGGCATAAAACTTCATTATACTTTTCAACCATGATTAGTTTAGACTAGACCATTTGTTGTGGTATGCTCTCTTGGTGGTTGGGCTTCAGCTCCCATGGCAACACCGCTCACAACCTCCTCCCAATATGTGCTACCAAAGAGAGAAGATTGTACTGTAGTCTGCTTGGGCATTTATCTCACCAGATCCTCAGACCTCAGCTGCTGCGCTAGCTAGTATCTGCTTCTGTCCCTCCCTCTCTCTGGCTATACTCCAGTTCTCACCCCCCAACCTCCTGCTGCCTGGGTCCACAGAATATTGCAAAGAGCATGCATTGTAATCCAATTAATTCCCTGTGATCTGGAAAGGGGCAGAGCAAGAGGTAGGTACAGGCAAGATACAGGGTAACAAAACAAAATGTCAGGTGTCTGACTACAGCAGCAGGTGATGCTAAAACAGAAATAGTTAACTTTGTGACATCTTGAGGAAACTGCCAAATTACCAGTTACAGAATTGCAGTCCGTGTGGCTCTGATTCAGATGAATGGGGCAAGTGACCCTTCTCAGAGCTATTAATCAGCCTCTCTTCAGACACCAGCAGATGACACTGCATCCATTTACACCTGATTAAGGGTTTTGAGGTTTTCTTTGCAACCACAAGGGCTACAAGGTGTTTTGCTTTTTAAATGAAAGCTAAGATTCTGAAGTCCAATTCTGTGGCAAGGGGCTGAATAGCACAATACACAGGATCCTTTAATATCTACTGTGACCCAAAACTCTTCCTGTTCCACACTGACCATCATTCTTCAGACACAGAATTAAATGCAAATGGAAATCCATTCATATTTTGCTCTTGTGTCAACAGAAAACATCATAGTATGGAAACCAACCTACTCCTATCTGCGTCAGGCTGCAGCGTAATGGGAATTTTATTTAGGGGGGGTGTAATCCAAGTCTTTGGGGGGGAAATTAGATGTGACTGCTTCCTGGGGAGGGGGGTATTATGAGGTAGAGGACTCGGGGAATAGGGGTTTGGGCTTGTAGCAACAGGCAGGGAGTTACAGGGAGAGGGATAAATGGGGATGGGTGATAGGGAGAGTTGATGGGGGTTTCAAGTGAGGGACGCTTGGCACATGCCAGCTTTGCCAGTGCACCCCAACATACTCTGCATCCTCTAGCGCTGCTGGTGCACACACACACCCTGCACACGCAGCTCCGCCAGCGCATCCCCAATCCAAATGCACCCTCAGCTCGCCCACTGCACCCACCCATCCCGCCCCTTACGCTGTGAGCTCTTTGGGGCTCAGTGGGACTCGAGTGATACCACAGCCCACTGTAGCCAAGGTTGCCTCACACCTTCTGTTTAAAGCTCGACCCCTCTAAGTCCCCTAAAAGCCACGCGTAGGGTGACCAGATATCGGGACTGTCCCTAAAAAATCGGGACAGTCCCGATATTTGGGATTTTTTCTTACATAGGCTCCTATTACCCCCGACCCCCTGTCCTGATTTCACACGTGCTGTCTGGTCACCCTAGCCACGCGCTCAGTCTGGTTCCTCTGGAGGTGCAGAGCCAGGGTCAGTGGTGGCTCCGACTGGGTCCCACGGGTGTAGCTGCACCCACCGCCATCACGGGGGTAGGGGGCGGACACAAAAGCAGCCCTCGCCACCACCGCCCCCCACCTGACCCCGATTCTCTTGCGCTCCCGCCTTGCCTGTGCAAAGTCCCACCACTGGTTACTCCGCCTAGCAACAGCTCTCTCCGGCCAATCAAAAATCCAGGCTGGCAGCACGGCAGCCAATCGAAAAATAAATCACATTTCTCTAGCCAATCATAAAGCTCCAAGCTCAACCTCCACAGCCAAACACAGCACCATAGAAAAAGTGACAGGTTACCTGGCAACATGGCGTGACGCACGGCCAATGGGAACATCAGGCAGGCAGAGTCCGCCCTCATACTATCCTGCCCAGCAACGTCTCACTAAGTGGCTAAGGCCCGGTAAAATCGGAACAGACTTAACCAATCAGGAAGGAAAATAGGGTGCTTGACAGTTCAAGATTAACCCCTTGGAGCGATCAGGCTGCTGCGGGTTTGAGGCCTTTCCCCCCCACAGAGAGCTGCAGTGAATGCGAGAGCCCCTGGACGGTGGACCTGTGACCGAGCTGGTCACGTTCAAATAGGCAAGTCCTTTCACGTCATTGTTGCAATAGTTTCTGAAATTAATGCTGTTTTCGTCCTTTAATAAACCTTTCCTTTTGTTATACACAGGACTTGCGCATGGTGAAGTTTTGCCTCTTAGCGGTGGCCACGGGTAGTGTTCCGTTTTCCCAGAGTACCGGGCTTAAGCCAGTTCTATTTTGTATTGTTAAGAGGAATCCCCTAGATATTGAACCCAGCCGTTGTTGCTGCCTACATCACATGGCAGAAGCAGAGGTGAAAGTAAGTCAGTACGGTCCAGTACGCCGTGCCGGACTGTACCGGCTTCCCCGGCGGGGATTTAAAGGGCCCAGGGCTACAGCCGCTGCAGGGAGCCCCGGGCCCTTTAAATCCCCCCCGGAGCTCCGGCAGCTGGGCCAGGGCCGCCCAGAGGATTCAGGGGGCCTGGGGCAAAGCGGGGCAGCTGCGGTCCTTGTACTCACCTGGCGCCGGTCCGGGTCTTCGGCGGCATTTAGGCGGCAGGGGGCCCTTCAGTTGCTTCGCGTCTTCGGCAGCACTGAAGGACCCGCTGCCGAAATGCCGCCAAAAACCTGGATCGCTGCCGGGCCAGGGCTTGCGGGGCCCCTGTGGGGCCCGGAGCCTGGGGCAAATTGCCCCACTTGCCCCCCCCTCTGGGTGGCCCTGAGCCGGGCTCGGGCAGGGATTTAAAGGGCCCGGTGCTCCTGCCACTGTGGGGATCCCTGGGCCCTTTAAAGCACCGCCAGAGCCCCGGCAGCCGGGCTCCCGCGGTGATTTAAAGGGCCCGAAGCTCTGCGGCGGCCAGAGCCCTGGCCCTTTAATTCGCCCCTGAGCCCCGGGGCGCCCAGACGCCTCTGCAGCTGGGAACTCCGGGGTGATTTGAAGGCCCTGGGGCTCCCAGCCACAGCCGGAGCCCCAGGGCCTTTAAATCTTGAAAGGCCCCGCCTCTTCCGGTTGAGGCCACGCCCCCCTCAGGACTCCGGCGTACCAGTAAGTCCCTTAATTTACTTTCACCCCTGGGCAGAAGGGTTACATAGCTAACTTCTCCCCTCTCCTCCTTGTTTCCCAGTATATCTTAGATCCGTGCAACCCAAGTACAGAATTGGAGGAGAAGATTGTCCAAATTATTTCTGGCATAATAAAGTTCTCTGCCATTTCAAAAGCTCCACAAGCTTCCAGTGGCCATGTGACCTCCCTGGGCCCCTGCTGGGCTCCCTGCATCAAAATCTGAAATGGCACTCCTGCCCAAACCTGTGGCATTTTGGTGGGTGGGAGGGGACAGTGCACCATTGAATTGGGAAGCTACATCAACCTATGGTAGAGACCAAAATTGGGGTTATTTGTGCAAGCGGGGTGCAAAAATATAAGCCCCAAAAATAGCCACTTTTTCAAAGAGTTTTTGGTGTTTTGTTTAATTTTTGCACAGCTCTAGAGATCAAACTATTGCTGTGATGTGGGTCAAAATGGTCTCACTCTGACAAGTTTTATCCCAGGTAGGGCATGATACCCACTAAATCTTTGGGGGACACAAATTGAGAATGGTATTTAAGAATGTGTGTTCGTTTCTTTGCATGTGTAGTCTGAAAGGATTACTGTACACATGCCCCAATAAAGAAAAAAAACCATAAGCGGTTGTCTATGCAGCCAAATAATGCTTGCCTGGGTAGTTTGAGGAAATGAGCCAACAACATTGCCCCGGTGAACACCACACCACTGAAGTTTTTAGTTTCAATCTTTGTATAGCACTTGTCCCAGTACAGATCCTTGAGGGACCCTGCTAGCTACCTCTCTCAAGTGTGAAAAACTGACTGTTTATTCTTACACTTTATTTCCTATCTTTTAACCAGTTACTGATCCATGAGTGGACCTGAAAGTCCAAGTACACTATATCCATATGTTTGTTGATCCCCACAAAGAACAGACTGATGAAACATGATTTCCCTTTACAAAAACCATGTTGAGTCTTCCCTAATAAATTGTCTTTAGCTATGTATTCTGATAATTCAACCAATTTGCCTGGCACTAAAGTTAGGCTTACCGGGCTGTAATTGCCAGGCTCCCCTTTGGAATCTTTTTTTTTTTTAAATCAGCATCACATTAGCTATCCTCCAGTCATCTGGTACAGAGGCTGATTTCAGCAATAAGTTACATACCTCAGATAGTAGTTCTGCAATTTCTTATCTGAGTTCCTTCCAAACTCTTGGGTGAATACTATCTGGTCCTGGTGATTTATTACTGTTATAAATTTTTTCCAAAGCCTCCTCTAATGGAGACAGTTCCTCAAATCTGTCACCTAAAAAGATTGGCACAGGTATGGGAAGCTCCCTGTCTGCAGAGGGTCACTGCAGAGGATGTGAAGACGGATGCAACGAATTCATTTAGCTTCTCTGCAATGGCCTTGTCTTCTGTGAGTGCTTCTTTAGCACCTCAATCATCCAGTGGCCCTACTGATAAAAAATCAGACTTCCTGCTTCTGGTGTACTTAAAAGTTTTTTGGTTGGTTGCGTTTTTTTTGTTTTTTTCCACTGTTCGTTTTTGCATCTTTTGCTTGTTGCTGTTCAAATTCTCTTTTGGCCTGCCTAATTATACTCTTACACTTGACCTGCCAGAGTTTATGCGCTTTTCTATTTTCCTCAGTAGGATTTGACTTCCAATTTTTAAAGGATGCCTTTTTGCCTCTAACTACCTCTTTTATGCTGTTAAGCCATGGTGGCATTGTTTGGTCCTCTTACAATGTTTTTAATTTGGGATGTACATTTAATTTGAGCTTTTATTATGGTGTTTTTTTAAAGTTTCCATGCAACCTGCAGTCATTTCACTTTTGTGACTGTTCCTTTTAACTAGCCTCCTCATTTTTGTGTGGTTCCTCTTTTTGAAGGTAAATGCTACTGTGGTGGGTTTCTTTGGAATCCAAACCCCGACCCACCACAAGGATGTTAAATTTAATTACATTATGGTCATTATTACTAAGTGGTTCATCTACATTTGCTTCTCGGACCAAATCCTGTGTCAATCAAGAATTGTCCCTCCCCTGGTGGGTTCCAGGACTAGCTGTTCCAAGCAGTCATTAAAGGTGTCTCAAACTTTTATCTCTGCATTCTGTCCTGAGGGAGATAATTTAACTGCATCAGGCAGGACCCCCCTATGGTGCTTTGAGCTGGACCTTCTGCTCCTGCTATAGTCAGACCGGTACAAGTCTGACTTCGACTCTGATGTTTCAGAATAGGAGGACCAGGGCGGCGCTGCACCTCTTGGCGTAGAGCGTCGGGAGCCTGGGGACCGACTGCGCTCCGTGGATGGAGGTGCTGGTGGTGGGGGGTGCCGAGGTGACGGGGATCAGCATGATATCATTGCCAGCTTTCCCTTTGACTGAACGGGGTGCCGGGATGGAGCCTGTAGTTCCGGCGCATCCTCCTGCCTTGGGGTCGAGAACAGCGCGTGAGTCTCAGCAGGTCCTGCGCCGCCTCAAAAGCCTCCGAAGTGGACGGGAGCGGCCGGTGCTCTGAGGGGTTTGGCGAGCATGATGGGCCCAGACTCGACTGCCTCACTTTGGCAGGAGTCGATGTAGCCCCACTCTGAGCCTCGGAGCCGTGACCCGACTGAGTTGCCACTGATGGCTGGTCCCTTGATCTTGCTGAAGGGGATTGGTCTCTTTCCATCCTCTTCTTCTTCTGCACCGGCGATTGGGACCGGTGCCGAAGGCTGGAGTGCCCCAGAGAGGCTCCATGATGGTGCTGAGTCTCCTTGGCAGTGTCTTTCTTTGACGCCAGATCTCTTGAAGACAACACTGGAGTGCGCCGCGCCAAAGAAGACGTACTGGGAGTGGGATCCCCGGCACTGGATCCGACTGAGGTTGGAGAGATGCCTCCATGAGGAGTATTTTAAGCTGCTGCTCCCTCTCTTTAAGAGTTCTCAGTCGGAATTCCCGACAGATCTTGCAGTAGTCTTTTTCCCTCCCCCAGACACCATAAACAGGAGGTGTGGGGGTCACTTTTAGGCATGTGCTTTGCACAGTCCTGGCAAGTCTTGAAGCCCAGGGATCGCGGCATGCCCCAGTGACAAATAAGGGGGGCAGAAAAATGGGGGGAGGGAACCCCCCGTAACTGAAACTTATACGTGAACTAACTATGCTATACTAACCAACTAGAACTATCTGCAGCAAAACCCGAAAGTACTGCTAAGCCGCTTGCTGAAGCAAGAGCAAGGGGAAGTTCCAGCTACCGTCAATGGCAGTAAGAAGGAACTGAGGGGGTGGCAGGTCGGCAGCAATAGCGGCGCCAGCTTTGCCGGCACCCTAGGCGGCGGAAGGTCCCGCCCCCGAAATCCCGCCCCCAACAGCGGCAGCGGAAGGTCCCGCCCCCAAATTTCTACGGGCGGCGGGGGCGCAGGCGCCCCCAAAATAGCAGTGCCCTAGGCGACCGCCTAGGTCGCCTAATGGGAGCGCCGGCCCTGGTCGGCAGGGCCCTTTATTGGGCACCATGAAGGCGTGACTCCAGGGGGTGCCCAGGTCGACCCCATGGATGCTGCTAGTGGAAAAATCTTCCAGCTACTGTGCACATGCGCACACACACATCTGATTGGAATTAACAAGAACTGGCCCTAACGATGTTCCATAGGTAGGCACATTCGATTCTCCATTTGAGTATCAGGTGCCAAGATTAATCAGAATAACAAGATAACACAAGCTTGTATCTGGCCTTTCTAGTTGCCATTACCTCTGAAATGCAACTTTTGGAATTAGTTCCCCTATCTGTACAAGAGCCACACTGCTGTTGTCATGAGGAAAAAGTTACTCTTATGGCTCCAGAAACCTTTCTGATCAAGGTAAGTTTCTCTTTCCACAATTCCTGAGAAACATTTCTCCTGTTGTTTTGTTCTAAACCTGGGAAGGTTGTGGCATAAATGGGTATTCCTAGTGCTCTAAAATATATCTTAAGCACATGGAGTACAGCACCAGTTGTGTCCTGTTCATCGAATGCTATCCAAAATGTCAAGGTCATATAAGGCATCAAAGTTGCTCCAGGCAAAACACAAAAATCCTGCACCAGGTGGCATGCTAGGCATCACAGAAGTCTTTAGAGGCACTGGAGGGAAAGTGTATGAGCCTCATCTGAGGAAGATTTGCAAAGTGAGTTTCCATTCCTCCACAGGAAGCTGCTACTGGGTTGGTTCCCACATAATTACTTAGATTACAGAGCTCTGGCTCTTTATGGAGGGAAACTTCCATTCTTGCCTATTATTCAACTATAATAATAATTAAAACATCCTCCCCCCCACCACCACCACTTCTTGGATTCACTGCTTGCTGCTTCCCACTAATGATGAATGAGGAGAGATGCTGTGCAAAAGAATGCCAAATTTCTTACCTGATCATTTTCTTTCCATTAGCAGCTTCTCTCCTCATTCAGCCCACCCTGGTAGTTTGGTAAATGACTAGAGGGAGAGTTAGATATTTATAATTGTCTTAAGGTTAATTTAACACATTGTATCAGGTTGTCTTAATGCTAATAATCAGTTGTAGTATTTCTACAGCTGTTGAAGAACTCCTCCAGTGGCCTGTACGGAAGGGTGGGGCTTAGTCCTGGAGCCTCCAGAAACAACACTGGACTGCCTCGGAATTCTGGAGGGGTGGGGGGGTTTAACCCATTAGAGATGAACAAGAAGAGAAACTGCTAAAAGAAAATTATCAGGTAAGAAATTTCTCATTCTTTGCCTAGCCTGCCCTTTTGAAATCCATGCACAGAGGAGACCCTCCATGTATGGATTTACCCCATACCACACTGTTCCACCCTCCCCCCGGGAGGCCTTTCCTGGGGCCTAGCATCAGCCCTCAGGAAGACTTGGAGAGTGAATGGGCAGGGGAGAGGTGTGGTAAGGGGCATGTACCTTATGCCTCCTTTGGTCCTGCAGAGATTTCCCCAGAGAAAATAATTCAGGTTATGGAACCTCCCACTCAGCGATCCAGGGACAACCTCAGGCAGCAGGCATCCCTGGTAATGTAACTCTAACAACAGGTGTGGTATCAGCTGGCGGGGGCCAGAGCTGTTGTGGAAGCACAGAACTTCTCCACAGATGGCCTCCAATAGAACCTTGGGTACTCTCAGGTTTGGGCCAGGTCCCATGGCCTATTCTGGTAGGGGAGCAACCCCACCTCCCTCATGGGATCTCTGTAAATGGCTGCTCACAGAGATTTCATCCCAATAAGCCATCTCCTTCCGGTTTTACCATAGGTGATGATGGTGTGGGCCCATATACTTATCTGCCACTTTGTAACCTTTGTTCTGATGTTAGGTAACTGTTCATTGTATTGTGAAAGTCCCTTGTGTGACTTGGCATAGAAGCTGCTAGGATTTTGTGTTAATGAGTTGTATAAATTTTTACTGATTTATCTATACACTGGCTGTTATATAGTTAGTGTCAGAAACACCTCTTAATTTCCTTGCTAAGATGCGTCACAAAGGCAGCTTGCTAAGGATTCTTTTAGGATGAACTTCTAGATTTTTAAACTGCATCATGGCAAATTCCTTTTTCAAAAATAAATTGTGCTTTCGTGGGCTATAACTATACAAATAAAATATCAGGAAAACTTGCTTTCACAAACTGTATCTGATCATGTCCATTAGTTTTTACCAGGAGCAAACATTTTAAAAAAGCCCATCCAGCTTTTTGCTTTATTCAAGATGTACTGAATTTTGTCCAAAGAACGAGCATGCTGTTTCTTTGTTATTCATTGTCAGAACTGTTGCTTGAGGGACCAGTTAAAGCTCATTCAAGTAGGGCTGCTGTAGAGATAGTAGTCAGACAACTCAATCCTGACTCTTGAGATCTGCAGGAAGCCACTTGTAATTCATTACAGGGCTTTACAACTATGACTTCTTCTACACTGCTTTGCACAAAGAATATAAATCTGGCCTATATTTACACCTAGGACCAATTCCCAGCTGACCATCCCCTTCTTCTCTTTAGCCTCTCTATTTGTCACACTACATACATATATATATATTGCCTGTTGTAAAAAGTTATATTTGCTTAAAAACATAATGCCATTGCTTTTCTATTACCTGTTGGCAGAGGGAGCTGAAGTTTCCAGAGACTGGCTTCTGGAACAGAGATATTGAGAGTCAGCATTAGCATCAGCCATAGCATTAGGGACTGCTATTTACTGTTGCCATAGGGATAGCAAAACTATTCAATCCATTGCCTCCAGAAGTTCATCTTTTTCCTGTGCACAAGTGAAAAATCAAGGGTGGATTCTTTGGGATCTTTAAGAAGTAGCATTCTGTAGCCCCAGAGGGACTAAAAAAATTGTTCCACTCCAAGGTTAAGCAGCACAACAAAAGTATGTCTATTACTGCTGAAACAGTTCAGTGTGTCCACTTTGCTGGTGTGCCCTGCACACTCTCCAGCCATCACTGTATGTGTGCATAGAGGCACCTGTTTTATAATTCTAGACACAGCTCTCTGGAACAGGCACAGAGCACCAGAGTAGGTTCTTACTTGTCAATATGTTATCTAGGCAGATATATCATCAATGAATGTGAGTACATTAACCGCCTCTTGCAGATGTGTATATTTTGTCCATAATTATATATTCATTTACAAGGAACAGTGTAAAGGTTGCTGCTGCACAATATTGTATTCTGCTCCTCTGACCCTTCTGGAACAAGAGATTTTGAAATGCATAAGGCAAAGTCAAATCTTTGGAAGCAGAACCTGCTCAGTTACAGTCTCGGCACCTCTCTCTTAAAAGAGCATTAGACACTATGAAAACAAAGGTTAGAGCATGAGGAAATGCAGAGTTAAGGGAATACTTCTCACACAACACAACCACACAACCGTAACTCTGCCCTTGTATGGATGCCAGGATGACCTTATAACATCACAGTACTTAACCTTTCTCTAACATAGGTTAACATTTCCCCTACGCCCACCACAACTCCAAACACAGAGAAGGGAGCACAGGCATTCCTAAACTTTAGGTCTGATGGAGAACCAAGATCTGAGGAAAGCTTAGCACTGACACAAAGGCACTTAATTGGAAACTTCCAGAGCAATGGAACAGACTCGGCACTGAAGAACCTGCACTGATAGCACCAGACAGTTTTTGGCTAGAAAAGGCACTGAATTCCCGAGTACCACACATGCCCTGAGATAAAGGTTCAGATGACAGAACCAGCCTCTTTGGCACTGGAGAAGATCTAGAAGTGAAACTAGACTTAGTGTTCTAACTCAAAACCCAATAATAGTGATGGGCACGTTAGGGACTTCTAAAGTTTCTTTTGCCTGGGGCCTGACCAGTGGATGGATCCGAAGAGCTGGCTTGTACGGCTTCTGTCATGAGGAAGGCCAGGAGCTAAATGTGTCTATCCTTTCAAGTCCAAGGCATGAAGGCACAGCATGCCTGTAGCGAAGTCGAGATTCACCGGCGTGGTGCCTCCTGCTGGTCATCTTGGGAATTAGCTTTTTTCCAGCTTCGGAGCACCCTCTGCTGGCCGGTGGCTCGCCTGCCTCATGCTCCATGACCCTCCCGGACCCCAGTGCCACCGCAGTACCCCAACACTCTGTGTCTCCCCTCCCAGGGAAGCCCCCAACCCTCTAAACCCACCTTGCCTCAGTGGCTACTGCCAGTCATCATCTAGCCCCCACTTACTGGGGCAGACTGCAGACTGTAATGGCCACTCATCATTGGCAAGGGGTTAAGACCTGTTTCCTTTGCCTATTCCCAGGCTGCATCTCTGCAGCCCCAGTACCTCTGTAGGCCTCCATCTCTGCAGCCTGGGGTTTTACCAGACTGGAGCTCTCCAGCTCCCTTGCCCTATTCCCCAGCACTGCTCCAGTTCAGGTACCTTCCTCTCAGGCAGCTAGCCCCTCCCACTCCAGGGCTACAGTGAGACTCCTCCCAGCTCCTGGCCCCCAGCCCTCTTATCAGCCTAGCTTGGCTGCTTTTAACCTCTGTCTGTCGGAGTGGGGCAGCTGCCCCACTACAATGCCAAACAACAATCTGGGGAATGGCCTTCCCCAGTGCACAGGAGACAAGGAGTACAAATTATACCGCATGGACTTTTTTCAGGTCTTTGGATGGAGTTCAGATTGTGAAGGATGGGGAGATGCCTGTAATATTTTATGAATGATATTTCTATCTATTTGTGATTGTGTTGTTTGCTATATGATTGTCAAATTCAAGGGTTAATTCATGCAGGATTTACTTACATATTCACAGGAAAGGGAAGAGGCTAACTTCAGATTGCCCCATTTACCAACACTTAAAAGGACAAAGCAGGTGTCATCCCCCTTGAAATATCTCTCTGACCATGCTGAGATCAGTTGTATGGCTGGGGAGCTGGGAGTGGAAGGGTCTCAGCTTATACCCAAGAGAGGTGATGCTTTCAGGCAGGAAATTGGAACAAAGAACTTTGGGATTGAGAAACAGAGAGCTCTTGAAGCACAGAGAAGAGAGAGGGTCTGTGGGGAAGCAAACTAAACCCCAGTCCCCAGAGGTGGGGGTGCTCAAGTGAAGGTAGACCAACCTAAGCTTTGGGTAAGACCGATATACACTTAGTGTGTTACATTACAACTTTTTCTCTTGCTATGCTCTGGTCCTACTATTATGATTAAATAATACTTTGCAGAAAAGGAAGATGCGTTCAATAAATATTTCTGTTCTATACTTGGGGCAAAAAGAGATGATGCTGTCTCACCATATGGTGATAACACTCTTGCCATTCCACTATATCTGGAGGATGTTAAACAGAAGCTTCTAAAGTCAGACATTTTAAAATCAGCAGGTCCAGAGAACTTGCATCCCAGAGTTTTAAAAGAGCTGGCTGAGGAGCTCTCTGGACTGTTACTGTTGATTTTCAATAAGTCTTGGAGCACTAGGGAAGTTCCAGAAGACTGGAAGAAAGCTAATGTTGTGCCAGTTTTTAAAAAGGGTTAACAGGATGACTAGGGTAATTATAGGCCTGTCAGCCTGACTTTGATCCCAGGAAAGATAATAGCGTTGCTGATATGGGACTCAATTAATAATGAACTAAAGGAGGGTAATGTAACTAATGCAAATCAACATGGGTTTATGGAAAATGGATCCTGATCTTTTTTTGATGAGATTACAAGTTTGGTTGCTAAGCGTAATAATGTTGATGTACTATACTTAGACTTTGGTACGGTGTTTGATTTGGTGCCCTATGACATTTTGATTAAAAAACTAGAACACTATAAAATTAACATGGCACATATTACATGGATTAAAAACTAGCTAAATGAAAGGTCTCAAAATGTAACTGTAAACGGGGAATCATCATCATCATAAGGGTCTGTTTCCAGTAGGGTCCTGCAGTGATTGGGTCTTGACCCCCACACTATTTAACATCTTTATCAGTGACTTGGAAGAAAAAAATAAAATCATTGATAAAGTTTGCAGATGACACAAAAAATTGAGGAGTGGTAAATGATGAAGAGGACAGGCTCCTGATTCGGAGCAATCTGGATCACTTGAAAAACTAGGTACAAGCAAACAATATGTGTTTTAATATGGCTAGACATAAATGTATGCATCTAGGAACAAAGAATGTAGGACACACTTGCAGGGTGGGAGACTCTATCCTGGGAAGCAGTGCTTCTGAAAAAAATTGGGGGTTGCAGTTCAGCTGAACATGAGCTCCCAGTGTGATGCTGTGGCCAAAAGAGCTAATATGATCCTGGGATGCATAAACAGGGAAACTTCGAGTAGGAATAGAGAGGTTATTTTACCTCTGTAATTGGCACTGGTGTGACTGCTGCCAAAATACTGTGTCCAGTTCTAGTGCCCATTCACAAAGGATGTTGATAAATTGGAGAGCATTCAGAGAAGAGCCCAAAGAATGATTAAAGGATTAGAAAATATGCATTATAGTGAGAGACTCAAGGAGCTCAATCTATTTATCTTAACAAAGAGAAGGCTAAGGGGTGACTTGATTAGTCTTTAAGTACCTATATTGGGAACAAACATTTAATATGGGCTCTTCAATCTAGCAGAGAAAGGTATAACAATCTAATGGCTGGAAATTGAAGCTAGACAAATGCAGACTGGAAATAAGATATAAATTTTTAAGAGAGAGTAATCAATCAGAACAATTTACCAAGGGTTGTGGTGGATTCTCCATCACTGACAATTTTTAAATCAAGATTGGATGTTTTTCTAGAAGATCTGTTCTAGGAATTATTTTGAGGAAGTTCTATGGCCTGTGTTATACAGGAGGTCCGACTACATGATCACAATGGTTCCTTCTGCCCTTAGAATCTATGACAAGGCTATTTGGGGTCACTGTATTAACTACTGGTCATGGGTCACAAAGGGAAGACTTGCAGATTGCAGAACCCAGTCAGGCCTGTTGAGCAATCACCACTGGTATCCAGGGGACTGTAGCTGAAATGCAGTCAGAGTGGAAGAATTGTGAGATTCCACCCAAGAACAGGTGCAGGCAAGAGGCCTAGCACCAGCAGGGAGGAAGGTGCACCCAGTGAGATTGGAAGCAGGGTCAGAGGTGCAGCTAGCCCTGAATCATGACACATACGGTGTGACTCCATATCCTGGAGTCAGCCCCACAATCTGTCTATGCACCAGCACAGAGAAAACGGGGCACATTACAAATGATTATATTTACGCTGCTAAAATGTACCTCAGAGGTTAACTTTGTAGGAAAGGTGGGTTGGGAGCGGATGGCAAAAGAGGGAGGAAGGCATTAAGGGCTATCACTGGCTTTCCAGCCAAAACTTCAGAGTGGTAGCCGTGTTAGTCTGTATCAGCAAAAAGAACGAGTACTTGTGACCCCTACTCTCTAAGGTGCCACAAGTACTCGTCGTTCTTTCAGCCAAAACTTGTAATTTTAGTAAATGGTTTTAAAAAATTGGGGCCTTTATTAAGAAATTCCTCTTCCCACTCCTTTTTCTCTTCAAGATAGCCCATGTTATTTATACGTATACACTGGTGCCCGGATCATTTATATAAAACAATCGCTTATACAATAACAAAAATGCCAACTTCTCAGGGAAAAGGCCAGTCCCAATCCCCATGAGAGACAGTCTTTACCATTACTTTTTCGATTATCTTACTTAAAGGATAGGTAAAGGACTAGGCCACAACTAGGAGGAAACTCTGCTTTTTTGAGCATAGTCTCACCCCCACCTGGCAAGGGTAGATGGCACCCTTCTCAAAGGGTGATAATCTAGGTATGGAACTAATGCCTCCACGTTTGTCTTCAACGAATGTGTGAGACAAGGGTTCATCTTAAATGTAATGTACTTGGCTGCAATCCCCCCAGCATATCTAAAATCTAGTTGAGACCTAACTGGATGCAGCTCAACCAAAGGCAGTGGTGCATTTAAAATCTCCGTCCCTTGTACTATTCCCTCAGTGCAGATCAACCTAGTCCAGATCTGATCATTTTTTTCAGGTAAGTAGATGGATAACTCTTCAGATTGAGAAAATAATTTTAATACAGCTCTGGCAAGTCAGTTTTACCTGACTGATGTATGTAACTATGTCTTTCTGTGTATTGCACATTTAAATGTGTAAGGACTCTGCCTTTGTGCAGTAATTACTGCTACTGCAGCCTTTTCCAGCACAGGCAGCCTAGCTTCCCTCAGTTTAGTGCATATTTACATCTGCCCAATTTACAATATTTAGCTCCTATTTAGTGCTTTTGATCTATAATCTTAAAGCACTTTACAATGATAAGTACATACTTTTAGTAATTGTACATGCAAATACACATGAAAAATGAACAATTTGTTCTACTCTGACATTAACCTGCGCCAATAATATGTAAAGAACTAATGCTTAACAAAAATAAGTTACACATTAGCAAATAAACAACTCATTCTCTTTATTCAGCTCTTCCCTAAAGTTTCAGATGCAAGAGGGATTGTTTAGAGTACAGGACAAGAATCATTTTTGTTCTGGACCTTAATAGTCTTCCTTCCATCTGACTGCTCTGTTCAAGTCCCCTGTTCACAATGAATAGATCTCACTATTATAGTAGCCTAATGTGTGTTAATGCAAGTGACAACAAATTATGTTTATTTTGCAAACTGATATTCACAAACACCACAGAGGTGCACCGAAGTTATGAACGTTATGGCATTTGTGAATTGGTGCGATTGCTGGAATGGTTTAATAAACAAAATACATTCAGATGGTTTGAGATTACCAGAAGAGTGTAACAGTCCTATTAACCTGATAAAGGCAAGTTTGCAATACTTTAGAAACATGCATCATGAAACTTCCACATATAGGTTAGTAAACAAGGATCCTAGTATTAGACTTTCATTCCTGCACTCAAATCAGAACTATATTTGTCCAACACATGTCACTATTTGTAATACTGAAATATCACACATTAAAAAAAGCTACTTGTTGGCAGAGGTTAAATTGACTTGTGTTTATGCAGTGTAATTTACAAATCAACACAGTAAAGCACACTTCACCTTTAAGAGTAGTGATTTATGTTTCTACTTCACAAGAGGCATTCACGAGTCGTTTATGTATGAAGTGTCAAGTCTGCCACTGAAATTAAATGCTAATGTTAGATGTATGTTTACTTTGCAGTGAAATTATACGAGAGACTTCAATAAAATGTAGGTATTTTAATTTACATATCAAACTACAACACATTCACAAAATAAAGTGTGGCCCAACCAAGTTATAACAATTTGTAAAAATTCCTCATGCTGTTTTTTAAATAGTTCTATACAGCCAAAGTTTACAAAGTCCTTGTGCATCCTTGTGTTTCTCCTGTTCAGTGTGCTACTGAGTTCAAAGGTTCTGCTCGAATATTCCCCAAGTCAAGTGCTGAATCTGTCTCTTCATCAATTTCACCAATGACAGCACTATAAGTAACAAAATAGATTAAATACCACTAGTAGAAATTGTCCCATTTTGAAACAAGGTGGAAACCACAAATATAGTGACTTGCTATTCCAAAATGAGATTTGTGATTACAGAACTGCAAAACTTCAGTAATTTTTCCCCATAGATTTTGTTTGGAGCAAAAAAATAAAATTGAACAGTAAGTATATTCTGCAAACATTTGGCAATCTAGAAGCCTGAAAAGATATTGTACATTTCGATGCGTCAACAACTTTGGATGAAATCTGTCTACTCCTAGTCACTGGAGCAGGGGTTTGAATTTGGGTCTCTCACATTCTAGGCAAGTGTCCTAACTGCAAGGCTGTAGAGTTATTCTCATTTGCTTTCCCTGGGGCAATGACTTCATTATCACTATGATTGTCTATGAATAACAATGTATAGTCATTGAGCCGGGGAAAGAGTGAGAATGACTCTACAGCCTGGTAGTTGGGGCACTCACCTGGGATGTGGGAGACCTAATTTCAAATCCCTGCTTCAATGACTAATTATTTACAGGTTTCAGAGTAATAGCCGTGTTAGTCTGTATCCGCAAAAAGAATAGGAGTACTTGTGGCACCTTAAAGACTAACAAATTTATTGTAGCATAAGCTTTTGTGGGCTACAGCTCATAGAGATTAAGAAAGCCCTATATCAGAATACTCCATAGCCCAGTGGCTAGGGCAATCTCCTGCAATGGGAGCAGTGATTTGAACCTGGGTCTCACACATTCTAGGTGAGTAGCCTAACGGTTATAAGAAAGGCACCACCTCCTCCAGCCATTTTGTGAATTCTTTTCTTTGGTAAAAAGGTCAGAAAAATAAAAATAATTTGTTTTTAATGGAAATCAAACATTTTGTTTGACATTACCAAAAATGTTTCAAATTTTTCAGTTTGGTTGAAACTATTTGGCAAACTCGACACAAATCATTGCAATTCATGTATGCAGGTTTTTGTTTTGCAGACTCAATAATAAAAATGTATAGTTGTATTTTGGTGCCCCTGGCCTCCGCTGCCTCCCACAGCCTCCCCTCCAGATCCCCTCTGGCATCTGCTGCCCTCCCAGGACTCCCTAGCACCCCCCCGGACACCAGTGCTTCCCCCCCCCCATTGCCCCAAGCTCCCTTCCGGGGCCTCGCACCCCAGGCTCACCCTGCTCCTTGACCATGGCGTGAAGCCCCACTGCCCTGGGCTGAAGCCCAGAGCCCCACATCTGGACCTGGGAAAGAGGGGGCCTGAAGTGCAGAGCACCACCACCCCGGGGGGTTGAAGCCCAGAGCCCACCACCAGAGGCCCGCGGCTGAAGGGTCGGGGGGGGCTGAAGCCCTCCCCCAGAGTCCCATGGCTGAAGCCAAGCAGGGTGGGCTGAAGCCTGCCACCCGAGCCTCCAGCTGAAGCCGGGCAGGGGTGGGGGTGTGAGGCCTGCCCCCACAGTCCCACAATTGAGGACAAGGGGGAGGGAGCTGAAGCCCACCCCTAGGCGCTGCAGGGAGGGGCCACTGCTTTGCCCCCTCCCCATCTCTGCCCAGGAGGCTGTCATGGTTGCATTTGAGAAATAATGCTCTAGGTTACCAGTTTGAATATGACTAAAGCTGTTACTGACCAAAAACTGAACCCTCTGATGGCTCTATTCAGGGCCTTTGTAAAATGTCTTCCTCACTTTCTAGTGACAAGTGTGCACATCTTCATCTGAGCTAGTACTAACTGGGACACTTCTTGGCTGTTTCAGTAAGGGGTCCCAAAACTGGAGACTGAACTATTTTAGCCATTCTACAGATGTTTGCCCACTATGTCAAGGTTGAGGGAGGTTTACTGTTACTGTCCGTTCTGAACCTGTGGATAAAGAAAACTTAGGGTTTCTAGGTTTATCAATCTGACATCTTGCATCACTACAGCTTTAAACATTTTTAACTAATTCTGATTTGATTGGATTAGAAAAGAATAAGCTATACTTACACATTATCTCCTCTAACAATGTACAATCCCAATACTACTTGTTCAACTCCTTGTGAAGAACTGAACACTCGTTCATGGCTTTCATCCAAAATCAAGTTGATGGTCTGATCAAAACCTTTGAGGGTTCCCTGAAAAGCGCACAAAAAATTTAAGTATTCCAATTATCTTTAAGTTTTTCATTTTAGTTCACAAGAATAACTCAGGCAGCAATATACTGTAGAAGAGATGATCATTCTAGATTTTACTCTGAGCTTTAAAGCTGAATAAACATGTACTGGTAGAGACTGGAACTTGAAAGCAGAGAGTCAGTTTAAGATTATTATCATTTACTATCACGTTACAAGTAACAGTTAAGATTACTGTAACTTTAATATTAGAGAAGTGGTTTTCAAAAAAATTTTCTGGCAACCCAGTTGAAAAAAATTGTTGATGCCTGTGACCCAACGGAGATGGGGATGAGCGGTTTGGGGTGCGGGAGGGGCTCAGGGCTGGGGCAGAGGGTTGGGGTGCAGGGGTGAGGGCTGCGGGGTGGGGCCGGGGATGAGGGGTTTGGGGTGCAGGAGAGGGCTCTGGGTTGGAGGGGGCTCAGGCAGGGGGTCAGGGTTCTGGGATGGGGGTGCAGGCTCTGGGGTGGGGCCAGGGATGAGGGGTTTGGGGTGCAGGAAGGGGCTCCAGGTTTGGGGGGGCTCAGGGCTGGGGCAGAGGATTGGGGGGCGGGGTTGGGGCATGAGCTTACCTTCGGCAGCTACCTGTCAGCGGTGCAGCAGGGGTGCTAAGGCAGGCTTCCTGCCTGTCCTGCGCCCCAGAAGCAGCCAGCAGCAGGTCCGGCTCCTAGGAGGAGGTACACAAGCAGCTCTGCGTGGCTCTTGCCCACAGGCACACACCCCCAGCTCCCATTGGCTGGGAACCGGCCAATGGGAGTGCGGAGCCATTGCTCAGGGCGGGGGCAGCGCGTGGAGCCCCCTGGCTAGGAGCTGGACCTGCTGCTGGCTGCTTTCGGGGCGCAGCACAGCATCAGGACAGGTAGGGAGTAGCCTGCCTTAGCCAGGCAGCACCACCAACAGGACTTTTAATGGCCCGTTCGGCGGTGCTGACCAGAGCCGCCGCAACCCAGTGCCTTACATTCCATGACCCAGTACTGGGTTGCGACCCGCCGTTTCAAAACCACTGTATTAGAGGGAGTTACTTTTTTCAAGTGTACTTTGTACAGTTGACAGCCAATTACAGATAGCCAATTTCACCATTTCTGCTGTATAGTTAGTTTTCCCTGTTTGTGTGGGTCTTTCATACCCCAACAGTAAATGAAACTTGTTTTTAAACTGACAGGATTTTGAAAGTGATGTCTCTTTAAAAAAGGTTATTTAGGATTTGTAGGAAAGATGAACAATGTTCAAGATGAGCAGTTTCCATGCTTTGTTATTTGTGTGTAGCATCTACCACTAGAAGTTGAATGATCTAGTTATTTTTGAAAAACCCACATAATTCAAACAACACTATTTACATAGTACTAATTTTATATTCACCACAATCATTCTTCCATCGGAAGTAATTACTGCAACAGTACCTAACAGTACAGTCAAGGAAATGTTTAAAGAAAACATATTCACAGCTTGAAACAAAATGAAGGTGTTATGTTCAACACAAATCTGTAATATAAATTATGATTCAAGAAATTAACTTTGTGCTTTAAGAATTTCTTAATCAAAAAATTGTTAAAGAAATGTGTTAACTGACTGATGAAATCAACCTCTGAAATTAGCAGTGGTCTAGGATAATTTTTTTGTTCTGTCAAACCAGCATCATTGTGCTTTCATTTGCAGGAGAGCCATAAATCAAAGCAGCAAACCCCCCAAATACATAGAGTGAAGTATTTTGCTTTATCATCAGGACAGCCTCAGACAGCCTGTGCTGGCTCCCTAGAGCATTTTAGGTATGCCATCCCATTAGAGCAGGGGTCCCCAACGCGGTCGGTGCCCGCGGGCGCCATTGCGCCCACCGGGGGGCCTAAGTGTGCCCGCGTAGCAGTTTTCTTTTTTTTTTTTTTTTTGCTCCACCGGCAGCGCTCGCGTTTTTGTTTTTGGTGCCCGCCAGACAAAAAAGGTTGGGGACCACTGCATTAGAGTTTCTGACTCTGGGCTATTTACTTTGTTCATAGATTCACTGAATTTAAGACCAGAATTGGGTCATTAGATCATCTAGTCTGACCTGCATATCACATTTCACCCACTTACCCCCATATTGTCCACCATAACTTGTGTTGGGCTAAAACATATTACCCCAAAAACCAACCAGTGTTGCACTGAAGACATCAAGAGATGTAGAATCCACCACATCCCTGGCTGGTTTGTTCCAATGGTAAATCACCCTCACTACTAAAACTTTATGCCTTATTTTCAATTTGAATGTGCCTTGGTTCAGACCAGTGCCCTGATCTGTTCAGACCTGGAGTTTTCATCCACAGAGCTCAGAGTGGGTCACTGTCATTAGCCCCAGTTTGCAAATGGGGAAACTGAGGAACGAACATTGACGTGACCTGCCCAAAGTCAACCAGCAGAGCAGCGGCGGAGCCCAGAACCAAACCAGGTCTCCTGAGCCCCAGCTCAGTGCTCTGCCCCCTAGGCCGCGCTGCCCCACGCCAGACCGCACCGGGAGGTCTCGCTCTCTTTAGGGCACCGTAGGCAGCACTGGCCCAGCCCCCTCCCCGCAGAGCCCCACGGACCGGGAAGGCCGTGGCCTCCATCCCCGCCCGGGCGGAGCCGGTGTGTGTGGTGGGGGGGAGGGGCTCCCACAAGGGTCTCGGAGCAGCAGCCGCCACCGACCCCTGAGGGGAAGGGGGGGAAGAGAGGGCGCTGTAGACCCCCCGCTGCTCCCCAGCCCGCTTTCCACAGCACACAAGCCAGTCCCGGCGGAAGGATACGGTTGATGTAGTTCTCCAGCGCGGAGGTCATGGCGGCGACGGCTCTGTTCCGCGCGCTGCTTACTAGCACCACCGGGGCCGGCAACCGGGTCCCGCGAGACTTCCCGCGCCGGCAACCGGATCCCGCGAGACTTCCCGCGCCAAACGTTCAGAGACGCAGCTGGCCTGCCTCACTGCGCACGCGCAGGGTTGGGAGGGGCGGGGAGATGTGCGTGGGGCAGCGTTTCACAAACGGGGCCACCAGGGCTTTCCCGCGGCTACGACAGCCTCCTGGGCGGGACCAAGCATTGGCCCCTCCCCCGCTCTCCGTCAGCGTGGGACACAAGGCTGAAGAAGGAGCAAGGTGAGGTCTCGGGCGGATAATGGGGCTCGGGCTTCAGCTCTGGGCTGGCGGCGGCGGGACCAGGGCTCCGGCCCCGGGGCTTCAGTCGCCAACTCCCAGCTTCGGGGCTGACCCCCAGCGCTGGCCGCGCGGCCCATGGGGCTTCAGGCTCCAACCCCTGGCCGTGCCGCAGCAGGCTTTCACCGCGGCTCCAGGTTCCGGCCATGGGCACTGACCCCCGGCCCTGGCTGTGCCACTCCTGCCTCGGCTCTGGGCTCTTGCCGCGGGCACTGACTCACGGCAGCGGGTGCCAACCCCCGGCTCCAGCTGAGTAGTGGCAGGGCTCACCACCCACCCCCATCTCCCCTGGACCCCCTGCCTTCCTGCCCCTGCATCCATCCCTCCATTGCCCTGGGCTCCCCTCCCGCTGCGACCCCAGCCCCGCATCCATTCCACCATGGCCCCCGTGCCGCCCCCTCTACCCCCCCATCCAGGGCTTAATTTGTCCTGGGACTTGCTGAGAAAAGTGTTAACAAACATGTAAGTATCTCTTTTCACAGCAGACATACGAGCTAGCTGGGAGGCTGTGAAAAGTGATACTTGTATGTATGTTAATATCACTTTTCACAGCCTTCCAGGTAGGTATTAAGTGTCCTGTGAAAAGTGATATTTAACAAACATATAAATATCACTGTTCACAGTATTATTTTTATTGAGTCTGCAAAAAAACCCTACACAAATAAATTACAATGATCTGGATATTTATATGTCCATATTCATTTGTTTTTCCTAAAGTTAATTAAGTATTTTAGGGAAAAAATATGAGTGTCGCCACCAGCAAGAGCTGGTTGCCGCATTCTGAGGCCACCAACAATTTTGTTGTGAGAATCTCTGGGCTAGAGTATCTTTTAGAAAGACATCTTGCTATGATGGAATTGTTACAGAGACAATTGAATGTTATGTTTCTCATTGGAGGCAGAATATAATTCTCCTCTTCAATACCAGGTGGTCAAAGTTTGGACAAGTGCCAAATGCAGGCCTTGGAGCTCCATGTCATGGCCTTGCTCATTTCAGTATCAGTGTAGCACAGGCAGATAGCAGCTCCTGTCAGGCTCCGTGCTATCTTGATCTCAGTGGCCTAATCATGCCACGTTCGGGGATCAGTCATCTCTGCAAACAGCTGCATTTTATACACACTATCTGCAGGTTCTTAGGAAACAGCCACAGCAGAGCTGGGCTAATCTGGGCAGCCTAGTCTCAAGCACTCCTGTTCTTGTGGCTCGCTTGGCAGGACACAGTCACAGTCTGTGTCCAGAGCTGGGCAGGGGGGCAGTTACTGGGGCCCTGCCCTTTCCCCCCTGCCATCACACCCTGACTTGGAAGCATTAAAACTCAGCCACTTCTCTCCCCCGCCCACGACAGCCCAGGGCAGGCTGCAGGCACGCTCCTCCCATCTGCCACCCAGCAGGGGTAGGACTGCAGGGGCACGGAGCTGGCCTGGGGAGACCACGAGCTGTGGGCTGCAGTTGCAGGCCTGTCACACTAGCCACTGTGAAGCCCTGGCAGTCCCTTGCCTGGGAGGGACCCGCAGCTGCTGCCCAACACCTATTGCCTCAATCCTCTCTGCACCACCACAGCCACTCTGGCCCGCACATGCACACTGAGCGTAACCTGGGAGGGGGCCACAGTCAGCCAGCATAGCACTGGCCTCAGGAACACAGAGCTTCAAGTATCTCTCTTTTGCCCCGCTACTCCCCTTCATCTGTATCCAGCTGAGAATCTGTCCCTGATAGTACAATGAATTACTATATATAGACAGAGAGACAAGGTAGGTGACATAATATCTCAGGGGTGGGCCAACTTTTTGGCCCGAGGGCCACATCGGGGTTGCAAAACTGTATGGAGGGCCGGGTAGGGAAGGCTGTGCCTCCCCTAACAGCCTGGCCCCTGCCCCCTATCTGACCCCTCCCACTTCCCGCCCCCTGATTGCCTCCCTCAGAACCCCTGACCCATCCAAGCCCCCCCTGCTCCTTGTCCCCTGATCACTGCCCCCTCCCAGGACCCCCCGCCCCTAACCCCCCCCTGGGGCCCCACCCCTATCCAACCCCCCCTGCTCCCTGTCCCCTGACTGCCCCAACCCCTATCCACACCCCCACCCCCTGACAGGCCCCCCAGGACTCCCATGCCTATCCAACGCCCCTGCTCCCTGACTGCCCTGACCCCTATCCACACCCCTGTCAGGCCCCCCAGGGCTCCCACACTNCCCCCCCCCCCCCCCCCCCCCCCCCCCGAACCTCTGCCCCATCCAACCCCCCCGCTCCCTGTCCCCTGACTGCCTCCCGGGATCCCCCGCCCCTTATCCAACCCCCTAGCCCTGGCCCCCTTGCCATGCTGCTCAGAGCAGTATGTCTGGCAGCCGCGCTGCCCGGCCAGAGCCAGACACGCTGCCTCGCTGCCCTGCAGGAGCGCGCAACCCCGCCGCCCAGAGCGCTGCCCGCATGGCTGGGGGGAAGGGGGGCAGCGGGGGATGGGCCAGGGGCTAGCCTCCCCAGTCAGGAGATCAAGGGCTGGACAGGATGGTCCCGCGGGCCGTAATTTGCCCACCTCTGTAATATCTTTTATTGCACTAATTTCTGTTGGTGGAGACAAGCTTATCCGGAGCTCACAGAGACCTGTTTAAGCTCGAAAGTTTCTCTTTCACCAACAGAAGTTGGTCCAATAAAAGATATTACCTCACCCACTTGGTCCTAGGATATTAGAGAGACAAACATGGCTACAACAACACTGCATATGTACAGACGTAACAGCCATCAAGCCCTCAGATTTATTGAGCAAATTAAATCTCTTCATGAGAAACCTTTCCTTTTGTCTTGTGTTCTGCACTTCTCATGACTATACTTACTATCTCACTTTGAATGTTATATTTCAGTAATATGTATATATTGATTATTATTAAATAACATGTATTAAAAAGAACATTTGATGTTTCCCTCTAGATTAAAAAAAGGTCACTTTCCAGAACATTCACCTGCCTCCTCTTTGATTATCAGTAATCTGCCATCAGGTAGCTGCTGTGACTGATCGTCTTCAGTGGGTTATACAACCACGGTGGCAGTTGAATGTGCTCCTGTGGCTGTATCTGCACATGATCCTGGCTCCTCAGGGGCTGCCTAGCCAGGATGAGAGCACTTTCAGAACTGCAAGAGGGAGCTGCGCTGCTCATCTGCAAGCGGATACCTTCTTGTGGGAGAGCCTTGTGGCTGGAGGGATGGGTGATTGGAAGCTGTAAAATTAACTATACACAGACACAGTAAAGGTCATCAAAGTGCGCTGGCCTCTGCTCCAGTGGCAGCAGGGGTCAATGCATTATTAGGCTGCAGCTAGAGGCGAATGACATCCCCTCCTAGTATGCTGCTAGAAGTCATCTCATTTGATATGACCTGTAGAAATCCTTAGTTAAGGAGAGGTGAAGTCCCCTAGAAATAATCCTGCTGACAGGGGTAAACAGTTCTAGAAAAGGTCTAGTGCATGAGATGAAAGGCCTGGCCAACATCAGTCCCCCATGGTGTCAGAGTCTGATGATTCCCATGTTAGCCCCAGAGGGAGCCTGGTGCCAATCCTGTTCCTTTTTCAGCTTTCACTCTTTTGCCATACAGTTGCTGAGCAGTCTTGCAGAAACTACCAAAGACTTGAGCTTTGCTCCTTGTGCTTCAGTAACTTCTTCTCTATAGGCCAGATCCCCAGCTGGTGTAAGTCAGTATAGTTCCACTATGTCAATTCCTCTAAAGAGATCAAAGCGTACTGGACATGATCTGTTTTGCCATTTCTTGCCTCTTTGTCAGATTCAACTCAATCCATCTTGCAGTGAAGGAAAGAATGGACTGCTGTTTGCGTCAGCCTCAAGGTTGAGGCTGGTGATGCAAGAGAACACTTTTCCTACATCAGTTTTCATTCGCTGGAATCACACTGGCTTAGTCAGTATTGTATCTGCATTGCCTCCACAAAGAGAAAACGAAAACATCATTGGTTTAAGAGCAGAGTGCACACAGCAAAAGCCACTGCTTCACCTTTTAACTTTACCCTTTACATCCTTTTACTGACTTAACTCCACCAGCTGGTGTGTGCGCACTTGAGAAAAAGCAGGTACATGACCCACCTCTGCCTTGCCCTTCCTTGCCTTGTTATGGGTTTCTAGTTCTACTGGTGGCAGTGGAATGTCAGCAGCAGCAGGACATAGGTTATGGCTGACACTTGCACACAAGTGTGTGAGGGTGGGGGTGAAGGTCCTTGTGCACCTCCACAGTGCTGGCCACAATCGAGCCTGAAATCTTTTTAAAATAGTGTATTTCAATACCCTTAGATGGGCATTTGGCATAAAGCAGATGAAGTGTTTGAAAAGGTTGACAATCTAAAAGCTCTAGCAGGCTTTGAATAGGAGTTACAGCCCCTTAGAAACAAGCCTGCTTGGCAAGTGGTCCCACAGCACATTCTATTTGTCCTTAGGATGTCTCAGTTACCAAACACCTGACCTGAATTGGTTTCCTACAGTAGTAATCCCAGATATCAGAAAAGCTCTGAAAGCTTGGTTTTCACTAAAGAGCTCTTTTGATGAGAAAAATATATTTTCCCAATATTTTTGGCTAACATATGCACAGCATATTTCCATTCTCATTATGCTGCATCCTAACAATGTGTCAGCTTAAAAAAAATAAGATTACATCTTTCTGCTCTTAGAAAAGCTAAGACATCAAAACTTAAAAAAAAAAATTAAAGGAACAAACTGAACATTATCCTTTCAAAGTATATTTTTAGGGGGCTTTATGAAATAATGGCTGGAAAATGCTATTTGTTATATGCCCACATACCTAGAGTTACAGAGCAAATAGATGCTCATGTTCATTTGTTCTAATGAGAAAGTAAGTGTCTAAATGAATGCTAAAAGAACACGACTACATAAAAAGGACAGTTAAGGAACTGACTTATTAACATGCAAACTTCATTTGTTGCAGCCATAGATAAATTCTCACTTGTTAAATTACTTACAGGTAGTAGATATTTCTGTACTGGTAGATTTTCTACTTATCAAGGCACAGTTCATCATATCATACATTCCTAATCTGTAGCTTCTGTTAGGATGACTAGATCTCACAGTTTTAAATATAATGCTCTTTATCTTAATGCTTCGTGTAGCAATGCCTATTTGACCTCTTCCATTTCTCGTTTCATTTGCTGCATTCAACAAGAATACTACATAAAAGGAATAGTATATGGTCAAAGAGCTCTGTCTGGAGGTGACTTACACACGGCCTACTGCCAGTTTTAATATAAATTGCACTGAAAAAAAAAATCAATGTTTCTCCGGTATAACTTACATTAAATCATTATTTATCAAAATGGGATTTCATTGTGCCCTGGGTCTTTCATTTGGCATAAGTAGCATTGTTGTAGCACTTGTATAAGTGGATGTAGTATACATAATGGGCTTGATCCTGCATGGAGCAGGTGCTGAGTGATTTGTGCATAACCACGTGATAAAAAAAATGATAAGCAATAGAGGGAACACAAGGAAACCTGATCCAGCATTACTGATACGCTGAAGTGGGGCTTGTCTTGCCTAGTAGCAGGAGCAGTGCCAAAGAGCCAAGTGCATAGTTAAGTGTTTCATTAGAATGAAGTTAAACCCATGTCTTCTCAGGCACAGCCCTTCTTTGCCCAGATCCTGACCTTTTTTTACCCTGTGCTTTTTGGGGAAAGTGTATGGGCGCCTATGGCATTTGAGACTTACTTTGCAGGTAAGCATGGCAACGCTAAGGTGATCAGATGCAGTGTCTGAAATTTCAGAAAATCAGTTGGGGGGGGGGTAGTTGGGGGAGGTGTTGAAAGTGGGGTTTATAATAAACTTCCCATTAAGATAACTTAAATTATGGAGTGGCTACCATCACTGCATAGTATCTAGAAATAACTAGAGTAGTTCAGACATCCCCGTGGTAACTGCCTTTTCATTATCAACCACTTTGCTATAGCGCTATTGATTACTGCTCCATATGCTTGTCCCTGAAGTTCTTGTTCAGAAACACTTAACATATTAGCCCTATCTAGTTGAATAGTCATAGAAGTGAGTGAAATGTCACTCAAATTCACTTCCTTTCTCTACAATCCACAGTAAATGTACACGTGGAGCTGAACACAGACTGTCTTGGTATTTCAGAGCACCTTCTCCAGATATAATTCTCCTTTTTGTTTGTATTCAGCTTGTGCTGGACAGTCTACTAATACAGCTCTGGACTTTTATAGTTCCTTTCGCTGTAGGACCTCAAAGTACTCTGCACACTTAGAGCATTACAATATTTTGTAAGAGAAGTATTAATTTACATAGTATGTAAACTGAATCTCAGTGCAGTTAACTGACTTATCCAGGATCCCACACTGAAATCAGTAGTAGAAACAGAAAGAACCCAGGAGTCCTGAATCCCAAACTCAATTTGAGTTGATTATTATTTGTATTACAACAGCACCAAGAGGCCCCAGTCAATCAGTGCCCTATTGTGTTAGGCACTGTACATACACATAATAAGGGACAGTTCCTGCCCCAAAGACAGGAAAGAATTGTTAGCTTTATTTTACAGATGGGGGGAAGCTCAAGCACAGAAACTTGTCCAAGGTCACACAGGAAGTCTGTGGCAGAGCCAGAAATTGAACCTAGATCTCTTGACTCTCACCAGTCTAATGCCTTAATCATCCTTCTTAGGCAATTATTCACTTGTTTGTTACGAAAAACCGTTGGAACTCATTCTGTCCCATCCCGTCCCCCCAGTACTACACTGGTGCATAACTAGATGAGTTTGCAAGGGACTGTAAGAGCAATACAGTCAGTTCTCTCCTTTTTCCTATTCAGGAGACCCCGAGTATTACCTTGGTGACATACTTATTCTGTTAACCTGCAAATAAAAGTTCCAGGGTCGTGTGGCAAGCCAAATGTTCCACATGTCAAGGTAAAGCATTGTTGTGATTTCTCCCACCTGGTTGCTTTTTCCTTCAATAACAAAAATTTTAAAGTGATAAAAGGAGAATAAATCAATATGCAGGGGGAAAAAATCTCATATGCAAATATACTCATTTCCATTAGTTATTCTTGCGAAAAATTGGCTAAAATCATCACATGACATACTGGGGTAGGTTGTGTCTTAAAAAAGGTGCTCCACTTTCTCAGACACTGCATAAGTGATGAGCCAGATGCTGAAATTAGCTCTGGTTTTTATGAATAAAGTCTACTGTAAATGGGAGCAAAATATCCAAATCGATTGTCAATGCGCAAGTCTCTGCTGCCATGAAGCTAACATATGCAATCGGTTCTTCCCAAGGGCTCTAACATTATCTGATATTATTCTGAATGTGGACAGTGCATACATGGCTGACTCTGGTATTTTGTAATCACTCCTGGGGTGTATAAACAGGTGATGGTCTGTTATGCACATGGGGAAAAGATGACTGAAGAATCATGGGTGTAAGCATGTAGGCATGCATGGCCATCCCTCACTTGCCATCTCCGAGGACAGCCACACCTCTTTGCTGTCAGGCACCTGGAATGGCAGTCTGTACAAGGAGGAAATTAGCTGTCTCTAGTATGTCTACACTACGAAATTAGGCCGAATTTATAGAAGTCGGTTTTATAGAAATCGTTTTTGTACAGTCGATTGTGTGTGTCCCCACACAAAATGCTCTAAGTGCATTAAGTCGGCGGACTTCGTCCACAGTACCGAGGCTAGCGTCGACTTCTGGAGCGTTGCACTGTGGGTAGCTATCCCACAGTTCCCGCACTCTCCGCCGCCCATTGGAATTCTGGGTTGAGATCCCAATGCCTGATGGGGCAAAAACAGTGTCGCGGGTGACTCTGGGTACATGTCGTCAGGCCCCCACTCCCTCCCTCCCTCCGTGAAAGCAACAGCAGACAATCGTTTCGCGCCTTTTTTCTGCCCAGACGCCATAGCACTGGGATCATGGAGCCCGCTCAGATCACCGCGGCAATTATGAGCACTATGACCACCACGCGCATTATCCTGGAGTATATGCAGAGCCGGAACCTGGCAAAGCAAAACCAGGAGGAGGAGGAGGCAACAGCAGCGCAGAGGCAACAGCAGCGCGGTGACGAGAGTGATGAGGAAATAGACATAGACTTCTCACAAAGTACGGGCCACAGCAATGTGAAAATCATGGTGGTAATGGGGCAGGTTCATGCCGTGGAACGCCGATTCTGGGCCCGGGAAACAAGCACAGACTGGTGGGACCGCATAGTGTTGCAGGTGTGGGACGATTCCCAGTGGCTGCGAAACTTTCGCATGCGTAAGGGCACTTTCATGGAACTTTGTGACTTGCTTTCCCCTGCCCTGAAGCGCCAGAATACCAAGATGAGAGCAGCCCTCACAGTTGAGAAGCGAGTGGCCATAGCCCTGTGGAAGCTTGCAACGCCAGACAGCTACCGGTCAGTCGGACATCAATTTGGAGTGGGCAAATCTACTGTGGGGGCTGCTGTGATTCAAGTAGCCCACGCAATCAAAGACCTGCTGATATCAAGGGTAGTGACTCTGGGAAATGTGCAGGTCATAGTGGATGGCTTTGCTGCAATGGGATTCCCTAACTGTGGTGGGGCGATAGATGGAACCCATATCCCTATCTTGGCACCGGAGCACCAAGCCAGCGAGTACATAAACCGAAAGGGGTACTTTTCAATGCTGCTGCAAGCACTGGTGGATCACAAGGGACGTTTCACCAACATCAACGTGGGATGGCCAGGAAAGGTACATGACGCTCGCGTCTTCAGGAACTCTGGTCTGTTTCAAAAGCTGCAGGAAGGGACTTTCTTCCCAGACCAGAAAATAACCGTTGGGGATGTTGAAATGCCTATAGTTATCCTTGGGGACCCAGCCTACCCCTTAATGCCATGGCTCATGAAGCCATACACAGGCAGCCTGGACAGTAGTCAGGACCTGTTCAACTACAGGCTGAGCAAGTGCAGAATGGTGGTAGAATGTGCATTTGGACGTTTAAAAGCGCGCTGGCGCAGTTTACTGACTCGGTTAGACCTCAGCGAAAACAATATTCCCATTGTTATTACTGCTTGTTGTGCGCTCCACAATATCTGTGAGAGTAAGGGGGAGACGTTTATGGCGGGGTGGGAGGCTGAGGCAAATCGCCTGGCCGCTAATTACGCGCAGCCAGACACCAGGGCGATTAGAAGAGTACAGCAGGGTGCGGTGCGCATCAGAGAAGCTTTGAAAACCAGTTTCATGACTGGCCAGGCTACGGTGTGAAAGTTCTGTTTGTTTCTCCTTGATGAACCTCCCCCCCGCCCCCGCCCGGTTCACTCTACTTCACTGTAAGCTAGACACCCTCCCCTCCCCCCTTCGATCACCGCTTGCAGAGGCAATAAAGTCATTGTTACTTCAAATTCATGCATTCTTTATTAATTCACACAAATAGGAGGATAACTGCCAAGGTAGCCCAGGAGGGATGGGGGAGGAGGGAAGCGCTGGGTGGGGTGGGGGAGGAGGGAAGGACAAGGACACCGTGCACTATAAAACTTTAAAACTTTAAAAATTAGAAACTTCAAAACTTATTGAAGGCCAGCCTTCTGCTGCTTGAGCAATCCTCTGGGGTGGAGTGGCTGGGTGGCCGGAGGCCCCCCCACCGCGTTCTTGGGCGTCTGGGTGAGGACGCCATGGAACTTGGGGAGGAGGGCTGTTGGTTACACAGGGGCTGTAGTGGCGGTCTGTGCTCCTGCTGCCTTTCTTGCAGCTCAACCATACGCTGGAGCATCTCACTTTGATGCTCCAGCAGTCGGAGCATGGACTCCTGCCTTCTGTTCTCAATCTGACGCCACCTCTCAGATTCAGCCCGCGATTCAGCACGCAACCTCTCCGATTCAGCACGCGATTCAGCCCGCCACCTCTCCTCGCGTTCAAACTGTGCTTTTCTGCAGTCAGACATTGTCTGCCTCCAAGCATTCTGCTGAACCCTGTCAGCGTGGGAGGCCGTCTGGAGCTCCGAGAACATTTCATCCCGAGTTCTCTTCTTCCTCCTTCTAATCTTCACTAGCCTCTGCGAAGGAGAAACATTTGCAGCTGGTGGGGGAAAAGGGAGATAGGTAGTTAAAAAGACACATTTTAGAGAACAATAGGATCACTCTTTCCCGTTAAACCTTGCTGTTCACATTACATAGCACAAATGCTTTCGTTACAAGGTCGTATTTTGCCTCTATTTATATTGAGGGTCTGCCGATTTGGTGTGAGAGATCACTCACGCAGGGCCAGGCAACAGAATTCGGCTTGCAGGCAGCCATGGTAAGCCACAGTCTTTTGGCTTCTTTAACCTTAATAACATGTGGGAATGGTTTCAAACAGCAGCACCCTCATTTTCCATACCAAGCAGCCGTTGGGTTGGCCATTTAAAATGGTATGGCAATTTAAAAGGAGGGAGGGATGCGGTTGCCGGGTTAACGTGCAGCACAAACCCAACTAACCCCCCCCCCCCCCCCCACACACACCCAATTCCCTGGGATGATCACTTCACCCCTCCCCCCACCGCGTGGCTAACAGTGGGGAACATTTCTGTTCAGCCGAGCAGGAACGGGCACTCTGAATGTCCCCTTAATAAAAGCACCCTATTTCAACCAGGTGACCATGAATGATATCACTCTCCTGAGGATAACACAGAGAGATAAGGAATGGATGTTGTCTGAATGCCAGCAAACACCGGGACCATACGCTGCCATGCTTTGCTATGCAATGATTCCAGACTACGTGCTACTGGCCTGGCGTGGTAAAGTGTCCTACCATGGCGGACGGAATAAGGCAGCCCTCCCCAGAAACCTTTTGCAAAGGCTTTGGGAGTACATCCAGGAGAGCTTTCTGGAGATGTCCCTGGAGGATTTCCGCTCCATCCCCATACACGTTAACAGACTTTTCCAGTAGCTGTCCTGGCCGTGAATGCCAGGGCAAATTAATCATTAAACACGCTTGCTTTTAAACCATGTGTAATATTTACAAAGGTACACTCACCAGAGGTCCCTTCTCCGGGGTCTGCGAGCACGCTTTGGGATTCGGTGGGTTCGGGGTTTACTGGCTCCAGGTCCAGGGTGATAAACAGATCCTGGCTGTTGGGGAAAACGGTTTCTCTGCCTCCTTGCTGTGAGCCATCTCCCGTCTGTTCATCATCATCGTCTTCCTCGTCCCCAGAACCCGCTTCTGTGTTGCGTGAGTCTCCATTGACGGAGTCATAGCACAGGGTTGGGATAGTGGTGGCTGCACCCCCTAGCATGGCATGCAGCTCGGCGTAGAAGCGGCATGTCTGCGGCTGTGCCCCGGACCTTCCGTTTGCCTCTCTGGTTTTCTGGTAGGCTTGCCTTAGCTCCTTAATTTTCACGCGGCACTGCTGTGCATCCCTGTTATGGCCTCTGTCCTTCATGCCCTTTGATACTTTTTCAAATGTTTTTGCATTTCTTTTACTGCTACGGAGTTCCGCTAGCACGGATTCGTCTCCCCATATGGCGATCAGATCCCGTACCTCCCGTTCGGTCCATGCTGGAGCTCTTCTGCGATCCTGGGACTCCATCATGGTTACCTGTGCTGATGAGCTCTGCGTGGTCACCTGTGCTCTCCACGCTGGGCAAACAGGAAATGAAATTCAAACGTTCGCGGGGCTTTTCCTGTCTACCTGGCCAGTGCATCCGAGTTCAGATTGATGTCCAGAGCGGTCACAATGGTGCACTGTGGGATAGTTCCCGGAGGCCAATACCATCGAATTGCAGCCACACTAACCCAAATTCGAAATGGCAAAACCGATTTCAGCGCTAATCCCCTCGTCGGAGGTGGTTTAAAGAAACCGATTTAAAGAGCCCTTAAAGTCGGAAAAAAGGGCTTCGTCGTGTGGACGGGTCCAGGCTTAAATCGAGGTAACGCTGCTAAATTCGACCTAAAATCGTAGTGTAGACCTAGGGCACAAACCCTCAGTAGAGGGTAGAGCAGTGAACTGGTCAGGGCACTAAGCAGTCTAGAGCTTCAGCCCTCAAGCAGGATAGAGCAGGTAAGAGTTTAGGGCTCAGAACAGGGTGAGCACCAAACACAGACTAGTGTCCTAGCTCAGTAGGCTGACAGGCCTCCTGGCCTATGGTGGGGAGGCTGCCACCCCACGGGGTGGCAGAGGGACACAGGCCCACCCAACTCCACCATATCCCAGCCCAAGGCCCTAACAGTGACAGAGTGGTCCATCACTAGGTCAGCAGGGATCCACCCACAACACGCTGACCTTGTATCAGGCCAGCACTCAACCAGACCGTTGTCTAGTTTCCCTTGGCTACTTCCTACATCCCCAAGGTTTGGTACCTTCACATTGTAGTTATCCTCAGTCTCCCCCAGGTAGGTGGCCAGCAGCAGCCCCAGTAGCTCTTCAGTGTCAGTCAGCCAGCACCTCTGATCAGTCCTCAGGTGGTAGCCATGGCAGCTCCTCAGTCAGCCAACAGCACTGGGAGCTGTGACTAGTCCTCAGGAGGCAGCTCCTCAGCATCTCCATCAGCCAGCAGGTCTGGGAGCACTCGCCAGTCCTTGGTGCAGCTAGATGCATCTGTCTTCCCTGGCAGCTCCAGCCCAACTGAACTATAGGGCCCGCCTTTTATAGATCCTGTTCCTGTCCTGCCCCTCTGCTTCTGGCATGGTGACCATGGCCTCTCTGACCTCTCCACCCACCAGAGGGCCTCTGGCTGTCCCTTGCTGTCAATCTCCGAGGGCAACCACGCCTTTTTGCTACAATGGGAAATAGGAAATAGTAAAAAAATAAATTTTTAAAACTATTTTTTTGGCAGGAGGCTATAACTTTCCTAAACTGTTATGACTATTTTTCACAGAATATGCACCATGTCCATTGTACCCATGATCAAATTCATGGTGATTTTGGACCCTATCTCAAATTTTTACTCAGGCAACACTACCATTGGATTAGGAATGAAGGCATAGTACTGAAATTAAAGTGGAAAGTCTTTATGTATGAGGTCTCTCTTTCCTTCATAACTGCTATGTAATATTGTTTCCCACGTTCAGTCTAAGAACGCTGATTATTTAGACGAACAGAGCAACATCACTTGAGTAGCAGATACTGTAAATAACGGAAGAGATTTTTTTATAAAACCTATCGTATTGTTAATACTGAAAATGCATTTGGCTTAATAAAAGCAGACATAGCTTTGAAAAGGTGTTTTTTTTAAACCGATGGCAATCATCTTAAAGTGATTTTTGAAATACGCTTCCAGTTTCTTTGAAAACCTAGACATACAATCTAAGCCATGACATGATTGGATTATTAAAATGTGTTTGGTGGGGAGGCATATAATTATCTTCAGTTTCCAGCTAAAGCAGAGCTGGTAACTGATATCTAGTCTCTGCAATACATCTCATTTATACATTCACTGTAACAAATTTTTGTTCTGTCTGAGCTACTCCATTACAGAAATAAATTAATTATTTTTAAAGGAGGCTTATATATCCAACTGAAAGATGTTCTGAGGCAAGCAGAAACCCTGAGCAGAAAACAGGCATCAGTCCCACCGTTGCCGGGCAAGTACACCCTGAGCCCCTTTGGGATGGGGAAGAAGGTGTTATAGCCCAGTGGCTGCATCCACCTGACTATCCTTAGTCTCAGGGTGGTACGGCCTAGCAGCCAGAGTCAATATGACTGCCCTCCTTAGCAGGGCTACGCGGCCTAGTGGCCAGAGTCAATACGGCTGCCCTTCCTCGCAGGGCTGATGGCTAGAGGGGGATAGGCCAGGTGGCTGGGGCAGGAGGACCCAGGTCCTCCCTCTCCACCAAGTCCCAGCCCAGGGCCCTGCCAGCAGCAAGTGTACTTGCCCCTGGGTCAGCGGGGATCTGACTGAAACATGCTGACTTAGTGCCTGGTCCTACAACTGGATCAATGTCTAGTTCCCCTGGGCTACTTCCTACCATGTCTTCCAGTGGCATGGTCTCCGTCTCTCCTGGGTCTCCAGCCTGTGAAGCTCCCGACAGTTCTGATGCTTCCTGGGTGTCTGCAGGTAGCAGAGTGTCTGTCCAGATCTTGGCGGGTTTGGCCTCTGTGGTCTTGGGTTCCAGCAGCTCCTGGGTGGGAGCCCACAGCATGCGTCCTCTCTCTTTGGTGGTCAGCCCTGACTGAGCTGGGCTGCTCCCCTTTATACTGATGCTCCAGTTTGAGCATGCCCAGCTGGGGTGAGAGGTATGGCTTCCTCTGGCCAAAGTACATGGTTAATCCCTCCTAGTCCAGTGCGGGGCAAGTATACCCTGTCACACACCCTTCCCCTTTGGAGAGTACCTGACGGGTGCACAACCTCCTCCTCTTCCCTGCCCAATCTTGAGAAGCAGTCTGCGTTAGCATGTGCCTTACCTGGCCGATGCGGCACGCAGAAATCATAGACTGAAGGAAGAGGTACTACTGCATGATGATTCGGGTGTTGGTGTCCTTCATACTGTTCAGCCATCAAAGGGGTGCGTGGTCGGTGATCAGCTGGAAGGTATTCCCCAGCAGGTAATACCGTAGGGCGTCCTCCACCCATTTCACAGCCAAGGCCTCCTTCTTGATCATCAAGTACTGGGTCTCGCTATGAAACAACTTGCGGCTTAGGTAGAGGATCGGATGTTCCTCCCTGTTGGTCTCCTGTGACAGTACAGCTCCAAACCCCACCGCCGAGACATGTGTCTGTACAATGAAGTGTCTCGTGAAGTCAGGGTGTGCCAGCTGTTCCTTCAGGGCCTGGAAGGCCGTCTCGTATTCCACAGACCGCTGAACCCTTCAGGGCTGTGAATTCTTAGGTCTGACAGGGGGGCTGCTAGCGTTGCAAAGTCTGGCACAAACTGGCGATGGTGTCCAGCCAGGCTGACGAACTGCCGTACATGCTTCTTCGTTATTGGGGCGAGCCACTCCTGTAGAGCCTGTACCTTATCTACTAGGGGCTGCAGTTTCCCTCCTCCTGTCATGTACCCTGGGTACATTACTTCCTTCTGCTCGAGATGACATTTGGCCGGGTTTGCTGTGAGCCCGGCCTCCTTAACGGCCCTTAGCACTTTGGAGAGGTGCTCGAGGTAATCTTCCCAACTGTTACTGTATATTACGATGTCATCAATGTATGCGGCAGCATACTGATCATGGGGCTGCAAAACCTGGTTCATTAACCGCTGGAAGGTGGCAGTGGCCCCATGTAGTCCGAATGGCATCATCATGAACTGATACAGGCCGAATAGTGTAGGGAAGGCCATTTTCGCTCATGAGTTTGGTGTCAAGGATATTTGCCAGTACCCTTTTGTCAGGTCTAACATAAATAGGAACTTGGTCCCTCCCAGCTATTCCAGGAGCTCTTCTGCCCACAACATTGGGTAGGCATCAAATCGGGAGATGGTGTTGACCTTCTGAAAGTCACTACAAGAGTGAATCATCCAATCTGGTTTTGGGACCAAAACTATCAGCTGTGCCATTCATTCCGTAACTCCTCCACCACTCCCAAATCCAACATAATCTCCAATTCTTTCCGGATGGCATCCCACATCTTCCAAGGGAGGAGGGGCGGTTGTTGCGCACCCTCTGTCCTGGGAAGGTAGCAACATGGTGACTCCCGGTCGTCATCCACCCCGAGCGGGCCGATAAGATGCCTGGGAAGGCCTGTATGACTTGCTACAGTTGTCCCTGCTCCTTGGGCCTAAGCTCGGCTCCCATCGTGACCGGTCCTGACTCCAGTGGTCCCTCGACCAGAGGCCCTAATTTGGGTTCTGAGTGGGAAGTAGTGATGGGTAGGCCCTCCCTGGCTTACCAGACTTTTAATAGGTTGACGTACATGTGTGTCTCTTTTTGCCGCTCTGGCAGCTGGATCTTGTAGTCCACCAGCCCTACCCGCTGGGTGACCTCAAACGGACCCTGCCATTTGGCCAGGAGCTTGGACTCAGTGGAGGGTAGCAGAGTAGGACTCTGTCTCCCGGCTCAAAACTACGTAACGTGCCCCCATCCCTTTGCTGTACTGTTGTTCCTGCACCTGTTGAGCCTGTAGCAGGTTCTCCTGAGTGAAGGCCCCGAGCATCCGGAACTGCTCGCATAGTTGCAACACATAGTAGGCTGAACCCCTGATCAGAGTCTCCTGTTCCTCCCATTTCTTCCTTACAAGGTCGAGACTGTCATGGAGTTGACTTCTACAGAGGAGCTTGAAGGGGGAGAAGCCAATTGACGCCTGGAGGACCTCTCGCACAGCAAACAGCAAGGCAGGGAGTAGCGTGTCCCAGTGCGATGAGTCATCCTCCACAAACTTGCGCAGCATCGTTTTTAAGGTCTTGTTAAACTGCTCTACTATCCCGTCTGTTTGAGGGTGATACAACGAAGTCTTGAGGGCCCGGACGCTCAGTAAGCGGCATAACTCAGCCATTAGCCATGACAACACATTGGTGCCCTGGTCCATTAGGATTTCTCAGGGTATCCCTAGCCTGACGAAGACCTTTACTAGCTCAGTGGCAATCTTGGAGGCCATGGCTGTCCACAAGGGAACAGCCTTGGGGTACTGAGTCGCATAGTCAACAATCACTAGACTGTACCACTCTTCTGCAGCGGTCCTACAAGGGCTGGGCCGATGCACTCAAACTGTACCCCAACCATGGGGAGTGGGATGAGGGGTGCCTTTGGTCCGGCGCACTGGCACTTGGAACAGGAGGCGCAGTAGTTCTTCACCTCCCAATGGATGCCTGGCCAAAAGAACATCCGTGCCACCCTCTGGAGGGTTTTGTCTCTGGACCGAGTCAGGGCGGGGGGAGGGAGAAGGACTAGTGCTCTGGGAAGGTGTCACGATCCCCTTGGCTTGGTTTGTTGGCGTCTTCCTGTGGCTGGTCTGTCTTTCCCTCCCAGATCTTCGGGTGTGTGGGGTTGCGGTCCTGTACTTTTGGCTGCCAAGTAATCCTCCATCAATCCGACAGCCTTGGTGAGCGTCGCCGGCCGATGTCGCTGCACCCATTCTTTCCCCCCTGGCAGAGAGGATTTGGGTGAATTGCTCCAGCTTCACTATATCCGTCACTTGGGCTTCGGACCATTTTTCTGGCTCCAGTCACCACTAGGCAGCGTCTCAGAGGCATTGGGCTATGCCCTCGGCCTAGCCCCAGGGCTACCATTCCTGGCAAAAGTGTTAGCGGTAAGTTTTGGGGCTGATGCCTGTTTGGTCTAGGATGGCCACCTTCACTTTTCCATATCTCAGGGTGTCTAGGGGATCCAGCGTCCGATATGCTGACTGGACTGGCCCCATCACATATGCGGCCAGGAAGATGGCCTAGTGCTCCGGAGGCCATTGGGCAGCAGTGGTCACCAGTGTTCCCTCTAATTTTTCCCACCCATGTGAGGAATGAATTTTGTTATGTACACAGATATGGAGGTGATTTGTGACACATCACCTCCATATTGGTGCACACACAAAAAATTCATGTGGGGCTGAGGTGGGGCTGAGGGGTTCAGAGTGTGGGAGGGGGCTCAGGGTTGAGGTGTGGGAGGGGGATGATGGCTCTGGCTGGGAGTGTGGGCTCTGGGGTGGGGCCGGGGATGAGGGGCTCAGGGCTGGGGGAGAGGATTGGAGTGTGGGGGTTGAGGGCTCCAGCTGGGGCTGCAGACTCTGGGGTTGGGCTGGGCATGAGGGGTTTGGGGTGCAGTGGGGCTCCCTGGAGCTACTGTGGGGAGAGAGGAACCTCCCCCCCCCCTCAGCTCTCTCTCCCTGCAGCAGCACCTGGGCTGGCGGGGAGAGGCACCTGTCCCCTGGCCATGGCAGGTTTGGGGCCGGGCTGGTTTGGGGCTGGAGGAGGGGCGCCTGCCCCCAGCCATGGCAGGTTCGGGGCTGGGCTAGGGGAGGGGCACCTGTCCCCCAGCCGTGGCAGGTCCGGGACTGGGCTGGGTTGGGGCCCGGGGAGGGACACCGCGGCCGGTCCGGGGCTTGGGGAGAGGCATGTCTCCCCACCGTAGCTCTGGCGCCTGTGCGGTGATTAATAGGCGGTCACGCGGCCACGCAGCTTAGAGGGAACTTAGGTGGCCACACATTCAAAGGTCACCAGGAAGGCCTCGGGGTCGTCACTGGGCCCCATTTTTGTGAGCTGTACCTAGAGACTAGTTGGGAGGGTTCCCGTGTCCAGCTATGCTGGGGTGGTGGAAGACATCCCTCCCCACCGCAGCAACGTCACCATTTGCTGGACCAGTCATTCCTGCTGGGCCTGGCACTAGGCAGCCAGCTCCTGCCTCACCTGTTGTTGAGTGGTAATGTGCTGCTATAACTGTGCCTGGTGCTACTGTTGTTGCCTTGCTTGCTGCTGTTGGCTCTCCAGCAGCCACTTCAAGACCTTGTCAGTCTCCATTCTAGTTCGCAGTGACCGATACGTGAGAAAAAAAGGGTATGTCCCTCTGTCAGTTTTCCCTGTTCAGGCCTTTCGGCAAGTCCTGATCACTGCCTGCATTCTCCATCATGTGTCGCAGGGCAAGTACACCCCATCCCCCTTTGGGATGGGGAAAGGGGTGTTCTTCGAGTGCTGTCCCTGTGGGTGCGCCACTTCAGGTGTCGGTGCGTCCTGGCGCTGTCGATCAGAGATTTACAGTAGCGGTGTCCACGCGCACAGTAAGTGTCTTTTGCTGCCGCATCTAGCACACCCACAACCCGAGCCCTCCAGTTCCTTCTCAACCATCATCAGCTGAAGACAGAGCTCTGGGGCACTGTTCACCATTCTTCCCAGACCTTTAAAAATAGTTGTTTAAATAGTTAGTTAAGTAGTTATAAAGTTGTTTATAGTCTTAGTTTTTTGTTTAGAATTTTTTTTTACTTTCTCCCAAATTCCCCTCCCTGTAGTTTCCCCGCAATGGGGTCGGTTAACAGTTAAAGATGCCTGGCTCCTCAGGCTGTAAGCAGTGCGGCTCCTGCCATGAAGCAGTGCTTGTTTCTGACGGGCACTCGTGCGTCCGATGCTTCGGTGAAGCGCATATACCACAGAAATGAGCACATTGTAATAACCTGAAGGCAAGAGCCCGGCATGACTAGGATCTCTGACTAAAAATGATCTTGATGGAGAAATCTCTCCAACCAGAGACCTACCAATGGATCACCTCTCCGGGCAGCCCCCTTTCAGGGAAAGGAGACACGTCTCCATCTAAAAGACCGAGGAAGAGGGCACAGACATCTCCGCAGAGAGCACCACAGAAACAACAACGGTCTCCTGCCAGGTCGCTAGCCCCAATGCCAACACATGCTCGGGTGAGCACCGATAATGCTCCGGGTAGCTCCATCACCACCGAGTCCCAAGTGAAGGAGACGGAGTTGAGGCACAGACAGAGACATGCCTCCTCCATGGCACCAACCTCACCTGTTAGGGACTTGGTATCGAGCATCTCCTCAGGCACCATGCCTCCGCCCCCCACACCGACATCGCAGTCGGCACCAGTAGAGAAAGCCAAATTGGCACCGACCGCACCACCTTAACTGCCACAACTTCTGACAGCACCGGCACTGACGAGGGCGCCCCCATCGACACCGATGGTACCGACAACTGAAACGCCACAGAATCTGCCACAACACAGTGACTTGGCTATCTGTTCAGTACCGCAGTCCTCCTTACTCACTACCGAGGGCTCTCCTGAACATTATAGCAGTGAGCCCCATACTCCTCATGCCGCTTTACACTTGTCCAATGAAGACGAGGATAATGATATGCAGGTGCCATGCACCTTCTAACCACAGCACTCATCACGAAAAGATCAAAGGCCACCCTGGATCCATATAGGGTCCAAACACCCTTAAAACCAGATGGCTCACTCATGGTATGGATCGCTGTGGATCATAGAATCATAGGACTGGAAGGGACCTTGAGAAGTCATCTAGTCCGGTCCCCTGCACTCATGGCAGGACTAAGTATTATCTAAACCATCCCTGACAAGTGTTTGTCTAACCTGCTCTTAAAAATCTCCAATGATGGAGATTCCACAACCTCCCTAGGCAATTTATTCCAGTGCTTAACCACCCTGACAGGTAGGAAGTTTTTCCTAATGTCCAACCTAAACCTCCCTTGCTGCAATTTAAGTCCATTGCTTCTTGTACTATCCTCAGAGGTTAAGAACAACAGTTTTTCTCCCTCCTCCTTGTAACAACAATTGGTGTGATGTGCCCACCGATGGCCTTCCCAATGCAATGGGCTCATTGGGAACCCTAGGCAGCTCACAGGGGCCCTCACTCTAGGCCACCCATGGCTCACAGAGGCGAGCGGAGATCTCACCCCATTTCCCCCACCTTGCAGACAACGGAGGCTCAGGATGTCGGTGATGACACTGAGACAGGCACAGATCAGGAAGGTACATTTCCTGCACACGATTCTTCCTCCTCCCCAGATAAGGTGATCATGCCACCACTGTCTACCTCGGCGGATGACTTCAAGCAGTTCCAGGAACTGTTGAAGCAAGTCCCCCAAAGCCAGGACATCCCGTTGGATGAAATGCAGACAAACCAGCACAAGCTGGTACGAATTCTACAACCTTCATCTACGTCCAAAATTGTTCTGCCCATCAATGTCGTGACTTTGGAACCAGCAGAGACACTCTGGCAGACACCGGCCTCAATTCCGCCAACATGGAAAAGGACTTCTTCGGACACAAAGTCTACTCCTCGGCGATATTACAATTCCGAGTCGCCAACTATTTGGCCTTGCTGGCTAAATAAGATTACAATAATTATGGGAAACTTAGCTTGTTCACTGCGGAGTTTCCAGAGGAGAAACAATCACAATTTCAGGCCATTTAAACGAGGGTCAACTCATCGCTAAAATAGCCCTCCAAGGCAGACACGGTGGCCAGAACCACAGCCATGGCTGTTGTGATGCACCTGGCATCCTGGCTGCAATCCTCAGGCATTCCTAAAGAACTCCAAACCAAGGTTGAAGACTTACATTTTGGCTGAGAAAAGCTGTTCTTAAATAAGATGGACGAGGTGCTCCATTCAATGAAAGACTCTCAAGCTACTCTTCACCCTCTGGGGATTTACGCCCCACCTGCAAAGAGAAGGCAGTACCAACCTTATCGGAGGTCCAGAGATTCCTCTTCTAACTGGCAACAGCAATGATCCTATGAGCACCAAAGACAACGCCAACGTTCGCAGCGACGGAGAGCACCTCAATCTCAACCGTCGTCTTCTCAATCGGCTCCGCTCAAGCCACAATTTTGAAGTTTTGGATGAGGGTCTGAATGACCTCCCTCACCAGGCAGCACTTACATCCGATCCATCCATGTGTTTTGGTCATCGCTTTCACCTTTTCTACCATGTTTGGGCATCAATAACCACGGACCGATGAGTGTTAGAGATCGTACGATCGGGATATACCGTCCCTTTTACCTCCCAACCACCTACCCTACCCCCTTCCCTCTTCAGGGACCCTTCTCATGAGCACCTGTTATGACAAGAAGTCAATCGTCTTCTGCAGCTGGGGGCTGTGGAACATGTACCTTCGCAATACAAGGAGAAGGGGTTATACTCCCATTACTTCTTGAGCCAGAAGAAGAATGGGGGATGGAGACCTTTCTTGAACCTCAGGAAGCTCAACAAGTTCGTACACACTCAAAAGTTCAAGATGGTGACACTAGGCATGATACTTCTAGCGCTGCAAAAGGGGGACTGGTTTTCAGCCCTCGACCTCCAAGGTGCTTATTTTCATATTACCATACATCCTGCTCACAGGAAATTCCTGCAGTTCACAGTAAGACACGAACACTTCCAGTACAGAGTACTATTGTTTGGCCTTTCCACCGCATCAAGAGTTTTCTCCAAAACCTTAATGGTAGTAGTAGCACATGTACCCAAACAAGGGATAATGATCTTCCCGTACTTGGACAATTGCCTTCTCAAAGGCCCAACCCAACAAGAAGCACGGGACACAGTCCAGACAACGATCACACTATTCAGGGATCTAGGGCTACAGATAAATGAACGAAAATCCACTCTAATTCCTGTCCAACAACTGGACTTCATCGGGGCACATCTCGATGCCATAGAAGCCAAAGAATCCCTGCCCCTGAACAGATTCACAACACTGACAAACCTTAATCTCAGAGGTAAGAGTCAGCCCCCAAGTACCGGCTCGTACTGTCCTGCAACTGCTAGGACACATGGCAGCCACAACGTTTGTGGTACGACACGCAGGACTACATATGCGCTGCCTACAGGGCTGGCTGAGCTCAGTATACATACCCAGCAAGCACAGCCTACACAAACAACTGAAAGTACCACCCTGTGTCTTAGACTGTCTTCGCTCGTGGACAAGACTAGAAAATGTATGCATGGGCATCCCATTCCAACAGGAATCCCCATCAGTAGTAAACACAATGGACACCTCGCTGCTAGGCTGGGGTGCACACATGCATCAGCACACGGTTCAAGACAAATGGTTTCTTGCAGAGCTACGCACGGTCCGCAATGCCTGCAAACATTTCCTGCCTCATATACAGGATGAATCAATTTGCATAATGACCAACAACATTGCCTGCATGTTTTACATCAGTCACCAAGGAGGCGCTCGATCACCCTCGCTATGCACCGAAGCCATGAAACTGGTGCATACACCACAACATAAACATTTCGGCCTCCTACCTTCCTGGCTGTCAGAATGTAATGGCAGACACGCTAAGCAAGTACTTCTCTCAAGACCATGAATGAGAAATGAGCAGGGGAGTCCTTCAATCCATATTCTACCAGTGGGGCACTCCCCTCATTGACTTGTTTGCATCCCCAATGGACCACAAATGCACAATGTTCTGCTCGAGACTGGGAATGGGACCATGGTCACTGGTGGATGCCTTCCTCATTGCATGGGATGCACAACTCATGTACACGTTCCCACCGACCCCCCCTGATATCATGCGTGATTCACAAGATATGAATAGACAAGGCCAGGGTCATCCTCATAGTCCCGACGTGGCCCAGACAAGCATGGTATCCTTACCTGATGCGCATGGCGATATGCGCTCCTTGAGTTCTCCCTCGCCGTCCGGACCTGCTGTCTCAGAACAATGGTTGCACTCTTCACCACAATCCAAAGAAACTCCCCCTTCAAGCGTGGCTCCTGCATGATTCCATTATGGCGAACTAGCCTGCTCGGAACAAGTTAAACACAAGTTGAACAGCAGGAAAGTGACCATGCGTAATACTTACCTTCAAAAATGGAAGAGTCTCCTCCTGGTGTCAAGAAAAACATGTGACGGCCTCCACTACACCACTGCCATTAGTGTTGGATTACCAATGACCTTGATCAAAGTCCATCTTGCAGCCATTATGAGATTGACGGAACCTCGATCTTCACACACCCCAATTCTAAACGCTTCCTCATGGGCCTTCAGAACATTTATCCTCAGGTTCGCCAACCTACTCTGGCCTGGCACCTCAATCTGGTATTGAAATGCCTCACCAGACCACCATTTGAACCTCTAGCCACCTGTTCCCTCCTACACTTATCCACAAAAATGGCCTTTTTGGTCGCTATTACTTCTGCCAGATGGGTGAGTGAGATAGGGGCTCTCATGGCCGATCCTCCCTACACAATATTCTTCAAAGACAAGGTCACACTACATCCACACCCAAAATTTCTACCAATGGTAACATCATCCTTGCATATGAACCAACCAATCCATCTTCCTACGTTCTATCCCAGGGGTCTCAAACACACGGCCCGCGAGCTCCTCCCGGCCCCCCCGCCCTCCTCCCCCCAACGTTTACCTGGCCGACCAGCACCGGGGGCAGGGCAGGCTCCCTGCTTGCCTGCCCTGCCGCCGCGTCGCACCAGGAAGCAGCTGGAACCTGGGGGAGGAGGGGCGCAAGGGTGTGTGTGNCCCTGCCCTGTGCCCCCGACACACCACACACCCCGACACCCTGCCCTGAGCCCCCTGCTGCACCCTGCACCCCCTGCCCTGAACACACGCCACAACCCACACCCCTGCCCTGAGCCCCCTGCTGCACCCGACCCCCTGCCACACCCCGACCCCCTGCTCTGAGCCCCCACCGCACCCCACACCCCTCCTGTGCCCCCTGGGGGCAGGGAGGGGGCAGAGTTGGGGTGGGGATTTCGGGGAAGGGGTTGGAATGGGGGCAGGGAAGGGGTGGGAAGAGGCGGGGCAGGGGCGGGGCCTCATGGAAGGGGCGGAGGGGGGGCGGGGCCGAGGGCGGCGGGGGGGGGGGAGGGGTCCGTAAATGCAGCCCTCGGCCCAATGTACTAGTCCTCGTGTGGCCCTCGAGGTCATTTGAGTTTGAGACCCCTGTTCTATCCCAACCCCCACGGGACTCCAACAGAGATGGCCTTGCATACATTGGATGTCAGGCGGGTGTTAGCATTTTACCTGGAAAGGACCAAACCTTTCTGGAAATCTCCTAGACTTTTTATTTCAACTACTGAGCGTTCGAAAGGGTGCACAATATCCACTCAGACTGTCTAAACGAATCTCCACATGCATCCAAACTTGCTATCGTATTTGGAATATGGGCCCTCTTGTGCACATCAGAGTGCATTCTATGCAATCAGTTTCAAGCTTGATAGCGTTCCTGAACAATGTTACGATATTAGAGATTTGAAGAGCGACTACTTGGGCCGTTGTACACACATTCACTGAGCACTACGTTATCACTCAAGACTCCAAGGCTGATGCCATAGTTGGCCTAACCACACTTACCTCTACGACTCAAATGAACCCAAAGTCCCTCCTTGCCTTCTGAGGGACACTGCTCTATAGTCACCTGAAGTGGAGCACTCACATGGACAGCACTCGAAGAAGAAGAAAAGGTTACTTCGCTTGTGCAGTAACTGAAGTTCTTTGAGATGAGATGTGTGGCCCTGTGGGTGCTCCACTACCCACCCTCCTCTCCTCTACTTCGGAGTTCGCAGTAAGGACTCTGCAGTAGAGAAGGAACTGTCGTGCATGCACTACATGTGGCACCAATAGCACCACGAGATGCCTTCTGCGTACGCATGACCTGTGTAGACACTGCTACTGTAAATCTCCGATTGACGGCGTCGGGATGCACTGACACTTGAAGTGGAGCACCCACAGGAGACCCACAGCACACATCTTGAAGAACCTGAGTTACTGCACAAGGTGAGTATCCTTCTCTTATAGCCCCGCAGCTGTGTCCACCTGACTGCCCTTAGTCTCAGGGCAGTACAGCCGATAGTCAATATGACTGCCCTTCCTCGCAGAGCTGCATGGCCTAGCGTCCAGAGTCTATATGACTACCCTTCCTCACAGGGCTGCGTGGCCTAAGGGCCAGAGTCAAGGTGGTTGCCCTTTCTTGCAAGACTACAGTGCCCAGTGGCCAGAGTCAATACAGCTGCCCTTCCTCGCAGGGCTGCTGATGGCTAGAGGAGGATAGGCCACCACCAGGCCTTCCCTCTCCACCAGATCCCAGCCCAGGGTCCTGTCAACAGCAAGTGTACTCACCACTGGGTCAGCGGGGATCTGACCAAAACATGCTGATTTAGTGCCCAGTCCTACAACTGGATCAATGTCTAGTTCCCCTTGGCTACTTCCTACCGTGTCTTCCAGTGGCAGGGTCTCCAACCTGTGAAACTTCCGACAGTTCTGACGCCTCCTGGGTCCAGGTAGCTGAGTGTCTGTCCGGATCTCGGTGGTCTTGTGCTCCTGCAACTCCCAGGCAGGAAGGAGCCTGCAGTATGCATCTTCTCTCTTTGGCATTCAGCCCTGACTGAGCTGGGCTGTTCCCCTTTATACTGACACTCCAGTTGGCGCATGCCCAGTAGGGTCAAGGGGGCATGGCTTCCTCTGTCCAAAGTATGGGGTTAACCTCTCCTTCTCCAGTGCGGGGCAAGTACACCCCGTCACACCCACCTAAAGGATAAAGACTTTCCAGAAACATTCTCAGCTCAGTAAATGGCACATCCTGAGTACCTTGCATGAATATATAAAAATACACGATGCAATGTCATAATGTCAGCTTTTCTGAAGTAGTTCCATTTTTTAGCTAAAACTGACTGGCAGTTCAGCCCAATAAATCAATAAAGTTTCAGCCAAACAAAGCCTTAACTGCAAAAGATACAAGGTATGTCTACACTACGGGATTACTCCGATTTTACAGAATTCGATTTTTGGCAACAGATTGTATAAAGTCGAGTGCATGCGGCCACACTAAGCACATTAATTCGGCGGTGTGCATCCATGTACCGAGACTAGCGTCGACTTCCCGAGTGTTGCACTGTGGGTAGCTATCCCATAGCTATCCCATAGTTCCCGCAGTCTCCCCCGCCCATTGGATTTATGGGTTGAGAGCCCAATGCCTGATGGGGCAAAAAACATTGTCGTGGGTGGTTCTGGGTACATGTCGTCAGGTCCCCCCCGCCCCTCCGCGAAAGCAACGGCAGACAACTGTTTCGCGCCTTTTTTCCTGGGTGAACTGTGCAGATGCCATACCATGGCAAGCATGGAGCCCGTTCATCTCAAGACAGCAGTCATGAACATTGTAAACACCTCACGCATTATCGTGCAGTTTATGCTGAACCAGAACCTGCAAAACCAGGTGAGGAGGAGGCGGCGACAGCGACGAGAGTGATGAGGACATGGACAAAGAATTCTCTCAAACTGCGGGCCCCGGCGCTTTGGAGATCATGTTGTTAATGGGGCAGGTTTTAGCCGTGGAACGCCGATTCTGGGCCCGGGAAACAAGCACAGACTGGTGGGACCGCATAGTGTTGCAGGTGTGGGACGATTCCCAGTGGCTGTGAAACTTTTGCATGCATAAGGGCACTTTCATGGAACTTTGTGACTTGCTTTCCCCTGCCCTGAAGCGCCAGAATACCAAGATGAGAGCAGCCCTCATAGTTGAGAAGCGAGTGGCGATAGCCCTGTGGAAGCTTGCAACGCCAGATAGCTACCGGTCAGTCGGTAATCAGTTCGGAGTGGGAAAATCTACTGTGGGGGCTGCTGTGATGCTAGTAGCCAAAGCAATCACTGAGCTGCTACTACCAAAGGTAGTGACTCTGGGAAACATGCAGGTCATACTGGATGGCTTTGCTGCAATAGGATTCCCTAACTGTGGTGGGGCGATAGCTGGAACCCATATCCCTATCTTGGCACCGGAGCACCAGGGCAGCCAGTACATAAACCACAAGGGGTATTTTTCAATGGTGCTGGAAGCACTGGTGGATCACAAGGGACGTTTCACCATCATCAACGTGGGATGGCCGGGAAGGGTTCATGACGCTCGCATCTTCAGGAACACTAGTCTGTTTAAACGGCTGCAGCAAGACATTTACTTCCCAGACCAGAAAATAACTGTTGGGGATGTTGAGATGCCCTTGGGGACCCAGCCTACCCCTTAATGCCCTGGCTCATGAAGCCATACACAGGCAGCCTGGACAGTAGTCAGGAGCTGTTCAACTACAGGCTGAGCAAGTGCAGAATGGTGGTAGAATGTGCATTTGGACGTTTAAAGGTTTGCTGGCGCACGTTACTGACTTGCTCAGACCTCAGCCAAACCAACATTCCCATTGTTATTGCTGTTTGCTGTGTGCTCCACAACCTCTGTGAGAGTAAGGGGGAGACGTTTATGGTGGGAGGCTGAGGCAACCACCTGGCCGCTGATTACGTGCAGCCAGACACCAGGGTGATTAGAAGAGCACACCCAGAAGCGCTGCGCATCAGAGAAGCTTTGAAAACCAGTTTCATGACTGGCCAGGCTACGGTGTGAAAGTTCTGTTTGTTTCTCCTTGATGAAAACCAGCCCCCTTGATTGACTCATTCCCTGTAAGCAACCCACCCTCCCCCCTTCGATCACAGCTTGCTTTCAAAGGAAATAAAGTCACTATCATTTAAAAATCATGTATTCTTTATTAATTGATTATAAACATAGGGAGAGAACTGACAAGGTAGCCCGGGTGGGGTTTGGGAGAAGGATAGGAGGGAAGGAAAAGGCCACTTCAAAAGTTCAAAATAATGACAGCCTTTTGCTTGGGCTGTCCACTGGGGTGGAGTGGCAGGGTGCACGGAGCCTCCCCCCC